>ML058530.1:0-600000 GCA_003013855.2 Liriodendron chinense
AGTCTTTATTTTGTATAGAAATATCGATGATACCTTATAATTTTTGGAGCTACTCTAAATTTAGTGGTTCCAAGACGGCAATAAATGGACCAGACCTCAGTTAGAAGAGTCGTGAAAAATGGTGTGTATTTTCATTGTGCCTAGTCAAAAGACTCAAAAGAAAGGCAATTTTCCAGGAAATTTCAAGAAAGAGAAAGGAAATGTCTCTCTCTCTCAAAGAGATTATAAGTAGCGGGTGCAGGGCTTAGGCTCCACTCATTTAAAATCATTGCAAATAAAGGAAGAGATGGGAACAAAGGGCTGTATGCTTCTGTGTATTCTCCTCCTTTCCACTCTTCTCATCCCTTATGAGATATCAGCTAGGCCGATTCTCCACAATTCTCATGTGGGTGACTATCATGCTGCACATATTCCTCCATTATTCTTTTATTAGTTTCATAGTCCATAGCAATCCCCATCAGACAAATGACACGTGTGGATCAACCCTGACTGATCATAGATGGGCCAGAGCCTAAAAATGATAATAATAATAAATAAATAAACTGTGACGAGACGATCCTAACCATTGGAACAATGCTTAATTTCTTTTCCACTTAAACGAGGACCGCTATGCACTTCTTTTAACCACCTATTTATAGGCTGCAAGTGGGGTTACCAAGGACCACTGCATCATAACAAATGTTGGGCTATCGTGCATCCGCATGGTGGCCAAGATATCAACGGTCCAATCTCCATATATACGCACATCACATGTTATGAAATTTCACTATATTTCATGATTAATCAGTCCAACTTGGCGCAAAATATCATGACAGGCTTTAAGCAAATGGTTATTATAATTACACTGGTGAATTAAAGAGGGTGGATTGATAATTGGTCTAGTGAAGCAATTGAGTGTTGTTGCTTTGAAGATATGGTGTGTTTTATAGTAGCAAGGTCTATTTGTATGAGGCCTAAATTCTAAGTTGTTTGGGCCTGCTAAGGAGGCTTTCGATAGTATGTGTACAAAAATATTGTTGTATTTGAATTTTGTGGGCAATCCATCTCAAATAGTTGTATTTGAATCTTGTGTGCAATCCACCTCTCTCTCTCTCTCTCTCTCTCTCTCTCTCTCTCTCTCTATCAAATTCAGTGAAGGAGAGTCTTTCTTTTGGATAAAAATATCAATGATACCTTATAATTTTTAGAGCTACTCTAAATTTATTGACGGTTACAAGACGGCAATAAATGGACCAGACTGTTGCGCAGCACGCCAACAACGCCGGTGAACTGAGATCCAATCTCTGGTCTCACCCACAAACGATAAACAGGAAGAAATATAATCTAGAAGTAAAATCTAAGTAAAACCAACAATTACAAGACGGATTTTACGTGGAAAAACTCCAAACAAGGGTAAAAAACCATGGTGCAAACTTTCACTATGAAGAAAACAAAATGACAAGTATAATACTCACCTTCTCCAATGCTCTCATGCACAGAGATGGCCCTTTTTGCTAACATCTTCCCTCTTTCTCACCTTGGACGTATAAAAACCCTAATCCCATAGCCTAATCCCGAGTTACAACCCATTTTATAGTAAAACATGGAAATAGAACCCAAAAATAGGAAAGCCCGCAAAACAGGTCGCGGTCGGTTGGGCGTCCAGTCAGGCTTGGTCGGGCACCCGCCCAATACAAGATGTGTCCAGCGTGCTTGGGGAAAAATCTGCCCAAATTTCAGGCGTCCGACCAAAGTTGGTCGGGCGCCCGACCACTTCCTGGTGGGATTGGCTCCATACCTCAACAATCTCCCACTTGGAGACACATCACCGTAGTCTTTCATCTTCTACATCCGGAGTACACCACCTCCCCGTCTTCAAGCTTGAAGACCAATCAAAGCTGAACAAAACTTCAGCTTCTCCCATGTGATCGCCTTGGCCAACATATCTGTAGGATTCTCACTTATATGGATCTTCTCCAGAGCAATTGATCCATCTTCCAGTAACGAACGTATGAAGTGATATCTGATATCAATATGCTTGGTCCTCGAATGAAAGGATGAATTCTTAGCCAAGTGTATTGCACTTTGACTGTCATTGTACAGCTTGTAATCTGCTTGCTTCTTCCCTAACTCTTTCATAAAACCTTGCACCACACCATCTCCTTGCACGCTTCTATAGCTGCAACATACTTGCTTCCATTGTATTGATGGACACTATCTTCTGTAAGTCAGAGACCCAACTGACTGTAGCACTACCCAGGGTAAAGACATACCCTGTTGTGTTCCTTCTGCTATCAATATCTCCTGCTAAGTCTGAATCGACGTAGCCCTGTAACTCGATTTTCGATCCTCCATAACACAGCCCTACATCCATAGTACCTACTAGGTATCTGAGGATCCACTTCATAGCTTCCTAATGTTCCTTCCCGGGGTTGTTCATGAACCTACTAACAACTCCCACTGCTTGAGCAATATCTAGCCTTGCGCTAACCATAGCATACATGAGGCTCCAAATAGCTAACGCATAAGGGACTTTCACCATGTAGTCTCATTCCTCCCGCGTCTTCACACCTTGCTCCTTCAAAAGCTTGAAGTAGTTGGCTAATGGAGTGCTAACCGACTTAGCACCTCCCATATTGAATTGATCAAGTACATTGGCTATGTACTCTGCCTGTGATAAAACTAGCTTCTTCTTTTTTCCTGTCACGCTTTATCCTCATGCCTAGGATTTGTTTTGCATCTCCTAAATCCATCATGAAAAGTTCTCAAGAAAATTGTTTTTTAAGATCTGAGATGTCCTTCATACTTGATTCAGCTACAAGCATATCATCAACGTACAGAAGAAGGATGATATACAACAAATCAAACTTCTTCAAGTAGCAACAGTGGTCTGCATGACATATCCTAAACCCATTTTCCAACATGAAACTGTCGAACTTCTTGTACCATTGCCTCGAGGCCTGCTTCAGGCCATATAGACTCTTTTTCAGTCTATACACCTTATTCTCCTTTCTTGGTGCCACATATCCTGTCGGCTGATGCATGTATATCTCTTCTTCAAGGTCTCCATGAAGAAATGTTGTCTTAACATCTAGGTGCTCTAGATGTAGATCCTCTGTAGCCACTATACTCAAGACCATGCGAATCGTAAACATCTTCACCACTGGTGAAAATATTTCAGTGAAGTCGATACCTACCTTTTGTTAGAAACATTTCACAGCTAGTCTGGCCTTGTATCGCTTCGAACTATCATGCTCCTCCTTCAGTCTTTAAACCCACTTGTTATGAAGAGCTTTCTTACCCTTAGGTAGAGTGACTAGCTCCCATGTACGATTGGACTCAAGAGAGTCCATCTCATCATCCATGGCCTGCTCTCACTTAACCCGTGTATCTCACCATAACGCCTCTTCAAAACACTCTGGTTCACCATTATTTGGCAGCAATAGATAATGTAAGGAAGGTGAGTCTCGAACCTTGGGTCTCCTCTCCCGAGTAGACCTCCTCACAACCAGTGTCTGCGGCTCTGTCTCATCATGCTCCTGTGCATGCTCATCATGTGGCACTGTAACACCCGTGTCCAGTAACTCTTCCAACTCTACGAATTCCTTCTCATCAGCCTTATTCTGCTTTTGATGCAAACTGTCCTTATGAATCACTTTTTCATTAAAGACTACATCCTTGCTTCTGATGATTTTTCGGTTCTCTGTGTCCCAAAATCGGTAGCCAAAATCATGTTGCCCATAACCTATAAACGTGCACCTCCTGGACTTCGCATCCAGCTTGTTTCTGTGCCCTGCATCAATGTGAACATATGAAGTGCAACCGAACACTTTGAGATGTGCAAGGTTCACTTCTTTCCCAGTCCGCGTTTCTTCTGGTAGCCCACCATTCAATGGTACTAAAGGGCTTCTATTGATGAGATATACGGCAGTATTCACAGCATTTGTCCAAAAGATCTTGGGCAACCCTGCATGTAGCCTAATGCTCCTGGCGCGCTCAAGGATGGTCCTGTTAATGCGCTTAGCCACACCGTTATGGCTGCGGTGTCCCTGGAATCGTTTTCTGATATTTGATCACATTTGCTGCACAATACTCCTCAAACCTTTTATCACAGTACTCTCCCCCATTATCAGATCTGAGACACTTTACAGTTTTACCTGTCTCATTTTCTACCAATACCTTCCACTTCTTAAATACATCAAACACCTCAGATTTATGTTTTAAGAAATAGACCCACAGTTTTCTACTAGCATCATCAATAAAGGAAACAAAATAATGTGATCCACCAAGAGATAATACATTTGTCGGTCTCCACACATCACTGTGTACAAGCTCCAACAGATGTGTCTTTGGAGCGCGTCCAGTCTTCTTGAAGCTTACTCTTTTCTGCTTGCCATACACGCAGTTCTCGCAAAATTCTAGGTCAATCACTACCAAAAAATGGACTTTCCCCGACGGTCCGGCCTTATTTCCGATGGCTTTCGGCCGTCAGAATCGCCGACGGTCTAAGACCGTCGGCAAAAGCACTTCTGTTGAATATCTTTTTTTTTATTGTCTAGTCATTCAACGCACCCACCCTGTTATCCTTTACCTTGGAGCCCACCTTCATGTTTTAATGTATATCCATGCCGCCCATCAATTTTGAAACCTCATTTTAGGGTTTTACCCTAAAGAAGGAGCAAGATCAAATGCTCAAGTGGATCACATCAGAAGGATCCAGATTCATGCCCTTCATTGTTAATTTTAGTGTGGTCCATTTGGACCTTTGATCTGCCTCATTTTTTGGATCATTCCCTAAAATGATCCATAAAAACGGATGGACGGAGTGGAACCACATACAGCATAATGGGCCCCACGATCCCCTGACTGGACCATCCCGTCTCTAGCCCCAATTGGGGTGCGAATTGGCTGTTGCCCACATAACAGCTTAGTGGGTATTACCCCTACCATGGGGCCCACATTGTTTTTTTTTTTTTTTTGTATATCCACACCATCCATCCATTTAAATGGACCATTTTAGGATGGGATACTAAAATTTATTGAGATACAAATCTCAGGTGGATCACACCACATGAAACAATGTTGATTGAGTGCTCACCATTTAGTGGGTAATGTTTTCTTAATGTTTGTTTGTAATCCAACCTGTTGATTATGTCAAGAATATCTGTCATGAGCTGAAAAACGGATGGACATCATAGATATATGAAAAAATGATCAAGGTGGGCCCCACAAGGCAAGGGTAACACTCACTAAAATGTAAGCCATTTTACACCTAACCATTTCTCATCCTTCTGCTATTTCGAGAGGGAAACCGAATTCCCCAAAATGTCAAACCCGCTCCCCTTGCCTGAAACCCCTCTCTCTCTCTCTCTCTCTCTCTCTCTCTCTCTCTCTCTCTCTCTAAACCCTCATCTCAAATCCGGCCGTGATCTTCTCCAATCACGGCCGCTTTCTCAAACACATCCTTCTCTGTCTAGCATCTCATCAATCGGTAGCTAAAATCCATCACTACCCATCTCCAAAACCCTTGGTCAGGTGAAATCCCTCTTCCTTGCACCACCACCACCATCAATCGTCATCAACAGGTAACATCCCTCTTCCCCGCACCACCACCACCATCAATCGTCTCTCTCTCTCTCTCTCTCTCTCTCTCTCTCTCTCTCTCTCTCTCTCTCTCTCTCTCTCTCTCAGTGCCAATTTGAGGATTTTAGGGCTTTTATCTTCCAGATTCGAATAAGGTCTTTCCATATTCGAAATTGAAATTTTAAGACATGGTGAAATGAGGAATTTTGGAGCTTTGGAATTTCCTTTCGTATGTGGCTTTCTTACTCTGTTTAGGGCTTTTGAATCATCCAGATTCAAATGTGGAATTTCCAAATACGAAATGGGGATTTTAGGGTGGAATGGAGTATTTTAGGGTTTGGAATTTCCAAATTCTAATTTGGTCTTTTTTAATCTAATTAGGGCATTGGAATTTTCTAGATTCGAATGTGGCATTTTCATATTCGAAATGGGGATTTTAGGGTGTTAGAAATTTTCAGATTTGAATGTGGCCTTTCCAGATTCAAAATGGGGATTTTAGGGCATGGCAAAATGGAGGATTTTAGGGCTTTTTCGGTGGCGAGCTTGTCACGAGGTAAGTTTTTGTGCTTCCTTTGTCTTATTCTTATTTCTTGGTGGTGGATGAATAGATCTGATCCCATGTGTGATATCTTCTTTTAGGAAAAATTAGCATCTAGTGTAACTTTTTTTTTTTTTTTTGCTGCAAGACATACTTAATCTACAGGTAATTGTACCTCCAGTGCTGGGCAGACCCAAGTTGGCAAACCAACTCCTATTGAAGTAAGTTTTAGAGAGATGGGGATTGATTGTTTCTTATAAACATGTTCAGATGTATGAGGCTGAAGTATGTATAGCTGCTGCAGGAAAAGTGACAAAGTATTGCTGAATCTTGAATCCACAAATTGCAGTAACACGCTCTTCCGTGTGAAGGTATACATATTTTAGGGGCAGCTTTTCATTAATTTCCTTATTTTTATTTTTCAGGTTTCACTACAAGAGAAATGACATTTACCCAAGAAATTTCTACCGAGGAAATAAATTTCCTAGGTAATAAGACACTTTTCCCGACGCAATTCGTATATCGTGGGTAAATACTGCTTCACTTTTACCAAGGACAATTTTCCTTGGTAAAAGTGATAAACGCCAATGAAATTAAAATTTCGTAGGTAAAACAGGGATTATATCGTGGCTAAAAATGTGAAATATAAAAAAGTTGAACCTTAATTTTACCAAGGAAAAATTCCTAGTAACAGCATAATATTACCCAGGAAATTTGTATTTTGTTGGTAATTCCTATTTTTACCGAGGAAATGTTTCCTCGATAAAGGGTCACTTTTGATGTGATACATCTGGATGCACGTGGGTAGCGACATATGAGCCTGACTTGATTGTGTAGGTGTTAGGTATGTAACGGTGATTGAGAAATACTCAAGTACGTTTTTTTGCTTTGTATAAAATATTGAAAAAGGTAAAGTTCTCATTTCTTTTTTTCGTAGTCAAATTTTACATCATTAACTCTATCAAGGTGCTATACTGGCTAATGATGAGGATTCATGATGAAATCCATGGAAAAATTTTCACACTTGGTAGAGGTTGGGGGCTGCTTCGATGTGGATGTTGGGGAGATTGGCTCACCATCTACAAACCACTACAAGATAAGATGTTATAGGCGGCATCTAGGGATTTTGTTTTAACGGTGCCAAGTAAGATGGAGCGTTGGTAAACAAACCCCTATAAACAGAAAATAACAAAACCTAATCTCATTTCAACCTCTCCCGGCCCCGACGCTCTCTCTCTCTCTCTCTCTCTCTCTCTCTCTCTCTCTCAACCCCCAACAGTCTCTCTCTCTCTCTCTCTCTCTCTCTCTCTCTCTCTCTCTCTGCAACTCCAGCAGCATAGAAATGGAGTGGCGAAGCAACCACTCTCGGTACCACCACCCCGATTGTCTCTCTCTCTCTCTTAATCATGCGGCGAAGCAACCACTCTCTCTCTCTCTCTCTCTCTCTCTCTCTCTCTCTCTCTCTCTCTCTCTCTCTCTCTCTCTGTGAGTGCATGTTGATCTCGCGCCCAAACTCTCTCTTGAGATCTAGCAATGTAGATGTTGAGTGTTGAAAAAATCCTAATTAGGGTTTTACAATCGTGAATTCCTAATTAGGGATTTTCAAATTAAATCCCTAATTGAATGTTGAAGAAATCCTAAATTGGGTTTTACAATGTTGAATGTTGAATGTTGAAGAAACACTAATAGGGCTTGCCACAAGGATATTGAACAACTAGTGATTGAGAGAAATTTCCAATCACTGCAATTTCTAGCCTATATCACATCCACATGGTGGCCCTGTAGATCAGCCGTGATCACTGCATGTGTGTGCATATCAACATTCCTCTTTTCCCAATGAACCTTCCTTTGCAAATCAGTCATTAGTCTTCATTTTATTTCTGTTTGTCGAGTGTTCTGTCATTTTTCTATTTCAAGAATATGCATGGATGTACATATAGCCATGCATTACTTGTAGAATGCAGCCTCCTACATGTTAGCTGATCATAATGAAGTATAGTCCTGATGCACCAGTTTGTACCAATGGGACCTACAAGTTCTGTTCCAGGCAATTGATCATGAAGTAGGCCATTAGACCAATGGTCTGGATCATGGATTTCATCAAGTTACCAAAAAACACAATAACAACAACAAATATGGTCATAATAATACTTAAAATAAGTCACATTTTTTGGGATTTGCGCATAAATGTACAAAACAAAGAACAAAATCAGGCAATCAGTTCCGTAATATTGATCCTAAAATAGTTTATTCATAGTTTGGTAAACATGTATTTTAGCAAATAATTTAATGGTTAAATACAGATGTAATTGGAGTGGATTTCTACAAAAATACAAATGACACTTATGTAAGAAGTCATTTGCTAAGGTATATGTTCATTCTTCATTTGCTATCATTGTATCTATTATGACAATATTTATTGTATTTACTGTTGTCGAATCATAACCTTAGTCTCTCTATCCTTGTAGATCTCTGCTACTGGTCTGATTGGATTACTGTTCTGCACCATCTTGAACACGTTAAGATTTTGACATTGTGTAAAGTCTCACTTAAGGTATATGTTCATTCCTATTCTTCTATGAAATTCTTAACAATTTTGATTTGTGCCACAGAAATTGAGGACCCCACCTTGTAGATCTCTGCCAGAGTATCAAAGTATATTTAGCATCTTTCCTTTTTCTTCTTCCTCTCTCCCTCCTAATTTCGTTTCCCTTCAAATCCTCCAATGTGAAAATAAAAACCCAATTTCTGACATTTTTTATCCGTTTCTTTTCTTTTCTTTTCAGAAGAAAGGATGTCCGGTGCTTTGATCAACGGCTTAGCTGGCGCCGGAGGTGGCATCATCGCTCAGCTGATTACCTACCCTCTACAAACAGTAATTTTCTCAACATTTGGGGTCAAATGAAAAATGTTAGAATTGTTTTCTACCATGCATTTTGCTGCTTGTTGGTCTAAGAACTGGAATTGCCTTTAGTTTGTCACAATTAGTATATTTGATTATTGGCCCTACTCCATCTGTGGCACAATTCACTGGTTTTTTGTCAATAATGGTATACACGCATGCAGACAATCTGACGCAGGGAGGACGTGGTAGGGTCGATCACCGTCTCCCTAACCGATAGTTCTCGAATCCACGAGAAGAAATAAAAGATAAAAAGAGGAAATAAATTCCAAATAATTGATTTTTTTTTATAATTGAATGATAAAAACGGAATTACAATGCATATAAATAGGAAACTAAACCCTAGGTAAAGTATCAAAATCCAACTCCAACTAAAACTTCTAGAAAACGCAACTTACTATAAATAGTAAACTTACTATTTATAGAAGTCGTTCAATCCTACTAGAACTCTTGGTTTTCGGCCAAAAATAGAAAGTTATCAAACGGCCTCAACCACGTTGTTCTACGAAATATTCTAAGCCCTTTTCATGTTGGGCACTAACTCTAAAACCCTACAGATGCAAAGTTATGATCGAATTAAAACTTACTATAAATAGTAAAAATGAAAATAAACTAGCCTAATGACCGTCGATACGGTCGATTCTCACGATTCCGGGTTGGGCAACCCGGCATAGCGGGGTTGGTTGGCTAAAGTAGCTCGAGCTACCCCAAATTGATATATTATACGTCCCGTAACTCAATCCGGATTGTGAGATACGACCGATTCACGGTCCTAACGGTCCGGATCACTTTCGGCCCCGTCCGGTCTTCTTTTGCTCCATCTGGGCCATGAAATAGTCAGCGACCAGTCCTACATCACAATCCCAAATGTAGCCCCCCATTATAGATGGAGCATACCATAAAAGCCATGTTGATTGGAGGCTCCTAAGCATCTAAATTGTGGACATCAAATGGATAGTTGAAAAAAACTGGTCTGCTTTCCAAATTCAACTAGCAGAACTAGGTGGTCGAGATTGTCCATTCAAAGTAATTTTCATGCAATGCTGTCCACAATAGGGCCTACAATTTGGACAGGTTGGCATGCATCTATCCACCTGTACAGTGAATAAGTTCTCCTGAATTGGCAAGAGCACATTGTAGCCTGTAACTTTGATTAGCTGAATCATGATCATTATTTACTTGTAATGCTATCCACAGTAGGGCCTACAATTTGGACAGGTTGGCATGCATCTATCCACCTGTACAGTGAATTAGTTCTGCTGAATTGGCAAGAGCACATTGTAGCCTATAACTTTGTTTTGCTGAATCATGCTAATTATTTACTTGTAACAAGCAATGTTTGAAAATCTGTTTGGACCTTGACCTGTTTCTGTGGCAGTTCGGTCCAACTGCTAAGATCCACTTGGCCCTTATCGGCCCAGAAATCTACTTAATTGGATATCATAAAAAAGTGATTAGCTGGTAATTTGTTATGGTTGGTTGTGGTCCAAACCACTGTAATTTCATTTCCCGTTTAATTTCTCTGAAGATTTTTAGCTGACATCCTAGCCATAGATGAGATGGGCTTTACTTATAGATTGGCCTGGTGCAAAAATCAGGCCAATCAATTCATCAGGTGGGCCACAAATGTATATTGTCCTTAGTTTTGGTACGTATGTGCCTATTCATTTGCACCAACATAAAAGGGATTTGCTATTCTTCGTTGTAATTCTAGTTTTTTTTTTTTAATTTAACCTTGTTTTAGTTTTAGTATTATTTGTTTGTTTTGGGTGAGAGCAGCTATTTTGATATGCCTTTGTAATAAGAAGAGAATGCAGGAGTCCTTTCTTTCACAGTCCAAATGCCAGAAAGCATGCATTTTAGGAATCTATCATGCAGGGGTAGTATGAATTCGATTTTGACCTCAAAGATCTTCCACTCATGATTATTTGAAAAACCAAAGAAAATCACCACTAATAGATAAGACCTGAGGTGCAGGAACAAGGATCCATAGACAGCAATTTGGGTTAAAGAGAGTGGTAAACAAGAATGATCTTCAGCTTAAAGTGGTTCAGACTCTACTCATTTCTTTGAAGAAAACGTTTGCTAAATAGTCTAGTTTCATACCTCTGAACCCAAGAATGATTTTATCTATGCATACTAATTAAGCTTGAATTTCTTGTTCTTTGGTTTTGTTTGAGGGTGAATTTTAAATTTTGCTTGTATTATTCACATGTTTAAAGGGAAGAAAATTAATATTGCCCTGCTAATAAAAAAATAAAAAAAAGAGAAGTCTAGTTTCAGACCTTGTGTTAGAAGATGCTTCAAGGATAGCTAGCTATTTAGGTCCCCTTTGGCAGACACCTAAAAATGAATACTGTCGCATTTTGGTTAGTGGTATTTATGTATTGGAGACCAGAATGAGCTGATTTTTATGCATTTACTAAACAGGGCTTAACTAACTCCACTGTGTGATTTGAGCAATGGAGAAAAAAGAGATAAAAGATTAACCTATTAAAAACTCATATGGGCCATGGCAATGGGAACAATGTACTATCAAATTGTTAAATTCACATGATGTTGCCCACCACAGTTTTTTTATTAGATTGATTTTTGTTATTCTCTTCATCGTGGTGGGTTGCTTCATACATTAGTATAGGATTAGTGGGATAGAGCTAATTCACTCACATATAGATGTATGTATGCATGCACATGCATGCATGTTTATGTACCTGCCTTTGAATTTAAGCTTTAATTGTTGCAGGAAGAGGAGAGCTCATGACTTGTTCTGAAGTGAAAAATTCAATTGTATAGGAAATATGAACTCATAGGTCACAACCATTCACTATAAGAACTTGTGAACTTTGTGAAATCCTATGGCTAAAGAGGACATCACTCATGAACATCATTCAGGCTAAATTGTTATATCATGCAGTAAAAGTAATTTTTAGTTAATCTTAAATCTAAGATACTACATATAATCTGGACTGTTGATTTTGAAATATTTGCATTACATGTATGCAGTTTCTCAGTAATTTATAACTGCTTGCATATTATCAATCATACTCTGCCAGAGTATGATTTTATGGATTTGAATGCAGAGAGGTGAGGAAGAAAACTGTCCTGCACCTATAACTTCTTCAAAAACTTGTCCATGTCCTTCTCCAGAGAAGATTTTCATCAAAGTAATTCTATATATGCTCCCACTGTAATTTCATTTCCCGTTTAATTTCTTTGAAGATTTTTTTATATCCTCACACTTTTTGCTGTATGTGATTATTAGATACAGCATGCTTAATGCCTCAATCTCTAGTCCATCTGTGGTTTTATTGTTAATCTGGTTTGCCTATGACATGGTTCCAGATGAAGTACAGGGAACATGTTCTTGGTTTGATACTTGTTTCCCCTCTATGTAAAGCACCCTCTTGGACAGAGTGGCTTTATAATAAGGTTCCTTAACCTGACCCCTGAGTATTATCAGTTTGTAAGCCCAAAAGTATTGGTTTTTATCTGATAAATATAGATGCGAATCATCTGCAGGTGATTTCGAATTTACTGTACTTTTATGGAATGTGTGGTGTGTTGAAGGAATGCTTGCTTCAGCGGTACTTTAGCAAGGTATGCCTTAGTTGCTTTATATGCTAGTATTTCTTGAGATTAAACAGATCAACTCAGGTGCCTATTCTAATGGCATTGGCAGGAAGTGCATGGTAGTGGACAGGTTCCTGAGTCAGACAGTGTGCAAGCATGCCGAAGTGTTAGTGCTCTTAATTCTTCTTTGTAGTGAATTTTTGTATGTCTTTGCTAGTCTCTGTTTGTTTGGGGGAGAAGCTGAAAATATTTGGTTTTCGACTCCCTTTGTGTTATCGTCCTTGCAGTTGCTTGATGAGAGGCAGGGTGGAAACATTCGTCGTTTTCTTCAGGCAATCAATGGGTAATTATTTTTTTATTGCTATGATTCTCCAATCATGTTTTTTCCTTTTTGTTTGTTCATACACAATCTACATTACACCTCACGTATCCAATGGTCTTTGTTGATCATAGGCACACCCCTGCATATGACTTTTATGTATGTTTTAATAGTTTTAGTTGATGGAAATTGTGGAGTAGATATGTGTTTTGGATGTGATTAGAGTATAAAAGTCTTCTTTTTTTAATGTATAATGCTTCCAATGATTTTTTGTTTAATCTTGTGGGTTGCTCCCATTTCTATTTTTTTGCTTGCTTTCTATTTTGCTTATAATAAGGTTACTGATTTTATTTCTCTCAGGCATAGGTGGATTGGTAGATATGAAGCCCATCTATGGGACAACAGCTGCAAGAAATGTTTTTGAAAATTTTCGTATTTTAAACATGATTTAAGGATCACCATATAGACTAGGTCAGCAAGTGTAACGCCCCGTTCTTCATTACTCGGGTGTTGAGCCCGAGTTCTGAAAACCCGAGTGTAAACATTCAAAGATCCACTTTGCAGTATAATTTTTTTTTAAATTTAAAACGCAATGGAAGCATATCAAGACATGTAATGTCCAATATAAATCAAACTGTACAAGTGGCGCCCATAGGGCTTATACAAATCAATTGTCTTCATATTACATTAATAAAAAAGGAAATCAAAGGAAAGAAACACTGCAAGTACACTTGAGTCGCACCACCTTCCAACTTCTCATCCAAAGATACCTGCATCAACTGTTATGGTTCGATAACGTTAAAACGCTATCATAGTGAGGTAAACCCTCCAAGATTACCAAGTATGATAACAGTTAAGTAAAGACCAACTAAAGATAATATATTGCACAATAAGCAATTTATACAATTCCAAAAGAAATGACATTTAAAACAATAAAATGTAACAATTCACTCATATTACAAATACCAACAAATTATAACATTCAATCTATGCATTCCAACTTTAATCCCATTTACATAAATGTGTGTATGCACATGTTCTTCAGCCTAGGGATGTACATCCAGCTGGCGAATTGCAAACTGACAGTAACATGGCTCATCACCAATGTTACCCGCAATGCAATGCATATCAAACCGACAGTAATTTAACTCGTCACCAACATTACCCGCAAATGCCATGTATGTATGATTAACCAGCTTTTATTAGTCCAATTTATAAAACAAGCAATTAAAAGCTCACGGTCACTATGGGGGATGTGTAACCCAGCATAGGCCGACGGCTCGAGCATAGCATCCTATAATACCATCCCCGGCCCATGAGACATCCAACAAAATATACCATAGTATAATTTTATGATTCTCTACAATTAGACAATTAACGTTACTATTTTGTGTGTGTTCCAAAGTTCCAACAAAAGGATACTTTTCTTCGTCCAAGCCACCTACAAAACAAGTATATTAATGGACACCAACAAGGAAGGATCTTCTCAAACAAAGCCACATGGGCATCAAGTCCAATTCAGGATACCACACGATAAATTTCACTAAATGGCAATAAGTCATCCTCTCAAAACACAACAATTAACATTTCATAACCAATTTCTCAATTGTTATCCAAGTCACATAAAAACAGTTACATTCTCTAAATTACATCCATACTTAATAATTTAGATGTGAATCATGTCATGAGCAGTTAATATCACCAAACGATTATCATCAGAAAATTATTTGAAAATAAATATTTCTATGAACAAAACAATTATCGTAAACAAGAATGGAAGTAAAGAAACATATAAATAAAATAATGTAACTAGCAAGATATATTTAAGCAAGAAATATACAATCCAATTATATAAATGGGAAGCTTGAAGGGTGAGAACCTCACCTCCAATGAAGGATCCTGAATTTCAATGTAATTTCAAGTAATGTAGAAATGATTTCATTTTTCAAATTACATTAACAATCATAAATTTATATGTAAACAATTTCATATACTTATTATTACAAAGTAGCTATCAAATGATGAATATCACGAGACAATTGATTGGAAGTAAATAATTTCATAATAAGACAGTTATCATAAGCGAGTAGTAAAATTAGATAAACATATAAACTAAGAATGGAAAGCTTGAAGGGTGAGAAACCTCAGGATCCTTCATTGGAGGTGAGGTTCTCACCCTTCAAGCTTCCCATTTATATAATTGGATTGTATAGTTCTTGCTTAAATATATCTTGCTAACTACATTATTTTGTTTATATGTTTCTTTACTTCCATTCTTGCTTACGATAATTGTTTTGTTCATAGAAATATTTATTTCCAAATAATTTTCTGATGATAATCGTTTGGTGAGATTAACTGCTCATGAAATGATTTACATCTAGATTGTTAAGTATGGATGTAATTTAGAGAATGTAACTGTTTTTATGTGATTTGGATAAAAATTGGAAAATTGGTTGTGAAATGTTAATTGCTATGTTTTGAGAGGATGACTTGTTGCCATTTAGTGAAATTTATCATGTGGTGTCCTGAATTGGACTTGATGCCCATGTAGCTTTGTTTGGGAAGATCCTTCCTTGTTGGTGTCCATCAATGGACTTGTTTTGTAGGTGGCTTGGACGAAGAAGAGTATCCTTTTGTTGGAAACTTTAGAATACACACAAAATAGTAACGTTAATTGCCTAATTGTAAAAAATCATAAAATTGTATTATAGTATATTTTGTTGGTCGTCTCATGGGTGGGGGATGGTGTTATGGGATGTATGCCCGAGCCGTCGGCCTATGCTGGGTTACACACCCTCCATAGTGACCGTGAGCTTTTAATTGCTTGTTTTGTAAATTGGACTAATAAAAGCTGGTTAATCATACATACATGGCATTTGCGGGTAATGTTGGTGACGAGCTACATTATTGTCGGTTTGATATGCATTGCATTGCGGGTAACATAGGTGACGAGCCATGTTACTGTCAATTTGAAATTCGTCAGCTGGATGTACATCCCCAGGCTGAAGAACATGTGCATGCACACATTCATGTAAACGGGATTAAAGTTGGAATGTATAGATTGAATGTTATAATTTGTTGGTATTTGTAATATGAGTGAATTATTACATTTTATTGTTTTAAATGTCATTTCTTTTGGAATTGTATAAATTGTTTATTGTGCAATATATTATCTTTAGTTGGTCTTTACTTAACTGTTATCATGCTTGGTAATCTTGGAGGGTTTACCTCACTATGGTAGCGTTTTAACGCTATCGAACCATAACAGTTGATGCAGGTATCTTTGGATTAGAAGTTGGAATGTGGTGCGACTCAAGTGTACTTGCAGTGTTTCTTTTATTTGGTTTCCTTTTTAATTAATTTAATATGGAGACAATTGATTTGTATAAGCCCTATGGGCGCCACTTGTATAGTTTGATTTATATGGACATTACATGTCTTGATATGCTTCCATTGCATTTTAAATTAAAAAAAAATTATATTGTAAAGTGGATCTTTGAATGTTTACACTTGGGTTTTCAGAACTCGGGCTCAACACCCGAGTAATGAAGAACGGGGTGTTACAGCAAGCCTCTCAACCCAATTCCCATACTTTCAGAGATAAAGCCACATTTATATCGAATATGGACCGTTGGCAATCTCCTCCTAATATTTCATTTATCTTTTGCGCATATGGTCAACCATTGAATATTTGGACTTTTTGGTTGATTAAAACCAATTGCTATCATTTCTTTCTTGACTAAACCTATTGAAGAAGTATTTGGACTTTTCCCTCGAGCATATTTTTGGCAAATGGGCCATCCATCCATAGAGGGGCCAAACTATCAACAGTTTGGATTACGTAACAATGGAAGAACTAGACCAAATAGGGCGAACTGGCCTTGTACCCATGGGTGTGCTCTCCTTCGTATGTCACCATGAGGACCGACTTATCTTTTGCGCATCTTTGCACCTGAAATTCAAATGAGAATGAAAGAGTACCTTGGAAATAATTACAAGCTCTCCTTCGTATGTCATCATGAGGACCGATTTATCTTCTGGGCATCTTTGCACTTGAAATTCAAATGAGAATGAAAGAGTACCTTAGAAATAATTCCAAAATTATATACATAGCATAAAATTGAGTCAAGATCACGTAGGCATGGATGAATGGAGCATGCCTACATGGTTTAAATCTTCAATTCAAGTTGTATTTAGTTTCATAATGTGATTTAAAAAAGAAAAATGAACACCTAATTGCATATTTTGTTTATAAGTTATTAATTACTAATATTGTATTTTGTTTTATTTTGCAGATCGTTTGTTGGTGATAGCGGGGATGTTCGTGTTGATTGATTTTTTTTTTTTTTTTTTTTGTATTGGTTGTATGTACTGGTGGGATTGACATTTCGATTTTATTCAAAACATTATTATAGTCGAATGGTCATTTTGATTGGTATACGATTGAATGTTCCAAAGAAATATTTCGTTGGCAATGAGGAGGTAATTCTACTACCTTTTCCAAGGAAATTTTTCCTTGGTAATAGTCGCATAATTACCGACGAATTGAACAATAGCCACGAAATTGTAACTTTTATGAAGGAAATTTTTTGTTGGAAATGGTCAACTATTTACCGACAAAAATTAAATTTCATCGGTACATGTTTTTCCCGAGGGTGATATTTCGACGAAAACTGCGACGAACATTTTCGTTGGTAATAACTTTTACCCAAGAATTATGACATTTAGCCAGGAAAAACTTCCTTGGTAAAAGTCATAGTTCTTGTAGTGTTTCTTCCTAGGACATGGGTTGTGCTTTATACTTGTGATTTTATTTAGTTGCTCACATCAATGTGATTAACTAACATAAGACGTCACCTTTTACAGGAATTGTCATCAGATTCTTCTCAGCATGTTCGCTCTGCTTTACCTTCAGTGATAATGGGAATGGCACCTGTCTTAGGAAAGGTAATAATGACATTGTAAGTGCATTGTAGTTATTCCAGTAAGAAATTACTATATATATAGTAGTGTATTTGTGTGTAAATTGTAATGGTAAAAATGCAAAGAAAGAGGCTACTATTTTGTTAACAGCCACGAAGAATTAACATTCAAGTGAAAGCCAATTAGGTTCTAAAATATGGAATGATTTTTCATTACTTTGTGGGTTATTCAACTTAGTGCCAGCATTTTCCATCCACTCTCTATTACAGTTGTGTTTGAGTCACACTATGACTACTCAAGTAAAATATGGACTTATTAAAAAAAAAGTAAAATATGGACTTTACTTGGGCCATGGCCCCACCAAGTCAAGTTGTCTTAGCTTAATCCTCTGGTTATTGGGCGGTTTCATGCACTTTCAACTCTGGTATAGGATTCGTGTAGCTGTCCCCAGTTGGTATTTACTGCTAGTTGTTTACTGTATTTTGGTTGGCATGGATAGTTTAGATTGTTCCATCGTACTGTCCTAGTGAACAACTCCAGGTGATTTAGATATGCTTTCTTGCCTTAAAATAATGATTTTGATGTGTATAGATCTTGAGAAAATCAGTAACTCTTATTACATTCTGCCATTTGTATCTCATGGTTTTAAGTCGTCTTCGTCTTCTTTTTTTTCATTCTTATTTTCCTTGTCTCAACAGCATTTGACAACTATTTTTTGTTTGATTTGGAAAAAAACGTTTCAGAAAGGTAATGATTAATGCCATTTCATGATGTTAAGACATCCAACTGATCAATCTGAACTGTCTATTAGGTCCGAACACCATTTCAATGGAAAATGGTGGTTTTTTCCCATCATTTCCAACACCTGAGTCGTTGGTGTTTGAGCTAATGGCCACAGCAGCAGACCGCTGGCAGTCTCAACATTATGAGATGAATGTTCATGAGATAATGAATGCCAAACACATTAACGGTCGTTATTTTCGACGACTCATCTATTTCCGACGGCTACTCGCCGTCGGTTTTTCCGACGATAAATCGACGGCTTATAGCCGTCGGTATTCTCAGAGCAGTCGGAAAGAAACGGCAACGCCCCCTTTCCCAACCGTTGAAAGTTGTCGACAAAACCAATTGCCGACGGCTTCTGACCGTCGGAAAAAGACATTTTTCTAGTAGTGAATAAACCAACCCTAGTAGCTTCCCCTTTGACAATAGCACTTTCATCCCCTTCTTACTCATATGTCCTAATCTCTGATGCCAAAACAGCCCGTTCACTCCAGTTGATGCGACTGCGAATGAACTATAAGATCCAAAAGTCTCCTACAAAGTACCTTCCTTCTTGCCTCAAGATATCACCAATGCACCTTTTATGACCTTCCAGGAATCACAAATGAATGTCGTCACATATCCGGTATTGGCCAATTACCCTACTGAGATCAAATTCTGTCTCAAACTCGGTACATGTTTGACATCCTTCAACTTCAACTGTTCCATCTTTCTGACTTAAGTGAACGTCTCCCTTACCAACAATACTATATGGCTCATCATCACCCAGGTAGACCCTTCCGAAGTCACTTAACACATAATCACGAAGAACTTCTTTTGACGAAGTGGCATGAAACGAAGAACCCAAGTCTACAACCCAAGACTCATTCTGTGCATCAAGAGACAAGATCAACGCCTCTGTGTCACTCTCCTCAGATAGATTCACTGAATCCTTCCCACCTTGAGAGCTTCCTTCTTGTTTCTTAAGCGCTCTGCAATCACGCTTCATGTGCCCTTTCTTCCCGCAATGCCAACACCTGTCCTTGTCTTTCGGTTCCTTGGACTTATTCCTCGACTTAAAATATCGGTGTTTATTGCCTCGTTTGTTCGAAGATCTTCCTCTTCCTTCAACATTTAGAGCATTCCCTGAATCCCCTGAAACTCCCGATGCCTTCCTTCTAGATTCTTCGCTGAGAATTAGACCGGCCACATCATTAAATTTCAACTTCGTCGTTCCTGAGGAATTGCTCACAGCAATCACCAAACCATTCCAACTATCTGGCAAACTGGACAAGATCAATAGCGCCCTGACCTCATCATCAAAAGTGATGCTAATGGATTCCAATTGACTCGTAACTGTAGTGAACTCTTTTAGATGTTCAGCCACGCCCCCACCATCTACCATCTTCATGTTGAATAGCCGTTTCATAAGATGAACCTTGTTGGACGCCGAAGGTTTCTCATACATCGTAACTAGAACTTACACTAATTCTTTTTGTGGTTTTTACCTTGGATATATTAAAGGCGACGCTCTTAGACAAAGAGAGTCGGATCGTTCCTAAAGCCTTTCGATCCACTAAAGCCCATTCATCATCTGTCATCTTCTCTGGTTTCTTCTCTTTTCCATCTAGAGGAATATAGAGGTCCTTCTGATATAGATAATCTTCCATCTGCATCTTCTAGAAGGCAAAGTTTGAATAATCAAACTTCTCAATTCTAGTCTTCCCTTCTTCCGTCATCACTCCCACTTGAAATAAACCAATAGCTCTGATACCAGTTGTTACGCAGTACGCCAACAATGCCTGTGAACCGAGATTCAATCTCTGGTCTCACCCACAAACGATAAATAGGAAGAAATATAATCTAGAAGTAGAATCTAAGCAAAACCAACAATCACAAGACAGATTTTATGTGGAAAAACTCCAAACAAGGGTAAAAAATCAAGGTGCAAACTTCCACTATGAAGAAGATAAAGTTACAAGCATAATATTCACCTTCTCCGAAGCTCCCATGCATAGAGATGGCCCTTTTTGCTAACCTCTTCCCTTTTTCTCACCTTGGACGTATAGAAACCCTAATCCCATAGCCTAATCCCGAGTTACAACCCTTTTTATAATAAAACACGGAAATAGAACCCAAAAATAGGAAAGCCCGCAAAACATGTCGCTGCCGGTCGGGCGCCCGGTCAGGCTTAGTCGGGCCCCCGCCCAATACAAGATGTGTCCATCGTGCTCGGGGAAAAATCTGCTCGAATTTCGAGCGTCCGACCAAAGTTGGTCGGGCGCCCGGTCCACTTGACCGTCGGGCGCCCGAACACTTCTTGGTGGGATTGGCTTCACACCTCAACACAGACCTTAGTTAGAAGAATCGTGAAACTTGAGTCCAGGCCTAGCATATTTACTTGGCAGGCTTAAAAATTTGTCCCCGGATCGAAAAAGCCAGCTATCCTTGTTAGATAGTTAAGACCGTTTGATTTCAGTGATTTTTGAGAGACCTCGGGAATCTTATATTTAATATAAGGCCTGTCGGATGGACTGTCCAGTTTGATGACTGGACCCTTGATTAGATGGATAAGATCTTTGTGTGTTTTATATTAGCATGGTCTATTACTATGAGGCCTAAAATATTCTATGTTGTTTGCTAAGTGAGCTTTCCTTGGGTCCAGGTCCTTGCCTAGTTGGTAGACTCTGTGGAGTTTCAACAAGGGCCGGGTCTCGGTCTCGAAACCCATTAGTGGTGAAAATCCATGCTGCTGACAGCACTGGTGGGTGCGTTGCATGACTGACTGGGTGGGTGTGTTGCCTGACTGACTCGGTGGGTGCCTTGCATGACACACAAAAAAAGTGTGCTTTCCTTAGTATGTATATGATTTTCGAGAATATAGTTGTTTTTTAATATTTCTCCATAGTATGTAATTTTGGAAGGAAAAGGATTCTCTCATTGGATTACAATCCAAACAATTGCAAAACAAACAAGCACAATGGGCTTTCTTCTCTTAAAGTTGATGTTAGTTTACCTTTAATGAGGTATAGAACATCCAAGTCGATCATCAACTGGACCCCACCCTGTGTTGCGCAGCACGCCAACAACGCCGGTGAACATAGATCCAATCTCCGGTCTCACCTACAAATGATAAACAGGAAGAAATAATAACTAGAAGTAGAATTCACACAAACCAACAATCCACAAGACAGAATTTACGTGGAAAAACCCCAACAAGGGTAAAAAACCACGAGTGCAAACTTTCACTATGAAGAAAATGAAGTTACAAGCAATACACTTACCTTCTCTTATACACCTATGCACAGAGTGGCCCTTTTACGAATCATTTTGCCTCTTTCTCACCTTGGACATATAGAAACCCTAATCACATAGCATAATCCTGGATTACAGCCCTTTATATAGTAAAACCGAAAATTACAACTCAAAATAGGAAACCCCGCACTTTAGTTCGCGGCCGTTCAGGCGCCCGCCCATTACAAAAACCATCCAACGAGTTATAGGCTAAATCAGTCGATTATCGGGCGCCCGGTCAGTTTAACCGTTGGGCCCCCAACTGTTCACAGAACAGTCCAGAGACTTATGTCTCAAAACACATGAATAGTGGGCGCCCGGTCCACAGACCGTCCGGGCGCCCGACCACATACTGATGTGATTGGATCCACATCTCAACAATCTCCCACTTGGAGACACATCACCATAGTCCTTCGTCTTCTACATCCGGAGTGCACCACCTCCCCATCTTCAAGCTTGAAGACCAATTAAAGCTGAACAGAGCTTCAGCTTCTCCCGTGTGACCGCCTTGGTCAACATATCTGTAGGATTCTCACTTGTATGGATCTTCTCCAAAGCAATCAATCCATCTTCTAGTAACGAACGTATGAAGTGATATCTGATGTTAATATGCTTGGTCCTCGAATGAAAGGCTGAATTCTTAGCCAAGTGTATTGCACTCTAACTACCACTGTATATCTTGCAATCTACTTACTTCTTCCCTAACTCTTTCATAAAACCTTACATCCACACCATCTCCTTGCACGCTTCTGTAGCTGCAACATATTCTGCTTCCATTGTACTGATGGATACTATCTTGAGCAATATCTAGCCTCGTGCTAACCATAGCATACATGAGGCTCCCTATAGCTAACGCATAAGGGACTTTAGCCATTTAGTCTCGTTCCTCCTGTGTCTTACCTACTTGCTCCTTAGAAAGCTTGAAGTGGTTGGCTAATGAAGTGTTAACTGGCTTATTACCTCCCATGCTGAATCAATCAAGTACTTTGGCTATGTACTCTGCTTGTGACAAAACTAGCTTCTTGTTTTCTCTGCCACGCTTTATCCTCATGCCTAAGATTTGTTTAGTAGCTCCTAAATCCTTCATGGCAAACTCTCTAGACAGTTGTCTTTTGAGATCTGAGATGTCCTTCATGCTTGATCCGGCCACAAGCATATCATCAACATACAGAAGAAGAATGATGTACGACATATCAAACTTCTTCAAGTAACAACAGTGGTCTGCATCACATCTCCTATACCCGTTTCCTGACACGAAACTGTCGAACTTATTGTACCACTGCCTTAGGGCCTACTTCAGGCCATATAGACTCTTCTTCAGTCTACACACCTTTTTCTCCTTTCCTGGTGCCACGTATCCTGTCGACTGATGCATATATATCTCTTCTTCAAAGTCTCTACGAAAAAAGGTTGTCTTAACATCTACCTGCTCTAGATGTAAGTCCTTTGTAGCCACTATACTCAAAGCCATGCGAATCGTAGACATCTTCACTGATACAATCCGAAGATTGCACACCCAAGTGCAGGTGGTGAAGTTGTAAAATACTCGGTAAGACCGAGGTTGATCCACAGGGATTGGGGTTAAGAACACTTAGAGGAATTAGTTTAGGTGAGAGAGATGAAATCTGGTTTAATCCACAAGAGTGGAGCAAGTTGTGTGTGGTGAAAGGCAGAAATAGAAAAGGGGCTAAAGCAGCAGGGATCCACCTTTAATTTATCCACAAGGTTTGATTCATTGGTCCAACTATAACTCAACTGGAATCGAATAAAGATTCATTCCAATCGGAAGATGAAACAGTTAAACCATTTGCATATTTCATAAAAGATGGTGATCTAAACCGATTGATTTGACCATGAAGCACTTGTTAGTTGATCGCAGGGAATTCCAAGCATCCACTGTGCCCGGAGTCGACAATGGATCAAGGGATTGTACAAATCAACAACTTTGCCAACAAGTCAACCGATAAGATCACAATTCATACGATCAAATGCATACTTACAAGATAGGAGGCTTTGATTGACCGATCCAACCATTAAGATCTCGTCTATCGATCGCAGGGAATCCAAAACATCCAATGTACCTGGAGTCAACAATGGATCAAGGGATTTTACAGATTGATGACTTTACCTGCACTAGCTCGATGACCGTAGGGAATCTAAAGCATCCAACGTGCTCGGAGTCGACGAAGCATTGATCATGAACTAGCTAATTGGTGTGTAAGGGATCCCAAGCATCCAACATGCCCAAAGTCGACGATGGATCAAGAGACTTACACAACAATAGCGTCTGTCGAGGTAGATAACCGAACCAATTAACCAAAAAGAACTCCAACATTTACACACCATTGTTGAACCAAAAGAACCAAAGCTTGTAAATTTCTTCAAAGGCTTCACCCCTAGCCTTAGCTAGAGGTTTAGCCAACCATGCTACAATGGAAGACTAAAACTCACTAAAAAAGAAAATTCTACACTACTCTACACTACAAAAGAAAGAAGAGAAGACTAAAGAAGAGAGAACTCTTGGATGGGATGATGAGAATGAGAAGGGATTGCCTCCTTTTATAGACTCTTGAGAGGCTCCCAAGCTTAGGTGGCACTCCAAACCCAAAGCAGATTTTTATTTAGGTTCAGGAATGGAGTTAGGCTTGGAGTGCCCAAAGCAAACTTTTCTTTTAGGTTTAGGCTTGGAGTTAAGCTTGGAATGATATGTGGCAAAAAAGTATTCCAAGCCTAGGTGTCACTCCAAACCCAAAGAAATTTTTTTTAAGGTTTGGGAATGGAGTGAGGCTTGGATGATGAGGTGGCACTTCCAAGCCTTACACATGTGTTGGGAAGTGGGAAGAGAGAGAGAGAGAGAGAGAGAGAGCTAGAGAGAGAGCTCCTCTTGCTGGAACATGTGCAAGGGTGGAGAGCTTCTGTGGAGCACGTTCAACAGGTGGGTCTCTTGCTGAAGAAGGTGATGGAAGCTGCTGGACTGGAAGACGTCCACTGCTGGACGTTGATTGTGGGGACCTTGGACGCTGGTGCTGCTCAGGTGGGGCTGATGCACAATGCAGAGGAGTTCTAGATGGTGGAGATCTAATCTCTACTCCATCTGCTTGACGGCTGAGGTGGCTGAAGCTGGAATGGACGATGGACAGCTGAGCTTGCTGATCAGCTGGACGTTGAAGGACGCTGGTGCTTGGAGCACTGCACGTGCAAGGTGGGGACCGCTTGTGCTGGACGGTGGAGATGGCCTGGACGGCTGAGATGGTTAGGGAGTCCACAATGCTGGACATTGGATGGGTTAGATTGGGATGGTCCAATGATGCTGGACTATTGTCCATTGATGGACGGCTGGAGATCAAGCTGCACGGAAGTCCAGGTTGAGCTGGTGCTTGGAATGGACGGCTGAGCTTGCAGATCAGCTGATGGATGGATGGGCGTTGGTGTTGGGCAGTGAAGATGTGGTCCACCATCTGGACGATTGGAAGTTGGTTGTACGTGTGGATGGCAACACATGTGTGGAGTGCTGCTGGAATGGACGGTGTGATGTTCCTGGACGGGTTGGACATTGGAGTGGATTGCTGAAGGCAGCTGCATGTGTGGTTGCTGGTGATAGCTCCACACTGCACACGTGCTGTCCATTGCAGATGGACGGTTGATGATGATGATGGAGACCAGTTACAACATCAATCTGCTCGCTTTGTTGGATGGGTTGGATGATGATTGACGGTGGAGATGAAGCAGGGCCGGCGCTGATGGTGCTGAAGGTGTTTGGATGCAGCACCATGGTCGAGGTCCACCTGATGCCTGCTGATCATTGATGAACGGGTCCACCTAGCTAGATGGAGGGCCCCTTTGATGGATGGCATGAAAGGATGATGGAGCTACTCATTGGATGAACAGCTGCCACCTTGGACTGATGGTGGTGGAATCATGCTAAGATCTGTGTGTCCACTGCTGATGAATGACCTCTTCCATCTCAACAGAACAGTCTAATCTAGCCTTAAATCTTTATGGCTTGATTTCCTTTTGGGCCACGATCACACTTGAGTTTGACCACTTTTGGGTCCTAAAGTGCCCTGAATGGCTTGGATCTTGCGCAACTTCTCCTGATCACCTGAACATTTAAAAATAGCCTAATGAGGGATAATTAACCGGAAAAACAATGATAATGCCCTTAACAACCAGGGTTAATTATACAATATTAGGTACTTATCATTCACCACTAGTGAAAATATTTTAGTGAAGTCAATACCTGCCTT
The DNA here is from genome assembly GCA_003013855.2 of Liriodendron chinense. Classification (NCBI taxonomy): domain Eukaryota; kingdom Viridiplantae; phylum Streptophyta; class Magnoliopsida; order Magnoliales; family Magnoliaceae; genus Liriodendron; species Liriodendron chinense. Next base: position 26,118 of record ML058530.1, read on the forward strand.
TTGTTGGAACCCTTTCACAACTAATATAGCCTTGTACCGCTTCGAACCATCGTGTTCCTCCTTCAATTTATAAACCTACTTGTTATGAAGAGCTTTCTTACCCTTAGGTAGAGCGATTAGCTCTCATGTACGATTAGACTCAAGAGAGTCCACCTCATCATCCATGGCTTGCTCCCACTTAACCCGCATATCTGACCGTCATGCCTCTTCAAAACACTGCGGCTCACCATTATCTGTCAGCAGTAGATAATGTAAGGAGGGTGAGTATCGAAGCTTGGGTCTCATCTCCCGAGTAGACCTCCTTACAACCAATGTCTGCGGCTCTGCCTCATCATGCTCCGGTGCATGCTCATCCTATGACACTGTAACACCTATGTCCGGTAACTCTTCCAACTCTACAAATTTTTTCTCATTGGCGTTATTTTGCTTTTGCTGCAAATTGTCTTTATGCATCACTTTTTCATTGAAGACTACGTCCTTGCTTTTGATAATTTTTCGGTACTGTGTCCAAAAATCGGTAGCCAAAATCATTCTGCCCGTAGCCTATTAACTTGCACCTTTTGAATTTTGCATCCAGCTTATTTCTGTGCTCTGCATCGATGTAAACATAAGAAGTGCAACCAAATACTCTGAGATGTGCAAGGTTCACCACTTGTCCAGTCCACGTTTCTTCTGGTAGCCCACCATCTAATGGTGCTGAGGGACTTCTATTGATGAGATATACGGCAGTATTCACAGCATCTGCCCAAAAGGTCTTCGGCAACCCTGCATGTAGCCTCATGCTCCTAGCCCGCTCAAGGATGGTCCTGTTAATACGCTCGAACACATCGTTCTACTGCGATGTCCCTGGAATCGTTTTCTGATGTTTGATCCCCTTTGCTTCACAATACTCCTCAAACCTCTTATCACTGTACTCTCCCCCATTATCCGATCTGAGGCACTTCACAGTTTTACCTGTCTCATTTTCTACCATAACCTTCCACTTCTTAAATACATCAAATACATCAAACTTGTGCTTTAAGAAACAAACCCACAGTTTTCTACCAGCATCATCAATGAAAGAAACAAAATAACGTGAACCACCAACAGATGATACCTGTGTTGATCCCCACACATCAGTGTGTACAAGCTCCAACAGATGTGTCTTTGGAGCGCGTCCTATCTTCTTGAAACTTACCCTCTTCTGCTTGTCATACATGCAATCCTCGCAGAATTCCAGATCGATTGCTTTCAACCCCGGTAACTTGCCCTTTGACAATAGCACTTTCATCCATTTCTCACTCGTATGTCCCAACCTTTAATGCCATAACTGCCCATTCACTACAGTTGATGCGACTGCGAGTGAACTATCTGATCCGGAAGTCACGTACAAGGTACAGTCCTTCTTGCCTCGAGATATTACCAAGGCACCTTTTGTGACCTTCTATGCATCGCTCGTGAATGTCGTCACATATCCGGTATCAGCCAACTGCCCCACTGAGATCAAATTCTGTCTCAAACTCGGTACATGTCTGACATCCTTCAACTTCAAGAACGTTCCATCTTTCTTACTTAAGTGAACGTCTCCCTTGCCAACAATACTGCATGGCTCATCATCACCCAGGTAGACTCTTCCAAAGTCACCTGACACATAATCATGAAGAACTTCTTTTGATGAAGTGGCATGAAACCAACACCCGAGCCTATGACCCAAGACTCATTCTGCACATCAAGAGACAAGATCAATGCCTCTGTGTCACTCTCCTCAGATAGATTCACTGAATCCTTCCCACCTTGAAAGCTTCCTTCTTATTTCTTAAGAGCTCTGCAATCACACTTCATATGCCCTTTCTTCTCGCAATGCCAACACCCGTCCTTGTCTTTCGGTCCCTTGGACTTATTCCTCGACTTAAAACACCAGTGTTTATTGCCTCCTTTGTTCGAAGATCTTCCTTTTCCTTCAACATTTAGAACATTCCCTAATTCCCCTGAAGCTCACAATGCCTTCCTTCTAGATTCTTCGCTGAGAATTAGACCGGCCACATCATCGAATTTCAACTTCGTCGTTCCTGAAGAATTGCTCACGGCAATCACCAAACCATTCCAACTGTCTGGCAAACTGGACAAGATCAATAGCGCCCTAACCTCATCATCAAAAGTGATGCTAACGGATTCCAATTGGCTCGTAACTGTACTGAACTCGTTTAGATGTTCAGCCACGCCCCCACCATCTGACATCTTCATGTTGAATAGCCGTTTCATAAGATAAACCTTGTTGGACGCCGAAGGTTTCTCATACATCGTAACTAGAGCTTACATTAATTCTTTTATAGTTTTTACCTTGGATATATTGAAGGCGGTGCTCTGAGACAAAGAGAGTCAGATCGTTCCTAAAGCCTTTCGATCCACTAAAGCCCATTCATCATCTGTCATCTTCTCTGGTTTCTTCTCTTTTCCTTCTAAAGGAATATAGAGGTCCTTCTGATATAGATAATCCTCCATCTGCATCTTCCAGAAGGCAAAGTTTAAATCATCAAACTTCTCAATTCTAGTCTTCCCTTCTTCCGTCACCGTACTTGAACTAAACCAAAAGCTCTGATACCAGTTGTTGCGCAGCACGCCAACAATGCCTGTGAAGCGAGATCCAATCTCTGGTCTCACCCACAAACGATAAACAGGAAGAAATATAATCTAGAAGTAAAATCTAAGCAAAATCAATAATCACAAGACAGATTTTACGTGGAAAAACTCCAAACAAGGATAAAAAATCACGGTGCAAACTTCCACTATGAAGAAGACAAAGTCACAAGCAATACACTTACCTTCTCCTATGCTCCCATGCACAGAGATGGCCCTTTTGTTAATCCTCTTACCTTTTTCTCACCTTGGACGTATAGAAACCCTAATCCCATAGCCTAATCAAGATTACACCCCTTTATATAGTAAAATCGGAAATTACAACTCAAAATAGGAAACCCCGCACTTTAGTTCGTGGCCGGTTGGGCGCCCGGTCAGACTAGGTCCGACGCCCGCCCATTACAAAAACCGTCCAGCTAGTCATAAGTGCATCATATGTTCATCATTGTTATTCACTCATTAACCTATTCTCAATAAAATCTCTAAGTTTTTTCTCTCTCGCTCATGGATTCGAGTGTTTTCCTTCGTGGATTCGAAGAAGTTCGGTTGAGGATTCCTGAAAGCTCTGTGGATTCAGAGTAGTTATCATGTGAGAGAGACGATGCTCGATCTCACCACGTCTACGTCAATTGGTATCAGAGAGAGGAAGCCCCTTCGATCCGATGGCAACTAACAACGGCTACGACAACAACCCTTCTGACATTGCTCAAGGGCTTCAATATCTTGCAGAGAAGATAGATGCTCTCCAATAGGCGAATCAGTTCTCCATGCAAGAGCTGCAGGCAATTCTCAACCTGATTGTAGAAGCGTTAGCCCGCCACAAGTTCAAGGCGACGTCCAGCCTCCCGTTGTTGTTGTGTAGTGCAACGTTGTTACTCGCAGAGCGCTACCCGCGGCAAATCACTACGTTATCCCAGAAGATTCGAATTCCAGTGACGACAACATCAAGGGCATGGGCATCGTTTCCCGATAGTCCACACATGGAGACGTGCGTGCGGATCGCGCTGAAAGAGACAATCGAGGTAAGGCCGAGCTTCCCAATTTTAATAGGTTATTATGTATAGAGGAGTTCTTCGATTGGTTAGCCGAGGTAGAGCGGTACTTTAGTTACATGAATGTGCCGGAAGAAAAGCAAGTGAAGTTAGTCGCTTAAAAGTTGAAATCCAATGCGTCAACATGGTGGAAACAATTTCAGATTTTCGACACTCAATAGAACAAGGCACCCATCTGATCATAGCCTCCGATGAAACATCTTCTGCAGAACCAATTCCTCCCTAACGACTACGAGCAAATCATATTCTAGCAATATCAAAACTATCGGCAAGGAAATCGATTCGTAGCTGAGTATTTTGAGGAGTTCCAGCATTTAGGAACCCGGAACAACTCGGCGGAATCTGAATCGCAGCAAGTAGCATGGTTCATCTGGGGATTGCGGCTCGCAATTCAGGATCGGGTTCAGATGATTTTCGAGATAGACCGTGAAGGAGGCCGTCCAATTGACTATTAGGGCAAAGACGCAGCTTACAAGGGCCCCTATAGTCCACAGCAATGTTTATTATATACAAATATCAAGTGGACCACACAGTGTGGATTGATCTAAAACTTTTGTAGAACCATGTCTTAAAATAAGCTAACAAAATAGATGAACGGTATCGTAGCTAATCAGCGTTCTATATAGCAGGGCTGTGCAGTCTGACAGTACTTGTGTGAGGGCTTAGCTTTCCATCAAATGCAATGCACTGTTTAGATCATATGGCAAAAAAATCAGGCCAATAAACACCTTAGGTGGACCACACCTTATCAAAATAAAGGAATGCCTGAAAAAAAAAATCATTAATTTGCTTTGTTTGATATGCCCAACTCAAGAATGAAATTATCTTATTTATCTGATGCATCCTCAACATCTCTGCAGCAGTTTCATATTTGCACCTGCACCCGCACCCATGTGTGGTTGCGCACATCTCTACACGTGATCGTACGTGCAATTAGCAAATCTCAGCAATTTCTGAGTACTAAAAGTTATACTGCGAGTTTTGAAAAGATGGAATTGGCTAATTTGGGGGCATAGCTTGTATCAACAGTTACCATTGACCCCAATGTAGCAAACTGGTGCAACACTGTCCGTCCAATCTAAAATTACAAACAGTGGTAAGAAGTAGGGGCAGCAATGGGTTGGGTCGACATATGCGTTAACTGGCTTGACATGCTTCTGAGGCAGGTTTGGGCCGGCATTAGTAGCCAGCGAGTCAGTGCTAAACATCCCACCTAGGGATGACAAGCTGATCTGAGGGGTGGGACCCAATCGTGGCCCAAATCCAAGCCCAAACTTGATCCGAACCCAAGCCTAGTCTAAAGGCCAGTTCAAGCCCAAGCAAAGGCTCATTTAACATTGGGGACACTAAACTAGAGGAGAGCATGCCAGAGGGAAACCAGGACCTCACCTGAGCTGTCTTCCAAAACCACGGCCCATCCACATGGTGGGAATGCGGATCGTCTTTGTTGAAAGCACAAGAAATTCCAGTGCCGGTGCTTCTCATTCACCCACGTCATTTTCGATATCTCCAGCCTCACCATGACTTTGTGTTATATCCACACCGTCCATCAATTTTTTCAAATAGGTTGAGAGCATCATTCCAAAAATGAGGTACATCCAAAGCTCAAGTGGACCACACCAAAGAAAGCAATGGGAATTACACAAACTGTGGTTGAAACCTTCCTAGGGCCAAGCATGAGGTTTATCTGACATCTAACCTGTTCGTTAAGGCCACCCATACCTGGATGAAGGTACAACACAAATATCTGCTTGATCAGAGATATCTGTGGCCCTAAGAAGTTTTCAACAGTAGCATCAATTCCACTGTTTCCTATGGTGTGTTCCACATGAGCTTTGGATCTGCCTTGTTTTTAGGCTTGTAACCTAGAAAGATCTGAAAAAATATATGAATGCTGTGGATCTTGGAAATAAATCATCATGGGCCCGCATAAAGTCCCACGTCGAGGAATTCCGCTGCTAGCTTAGAGAGGAGAAAATCGGTTGAAATGTGGAACTTCCGTGGGCTCATCATGATGTATTTATTAGACCCACACTGTCCATCCATTTTGTTTCATACCTTTTAGTCACAAGGTAGAAAACGAGTCAGATCCAAGTCTCAAGTGGGCCACACGACAGGAAGGAGTGGGAATTGAATGCCTACCATTGAAAACTTCTTAAGGCAACAGACGACTCTAATCAAGATGATGTTTGTGTTTTCCCTTCATCCATGTCTAAGTGACCTTATGAAGAGGTTAGATGGCAAATAAACCTCATCGTGGACCGTAGGAAGGTTTCAACGTTACTTGTTCAATCCTATGCTTTTTGTTGTGTGGTCCACATGAGCTTTGGATGTGCCTCATTTTTTGTCTTATACTTTAAAATAATCTAGAAAAAAATTGATGGGCTTTAAAATAATATGAAAAAATTGATGGAGAGCGCAGATCTAACAGATATATAATGGTGAGGCCTAGAGAAATTCCACACGGTAAAAGTGGGGTTGTGCAGCTCGCAGTCCAAACTTAAGAAAATCGGCTTGTTTTGTGATCTTACCTTATTAGTGATGACATGGACCAATGAGAATAGATGACACTAAATTTTTCTGTGCCTTCAACACAAACGATCCACACTCGCATGGCAGGTGGCACATCTGCCACGTGCAATTTAGCTATATTCTATCGTGGGTTAGTTGAGGGAGAGAAAAAGCAACCCTTGCCTTCAGAGTCCTGCTTGGGGTAAAATGACTCCTTTACCTCTATTTTTCCATAGAATTATGTCCCTTACCATCTAACCCAGCCAACTTTAATATGCCATGTGGTACACCCAAGCCCTTAGCCAATCACAGCCTTCAAAGCCTTATTTTGCCTCCAAAAACTTTTCAGAAATTACAAAATGCCCTCGTTAACATCTATAAATACTTCATCCCACTTCACTTATTCATCACTAACCATTATCTAAAAGCCTTAATGAAGAAAAGAAGAGAATGAGAGTAGGTATTGCCCATCCATCCACCAAGAAAAGAAATAGAGTGAAAGAGAGGAAACCCATTAGCCTTAGGTCAGCCTGGCCAAGCTTAAATCCTAGTGTCAGGCCTGAATCCAAATTTCAAGGCATGACACCTAGCCACCTGAGACATTAGAAAGTGTAATTCAATCCACTTCAGTTGATCCTTATGATAACATGTTCACCCACTTGCCCAACTCTGGTCAGCTTCATTGATATTTGCATCAGGGTTATGCAGCATCCTTTTTTCACTCTCAACCACCCTGCTCATCTAGTCAACTCAAGTGTATGCATTGCGACTTACCAGAATATTGGATCTTGCTCATCAAAAACTTCAAAAGACTGGAGCTCGATCACCTCTCCAAGTGGGTGAGTCCAGGTTTAGTAGCCTTTCCCAATCCATCACTTAAAGTAGGCATCGCATTGGCACACTGTATTTCACATACCACATTACATCTTTTAAGTGTAAGAACTAATCCAATCTCTTGTGTTTCGAGTTATGTGAAGTAAAGAACGTACATTCGTACAAGCAAGGAGGGTGCATAATACATTTCCTCTTTGTCATTGCAGTCCCTTACCCAAAATCCCGAGTTGTAGATCAAGAGTCATTTTAAGGCAGAAAATCCTCTGATTCTCTGGTTTAATAAGGTTACTAAAGAGTCTAGTCAGTTGTGAAAATTAAAATAACTGGCTAGTGGCAACTCCAAGTCAAATATACAACACCCCAAGTCACAACTATACAAGAAAGCCTGAAAAGGCTTTGTGAGCACAATCTAGCATCCACATTAGGGCTTAGATTAAGATGCGGCTTGCATAAGCAAACGGATCACGATTCGATTAAGCCTTATCCAACCAGACTCACTCATATAGAGTTAAACCAGAAAGATAGCGATAAAAAATCTAATTTGTATTATTACTCTAATGACAATTAAATATTTGAGGCGACAGGAGATTCATAAAAAAATCTAGAAAGATCTTAACAGAAACACTTATAACAAATAGGAAAATAACCCAATTCATAAATATTATCCAAATCTACCAATTGAAGGAGCTAGATAACCTAACTCCACCAAGCACAAAATCTGAAAGAAACATAAAGTATGAATATAGATTATAGGAAGCAACCAAGCCCTAACCTCCTCAGGCCCTGGTCCAAGCCTAGCCCAAGCCCCAACGGGCTCAAAATGCCTTTCCCTAGCCCTAGCCCTAGCCTAATTTGGCCAAGCACGGGCAGCCCTACCAAGAAGAGAGTTTATTGACATAGATTTCTAATGGCCCAATTTTAAATTTTTCTTTCTTTCCTTCTTATCTTCTTTTTCTTCTTCTTCTTCTTTCTTTTTATCCTTTTTCTTTTTCCTTTTCCCTTTTTTTCTTTTATTCTCTATGTCCACAATAAAACTTATATATAAACAATTTTGATACTTGAAACACGACATGGAATTCAATAATTATATTTAAACTACACATGAACCACAATGGTACCATTAACAAGTACCTTTAAACCATTGTACCAGTGTCTCGAGACACAATGAGCTCATTCAATTATTGGATTGGGTTAATAGGCTAGGCCAGGCAATTTATCATTAGCCCTGGCCTAGCCGGCCCTAGCATTGGGCCTAGATTTTAGTCCCAAGTGTAGCCCTTGGGCCAAGTTTAAGGGCCCAAGCTTGGCCCTACAGGGCTGGGTCCCTCGGGTTGGGCCAAGCAACCCGGCTCATCGCCACCCTTAGTACTGTAAATTCATTCACATGATGTTTGTATGTTTTATATGCATTCAATAATTGGGCTGGGCTTGACATACCTTTAGCCCATACCTATTCTTAAAACCAAGTATGGTTGTGCTAAGTCGGGTCAAGTCGACAAGCCCAATTACAAGTAAATGGTTGGGTTGGTCAAGCTTGGACTTGATGAATTTTCTGTGGACTGTGTCACACCACTGTTTAATGGGATGCAAGTCAGGTTAGGCCCTGGAATTCTTGGGCCCCTTTTGTAAATTGGTCGAGCTTAGCAGGCCCCGCCCAACCCGAAAACCGGCTCATTGTTACCCCCCAGGTGTAGGTATTAGCTAGGTTCAGTCCTAGGATCCTTTTCCTAGCCTGTGTTTTGTGCCTTCTTTCTTCTTCTTCTTTTTCCTTCTTTTTTCTTCCTTTTTTCTGAGGCCTCCGTCCTTGTTAGTTTGTATTCTTTTTAAGCTTTGCCTTGTTAAGTAACAAGAGAGCTTTTATTTTTTTTCACTTTAAAAAATAAATAAATAAAACAGTCTCACCACTTCTGTGATGCTTATTAATTAAATTGACTTGGAGTCAATGCATGTCACATTCAGGTCTGCCAATGACTCAAGAGTCAGTCTCTGCCACAAAAAGAACATGAGTACAATGGCCCACCGGACGAACCCAACAAAAAAAAAAAAAAAGATCTGTCAGTGATCTTCCAATATGATAGATTTTCGGGGCGTGGTCCATCCATGAAGAGTTGCGACGGACTAATGGTCTGGATAACCAAACCATGGGTTCCACTTGTGAGGGTCGACAACTGCTTGTAACATGCAAAGACAATCTCTTGGTAGATATCATGCAACGATGCCTCCTTTCTTCGTATTGTTTCTAATTGATTAATAATATTATAGGCAGTGCTCTCCTGCCTTTCAGTTAAAAATAAAAAAATAACAATAATAATAAAAAATTTGCAAAGTAACCACAAGGATAATGGCACGAAAGAAGAAGCAATTAATGTTCCACATTCAAAACAATTGAATAGCTAGAGATTTATGATAAAACAAATTTCAGACTATTTATGATAATACAAATTTCAGACTATCTTCACAGTATGTTCCATCAGATCATCAGTCAGCAGGCGCCAAAACACGTGCGTGCACACATATAACTGTGCACCCACATGTGCCATATGTTCAGTGCAGACGAGACTTTTCCAAGTCCTAAACGTGTATACTACGTAAAGGAGTAGAAGCAATTTCCAAGAAATTTCAAGAAAGTGAAAAGATTCCAAAATCTCTTTATAAATAGGGGGTGTAGGGCACAGCTCCATTCATTCAAATACATTGTATACAGAGGAAGAGATGGGCACAAAAGGTTGTATGCTTTGGTGCATCCTCCTACTTTCCCTTCTTCTCATCCCAACTGAGATATCAGCTCGGCAGCTGCTCCAGCAAAATTCCCATACTCGTGAGTATCATGTTGCACATATATATTCTTCCATTATCTCTTATTAGTTCCATAGTTCACAGCAATCCCCACCACACATGTAGCACGTCTTCTTACCTTGAATGATCATAAATGGGCCAGAGCCAAGAACAATAAAAACAAAACAAAAGCAGTGATCAGATGATCCTAACCACTGGAGCAATGCTATATTTTCCACTTAAATCAAGACTGACTGCTGCCCACTTCTTTTAATCATCCATTTATAGGCTACAACTGAGTACCTAGGACCACCCCGTAAATAATAATGTTGAGCTATGGTACACCCGTGTATCAATGGTCCAACCTCCATACACACATCACAACGGTGCCTTGTAGAGAGTCCAATCCATGGTTAATTTCTAGACTCAAAATATTAGCTCCAAGTAATTGAGTTTTTCTTTTCTTTCAGCGGAAATGAAGAAGGCCGACGAGCACCTAGATGCTGAGCATAGCAAAGGGATTAGTTATGACCCTCTCAAACCTGGCAGGGGGGGGCTATAACCGCGGTGTCCCCCGCGGTAGGCCCTATACTCGTCCATGCAAAGGAAGTAACAATTGCCAAGCGCCAAGTCCTTAATACAGAGATTATCAGATAACCATATGTGTTTAAGCTGAGTTTGGTCACACCAAATACAATAAAATTTCGTGATATTTCATGATTAAACAGTCTAGCTTGGCAGCTAAACTATGCCTTAAGCAAATGGTTATTATTATAAGTATAATACAAGTTAGTTACAATGGGGTGTTTGGATTGATGTAGTCAAGTAATTGAGTTGTTGCTTTGAAAATATAGTGCTTTTATTGTGAGCATGGGTTATTGGTATGAGGCCTGCCCGATAAGTGGGCCTTCGATCTGTTGATTGTGGACCCATGGGGCCCACTTGTGGACAACCACTTGTGGGTGGGGCCCATAAGGATGTTCCCGCATCCTCTTCTCCCGAGAGTTTGAATTTCTAATTAAAAATTTAAACCTCGGAAGAAGATGAGATGGGATAAGATAAGGTTAAACCAACCTTATCTCATCTCATCCCTTATCTATTTTCCCTCTATTTATAAGAGGACTCCTTCCGTTATCAAATACACAAGGAAGAGGAAACGTATAAATGATATACGGAGAGAAAAGAGAGGCATAGGCATATAGAGTTTATCTGGTCCATCCATCAGATCTGAACCATAGATCTGATCCGGGGACCATCTTCACCGTAGGATCAGAAGGGTGATCAGACCCACTTGCTCCTGTAGCAAATAGGCGGATCGCTGGATCCACCACAAATCCTCGGCTTTGCGAAGGTTCTCATCGTGTAGACCGTCAGATCCTGGTGACCCACACTTCCGCAATTCCTAACAGTGGTATCAAAGCTTTTAAACGGCGGATCTCCGATTTAAAGAGGATATAATCGCAATCGAGGTAAGTGGCCCTAATCTGAGAATTATAAATTAAAGTTTTATTTCATTTTAATAAATACATACGATCATCATCTTATTAATATTCCTTTCTGTCAAATCTCATTTTATTTATCTCTGAGGTATGGAGATTAATAAAATTAAGATTATTAATTAATTAATAAAGGAATTAGAATTTTGCGATTAAGACCAAAAGGTTAATAAAGCTACACCAGATTCTTATGGGTCAGGGCCACTGTCACAAGACAGATAAAGCATTTTTTTAAAAGCTCTATATGTTGAATATGGATCATTAGTAGTTCTTTATATAACCGTCCATTAATACGGTACATGTGTGGCCCAATCTACATATAGGCACTATTGATTTACAGAACAAGCCAATATGAGATTGCTGCGTCAAACGTACGCTACCATCCATCCATCTGTAAGATGGGACCCACTAAGATAAAACCCATAGTAAACTTACTCGGTACCCACCAATGCATGATCTAAGGCAGCCATGGCCACCATCTCTCTCTCATGACCGCCCGCACAAGCATGACCGCTGCACACCATGGCTATGACCGCTGCACACCATGGCCATCTCTCTCTCCTGACCGCCCGCAAAAGCAACAGAGGCAGCCATGGCTGCCGCCGCCTGAAGCAGCAGCAGCAACCATGGTCGCCGCCGCCGCCGGCAGCAGGAGCGGCAGCTGTGACCGCCGCCGCCCGCCGCACATGCAGCAGCGGCAGCCATGGCCACCGCCACCGCAGGCAGCAACCACGGCCGCCCAAATCTCTCTCATTCTCTCTCTCTCTCTCCCGTTTTCCAAACCCCGCCGACGCCGCAGCCGATCGCCAGCCGCTGCCGCAGCAGCAGCAGCAGCAGCGCGAGCCGCCGCCGCAGCAGCAGCAGCGCCTGTCCTTTATGGAAGAAGAAAGAGAGATTGGAAGAAGAAAGAGAGATTGGCTCATTTCAAGGCCCACCTCCCTCTAATTTTCAAGGGGTTGGCTTGAAAATTAGAGATTGGAAGAAGAAAGAGAGATTGGGTTTTCAAAACCCTAATATGGAAGAAGAAAGAGAGATTGGGCCTTTATGGGCCTGGGTTGAAGCTGATATATGGGCCCTTTGGGCCAGGACTGGAGATTCAAAATGGGCCTTTTGGCTTGGCTTGGCAATAGGCCTTTTTGGAAAATCAAATAGAGCCTATCCTTTTGGGCTATCACTTGAGAAAAATGGGCCTTTTTAGACCTAACTTGAAAATAGCCCTTTTGGGCTTGGCCTTTTCAAAAGGACATGGACCTTTTCTTATTGGGCCATGGCTTAAGGATATTGGATATGGGCCTATCCTTTTGGGCCATGGCTTAAGAATATTGGGCCATGGCCTGATGGTTGGGCTAATGGGCCTATTTTTTTTTAGTTGGGCCTAATTCATAGAATTGTAGGCCTGTCCCATAAAAAAGAGAAGGCTAATATGTGAGGACCAATAAAACAAAAAGGACCATCATTGGACATCCATATGTAGATGGATAACCTAAAATCACCATCATATATTAAGCACAAATAGAGATGGGCCAGACTAAGAAGCCCAAATCACTTAATATCAAGATTAAGTGTATCTTGTATAAGGGCCATTAATCAGCCATTTATGGACTGATTTAGACCAAGTAAAGGGAAGCGACTTGGGGTTTTTCGGCAAGATCTAACTGATGGTATGGTCCGTTTTTGTGATTAACGGTCTAGATCTAAATTAATCTGATGATCGATGTATGCATTAAAATAAAAGCATATGATTTAAATTATGAATTTTTTTTTCTGTCTCATAATATCTTTTGATTTATTTAATGTACATGTGCGTGCATTAATACATATGTGTATGCAAATGAATGAAGATCATGATAAATATCAATACGATCACTATTGATCACGGGTCCACAAATGAACGGAACCATCATCAACTATGATGATCAACATTGATGAGAGGATCCATCATCAATGGTGAACATTAATAGTCATGATCGGATCCATCATTAATGGACACGATCAATGGGGTGATTATATTGTCCTTTAATCATAGAACTTCTCTTATTCGTTCAATGGACATGATTGTTTTCTTTAATCTAATGATTTATTCTATTTGACTTTAATTTTTTATATGATTAAAATTAAGTCATCATTTCATTAGAATATAGATCTTATATCACAAGGTTGTGCATAACCTAAGTGGGAGTTTTATTCATTCCTTAAATGATGCATAAACCCATAATGGTGGGTTGTAGGTTATACAAATAGATAGTCGTAAAAGCATCAATTTCATTTTATTTAGCGAACTTGATTGATCTGCACCACCCATACAGGTATGTAGGCTTTCAGATCCCTTATAAGATGGATTGTATACTTTTATAAACTTAAGAGTTTGAATAACCAGTAGAAATTCTGATGATTAGTGCCAATACTTTAGATCATAGCTAAGTAGTGATACATGATGCGATGTAGAGATGGCCTCTAAAGCATTGATCGCCGATCAACTAAAAGGACAACATTTCGACGGCAACAACTACGAAGACTGGTCCCGGGCAGTGCAAAGCCTTCTGGATGAAGATGACATTTCACACACTCTGGATGGGGTTCAAGAGGAACCCATATTAACTGAAAATGGAAATCTAGGTGAACATAGGGCCGCGATGAATCGCTACAACAAGTGGCGTAAACAAAATCGCTCCGCCCGTAATGTTTTGATTAGCACAATGCACAAAGAACTCATACCCACCTATGAAGTGCATGAAACCGCTAAGGGGATCTGGGATGCACTGGCTAATGCCTATAAGCAGAAGTCAGATGCAAAGGTTCGGGCAATGGAATTAGAGTTCCAAGAATACAGGATGCCTGTAGGTTGCCCCATCAAGGATCATATCCGTAAGATGGAGCAGATGATAGGCGCCTTGAGGAATGTAGGGTGCAAACTAACTGAAAATCAAAAGCTTATAGCTATGCACCGTTCCTTACCCGAATCATGGGCCTAAATCAAAACGATTCTGAACCATACTGATTCTATCACAACGTTCAGAGACTTTTGTGGCCATCTGGTACGAGAGGTTGAAATGAATGCAATTCAGCCAGGTTCGGCCAAGGCTTTTGCAGCAGAAACCCACAAGCGGAAAGCTAACAAGAGAAAGTTCAAAGCTCGCAAGAAGGCGAAGAAGAACAATCAGGAACAGAAGACCGCAACGCCTCCTCCAAATCCCAAGAAGGGGAAAGGAAAGAGGAAACCTAAAAAGACAAACATCACCTGTTTCGTCTGCGGAAATCCCGGCCATTATGCCCGTCAGTGTGCCCAGAAAAAGACGGTAATCCCTCAGTCACAAGATACTTTATTTGTAGGTGTTTGTTCTGAGATCCTTTCCGTTGATATCCTATCTAACGAGTGGATTTTGGATTCAGGCGTAACAAAGCACGTGACACGAGATCGTCGAGGACTCGAGGAATTTCGACCTATAGCCACAGGGAGCTACAGGGTATACATGGGGAATAACACTGCTGAAGACGTGCTAGGGATTGGTGTTTATCATCTCCATACGTGCGTAGGGCACACAATAACCCTCCATGATACTCTTTATGCACTGGGCATGCGCCGGAATTTAATTTCTGTTTCTAGATTGTTAGTTAATGGTTTTGACATTCATTTTTCCGGGACAAGAGTTCCTTTAAGACTAAATAACCTCATCTTTGCATGGGGTAATTTAATTTCAGATTTATTTATTCTAGATGTAGAACATGATAATGCGCCTCTTGCTTTGTCTGCTACATCGAATGAACATGTAGTATCTGAATCTTTAAAATGGCACGCGAGGTTAGGTCACATTGGAAAGGATCGTATGACAAGACTAGCTAGATCTGGTCTGTTAGGTTCATTATCCAAGGTTGATTTGCCATTTTGTGAACATTGTGTGTCCGGGAAGACTTCTAAGAAACCATTCCCTAAAGCGACTAGGTCAAAGGGTTTACTAGAGATAATCCATACGGATATCTGTGGACCCTTAAATGTACATACTAGAAATAGATGCCAATACTTCGTCACATTTATTGACGATTACTCGCGCTATAGATATGTGTATCTCATCTCACATAAATCTGAGGCTTTTGATTGTTTTCTCAAATTCAAAGCTGAAGTTGAAAATCAGCTTGAGAAAAAGATTAAAATTCTCAGATCTGATAGAGGTGGCGAGTATACATCTGAAACGTTTAAATCATACTGTGCAAACGTTGGCATCATCAGGCAATACACTATGGCATATACTCCATAGCAAAATGGAGTTGCAGAGAGAAGGAACAGGACACTATTGGACATGGTCAGATCGATGATGGCACATGCCAATCTCTCTACCACATTCTGGGGAGACGCGCTTCTTACAGCCGTCTACGTCCTAAATAGAGTCCCAACTAAATCCGTTCCTAAGACCCCATATGAGATGTGGACTGGGAGGATTCCTTCTCTAGCCGACCTACGTCCTTGGGGATCTTTAGCATATGTTTTATTGCCTACTCAGCATAGAGGTAAACTTGATAGTAAAACTATTGAGTGCATATTCATCAGGTACCCAATGCACTCAAAGGGATACGTTCTAGTTTATAAGGATCGTGGAGGATGGACTGAAATTGAATCTTGGGACGTAACCTTCGTCGAAGACAGATACCCCAGCCAAAAGAAACAAAAGGTTTCCACCGAACTTTTTGAAATTCCCGATGTATCTTAGGAGAATGGGAGTTCTGCTTCTGCAAATGAAGATACTCCTATAGTTCATCAGGACAGTGGGAGTACATCTCAGCAGGCTCCTGAGTTACGTCGAAGTGAAAGAGGTTTGATTCCCAGAAGATATTTCGATATCGATGGTCAATCTTTCTCTTGTGTTGCGGTTGACGATGATGAACCTGATTCTTATCAGGATGCGTTATTATCTCCGAATTCGGCTGATTGGGTAACTGTCATGGACGAGGAGATTGCCTCCATGGAGAAGAACAAAGTCTGGGAACTTGTAGATCTGCCTTCCAATCGCAAACCAATTGGTAACAAGTGGGTACTTAAGATCAAAAGAAAGGCAGATGGTACAGTGGACAAGTACAAAGCAAGATTAGTTGTAAAAGGTTTTACACAAAAAGAAGGTGTCGATTATGAGGAAACTTTTTCACCTGTTGCAAAATTTTCCTCGATCCGCATGATCTTGTCCATTGTCGCAAGTTTAGACTTAGAGTTATATCAGATGGATGTAAAGACTGCTTTCTTAAATAGTGATTTGGATGAAGATATTTACATGCAACAACCCATAGATTATGTGGACAAAAAGTATCCAAAGAAAGTCTGCAAGTTATTACGATCTATTTATGGGTTGAAGCAATCTTCAAGGCAGTGGTACATGAGGTTCCACTTAGCCATCACTACTTTTGGATTCACAATGAGTGAAGAAGATCATTGTGTATACGTGAAACGATCTGGAAGATCTTTTCTGATACTATCTCTATATGTAGACGATATCCTATTAGCTGGTAATGACATGCAACTGTTGATGATGTCTAAAGATTGGCTTTTCTCGAACTTTGAGATGAAAGATCTTGGTGAAGCCAACTTTATTCTAAGGGTTAAAATCATCAGGAACCGTTCTAGGAGATTCTTAAGCTTGTCACAAGCCACTTATATACAGAAGATCTTAGAGCGGTTTAGGATGGAAAATTCAAAAGCTGTTGAAACCCCTATGGATAAAGCTACCAAGTTAGACAGGAAATCGTGTCCCCAGACAGAAGCTGAGAAATCGGCAATGTCCTCAGTACCTTATGCGAGCGCAGTAGGCAGCTTAATGTATGCTATGCTTTGCACCGGACCAGATATTAGCTATGCAGTTGGCATAGTCAGCCGTTACCAGAGTAACCCGGGACAGTCTCATTGGCAAGCCGTGAAACGAATATTCCGCTATCTCAGAGGAACTAAGGACTTGATGCTGTGTTATGAAGGCGCGAGTCTCGAGCTCAAAGAATATTCAGATGCCGCCTGGGGTAATGACGCCGACGAGGGAAAGTCTACTTCAGGATATGTCTTCTTGCTCGGAGGGGGAGCTATCTCTTGGTCGAGCAAGAAACAGACATCCACGGCACTTTCATCTATGGAGGCCGAATACATTGCATGTTGTGCTGCAGTTCAAGAATGTGTATGGGTTCGCAGATTCCTACAAGGATTGGGTGTTGTTCCAGGCATACATGAGCCTATATTGTTGAGGATAGACAACACCTCGGCCATTGACTTGGCAAAGGATCCCAAACACCATCAGAAATCGAAGCACATTGAGATAAAGTATCATTACGTTCGTGATCAAGTGAAAGAAAAGAAGGTTATCCTTAGCTACATTCCTACCAAGGAAATGATGGCTGATCCCATGACGAAACCTATAGCTAGAGATCTATTTCAGGTTCACGTCAGGCAAATGGGATTGAGGAAAGCTTGAATGATATGCTTGTATCATGTATCTTTGATCTATCATGAATAATAAATTCCATTTTATTCAGTATTGAGCACTTGTTACACTAGGTATGTAGATCATCAGCATTTTCTTCGAGATCAAGTAGGATTTCAACTATTATCGGCAGGCAGGTTACCCACTCACACGGGTGGACCAACCCTAAATGTACAAGAGAGGTACACTTGGGGTGATGTTTATACACTGAGGTATGAACCACCCTTTATTAATAATAATAAAGGATGAGGATGCGAATGAGTTGTATCCGCCTTCAGTCCTATAAGATTGAAGATGAGACTGACAAAGTCGAATAACATAGTCGCACCATTACTCATAATGCGAATAATGTTATGGCCTGAAACACAGCCAAGTCGTGAGGTTATGAGATGAGTCATACCACATGTGAGATGACTTGCGTACTGTAGACCCGACAGATACCTAGTATTGTCTACTTTACGGCGTGGATTGTAGCCACGTGCCTGGACTTATTACCTACAGATTGCTTTGATTCGATCTAATCATTGCAACGTGTGAGTAGCCAGTCCCGTAGGTGACTCTTTGTGTCCTCAGCTACCCTCCTCTTGTGTACAGGAGGATGAGATTGAGTGTCGCTACTTTAGTATACGATGACGAAAGGCCCTTGATTGGCCAGACTCGGTTATGCTAGGAAAGCGGCTTGATCAATTCCAAATTACACACCTGCGTGGGGAAGATCCCGTGACAGCTACACCAAGTTTCTAGAACTATAAATACGCACTTGAAGACTTATCCGCCGGCAGTATCGAGTTTTCTTAGACTTTTACAAGCGATATTCTCTTTCAAAATATATATGTATATATATTACTTTAAAAGGAATTCAAATTGATGTTTGTAGAAAACCAAGTTTTTCATAACAGACTCGATAAGTTGGATAAGTGCGTATGTTGGCTGAGTACTCTAGATTGGGAGTTAACTCTATCCGGTGTGGTCATGTGGACTAGGACAGGCAATGCAAAGCTTGGGTTATTGAGTGCTAGATAGGTGGTCTCTTAGTACTCAAACACCTGTGAGAAGATAAAGGTATTCCAGCTGGTCCCACGCTTCTGATTCTTTTGATCGTGATTCTTTGGTTTTGATTATTATGTGATGAGCTAGATGAACTCTCATGATGTGCCTACCCCACAATGTGATTGAGTGGGAGATGTTGATTGTGGACCCATGGGGCCCACTTGTGGACAACCACTTGTGGGTGGGGCCCATAAGGATGTTCCCGCATCCTCCTTCTCCCGAGAGTTTGAATTTCTAATTAAAAATTTAAACCTCGGAAGAAGATGAGATGGGATAAGATAAGGTTAAACCAACCTTATCTCATCTCATCCCTTATCTCTTTTCCTTCTATTTATAAGAGGACTCCTTCCGTTATCAAATACACAAGGAAGAGGAAACGTATAAGTGATATACGGAGAGAAAAGAGAGCCATAGACATATAGAGTTTATCTGGTCCATCCATCAGATCTGAACCATAGATCTGATCCGGGGACCATCTTCACCGTAGGATCAGAAGGGTGATCAGACCCACTTGCTCCTGTAGCAAATAGGCGGATCGCTGGATCCACCACAAATCCTCGGCTTTACGAAGGTTCTCATCGTGTAGACCGTCAGATCTTGGTGGCCCACACTTCCGCAATTCCTAACACGATCATATGTATACTTTATACATGAATAAGTTGTATTTGAATCTTAATGATGTTCAGACTCAAATTTTTTTTCTCTTCTTCTTTTCTTTCCTTTTGATGTTCCACTGATGCGGTTTTCATTAGTTTGCCTTTGAAATGTGGACTTAAGGGGCCTGTTTGGATATAATTGCAATCCAAAGGTTTTTTTTGTTTTTATAAGATTGCAATCCAAACAGTAACAAAGTCGAAAGAAAAGAATTTTTTTAGGCTTTTCTTTGACAAAATAAATACCTACAAAGGGCTTGCATTCCAGGGTCCTGATGCGAGTTTACCTCTGATGTTTGGTACGACACATCCAAGCCCTTCATCAAGTGAAGCCCACCCCAAATAGGCCTTTTTACTCAGGTTATAGTCTACTCATCAGGTGACCGCATGCATACAAGAATATTGACTGGTAGAATGAAAATGGCCAATGCTCTACATGCAACATATATGTGTGGGCCACGTGAATAGTGGACGGGCTTATTTATTTGGTAAAGCAAGGTCCCCTGAGGGAGAAAGTAATGCAGGGGGATGTGGTGAGGTTGATCACAGTCTTCTTCACAGGATAATTACTTTAAATCCATAAGGCTTCTAGGACTACTCAAACTTCATTGACGATAAAAAATGAAATTACAACTCTTTAATAAAGAAACTACTCAAACCTAGAATGGAGTTTTAGACTTATACTCCAACTCAAACACCCTAAAAACATGACTTGCTATAAATAGACAATATCTATTCCTACTAGACTTTGTAGTTTCCGGCCAAATTGGTAAGTGTCCAATTTAACCCAACCATGTTATTTTTCTAACTTTTCTAAGACCTTTTCATGTTGGACATAACTTATACAACTTAAAGGATCAAAAGTTATATTCAAACTAAAACCTATTATTTATAGTGAAAGCTAAACTAAACTAGACTTTTAATCGTCAATCTGACGGAATCTCGCAAATCTGACATGGGCAACCCGACGTAGTAAGGTTGGTTGGCTAAAGTAAGTTCTCCTACCCAAAATCACACATAATATGTCGAAAAACTCATCCCGATTTGCGAGATACAACTGATTTAAAGTTCTAATGGTTCGGATTGTTTTCGCCTTAATTTGATCTAGCTTTCTCTAGCTCATCTATGCTAGGAATGTGTCAGATCCTCATCCACGATCAGAAGGTTCTCATACTATATCAGAAAAGGAGGCTCTCCACCTAATGAATAAACCGGGCCATGGTTAGAAGGTATGCTCGGGTACTTGGAGCCTACCTGCTGCAGCTCACACGCATGTGGTTGGGTTGGGTCATGATCAAAGCCATATATTATGTTCATCCTATCATGTAAACACCCTAGACCAAAAATTGGGTTTGTGTTATTAGCAAGTGGCCCACCTGATGATCCAAGAGGCCAAATTATGTGGGTCCTGGGTTACCTAGATTTACTGTCGAAGGCCACTTCTTGGGTAGCTACAAAGATTCGAATCGTTCTTGCAGTATGGCCTATCCATGTGGTGGTCCACTATCATTCGCCCTGCTCAACCAACTGGTTCACTATGTGTTGTACTAAAATTAATTCATACTGGTTCCAGGCTTAATTGTGAATTAGTCAATTCTATTTTGAGCATGACCTATCCTATAGCCCAGCCCATTGACACTCTAGTTGGTTAATAGGCTTGGTTTTTAAGACTCCGAAGAGTCGGATGTAACTCTAGTTGGTTAATAGGCTTGGTTTTTAAGACTCCGACGAGTCGGATGTAACCTGTCGCAGTTGAGTCGGATTTGGTCAAAAACCTGATCTGGATCGACACCATGAGTAATGCCAACGATTTACCCTGACTCCATTGAGTAGCGACTTGACTCAGCACCTGACTTGTCGGTCCGAGTTGCCAAATGATCTATATAACCATGTTGGTATGATTCGTGCTAAATGCTATTATCTAAGTTAGGAAGCACTTGATTTGCGTAAACAGACCGAATATGAACGGAAGTCCCTATTTTCATCTATGGGACCTTGTTATAGACAGCCCACGGCACCAAAATTCACACGGTCAAATGATGATATCCTAGCCATTGATTGGAGGTATTTTTCTCATTGAAAGTCGATTGCTGGTTAGACATTTTCCTAGTGACTAATCCCACTTCATAAAAGTTGTACTTCCAATTAGTGGTTAGGATTACCAGTCCCACGTGAATTTTTACAAGAGGCTGGTTCCTCTACAAGTGGTTGCAATTACGGCTGCAAACAATTCTATTTATGATCAATTTATTGATTGAATTGAATTGAACAAATCGAATCGAATCGAATCGTTCCCCAAGATCAATTCAATTCAATTTTTAAAAAAAATCAATTTCAATTTTTTGTTCCGATCAATCGAATCGAATCGATTTGTATTGAATTGAATTAATTGATTGAATTGAACTCAATTATATATATATATATGGACGACATGGATGAAATAGATATATCATAGTGTGTTTTATTTATGCCTTCCATCCATTTTTTCATCTAAATTTAAGGCAAAAGCTCAAAAAATTAGAAAGATATATATCTCAGGTTGATCACACCATAGCAAAACAATGGGGATTGAATGTCCACCATTAAATTCTTCATGGGGCCCATTGTAATGTTTGTTTGTCATCCAACATGTTGATAAAAGTCACATAGACCTAGAGGAAGGGAAAAAACAAATATCAGCTTGATACCAAACTTCTAAGGCTACAAAAAGTTTTCAACAATAAGCGTCAATCCCCCACTGTTTTCCTGTGGTCCACTTAAGATTTAGATATGTATCATTTTTGGGATAATGTCTTAGAATCAGATGAAAAATTGGATGGACAGCCTAGATAAAACACTTACATCATGGTGGGGCCTACAGAGCTTTAAAACCACCCTTCTGCATATCTACACCCACCCAAGAGTCTAAGACGAACCTGATTGCATACTTAGTAACTCAATGCACTTAGCGTACTGAGTAAACTCTATCGGGCCCACTGTAATTTATTCGTTTTATCCACTCCATTCATCCATTTTAAAAGATAATTTTATGGCTCGAGCCCAAAATTGAAGCATATACAAAGCTTAAGTGGCACACACCACAAGAAACATTGTGAATTGAACCTCTACCATTGAAAAATTATTGTAGGCCACTGAAGTTTTGAATCAAGTTGATATTTGTTTTCCATTCATACATGTCTACCTAATCTTATGAATAGGTTGGATGACAAATAAATGTCACTGTGGGCCTTGGGAAGGTTTCAACAGTGGAAATCTTTATTCCCATTGTTTCATGTGGCATGGTCCACTCAAGCTTCGGATGTGCCTCAATTTTGGGTTCAACAGCTAAAATGAGCGGGCAAAACGAATGGACGATGTGGATAAACCAAATGCATTCAAAGTAGGCCCAACTAAGTACTCGGTACGACGAAAGCATACTAAGTACACAATCTGAAGTTCGCCCAAGAGTGAATTAGGTGTACCGCTGGTAACAACTTAATGGATGTTACCCCTACCGTATAGGGCCTACCTTGATGTATCTTTTGTAGATACATTCCGTCTATCAAATTTTACGTCTCAATTTAGGGCATGATCCAAAATTATCATGCCAAAATTATAAGAAGATCATATCTCAGGTGGACCATAACAAGAGAAAGAGTGATGAATAACCGTTAAAAACATTTTGCAGGCCTCGAAAGCTTTGGATCAAAACAATCTTTCTAATTTCCCTTCATCCAGATCTTCTTGACAATATCAACGGGTTGGATTGAAAAAAAAACATTAGGTAAATGTTACGATGAGCCCTTTGGAAATTTTAATGGTGAGGCACTCAATCAACACCGTTTCATGTGGCATGGTCTACCTGAGATATGGATATGTATAAATTTTCACTAAGTATGCAGCATCTTTGCAACATAACAGTAAATTGGATTAAACTTTTATTCCAAAACCATGTATAGACTAGTTCTTATGCATATGTTTTCAGAAGTATTTCTACTAATATTATTATTTGAGTTACTATAAAATCCAAACCTACAAAATTTATAGGTTTTCAATTTGCAATGTGTGAAAAATCGAATCGAATCAAATCGAAAAAATTCATCAATTCAATCTTATATTAATTCCAAAAAAATTGGGGTCAATTCAATTTCAATTCGAAATTTCGAAATTAAAATCAATTCAATTTCAATTTCAATTTTGAAAATTTAGGATCAATTCAATTTCAATTTCGAATTGATCGAATCGATGTGCAACCCTACTTGCAATTTAGCTTTATCGTACAAATGTTTGTATTTGTCATATCATGGATTGATTTCAAATCTAATCAGTTCACCACGTCTCTCCACTCGATTTTTGGTTAAAACACTACTCACAACATGGATTATGAGGGAAGCAATTTTTGGTTACTACTTGGGAGCTTGTCTAATGGCAAACCCGTAATATTGATTTTGAAAAATGCGTTAGTCCGTGAGTTTATAAGCAGCGTCCCAAGCTATGCTGCGAGTACCGCCTTTTATTCATTAGTCCGTGAGTTTATAAGCAGCGTCCCAAGCTATGCTGCGAGTACCGCCTTTATTCATTAGTCCGTGAGTTTATAAGCAGCGTCCCAAGCTATGCTGCGAGTACCGCCTTTATTCAGGAAATGACCATCCTACCCTTGTAAGTAGGATAAGCTAAATTACAAGCGCTTGCAGAGGAACCAGCCTCTTTTTGTTTTTGGATATTGTTGCAGCACAACCGGAGGCCAGCCATCAGGTGGATGCGGAGAGCCTCAAACCCATTGGCTATTACCCTCTTGATGTAGAATGGGTCGCTGATTATTTCATGGCCCAGATGGAGCAAAAGAAGACCGGTTAGAGTCGAAAGTGATCCGGACCATCAGGACCGTAAACCAGCCATATCTCATAATCCGGAATGAGTTTCGGGACATATAATATATCAATTTGGGATAGCTCGAGCTACTTTAGCCAACCAACCCTGCTATGCCGGGTTGCCCATGCCAGAATCGCGAGATTCAACGGTATCGACAATCATTAGGCTAGTTTATTTTCAGTTTTACTATTTATAGTAAGTTTTAATTCGATCATAACTTTGAACCTGTAGGGTTTTATAGTTAGTGCCCAACATGAAAAGGGCTTAGAATATTTAGTAGAACAACATGGTTGGGCCCGTTTGATAACTTTCTATTTTTGGCCGAAAACCACGGGTTCTAGTAGGATTGAACGACTTCTATAAATAGTAAGTTTACTATTTATAGTAAGTTGCGTTTTCTAGGAGTTTTAGTTTGAGTTAGAGTCTAATACTTTACCTAGGGTTTAGTTTCCTATTTATATGCATTGTAATTCCGTTTATTATTCATTCAATTATCAAAAACATTATTCGGAATTAATTTTCTTTTTTTATTATCCTTTTCTTTCTTCTCGTGGATTCAAGAAACTCTTGGTTAGGGAGACGGTGATCGACCTACCACGTCCTCCCTGCATCCTCAAGCCAAATAGACCCGTTAATCATGGGAGGCCCTACAATCCTCCATGCAAGAAAGCTTACCAGTGCCGAGGACCACCCCGTCCTTAATACATAGGAGTGAATTAAAGAGGGTGGATGGATTGGTATAGTGAAGCTATTGAGAGTTGTTGCTTTGAAGATTTGGTGTGTTTTATAGTAGCATGGTATATTTGTATGAGGCCCAAATTCTAAGTTGTTTGGGCCAGCTAAGGAGCCTTTCGATAGTATGTGTATGTTTTTCAAGAATATAATTGTATTTGAATTTTGTGGGCAATCCATCTCAAATAGTTACATTTGAATCTTGTGTGCAATCCACCTCTCTCTCTCTCTCTCTCTCTGTGTGTGTGTGTGTGTCAAATTTAGTGAAGGAGAGTCTTTATTCTGGACAGAAATATAATGATACCTTATAATTTTTGGAGCTACTCTATATTTAATGACGGTTCCAAGACGGCAATAAATGGACCAGACCTCAATTCGAAGAATCGTGAAAACTGAGTCCAGGCCCAGCATGTTTACTTGGCAGGCTTGAAAATTTGTCCCAGCCCGGTTCGAAAAAGCCAGCTATCCTTGTTGGATAGTTTAGACCGTTTGATCTCGGTGATTCTTGAGAGACGTCGTGCGGAATCTTATATCTAATACAGGGCATGTCGGATGGACTGTCCAGTTTGATGACTGGACCCTTGATTGGATGTATAAGATCTTGGTGTGTTTTATATTAGCATGGTTCATTGCCATGAGGCCTAAAATATTCTATGTTGTTTGGGCCGGCTTTCGTTGGTATGTATATGTTTTTCCAGAATGTAGCTGTTTTTTAATATTTTTCGAGAGTATGTAATTTTGGAAGGAAAAGGATTCCCTCATCAGATTGCAATCCAAACAGTTGCAAAACGAACTAGTACAAAGGGTTTTCTTCTCTTAAAGCTGATGTTAGTTTACCTTCAATGAAGTATGGAACATCCAAGCCAATCATCAACTGGACCCCCCCCTGAACAGGCCTTTTACCCTCAGGCTAATCAACTCATCAGGTGGCCACATGCATACAAGTCCATTGAATGGTAAAAAGAAAATGGCGCGCCAATGGTCTACATGCAGCATACATGTGGAGCCCACATGAGTAGTGGATGGGCCCATTTATTTGGCTAAGCAAGGTTCCTTGAGAGGAAAAAGAGGCTCTCCACAGGAAGCATGCTTGTGAACCCCAGAGCCCCACCTGGTGCAGCTCACATGCATGTGGCCGTCTATTATGTTCATCATAACATATAAACACTACTCTGCACCAAAACTTGGGTAAGTGATTCCAACAGGTGGTGCAATGTAAGGGCCCGATTGGATCATAAGTTGCTTAAGATAAGTTACTTATGCCATAAGTAGTTTATCTTAGTTTCTACTTATTAAGAAAATAAGTGCGTTTGGGTAAACAACATACTTATCAGCTTTATCTTCCTTTCATCTCTCCAAAAAAGTTAAAAAGCTAAAAAAATTAGCTGAAGTGATTATGTACTTTTAAGTTAAAAAGTTACTTATTACTAATCATAAACCAAACTTATATGAAATAAATTACTTATCTACTGCTGTAAGTAGAAAAAGTTACTTATTTGGTAGTATCCAAATGGGCCCTAAGTATACGCCCGCGGCCCACCTGATGATCGGAGAGGCCAAATTTGGGTCATGGGTTGCGTGGATTAACTGTTGAAAGCCACTTCTTCAGTAGCTATATCAAAATTACATCCTCATCATTCTTGCCATATGGCCTATCCATAGCGTGGTCCACTAACATTAGTCTTGATCAACCAATAGGTTTGCCACATGGTCCTAAAATTAATATGAACTGGTTTGGGCCTTTTGAATTAGTCCATTCTATTTTTGGCATGACTCATCCTAACCCAGCCCATTGACACTCTAGCTGGTTTCTAAGCATGGTTTCTAAGACTGGATGAGTTAGATGCCACTTGTCTAAGTTTACTCAGGCTTGCTCAGACCCGATATGGCTCCACACCATAAGTCATGCCAACGATTTACCCGACATAACCCAGACTAGGCACCTGACTAGTTGGTCTGAGTCGCTGAGTCTGTATGACCATGTTGACATGATCTGTTCTAAATGCTAAGTATCTAAGCTAGGAAGCACTGCATCAACGTAAACAGAGCAAACATGAACAGAACTCTTTATTTTTGTTGGGACCTGTCGAATGTTTCCACAGAGAAGAATTAAACAAAGCACTCTAATCATATAAGCAAATTCAAACAAAAAACACACTAAATCAACGTAGAAAAATCCTTGCGGAAAAAAACCACGGCACAAAGCGAATCCACTATGAAAAATGAAGTTAGAAGAGATGGATGAAACTTTACCCAAATCAAAACCTCGAGCGAAAATCTTTACTTTTCCTCTCTCTAAAACCCTCTCAACCCTCTACAACGCCTTGAGTTAACCATAATTTCGATTATACCTGCTTATATAACATACAACTGAAATTAGAAACAAAATATGTAAAACCGCGCAAAATAGTGTGAACCGTTGGTTACTTGGTCAGTCAATTGAGTGGCGTTGATTGATTGGTCAGTCACTCAACCAGACAAATTCGGAGCCTTAGGCATTATGGACCAAACTCCTCCAAAATTGTCCAAAGATCAACCGTCTCATCTAGAGTATTTTTTATCAATCAACTACAACGGCCAGTCAACCAAACACCCCAAAACTGAAGATTAATTAAATCTCCTTTCAACAGTTTTCATCCGTGGGACCTTGTTATAGACAGCCCATAATACCAAAATTCACACCATCAAAAGTATTTTGCTCATTGAAAATCGACTGCTGCTCAGACTTTTGTTTTAGTGCCAAATCACACTTCATAGAAGTTGTCCAATCAGTGGCTACGATTACCCTTCCCATGTGAATTTTACAATATTTAGGTACCAACAAAAGCAACGATTTTATTTTCTGCTGATATGTCATATCATGATAAGGATGAGTTGGGACAAAAACTGGGAGCGTGCATTAATCAGGCAGGCTAACCCCTTGAAATCAGAGTACAGCTGATTGGTCCACCTGAGGAGTTGATCAGATGTCACGGTGCTTATAAAAGCCGTACATCAGGGTGGCTCCTCAGAGCCTCAGCTTAGGCCAAGCTGGGGACAGGCGGGGGATCGTACTCAATCCGCATCCCCCGTTCACCGGCAATCTACGGTCTGACCTATACTCAATAAGTCTACCTTTTGTTGTAGCAGGTGGGCCACATACGTACGTTGAACACGACCCGAGATCCTCAACACCTATTCTGGGTAAAGTATAAAAGACCCAAGCTAGTGGGGCCCACTTTGTTGTATATGTAAAACTCAATCCGTCCATCAGGTCCTATCCACGATTGTAGGACCCAGGGAAAAAAACTCATCCAGTGCTCATGTGGTGTGGTTGTGTTAAATAAATAAATAAAGAAGAGGCAGGGGTCAACATCTATATCTCATTACACACGCCATTTACACTTAACAAAAGAGTCGGTAGGAAATCCAATTAGTCAACTTACCACAAAATCCCACCCAATGTAAGTAATAATTAGTTTTACGCCTTGCCATGCCCGGCAATACATAAATCCAAACACGACCTAAGTGGGAAGACTTTATCAGCAAACAGTTTTTTTTATTTTTTTTTTACACGCGCAATTACGCCACCACAGTAGCTTTTTTATACCACAATGGGTGAACCCATGACTTGAAACTATAACTCTCTCTCTCTCTCTCTCTCTCTCTCTCTCTCAAAGAAACTATAACTAGGGGGTGGATGGCTTAGGCTCCATTCATTCAAATCCATTTCTAACAAAGGAAGAGATGGGTACAAAGGGCTGTATGCTTCTGTCTATCCTCATCCTCTCCGGTCTTCTCATCCCAACAGAAATATCAGCCAGGCGAATGCTCCAAAATTCCCATACTGGTGAGTATCCTGCTGCACATATTCCTCCATTATCTTCTTATTAGTATCATAGTCCATTCAATCCCTATCGCACATGTCGCACACACGCATCAAGCTTAATGATCATAGATGGGCCAGAGCAAAAAAATTGATAAAAACGAAACAAAAGCAGTGATCTGATGATTCTAACTATCGGATCATTGCTATATTTTCCACTAAAACAAGAACTGCCGTGCACTTCTTTCAAGCATCTGTTTATAGACCACAAGTAGGGTACCTAGGACCACCACATTATAACAAATGTTGGGGCTATGGTGCATCCGCATGTTAGCCCATGATATCAACGGTCCAATCTCTAGACATACATCACACTAGTGCCTTGTAGAGAGTTTCTATGCTCAAATATTTATCTTTGTACATTTCTCTTCATTATAAATTAATGGAAAAATGGAGAGAAGAATCATTCCAAATTCTAAGAATTTATATAGCACAAGCAGTGGCCAACGATCGAGTGGATGCAGAGCCCAACAAAGCAATCAAGTGGATGTGGAGCATGGCAAAGCCATTGGTTATGGCAATCTCTATCCGAATAGACCCGTCAAAGCTCGCAAGCGATGCAGAAGAAGTGCCTACTATTGCTGAGGAGAACGGCCTGGTCCTTAATCAAAACATATCATATAACTATACATATTTAGGCTGAGTTTGGTTGCACCAAATATCATGAAATTTCACAACATTTCATGATTAATAAGTCTACCTTCGTGCAAACTATCATGATAGTTCATGATATTGTATTCAACCAAACGCAGCTTTTAGCAAATGGTTATTATAATTACACAAGTGAGTTAGATGGGTGGATGGATTGGTTCAGTGAAGCAATTTAGATGTCCTTTGAGGATATGGTGTGTTTTATATGAGCATAGTCCATTGGTTTGAGGCCCAAATTCTTTGTTTGGGCCCACTAAGTGGACTTTTGATATTATGTATTCTCTCTCTGAGCCCAAATTCTTTGTTTGGGCCCACTAAGTGGACTTTCGATATTAAGTACTCTCTCTCTCTAGGATAATGAACGGCAGAAGTAAAATGGCCAATGGTCTGTATACAACAAACAAGTGTGGCTGTTCCCCAAGAAATGGTGCAAGCTAGAGTTAGATTAGTTTTGTTAAGCTCACATGCATGTAGTTGGGTTGGCCAAGATCCAAACCGTCCATTGTATTCACCTTGGCATGTGAAACCCCTGAAACAAAGATTGTGTTAGTCTTATCGTCAGGTGGGGCACTGTAAATGTATGCCAGCATCTGGCCTGATGATCAGAACCGCTAAATTTGGGTCTTACAAGGATTTACTGTTGAAGGCCTGGGTTGCTACCCAAAATTCAATTCCCATAATTAATTCTTGGGATCTGGCCTATCCATATGGAGGACCACTATCAACGGTCCCGATCAACATAGTTTCAACATGTTATTCTAAAAGCTAATTTAGCAAACTGGATGTGTGCTAATTGCTATTATCTTAGTTGCAAAGCATTTAGTATGCATAAATAGAGTAGACATTCACGAAATTCTGATTTCTTATCTATTGGACCTTGCTGTGGACGGTGGGGGCCCACTATTTGTCGATCCACACCATTGATATTATGGATCTATAACATACCACGTTAATAATCTCCAAGATGAAAATAAATAAATAAAACTAGCCTTGGTACAGATGGCCAGACAAATATAGAGCTAAGAAAGAATTACAGCAACGTTTCACATCAAAATTAGCATCCAACCGTCCATTTTTCTCCTTAAGCTCACACAAAGAGCTAGATTTTCAATCTAGATAGCATTAACGATAAACACCACTTATGATGATCAGCGGCCAAGATCAGCGGTAGGATTAGCACTTGTGCATGCATACGCAGAAGTCCGACGCCTTTGCATTTAGCAATGAGAAATGGCCATTTGCAACGTTGTATGTTAATTAATTAACATCCTACGTTTTCATTTTTCTGCTAGCCTGTCACTTTTGTAAAACATCTGAACCGTGAAAAAAAGTGGGCCGCGTGATAAAGATCACCTGGGACAAAAATCAGACTATACTGTTGAAATCAATGTATAGCTAATCGGGGCGCGGATTGCCTGCGAAAGGCGCGCAAGGAATCTGGGTGGGGCCCACCGTGAGGTTTGTGAAAAATCTACGCCGTCCAACCATTTTGTGAGATCATTTTAGGCGTAGCGACAAAAATTGAAAAGGATCCAATAATTAAGTGGGCCGAAAACATGACGATTGAACTTCCACAGTTGAAATATTCATGGGGCCACAGAAGTTTCGAATCAAAATAATATTTGTGTTTTCAGTTCATCTCAGTAGGAATGACATTATGAACAGTATGGATGGCATATAAACATCACTGTGGACCCATAGAGGTTTCAACGGTAAGAATTTCCCTACACACCTTTTGCTTTAGTGCGGCCCACTTGAGTTTTGGATCCCGTTCATTTTTGGTCGCAAAACCTAAAATGATCTCACAAAACGGTTGGACGGCATAGATTCCTCACAAACCTCACGGTGGGCCCCACCCAGATTCCTTGCGCAGGAGATGCCTGCAAAAGGCTTTCGTAGTCAACAGGCAATCCGCGCTCATGCTGAGCTTTCCATCAGGTACTATGGGACGCGGGTTTCGAAGGAAGTTCCTGCACTTGGATGCTAGGTGAGGCCCACAGTGATTTTTGTAAGAAATCCACACCTTCCAACCGTTTTGAGATATCATTTTAGGTCATTAGACCAAAAATAATGAACTGGATCCGAAACTTAAGTTGGCCAAACGAGAGGGAAAACTGGGGATTCAGTGACCACCGTTGAAACATTCATGTGGCCACAAAATTTTCGTATCAGGCTACTTTCTTGGTGATTTCGCTTCATCCCAGTGGAAATAACTGTAGAAACGGTTTGGATGGCATATAAACATCAAGGTGGAGGCCAGTAAGGTTTCAATGGTAGGAAACTATTTCCCCAGTTTTTCCTCTCGTATGGCCCACTTGAGTTATGGATTCACTTCATTTTTAGCCTCATCTTCTAAAATGATCTCACAAAACGGATGGACGGAGTGGATTTCTCACAAACATTACGGTGGGCCCCACATAGCATCCAAGTGCAGGAACTTCCAACGAAAGGCTTTTGGCAGGAAACCCGCGTCCGTTACTATGCAGATCTTGTGGCATGAAAATCCCTCCATTTAACAGCTCATGAGGTGGACCATACCATGTCAAAATAAATGAATGCCTAGAAAAAGATGTTGATGCGTATAAGATCTACATAATCGCCGAATTAGCAAACTTCCCAATTCCTTTGTTGGAAGTTATAATTTGAGTTTTGAAATTAAAAAAAAAAGGGAATAGCCATCTTTGCATGCATGGCTTGGACCATGAGTCACCTTGACCCAACGTCGCAAGCCAACAGTGCAACACTGTCCATCCAATATAAAATAAAACACTCGGGGTGGCAATGGGTTGGGTCGGCCGTGAGTCAACCGGCCATGACCTGCTTCTAAGCAAAAATCAGTATAGTCAGTCCGGCTCAGGGTAAAAATGTAGCCGGTGTAAGAAATGCGTCACACTTAAGTTGAACCCTGTACCAAACCTAGACACACCCATATGTCTTATCAATGGAGAGGACCAGATAATTACCTGACTAAACCAAGCACAAAATTCAAAAGAAATATATTAGGAGAAGCAACCGAGCCCTAATCCCCTTAATCCATGGTCCAAACCTAGCCCACACCATAATGGCCTCAAAATGTCTTGGCCACAGCCCTAGCCCTAGCCCTAATTAGCTAGGCCAGGATAGGGACAGCCCTATCACAAAAAATGTTTATATGGTAATATATTAATAGGCCTACTTTTAGATCTTTCTCTCTCTTCTTCTTCTTCTTCTTCTTCTTTTTATTTGTATCTTCATCCACGATAAATCCTACAAATAAATTATTTGGATAATTGAAAAATGACTCTGATTAAATAATTATATTTAAACTACACATATCTTTAGAACATTATAATGGTGGTCCACTCAATTATTAGACCAGGCGAATGAGCAAGCCTGGGCAGGGGTTCTTATCCTTGCCTTGGTGGTAGACTCCAAGGAGTTTCAACACCAGGTCTTGGGTTCGAGTCCCATAGGCGGTGAAAATCCACTACGGCATGTGAGTTTTTTATTTCGCCCGGGGGGGCGGATCTTGGGCCAAACCTTGACCCCCAAGGCTAGGCCGATAGGGATAGGCTGGGCAGCCTTGGCCCCACAGGGCTGGGTAGCAGCCAAGCCCATTGCCTCCCATAATATAGAGGCATCCAGGTGATGTATGTATATTTGAATATATTCAATAACTGGGTTGAGCTGGCACACCTTTAGCTCCGTACCCATTCCTTAGTTAAGTATGGCTATGCTAGGTTGGTTGGGTTGGGTTGAGCTTGATGAATTTTAAAGCAGCCAGGTCAGGCTACAGGGTGATGGGTAGGCTTAAATTTTGGACGCGGATTGCGGTGGATAGTCCAATCAGATCTGTATGGTGGGGGGGGGGGGGGGGGGGGGGGGGGCACCGTGACGTATCTGTTTATCCAAGCCGTCCATCCCTTTTCTAAGACCATGTTAAGTCATGGCCCAAAAATAAGGTGGATCCAACGCTGTTGTGGACCACACCAGAGATGACTCTTGCATTTAATGCTCTGGACCGGTCCACTAGAGTGTTGGATCTGACTCAATTTTGAGCCCAACAGATACAACGGTGGACCCTACACAGATCTAGTCGGACACTTAAAGATCCTACGCAATCCACGTCCTTTAATTTTTGGCCCGTTTGTAATGCCTATCTGATTGACCCAAGTCAATGCCGGTCATATTCGGATTTTGGCATTAACTCAAGAGGGAACATCTCTTCCACAAAAATCCACAACTGCCATCGATTTGACTGATGAGTCTGACTAAGGACCAACCACTAGTTAAAGATCTAGATTTGGGGCTTGAAGATAGGCAGTTACTAAAAGGAATACACTAGCTTACAGTCAAAACCCAAAAAATAGTAAGTACGATCTTCCAATTTAGTAGATTTTTGGGGCATGGTCCATCCACAATAAGTTACTATAGACAAATGGTCTGAATATATACACACGCGCGCCTGTATAAATGTCTGCATGGGTCTTTGGTGATGAAGTCATTTGGTTAATCAGCATAGATTTCGGTGACACCCGAACGTGTGCAATGTCACCACAAGAATTATGGCTCAAAGGAAGAAGCAATAGTCCACAGTCGACGTGAGACATTCAAAACAATCGGATTGTTTAGATTTATCCAATAAATACAAATTTTAGCCCATCTTAATGGTGTTCCATCACACCAATGGTCTGGATCAGCATGTATATTTGCCATGTGTTCGGTGCAGATGGAACTTTTCCAACTTCTCCCAAGCGTTTGTATTACTATGCAAAGAAGCAGAAGCACTTTCTAGGACGGGTTTAGCCAAAACCAGACTCGCACTAAATGGGCCACGGTCTAAAATTTTAGACCAGATACTTTTACTAAATCGGTGGGTCTGGGTCTAGGTCTGGGTCGGATCTGAGTCAACCCTATCAGACCCATTTATAGCAAAGGGAGATCCACCCAAACCTATTTATAAACGGATTGGGTCTAATAGGTATGGGTCTGAATTTGATATGCAAACATTTTTACCGGGTTTAAAACTGGGTCTAGACGAATCCAAGCTTGGATGGGTCCAACGTAACATAGACCAAACCCGTCCATTTACTAAATGAGTTTGGGTCGGGTCAAGCCAAGCCTAATATAAAGGGAACTAGATCCAGGCTCATTTAGCAACTATATCTGTTATTGTTACTGGACCAAACTGGTACCATTTAACAAATGCATTGGGTCTGGGTACCCCATGGGTCCCATGACCCATTTACTGCTCTAGCAATTTCCAAAAATTTGGAGAAAGTGATAGCCTGACAGGACTCAAGTCGAGAGGTCGAGGGAGGATTGCCTCTGACCCTGTGATATTAGTGTGCCCGGGGCTGTGTGGGGTCCACAGAGACGTCTGTGAAAAATTTACTCCGTTCATATGTTTTTAAAGACCACAAAGCAAGCAGGATTCTTAACAAAAGTCAGATCCAAAACTGAGGTGGGTCATACCAACAAAACAGTGAAAATAGCAACGTCCACAGTTGAAACTTTCCTCAAGCTGACCATGATGTTTTATGCCATCCAAACCGTTCATAGACTTATTACCACTCAGATAAACTGTAGAAATCATGCTCATACAAAACTTCTGTCACCATCAGCGTTCAATTCCCACTGTTTTGTCTGGTATGGACCATATACACAGCCCTGAGCACAAAGATATCTGTGCCCGCGGTGACACGCAATCCACTCCCCTCTCTCCGGGGTGACACGCAATCCTCTCTCTTTCAGAAAGATTATAAAGAGGGGGTGAAGGGCTTAGGCTCCATTCATTCAAAACAATTGTATACGAAGGAAGAGATGGGTGCAAAGGGTTGTATGCTTCTGTGCATCCTCCTCTTTTCCATTCTGCTCATCTCAACTGAGATATCAGCTCGCCAAATGCTCCAGCATTCCCATACTCGTGAGTATCATATTCATCCTTTAATTAGCTTTGCATCAACCTGAATGATCATAGATGGGCAGACCCAAAAAGAAGAAGAAAAAAAAAAAACCCAAAACAAAAGTAGCGATGAGGCAATCCTAACCATTGGAACAAAGCTATATTTTACACTTAAACAACGACTGCCACGGACTTCTTTTAACCATCCATTTATAGGCCACAAGTGGGGCATAGGGCTATGTGCATCCACTTGGTGGCCCATGATATTAACGATCCAATTTCCATACACACATCATAGTGCCTTGTAGAAAGTCCAATATCTATGGTTTCTATATGCTCGAAATAATAGTTCCAAGTAATTGAGTTTTTCTTCTCTGATCTTGTTTCAGTGGAAGAGGAGATCAAGTCCGGCGAGCAGGTGGTAAGTGAACCGCCTCCATGCTCAAAAACAATAGCTTGCAATGGACCACCACCTCCATGCCCAAAAACAGGCTGCGGATCACTGTCCGCTCCTTAATACAAAGAGTATCATATAACCATGCATGCTTAGGCCATGTCTAGTCACACCAAATATCACGAACTTTTGCGATATTTCATGATTAATCAGTCTAGCTTGGCAACCAAACTCAGCCTTAAGCAAATGGTTATTATCATGTATGATATAAGTTAGGGCGCTTAGATTGATGTAGCCAACCATTTTCAGTTGTTGCTTTGAGTATATAGTGCTTTTGTTGTTAGTATGGGCTATTGGTATGAGGCCCGCCCGATAATTGAAACTTCGATCTTATGTACATGTATGCATGAATAAGTTGTACTTGAATATTTTACAGGTCTACTTCGGTTTCTTTTTTTTCTTCCGTTCTTCTTTTTCTTATTTGATTTAAGGAGAGTTTTTTTTTTTTTTTTTTTTTTAGGTCAAGTTATTAGTGGATACATGCATTATGATTTTTGGAGCTACTGAAATTTAGAGGCTAGACGATGATGGCCATAAATGGGCCAGGTTTCAATAAGAACAGTTGTGGAAAATTGGGACCAGTCCCAGCTGCTTAGTTGGCAGGCTGGAAAATTCGGCCCTGATCAGACAGCCCATGTTTAAGACCATCTGATCATGGTGATTCTTGAGAGACTTCGGGAATCAATATGGGTACTGTCCGATGGACTTTCCATTTGGATGGTTGGACCCTTTTTGTAGTTAAGCTGGATCATCGATTTTGAAGACCTTGGATTGGATGGATAAGATTGCTTCCCTATGTGGTCTTTGTGTGTTAGCATTTGAAAAGTAGACTTAAGGGTATGTTCGGATACAATGTAAATCAAAGAATACTATGTGTTTATATTGATAAGACATTTGCACTTGTTTGGAATAGGAGTAAATTAGTTACTAACTACGGATCTCGGAATAGGCTCGACGTGGTACGTTTGTATTGGTGGAGAGCATGTTGTCAAAAGAGACCTACCACATCAGCAAGCTTGTCACATCTGCTCTCCACCAATGTGCACGTACCACGTACTAACCTGTCTTGAGCTCTACATAGGCTTAGGTAGTACCTACACTTTCTTTTTCTTTATAAGCAAAAGAGTGTGGCTTTTTTCTTCTTCATGATGTCAAATGATTTTCCTTCATGAGGTTACGATCCAAACGGTTGCAAAGGCAAAGCAAAAGCATTTTAAGGATTTTTTTTTTTTAACACAAAACAAATAAATGGGCAAAAAGGGTTTTGCTTCACTTGATGCTGACGTCAGTTTACCTCCGGTGAGGGTATGAAACATCTGAAGCGTTCATCAAGTGGAGCCCACCCTGAGGTGGCCGCATTCATACAAGTTGAATGATAGAAGGAAAATGGCCAATGGTCTACATGCAACATACATGTGTGGCCCACGTGAGTAGTGGACGGGTTATTTGGCAAAGCAATGTTCCCTAATGAGTAGACCAGAGCATGATTGGGAGGGCCAGGACCAAGAAAAAGCAGCAACCAGATGATCCTAACCATCAGACCAATGCTAAACTTTCACTAAACAAAGTCCATTTACAAGCCACAAGTGGGAGACCTATCAACTCCCCATCATAACAATTTTTTTTGTGGCCCACCGTATCAATGGTCCAATCTCCACGAACACATCGCAGTGCGTTTCCATGGTTCTAATGCTCGATCTAAGCCATATTAGCATTTATAAATGTTACTTCCAACTAATTGAGCTGTAATCTTCCAGCAAATCAACATCACCCGCTTATCCCCAGAATATCTCCCCCGCACGGGCACGGACGACCATGTACTCGTAATTGCACACGGTATATATATATATATATATATATATATATATATATATATATATATATATATATATATATATATATTGGGCTTTTTATATCAGGCCCAAATTCTGTATTTTGCTTTCGATCAGAAGTTCTAAAGAATAAAAGTGTATTTGTATCTCTTCGATAATGTTTGGACTTCAATTGGTTATATTCCTTATATTTCTTTTTCTTTTCCTTAATTCAATGATGGAGAGAATTTGGGCTGATACCTTATTATCGTTGGAGTAAGTGATCATGAAATTTGGAGACCAGCCCATGACAGCCAAACATGGGCCGGGCCTCAATGAGAAGAGTTTTTGAGGCCCAGCTTCTTTACTTGGATGACCTGAAAATCAGGCCTAGGAAGGGACCATTGTCATCATGAGACGGTTAAGATGGTCTAATCAAGGTGATTCTTGAAAGAAATTGACAATACGATATGGGGGCGTGTTGGATGGACTGCCAGGCCACCCAATTTGTTTGGTGGTTAGATGGATCTTTCTTGTCATGAATAATCTTGATCATCCATTGATAGACCCTTGATCGGATGGATACGATGGTCCTATTGGTGCATTTTCAGCGTGGCGAGACAAGTGTTATTTTGGTCAACCCATGTGTATAAGGATTTTGAAAAAAGAGAGAGAGAGGTGGGAATTTTGTATTCAGCGGTGGAATCATTGTTGGTCAGGAATTGTTGGCATACAAGTTCGAGATCTGAGCCGTTCATTGGAACGCTCCTTGAACAGACCATGGTCATCAAGCCGCTAAATTCATCAAAGGGGCTGCATGCGTATAAGAGTAATAAGTTGTAGAAAGAAAATGGCCAATGGTCCATGTTCATCATGCATATGTGGCCCACCTGATGAGTGGACCCGCCCCATTATCCTGCAAAGCCCCGTTCACAAGGGAAAGGTAGGTTCTCCACCAGGAGAATAGCCCAGACCATTGTTTGCAGCCATGCCCACCGAGTACTCAGTTGCAGTGCTCCAAGCCTTATCGGGACACTTAGAAAGTCCAATTGACTGATCTGAAAAGTCCATTAGGTGGAGCAACCATTTCGCTGGCGACCATGTAAAAATCTCAATGATCTTACAATTCTAACAATCGGATCAATTGCATTTAGAATGGATGGTCAACATATTCTATGGTGTAAAAAAAAAAAAAACAAAAAGCCCTGGCGAATTATTTATCCATCTATTAGTTGTGGCCAATCATGGATTGTTCACGGTTCTAAAGTACCACATTTGTGAGAGAACCTTTTCATGGCTCGGAAAATGGATGGCTGTAAAAAATAAAAATTAAAAAAAAGAAAAAATAGACAACTTGATAAAAGATTGGATCATCTGATCTGAGGTATTTTCATGTGCTAGTCCGTTAAATCTATACTGAACCTAATGGACGGTTTGGATGGACAAGTGGACCATCCATGAATCCCTTCGAAGCTAGGAGCACCGTAACTTTATTATTGGCTAGCAGGCTAGGATATTGATCAAATCCGAGTATGCCACTGGGTTCTCAGTGATGAAATCGGAGCAAGGTGTATAGAACATCCCCACCAGGGGTTCGTTCCTCGCCTCGTTTGTAGACTCTGCGATGTTTCAAGGTCTTGGTCTCAAAACCCTAATGGGTGAAAATCCATTAGTTATCTTAGTTGCATCAATTCAGTTAGACAACCCAATCGATTGATCTGAACTGTCGATTAAGTCCAGAACAACTAGCATGCAAAAAATTGCACTGATCAGATAATCCAATCCATCATTGATTTGATCTTATTTTCTTAGCCATCCTCTTTTCAAG
Organism: Liriodendron chinense; assembly: GCA_003013855.2. Lineage (NCBI taxonomy): Eukaryota > Viridiplantae > Streptophyta > Magnoliopsida > Magnoliales > Magnoliaceae > Liriodendron > Liriodendron chinense. The sequence continues at coordinate 65,630 of ML058530.1, forward strand.
ATATGGTTGCGATTGCCTAACAGAAGTAACTCTTTAGAATCACAAGCAATCCGTGATACTTTCTAATAATTAAATGGATCTAATTATTGAGTTGACAAAGACTATTGATTAAGTGACCTAAATGATGTATTAAAGAATGCGATTTGGAGGAACCGAAATTACAAAAAAGGTTGATTCTCGTGACCCAAATGTTCACATTTATTGTCTTTTGGTCATGGCATCCAACGAGTCCAATAGATGCAAATGTCATTTATTGTTTTTACCCATGAGATCCAACCCGTCCAACACATGCATCCTAGCATGCTAATTAGAATAAACAAAACTCAAGTCAAGCCTGCAATCAGGTGGGCCACACCATAAAAACAATGTACAACACTCAAAAAATTCAATTTAACTGTGTCCCATATAAATGATTCGATCGGCGGACTTTAGTTCATCCGATCATCAAGATGGAGTGCAGCTGTTATACGGGATAGGCATCAAACGTACACTACGTGGGCCCCACAATTCTCAACGTTAATAGATTTGGAGTAAAAATTGAGATGAAAGCACCTCTTAGAAATCTTAGTTGCCCACATGATTTGGTAAAATGACAACTTCTCTGGAATAATTAAAAATCCCAAAAATAAATTATTAGCCCTTGATAGATATTGACCTTTTTTAATTAGTGAGTGAAATAACTTATAATGCATTATCTATTTTTACCAAAAAGAGACCAAAAAACAGAGAAGCGGTAGACTCAAGCATTGTAGGCCCAGGTGGTCCCACTAACCAAAAATCAAGCTGATCCCACCATCAGGTGATCCACACCATAAAAAACCATTATACACCACCAAAAACCTCCAAATTCAAGTGGCCCACCAAATTATTAGATTCGCCTGATTATTGGTTCGCATGATATCAGTGGAATGCACCTGCTGCAGAGGAATATGCACTAGCTGGGTGTGGACATCCTATTTTCATGGTGGAACGGAATAGATCCCACCCGTACCTCATTGGCCCCACACCCAACTAGTTGCACAATTTTCTCGTCTACAGCTAGATGCATGACAACGTTCTCATTGATTTTTAACCATCCATCAGATAACCAAGAGTTGGTGCACATCTCGCCAATTCAATGCCCCCAATAAATAGTATTTTCTGTCATTGGGGTTAAACCTGAGTGGTTGAATTGCCAACTCGGGTCAGGTCAGTCACTTCAGTGCATTGTCATCAAACATCCACCACCCTTGCCCATCACCGCACTTTCAAACACTTTGCCGACATCCTTAGGATTCATTTGGAGGGGATGAGGAAGCTATCTGGATTTATTTTTATTTTTTTTTTTTTTTAAATTCTCTGCACCTAGCAGCAGGCCCTGCACAAGCATATCTTCTTGACCGTCAATGAACTGCAATCCACAAAGGGCAAAAAGCTCATCCTGATTGTCAATGCAGGCCTGATACGAAGGTACAAAGGCAAGAAATCTCAATTTCCTAATCCCCACAAACCAAATCCTCTGGTACACCCACACACAAGAACAAAGAAAATGATATGATTTTACGTTGTATAAAGCTCTGTAAAGCAAACAGCTGTTACAAGTATTTACATGTCTAACAACCATTTTTTATGCATACAGCACAATTAATTAGTTGGTATTTCATCTAAAAAAGTTCAAATTTGCATTCATGGGGCGCCTATTTGTTCCCACCTTTTGAATAGGAGTCACGAAGAGTAACAGTTCTGTTGAAGACGAGTATTTCCGCACTAGAATCTGGATCGATAGAGAAGTAGCCTGGAACAAAGAGTAACACAGCATATCAAAATTTAATTAATTTCCTGGATATGGTGGAATGGCAGAAAATATTAGTGTCGCCGACCCCAATTAGTCATGATAAAGCTTGGATGATGATCATGACAAAAAAATAAATAATTAATTAATTAAAATCCAACCTGAAGAACAAATCCAAGAAAGAATCATGCTCAAAAGCACGTATGAGCTACAGCATTAACCTTCACCATGAGCATTATAGTCACACTCCATAAACCCCACAAACATGGAAGTGTTAAGGCTCTTTTATCTATGGCAGCTTTGATCAAGTATATGGCCAGCAAATAAGGCAGTTATGATTAATTATAACGGAAAAGTCCAATTATCAATCTGGAGGGTCCATATTGAGGGAAAAACCTTGGACTGGCCATACATCTCAAGATTTCCATTGATTGACATACCTAACCAACCAATCAATGGTTAGGAATACACCATTTAGTTGCAGGAAAGATCCAAACATCAACTTTAGACAATCTATCCAGCAGGTTACTCCTTGGATTGTCCTTCGCTCTACATAATCGTTGACTAGAGGATCATAAACTACCGTCAAGTACCATTTAGTAAATGGTAAAAACCCTACAAACTGTTGATTAGTGCACGTGGAGAGCGGATTCAGAACAAGTCCTCTTGTTGAATGTCTAAATAATCAATCAACTAAAACAGGACTCGAGCTTACCCAGTCTTTCGAACTGAAACTTGTCACCCATTACAGCATTCGCGAGAGCGGGCACAGCATATGCTTCGGGTATCACTTCTTTGGAATGTGGGTTCAGATCAGGCTAGCCAGTCATCAAGTTCAGCAGGATTCTGATGCAATAAATAAGAATGGAAGGTAAGTCATGGATGAGATTGGTGATGACTTTGTGAACCTGAAGGATGCACTACCTACTCACCTCGGAAAGGAATAGTTTGTCAAACAACCTGACTTCCACTTTAAGAGGCTCAACACCTGGAGAAGGTTGAGCTACCCAATGAAGAACACCCTACCACAAATTGCAACAATGTCATGAATTTCCATTGTTGAAGTGTGCTACTTAGACAGCTAAGAAAAGAAGTATACAATGTTTGATCAAGCAATTGGATCCGCCCAAAAAATTGCACACGTAGGTCCCACCTTGTGGTGATTGGATGGTTCGTTTTAGTGGGCCCCATCACCCCACACCCCTTTCCATTAAATATGGACAATGGCAGTAAGCATCCACTTGCAAGCCACTAGTCTGATTTTTTTATCATTGGATATGGGACATATTGGAGTATGGCCCATTCAATGATATGCCCCACCATATGAGTCATTTAAACAACTGAAAATTGGGCCCCACTACTACCAAAAAATGACAAAAGGTTGTCCCTGCCCCTTTATAAAGCGAGACTAATCCCTGTGGATGCACGCAATCACCCGCAAACCACGTTCATCAGGGTAAAGCATGGAGAGAGGAATTGAACTCGTGTCAGTGGGGAGCAAACCCACGACGCTAGTCATTTGCCCAAACCCCAGGTAGGTGGGCCCCATTACTACCATTGCTGGGTCAATAAAGAAAATTCATATCTATCGATCAAGTATATTTTAATAAAATGCTCCAAAAAGATCAACCAGGAGGACCAATACCTTGGGCTTTGTCTTTTTGGAAGGATCATACTCAGCCCGGATCTCGACGACAGTCTCCTTATCATCACCATATACAACTTCAGTGCATTTTATAGGGAACGCATATCTGCATGAATACAAATGCACAAAAAGCCACAGTAGTTAGAAGGAAAAATTGTTGAAAACTTTAACGGTGGCACAGGACATAATAATTCCCGTCATTGGGATAACTGAACTGATTATTTCAAGCAGCAGCCATACAATATTTTCTTAGCAAGCAATTTCCAAGAGGGCAACATGGGAAACACGCACCTTAGTAGAACAGATTTACCAGGAGCAAGCCCATAGTAGTCCTTTGAATCCTTGGTCCGAAAATCAGAATGCTCAATGTAAACAACATTTGTGAAAGGAACCTGAGGCAAGGACACGGACGATGAAAAGATCACTTATTAGTCAAGTATTCATAATTTGATTGACACATGTATAGATAATATCAAGAAATCAAATAATTGTGGTCAGAAGAAGAAAGTTCAACACAGTTGACTCGTGGACAGGGGTACTTGACCAAATCACATGTTGATTGAGGCCCCAAGTCTCCCAACAGTCATTGAGATCCACTTCACTTTCGAGTATTTAAACCATGCACTTATAATGTAATGACAACATCATATAACAATATAGCAACAGGTATCGACATAAAGAATCACAGAAAACAAGAAACTTAGTCAAGAAGTCAAATTAATCAATAAGACACATGACATAAGCAGTTAAGTAGAAAAAGAAGCAAGCATTGGTCGAAAGACAGCAAGAAGAGAGAGAGCAGTTGCTACCCCAAGTAGAAGAATCCAGTAACTATCGCTGCCCCCATTAAGGAGAAGAAAAAGGAAACACAAGCAAGGGACCCAACAAATTCCAAAACCAAAATGCCTTGAAATTGCCACTTTTCTTTACTGGTAATGAAGAACTTTCATTAAAAGTGTTATCCATGTGTCTCCAATGTAAAAGGAATCCTGAGCCACACCTTGCTCAGCCAGGTAATTGGCTAAGGAATTGGCTTCTCTAAGGATAAGATTAATAGAAACTGGGTACAAAGATAATAGCCTTTTACTTTCGTTTACAGCAAAGTAACACTTCCAAGAACTGATCCAAAAGCCCATGCAATAACACTTCTAGCGTTTCAACCTTCCAGAAAATTCAGAATGATCATTAATATGCTTCAGACTGGTCAATTCCGCTTGGTTTGAGTCCCCAACCAGAACTGGACCAGACAGGTGCTATCTTCATTAGGGTTTCTAGCCAGACAGGTGCTATCATCATTACGATTTAAAGAAACATACAAATGGAAGCTTGAGCCCCATGCCCAAATGGCTAGGACATAATAATTGCAAAATTGAGTCATAGGTCAGGTTCGAACTTACCTATCAAAGAAAGCAAACGCATGTGAAGGGAAAAGGATTATGCATAAAGAATTTATGGACTTCGACTATAAACGTTGAAACTAAGGGAACAAAAACACCAAAGAAGAAAATATTTCACACATTCATGAACTTAAAATGCCTAGTTCTGGCTTGAGATTGCTTTGTGGAGAGTCTCATGAGGAGAATCTGAGCACACAGTCTTAAAAAGACAACTTCCACTTGGGTCTTGGGCACTTCTCAGAAAAGATGTTGCTGGAGCTCAGGAGAGAACATGGGCAATCATTTGCTGGTCCTAAATCTAGATATGGTGAAGAGGTATGATTGGTCGAGATTTACAATTAAGGGGGTTTCACAGTCAAATCGACAGATATTCTAACATCAAAGGATGGAAGGGTGGAGATTTGCGAGTGTTTTTTCTTTTTTTTTCTTTTTTTTCGGGCCAAGGTATTCGAAAACGGTAACACCCAGCGTAATGGCCGGCCATTCAATCATTACATTACAGCCCGATAACGGTTGAAAAAATTTTAAGAAAAAAAATAATGGAAAAAATTCAACAAAAAAATAATGAGAGGATTCCAATTCCAAATAGTATCCTTTTTCTGGCTTTGAACATGTTTAGGATGGTGTAACAGGCCATTCTTTGGTAAGAATGCTGTCTCAGCCTAAGGGCAGACCTGTAACCCGTTCTATATATTCCTTGTTTCCTTTTCTTTTACATAGGATTCCCCACAAAATCATCATGAAAATATAGCAAAAACCATTTTCCATTGTAAGACCAGTCTGTTTAAAAATTCAACAAATATGGACTGGCAATAACGAAGGTAGTGACGGGTAACTCGGACCATTCAACAAGAAAGTCTTAAAAACGGAGTTTCATGGTTTACTAGAACCAGATAAATAAGACATGAACCAGTTCCAATACACAATAGAATTGTGAACATTCAAACAACAAACTTGAAACAGATAGAGCATTCCCCACTTTAGCTAGAGAGTCCCATGATCACCTTGTAAAAAGCTGAGGCATCATCTGCATGAGCATCAGGCCATATCTTTGCATCAAGATGCATTACTGATCCAACTTCCAGATTGGTAATAACAACCTGAATACACAAAGAATAGATCAGAAACCAAGCATACTGATTTCAAAATCAGTAAGTTAACAATTGCATCAAAATACCTTGAGAGGATGCAGTACGACCATTGTGCGAGATGCTGTTCTGTTCATCTCTTCTCTAATATGATATTCAAGGCGATCCAAACGGATCAAACTATTATCACTGCAGTATTAGAAACCATGAGAATCTATAAATACAATACATAAAGAGTCTCATTTTAGTTAACAGAATTGTGTACTAGAGATTTTGGCAAGTATTCAAATAATCTTGATAACACAAGTTATATAAACTATGATTTCTAATACATAATTACTGTTACAAAAAATGAGAAGAAATCCCTCTTATGTGGCAAACAAACAGCATTTTGGGTTTCGGTTGCATTGGGTGTAGTAGTATAGTAAAGACTCTTTTATCATTGTATGGATAGATAGTGAAGGAAACGGTTTCTTTGATTTTTCTTCCCTAATAATATTGGATTACTTGGGGACGCAGGATCATCCTATTATCGGACGTCTGCGGCAATCAAAAGTTCCAGATTTAAAGTGACATCAAACCTGAAAACTCAAATCAAGCACTAAGGTTTATTGTGATTCAACTGTTCTCCATCACATCCCTGTTAAACCAACTAACTGCTGGAGTGCAAGACTTTACCCTTTTCTTTTTTCTAACTTGGAACCTAAAATGATTGTTGTCCTAAATAAATAAAGGGTGCCAGATTCAGCAATTTAGAAAGGACATGGCAACTTTAGAGCTTAACAAGCCAAGACACATCAAAAGATACCAGAATATAAACATAAAATTCAAATGTGATATTAGCTAAATTAAGGAAAAAACAAAACCTAATTCTTACCCCACCACAGAAAACAGTGGGGACAGTGACACCCACCATTGAAACCTTCCTAAGGCCCACCATGATGTTTATTTGACATCCAACCCTGTTCATAAGTTCACACAGACACGGACGAAGGAAAAATACAAATATCAGCTTGATCGAAAACTTCTGAGGCCCCCAAAAAGTTTTTAATGGTAGGCATTCAATCCCCACTGTTTTCTGTGGTGGGGTCCACTTGAGCTTTGGAACTGCCTCATTCTTTGGCTCAAGCCCTAAAATGATCTCTCCAAATGGATGGACAGGTGTGGATACAACACATACATCATGATGGGGCCCACAGAACTTGGTGACGTCACTTCAATAGAGTGATAGCTACTGAAGCCGTCAGTAGCTAAGGGCTCGTTTGGGAGCTTGTAAATGAAAGTAAATGGGAAATGGATTTGGAGGTAAATGAATTGGGAGTAAATGGCTTTGCATAGTTGTGTTTGGATGGGAGTAAATGGGAGGAATTGGAATGCATTTGAAAATTTCAATATATTCACATGAATATATGTGATATCCCAAACCAGCTTTAATATCCTAACTTAGTGTGCATATGTGATATTTAATAGAATGATTGTAATAAACACATTGAAATGTATACTACAGCAAAAAATGAGGATATTTCGAGCCTCAAGTAGGCCACACATAAGGATCACAAACAAACAACTTGAGAACGTTTTTTAACCGTCCATTTATATGTCCATCCTTAGATGTTTTGGATCATTCTTTTGGTGTAATTTTAGTGATGTAGCTAATACTTGGATTGTCGGGGAGCATCATTAGTGTGACACGTGTATGGCGGACATGTGCATAGTGGCACCTTTGTTTACACGTGCGACTCTACAAGAGAGCTCAAAAAGGCATTTCACCCCCATTTACTTCCAAATCCTCTCTCGTAGAGAGGATTTCATTTACATGAACATTTACTCCCATTTCACTTCATTTACTCCCATTTACTTCCATCCAAACACACCCTAAAATACCATTTACCTCCATTTACTTCCAATTCCACCTATTTACCTCCATTTACTTCCAATTCCACCTATTTACCTCCATTTACTCCTATCCAAACGGCCCGTAATCTGCATCCTAATTCTTAGGAAACTACTTCATAAATACCAGAACCATCTTAAGCATTATCACTAATGTCTTTTTTCTTTTTTTCTTTTCGGAAGATAGAAATATCATCAATTTCAGACTGCAGACATATATTAACATGGCCACAAAACCTTGAAGGATATGCAGGTAGTACTACAGATCTATATAGCAGCATTATGATACTACTACAAAGAATGCAGCAAAGAGAAGAGACTGACATTTTAGCTTACTTCAAAACTCCACCAAAAGAATCCAACCACAAAATAGATATTGTGACTTCAACAAACAACAAGATATATCAAAATGATATGGAAGTTTGATATTGGTTTCCATTTAAACAAAAAGTATCTATCTGTTTTTACATAAGAAATGAATCACATAAATATGCAGAAACAAGCACCTTCTAGTGATTCCAATTCCTCGAACAAAAGTGTTAATAGCAGTTGAGGTCACTCCTCGACGCCGTAAACCAGCTAGGGTCATTAGACGAGGGTCGTCCCAACCATCCACCCACTTCTCAGTCACTAGACGGTTCAACTAAAACAGCAAACATAACGAATACAAAGTTAAATAATCAAGCAAAAAGAAAGGGTTAAATATTTAGACTTATGTCAATTTATTCAAAAAAGTGGCACACCTTACGCTTTGACATCACTGTGTTAGTAATATTCAAACGTGAATACTCCCAGACATAAGGCTTGTAGAGGTCCAGCGCTTCTAATAACCAATAGTATGAAGCACGACGAGTTTCAAATTCAAGTGTACATAGCTGCATGACAGAGTCATATGAAAGTCAGTAGACATGCATAAGAAACCACGAATGAATAAAATCCATTTTTTGTTATTTTGAATAATTGAAATCACAAGTCTATCACATCAGAAATATAGCAGGATTTCTTATAAGAACTATACAGAACAGTCTGTTCCAATCGCACGTCAATCCTCCAAGGTTTTCAGCCCACAGGAATAATCCATACAAAAAAGAAAATACATTACTCTTAAGAGTGATGCCTTGACTGAAAACACCTAAAGTTGGAAGTCCTTGTTAGACCCAAACGAATCCCAAAAAAAAAAAAAAAGATTATAAAAAATCTCCCGAAAGTTCACCAGCATCATCATCCAAGCCTTATCATAATTAATTAGGGTTGCCTACACGAATCCTGATCTGTCATTACAATCTATCAAGAACCATATACTTAGTTAAACCATAGGTCAGTAAATCTTTTCTTAATTCTTACCATCATCCATGTCCTTTTGGGCCATCCCCTTGCCGTCCTTAAAAGCCCACAACAAATGTATTCCATAGTAAACCATCCCATATCCGAGGAGTACTTTTTCTAACCTCATCTATAAAAGCTAAAGTTGTGAGAGCAATTGAAATGATGGGGGTGTGGAACAAAAGCAAAGAAAGTGAAGGGAAAATTGATTAAAAAAAATAAAAGAATTATTATTTATTCACGCAGCAACTATTGACAAATTCCCCTCCGAAGGTAGCGCAGAATGGATTATTTAAGATGCATATGGGGCTTGACTGTGTTGACATGTGAGTTCGGTTAGCGATTGGGTGTCAGTGGGTTCCTTGCTATTTTAAGCAGCCAACTACTCACTAATGGCCGTTCGTGTGTCAGGGTGGTTCGTGCTTAGCACTTTGCCCAGCAACTGCCCCTGTAAAACCAAACTTTGCTTGCCCGCCTTTGAGGCATGCATGTAGTAGTTAGGCCATAGGCCCATGTTAGCATGTGAGTAGTGCCAGTATGTGCCTATGCCATTGCAGGTTCCAAGAGGCCAAATAAAAGAGGAAGAGGTTGATATCAACTGGGCATCCAATCAGGTGAAAGTTTTTCCAATCTACCATCTAAAAGCCAGCCCCAATTTTTGGGGTAAAAGGTTAAGCGATGATGATGCATGATGATAATAGATGATACAGCCATACAGGCTTCAGTGTCTGACTTCGTTCTGAAATTTGCTTTTCAAATTAACCTCAAAGTAAAACAATTACCACGCCACTTGCCAAAAACATGCCCAAACCAAGTTTACCTGGATCACAGGTTGATCAGGAATGTGGTATGGGAAGGGGTACGCAGTATGCTACTTCCTCTAAAGTGTGGTATGCTATAAGTAGATCATGTGGAACACTCATACAGTAGCCTATTTAGTGTAACTTTATATACAAATTGATGTTGTAACATTTGCGTGTTTGTGATATGATGAATACTCTTATTATAGGTCCGGCATGCATAGTTTTATATGTATGCATGTCAGTGCATAAATCAAGGTATAAATCTCTATGTATTGAATATAGATTGACACTACAAGTTAATCTACACTTGGAGTATAGAACATTAACTTTGGATCAGAAACAATGGCAATCTTGATCACAAATGACCCGTAATCTGGATCAGAAGATTCAGAACAAGAAACGTAGGGGTTGGCGATTTAGGTAACCTTGGCCCAAACACTGAAAATCAGAAAATGGTTGTGGGGATTTTATTAGGGAGGAATCAAACACAATACTGTGCCTTCAACTGTAACAAAGAGATATCTCTAGGATTTAGGGAGTTGATAAACAAAGTTCATGAAGTGTAATGTCTCCCTTATCCAAATCAAAATGACAAGATCACCTTTCGAAGCAATCAAATGCAACCGAGTAGAAATGAGGTATACACCTCCAAAAAATGTAGACCCTTCAGGTGTCAGCCAGACAACTTACAAACAACTCACCCAATGAACAACTCGATATGCTGAACAGATGCCTCATCTCCAAATGTACCTCAAGGCATACGGCTCATATAGAAAACAATGATATATATATATATATATATATATATATATATATATATATATATATATATATATATAAAGTTAACAAATTGAGATACTGATTGTCACAATCAACTCAGTCTATAGGAATGAGGAACTTACAGAATGCGTGATATTCTCAAGAGAATCCACAATGCAGTGAGCGTAATCATAACTGGGATAAATACACCACTTGTCTCCTGCATGTGGATGGGGAGTATACTGTATAGCAAGTCAAGCAATGGAAATATCAGCAACTGTGTAAAATTTTAATGAATCAAAGAGTATTCAGGTGATACTTACCTTTATACGATAAGCAATCAAATCATACATATTAAAGTTGTCACTTTGCATGTCTTGTTTCATTCTAAGCGTTGCTTTGCCCTCCTCAATCATGCCTCGTCTCATGTCATCAAAAAGCTTCAATGATTCTTCAATTGGCCTATCCCTCCATGGACTGTTCAGCTTCTTTTCCCTGTACTCCTTTATCTCTTCGGGCAACTGAAAAGGCCAAGCAATAATGTCAGTACCAATTCTTAATCTACTACAATCTGTTGGAGATACCAAAATCTATTACTACAAAGCCACAAGAAAAAGAAGCTCCAGACAAAGGCATCAATTCCATTAATTCCTTACGTCTCATTTAACTCATTTCCATAACAAGGTTGAACGTTATAAATAACTGCATATATCCATAAATCATGTTCATGTAATTCATGTATAGATTTAAGAACAGTTGTTCCTAATCTAATAGTGTTGTCAAAATCCTACGATTTTAGTCAAATCTTAAGCAAAACAATTTGAATCCCAACCTTGAATCCCTTTTTATATGAATTTTACGATTCCATGATTTGAATCCTACGATTTACGGTTCAAATCCCGATTTACAATTCAAATTATACTTGTTGTCTTCTATTTTAAGCTTCACTTGGCTTTCATTTCATGTTTTCAAATTGGTAGGGACTTTAAGAATCATTTAGAAAAGGTAAATTATTTTATTTGTTCTTTGTAAAAGATTAAATGATATATATTCCCTTCAACGTTAAATCATGTAACCTTTTTTGTGATTTTTTACTTCTTAACTGGTCAAAACATCAAATCGATGTATAACTTACCTGTAACATTTTTATAGATGGTTACAATCATGTTGACTTATATGTATTATGAATGATGTTTCAAAATCAAAATATCTTTTTTTTGTCAGTCTACAGTATCAAAGGTTGCTTTTCCCCCGCTGATTCTAGATTCGAGAAAGGTAACAAGAACATAAATTATTAAAGACCCTTGTATGTTTTGTTAAGGGAAATTTCTTGAAAGACAAAAAATAAAGGAATAAGAATCATCCTTTAACACTATCGTGACATGGTATTACTTGATGCACATTGATGGCAAAAGGAAGATCGATGAGTTTTAAAAAAAATCTGATTTATTTACATTTTTCATATCTTTTCAATTTTTAAAGAAAATTGTAAAAAATCTTACAATTTACAATACGATTTGCGATTCGATACAATTCAACCCCTACTACAATTTGCAATACAATAACGATTTTGACAACTGCTGATGCCAACCTGGTGATCAACGTAAGCATGGCCTCTCCGTATAAGCTCCACAGATAGATTGTACAGATCTTGAAAATAGTCACTGGTGTAAGTCACCTGTTCCAGTACAAGTGTTGTCAAATGTTTGCCAAAAGCACCAAAATAGATTTAAAACTGTAAAGAAAATGCATACCTTGAACGGTTCCCAACCCATCCATCGGACAATTTCTTGAATATGATCAATATATTCCTTCTTTTCCGCTTCAGGGTTTGTATCATCAAACCTGGCAGCAGCAAAGGAAAAAAAAAAAAGGAACCACGTCAAAGTGCTAAAACCATATAAGCCTTCAAAATAAGCTATTGAAGGTACAAAGTGATCATCACTTATTACTGTAACTGCCACAAGCTTTTGGGCATACTGTTAATTAAATGTGCGAGAATCATTTCTTTAAAGTATTTTCCACAGATAATCAATACTTTCTCAATGCATGTGATGGATCCAACCCAACTGCTGATGGACCTTGCAAAGTTGTTTTGCATGATTTTCTACTACGACTGAATGTTGGTAAAATGTGATATAAAATTGAAGTATTTATACTTTTAAAGACTAAAAAGTAAGAATATAGTAAAGTTGTCTTTGTGAAGCTGGGAAAGCAAAGAAGCATAGATCTTGGTTCACGTTATTTTAAATATTGAGTTTGATGACTAAATAAATACAACAGAGCAACATGCAGTCTTAAAATCAGTAAAAGCAACCACAAGTTACAGGTAACTGCCCTCAGCCTTAGACACCTTATTAACCTATGCAATGCTCCACTACACACCAGCTGGCTAACCCTCACATACTATCACCTATTCTGCAACAATTCATAAACAAGCAGCACTTTCCACAACACCCAATGTAAGAAGACAAGAAACTCATTGCCCAAGGTCACATAAAGGTGTGTTTGGATGGTAGTAAATGCATGTAAATGAAATGAAATGGGAGTAAATGTGCATGTAAATGAAATCCCCTCTAAGAGAGAGGATTTGGAAGTAAATGGGGTGAAATGCCTTTTTGAGCTCCCTTGGAGAGTTGCACGTGTAAACAAAGGTGCTGCTACGCACATGTCCGCCACACGCCTGTCACACAAATGATACTCCGAAACAATCCAATGATCGGCTACATCACTAAAATCACACCAAAAGAATGATCCAAACCGTCCAAAGGATGGCCATATAAATTGACGGTTAAAAAATATTGGCAAGTTGCTTGTTTGTGATCCTTACATTTGTGGCCTGCCCGAGGCTCGAAATTTCCTCATTTTTTACTAAAGTATATATTTCAATGGGTTTATTAAGATCATTCTATTAAATATCGCATAAGTACACAAAGTTAGGATATTAAAGCCGATTTGAGATATCACATATATTCCTGTGAATATATTGAAAAATTACAAATGCATTTCAATTCCTCCCATTTACTCCCATCCAAACAGAATATTTGGATTTCAAAAAAAAAAAAATTTACTCCCATCCAAACACTACTGTGTAAGCCATTTACTCCCAATTCATTTGCCTGCAATTCCATTTCCCATTTACAAGCTCCCAAACGGGCCCTAAGTTAATCCAGATTTGGACCAATTTCCCTAAACGCAGGTCCTCAGACTCTTCACACTGGTATATATATCTGCACCAGAAATGAAAGTCCTTCTGGCAACAGAGGGACGCGACAGCTAGAATCTCCAGCTCGATGCACTGCCACCACCTGAAAGCTGACAGAATATTGTCAGTCATCAAGGCGAGGGGCCTTGCTGCTGCTTTATCAAAGAGAGGAGAGGACCCTACAAAAGAATGGTATAAGAATCACCTGCACCCCCAGAAAAATTGTTATCAGTCCCCCCTCTTAGTTGTACAAACCTTCTCCTGCTTCAAACCACACTTAGGGATGGCACTATCACTCCTGCTTCCTAGCTGTTTTACTTGCTAAGATTTTGAAACAGATACTTCCACTCTTGCAACCAAATCTGCTACTGCTTCATGCTTCGTGCAACTATGGTCTCCCTAGCACCTATATTGATTCCCCCTACAAAGGTTCACCAAAAGGCTCCACGACATGCAACGAATAGAAGGTCCTTGAGACTCAGTGCCCTCATTGTGTTTGGAAGCAAGGGATTCCGTAACGGTAACGGTTGCCATAACTGGCCACCACTGTTACCTTTATGATACGGGGTGTAATGGCCACTACAGGGGCCAGTTACGGTACCTTTTTTTATTGAAAAAAAAAATCTGAAAAACCTGTATCGGCCTCATAACGGACCATTACGAGGCCTTTACGGCCTTTACAGGGGGGCGTAACGGGGCTGTTACAGGGGCTGTAATGGCCTTTATGGGTCATTTTTTCCATAACGGACAGTTACGGCCTTTACGACCCCGTAACGTGTAACAGGTTGCCACTGTTACCTTTACATAACGGCCTTTGCGGCACACCATGTTTGGAAGCCTCCATTAGCAGTTTAGCACCAAGTTAAATGTTGTGCCAGACACAGAGCACATGGCTCATATAGTTTCAGCATGTATCACTTGATTTTAGACTAGAACATGACTCAGCATCAACATGAAAACCCCCTTCTTTGTCTCCGAAAACAGAAAACAGTGGCTATACAAAATTAAATACCACCACAGCCATAAAAAACATACTCCAAATAGGTATTGTGATTCCCAGGAATCTGAATGCCCCACAATTCAACTAGCCCCTGAAGGCTTTTGGAAACTATCCTCTGGATCTCTTTGATGGCCATTAAATGTAGATTCGTTGTTCTATATGGACGATGATATCCCCCATCAATGCATCCATTTGTTTCTTTTGGTTCTTTTCCTTTAGTAAAATCTCAGTTATTTCCCAAAAAAATTATGTACTTAGTAAAAGTGGTTCACTGAAGAAGTGTAGACAGCGATGGATAAATCAAGTGTAGACTACATAGATATTTAAACAGTTTCATCAAGAATTACTGCATACATAAACCATAGTAGAAGCTGGGTAGAGGGATTCTTGCCTTAGGTAACAGCATCCACCTCTCTCCTTTGCCAAGCCAAAGTCAATAAACATAGCCTGTACTGTCCTAATCAGATAACAATACGAGCAAATCTCCATGCATATGAAGTGCCAGTTTTATTACAAGAAGAGCCAAAATACCTTGGCATGACCAATATGCAGATAACCGTTTGGTTCCGGAGGGAAGCGCGTGTAAACTTTTGCCCCTGTTGCGTTCAAATGCCTTTCTAGTTTTTCCTTTGTGTTGTATGGTCTCCATATGGTCCCACTTCCTGAAGAATATTTCAGTGTGTACCTGAAAAATCAGCAAGATCAGTTTAATGCAGGAAACAAACCAATAAACAGTGGACAGGATCTGGTGTTAAACACTTGTCTCTATACACATGGCACACATATGAGATCTATGTGATTCATCTGTTGGGCCCTGCTGTGGATAGTCCATATCCCAAAAATCATAACAGTCAAATGATCCTAACCCAATGGTCACGGTTTGGGCGAACGGCTTCAGTCGTGGGTTTGCTCCCCACAGACATGAGTTTCGATTCCCCTCTCCATGGATTACCCGATGCACATGGTTGGCGGGTGATTGCGTGCATCCACGGGGAATAGTCTCGCCTTAAAGGGGGCAGGGACACCCTGTCGTCATTAAAAAATAAAAAATAATAAAAATATAATCCTAGCCCCCAATTCAAAGATTAATGCATGTCAAGTATCGAATGTTGGCCTTCCTACTGACATCCATTGTAATTACCAGAAGTCCTATGTTCAGGTGCAAGGTCCAACTGTTGTGATCTTTAGGGCACAGTCCATACACAGTAGTGCCAGGTAGAAGTTTTTTTTTCATCAGTAATCCGTATTTCACATCTTCAGTTTGTAAATGACACTGTTTCTTTTCTGCGAGACTGCGACGCTGAGGATGCAAAGGTCGATAATCTTAGGAAGATTCTACGGTGCTTTGAGGCAGTGTCAGGTCTCAAAGTGAACATCCAAAAAAACAAAATGTTAGGTATTGGTCTCTCCAAGGAGGCGGTCAAAAAGCTAGCAGAGGTGTTTGAATGCAAGGCTGGGTCGTTTCCCTTCTCATATTTGTCTCCCACTATGCACTGGGAAATCCGCAATGCATTTATGGGCTAGGGTTATCAAGAAATTTGAGAAGAAACTCTCACCATAGAAGCAAAGGCACCTCTCATTGAGGGGAAGAATCACCTTAAGCAAAGCACTGCTCTCAAATCTCCCACTTTACTTTAAGTGTCCGAAAAGTGTGATGAAGAAGTTGGAGAGTCTCAAGCATGACTTCCTTCAGAAGGAGGCAGAGAAAAACAAATTTCACCTCATGAAATGGGATGGGGTGTGTAGACTGACAAAGGAAGGGAGGGCATTAGGAAGTTAGAGATAACACCGGTAGCGATACCGATAACACTGATAGAATAAAAATTCTTGATATCGGTGATGTATCACTAAATTTTGCCAATGTATCGATATCGTCAATATTTTCAATTGTGTAAATTCCAAGCATCATTTGTATTGTCAATACATTGATCTCGTCGGTGTATCGCCAATATTTTTTTACTGTGTAAATTCGAAGTGTTGCTTGTATCGTCAATGGATCTGCAATATTTCAATAATATCACCAATGTATTGATATGCCAAAAATTTATATATTTAAAAAAATTCCCATTTCATATTTTTTATAGGTGCATGGTTGTATGCAACGTTCAATTTGTTGACGATAACATTGATAATATCACAATATTATCAATATCGCAACATGGCAATAACGAGACCACAATCTTTAGTTTCTTTTTCAGTTGTTAACAATTTGTTTAGAAATTTCATGTGTTGCCGATATTCTGAAATATCAATGGATGTTTGGATGGAAGTTCAGATTTTTTATGGATGAGATGATTGGACTGACTTCTTACAGAAACACATGCTTTTAGGCCCCCATTAAATAGAAACCTATTATGTATGCATTCTTTATGCAATTTTTTTATTCCAAAATATGCAACTATGTGTATTTTATCAACTCTTGAGGTTTCACTGAAAAATTCCACTGTTTTTCCCATTTTCCCTGCATTTCCGGTTATCAGCGATATTATCGGCGATATCGATATTGTTTCTGTATCCCCGGCTAGCGAAACTTGTAGCGATACCGAAACTTCGAACACTGGTTAGAGGTAATGAATTTGGCACTCCTAGGCAAGTGGCACAGGAGGTTCGGCTCGAAGGATGGTAGCCTTTGGAAGGAAGTGATATGGAGGAAGTATGGCCTCAAAGATAGGAGATGGTGTATGAAGAGGTCTTCCTTATAGGGGGGTGAGGGAGTGGAAGGCTATTTCGAATTTGTGGTCAAAGTTTGAGGGGATGGGGTACTTAGTGGGGGGAGGGGAGAAGGGTGAGTTTATGGAAGGATGTTTGGCTGGAAGAAAGGAGGCCATGCGACGAATTTCCGAAGTCGGCGAACATGGCCAAGAACTTGGACATCTCCATTGACCAGTGCTATTCAGTCATCAGATCTGAGGTCCCATGGACCCCTCCATGCCAAAGGAATTTGCTAGAGGAAGAGTCATCACTTTATCGAGGAGACTTGAGGGTGTTTCACTAACGGCGAAGTCGGATTCATTGGTGTGGCTTAAAGATAAATCTGGGAATTTCTATTCGATCCTTTTACATGTGCTCATTGGGCCCGTAGCGAGGGGGTTGGTTCGCACACTTCAGCTCTATGGTCCTATCCCCCCTTGTGGCATTCGTGTGGTTGGTGAGTTGTAATAAGGTGCTAACAGTCGATAACCTAAGGAAGAGGGGAATGGTGAAGATTAATATTTGCTAGCTTTGTTCGCAGGATGAGAAATCGGTATGCCATTTATCCATTCACTGCTCTTTCACGAGAGAGGTGTGGGAAAGAGTATTGGGTTTGTTTAGGGTGGCCTGGGTGCTGCTTAAGAGTCTATTAAGGGATCTCCTTGGGCCATGGCACAGGGGCAGGGTAGGTAAGAGCGGAAAGAAGTTGTGGTGGAGGATGTCCCTCCTGGCTGTTTTGTACTCTCTCTCTCTCTCTCTCTCTCTCTCTCTGGTTTTGGGGGGGGGGAGCAAGTACTGGAAATTCTTAGGAGTGTCAAGATGGATGTAATGGGATGGATTTGATCTCAATCGGCATGGGCGACTGTGATCTTTCTTGTATTTCCTGAGCTGTTATGTAATTCTCTGGTCTTTGGCCCTTTCAATAAAATTATCATCTTTTGAAAAATAAATTCATTATTAAAATTAGCAAATGGGAAAAAAGAAATACCCATTAAATGAATGGAAAGTGAGCCCCTTATACAGGTCCAAATGAATGTTACCGATCTCACACATGTTTGGCATATCCACAAACATGAATACTTCATAACTGACAGATAAATAACAACCCAGATGCTTCACCACAAAAAAATTGCATGTGAACAACTCTCCCTTTTCTAATATATATCCAGAAATATGAAAGAAATTCTGCTATGGTTGTTCAACCTGAAAATAGAAAGAAAGGCCCAGTAACATAAGCTTCAAATAAATGTTAAATACATGCCCAGGTATAGGGTTGTGCAGATGAGTACATGAAGATCATCGTGCTTTTAGAGCGTGGGTAGGTACACCTGAGACTATTATGGGTGAGCCAAAGCATGCACAGACATGGACTGAGGATAAATGAGTTCAATATGAGGTGCTATTAGGTACATCAAAGCCAAGTGTCTACACCTACGTACATCATACTCTCTCCACCCAAGGAATGGCAAACTTATCTAGAAGCAACTAATTACATCTTTGAGATCTCTCTCTCTCTCTCTCTCTCTCTCTCTCTCTCTCTCTCTCTACAGTGAATTATTTGGTTTTTATACAAAAAAATTTCTTAAAAAATGCAGTACCCAGTTCTGTACTCACAACATTACGAAATGTTCTACTGTATAGATCTTGGATATGAAAATGATGTGTATTATTGAAATAAAGGGAACATCATATCAACACCCACCCTGACTTATAAATAACGGGAACATCCTATCTTTTCCACCTATGGTAGAACAATACAGTTTTCTACTACTGTATTACCAAACGTAGGACGGGTGGGTGTATTTATCAGTCACGGTGAGTGTAAATAGTGGTACCAAATAAAATATTGTTAATTTTACTTGCACCGGCAAATGTTACCATGACTAACCTCCTCACAATTTCCAAATAGGAACTACATTGGAAACTTGAATTCTTACAAAAAATATACGAGGTTTGGAAAATCTTCACCTAAACCCGGCTGCCACCGAGAAATGGACTATAACATACACATCTCCATCTTCCCAAGTAAGCAGCAGCACAGCAAACTCACTCAGTGTCAGAATTGGAAGTTGGAACTTACTAAAGTCATTCCTACACCTTTTCATCTTTTAAGGCTTCAAAAATATTTTAAATTCTGTAGTATTCACCTATATCAAACAAAGAAGCACGTGCAGATCTCAACAAATGCTAAAAAACACACACAAGCCACCAGTATAAGAAACTTGTGATCGAGATGACCACACATTAATGCTAGCAAAAAAGGAAGCAAAGAAACTGGAACGCATGAGGCCAATGAATAGATAATATTTAGAAGAAAAAAGACATTGAAAATTATATCGCTGAAATACCTTTATATTCTCCTCTGGTTGAGGGAATATACTGAAGGGATTGAGTTCTTCTTCAGAGGGTGGAACCGAAGGAGCATCCACAGCATTGACCTGAACCTACAATAAGCACATAATGAGAAAAGTTGACAGTGGACTTTGAAAGCATTCACAGTGACATTTATTGCAGCATGCATGCAGAAACGTCAATTTAAAGAAGGCTATCAAAGTACCCTACCTCAACTTTAACAGGCTTCTCCTTCTTTTTTACAGGTTTTTCATCATCAGCAGCAGTCCTCTCACCAAGCAATTCATACAGTTTCCTTGTTACTACTTCCTGTTATGAAACCGAAGGAAACAGCAGGTAAAGAGAGAGGAAGAATGAAAATCACATAAAGCAGCTTTGCATAATTTAATGTCGACATATGCTGATTGCTTTTTGTGTACTAAATGTGCATATCACCTTCACAATTTTCATATCTGCCCATGGCTGCCTCTCTCGAATTTGCTTGTACAAGTTACCAACTGGAAAAGAAAGGCATAATTGAACATCAGCATCAGAGAAACAAACCATTGCAGGGAACTGAACAAATCATTCTAGACAAGGGGCATAGGGAACTTCTGTCCCAAATTAGGTGAAAAAGCCCCATGCCATAACCTATAAATTTCTCTAAAAACATTGATGAAACAGAAAGCACAACATTGCTCCGGAACAGGTTATGTCAACAAGACTCAGACACAACAAAAAATGTCCTACAACTTCTAAATGGAGTTAAGTGATTCAACTAACAAAACCAATCCATCCATCACTAATAAAATTCTTTCTTTTTATTTGACAAAAAACTACTTGATTTCCCTGTCCTTAGCTGCCCAATATTTTGTCCCATAAAGCATGGCTGGTCTTATAGCCATCCTATAAAATATCCCTTTCAGCTGGAGTGGTACACGACGATCACATAAAACTCCAGAGGCATATGTCCATTTCTTCCACCCTGCTTGAATTCTATGGCCATCGTACTTCTCAACTCTGCACTCTCATGAATTATCGACCTAATACAACACAAGAACAACTGTCAACGCTTTTTTTTCTTTGAGTATCACAAGAACAATTGTCACTGCTACCTTCACAGAATCAAAGGCGACCCTATCTGGCCCTACAGTTAAGGTATGAAGAATGAATTAACATACACTAAGGAAATGCATTTCTTTAAATCCAATCATACATGCTACCCATCTTTCTTTCTCTCTTTTTATAATATATAAAATATTACTGCATACAGTTTTGTCATATATTATCCTGACAACAAAGGGGTATGGTTTCTGGTGCATCTTCTGCAGCTCAAATCCAAAGAGAACGCTTGGTGAATAGTTTCCAGACCTTCAGCTATTCATAGTCAGAGCAAAAGGGCATGCGCCTCTAAGATGAGAAATTGGTCCTAACACTGTGCCTGAAGATCAGGGAATTGAAACAGGAGGAAGCTAAGATCCACTAACTGGTACAATTTTGTTCTGAAGTAAGCACTCAAGGTTCAAAAAACTGTTGGTGTGTATTGCATTGAGCCCTGTCTCGATACGATACATTCCCATTGCATGATACTCCATTAGAGGACAAAAACTTTGATGCTCTTGCAGAATGTGATGATTCATACACAATACATGCACTCAGAAAGTGGCTCATGGATCAAAAATTACACTTACCCATGTTAACAATTGGCAATTGTAAGGCATCCAATGTACCGTTAAACGAGAACCATGTAATAATCTGTATCCAACGAACAAATGCTTACAGTCCACGATTAAATAATCCAATTGATCTGATTTTGAGGTTATGTCATATCTACAGTGCATCACACAATTTGGAAGGTTTAATTTGAATCACATGTATGTTATGGGGTGGAGGGGGAGATGGTGGACTAAAGATTCATCTCTATATTGGAACTCAGCGGAGTGGAAGGGGGTTGCTACTATGGGAGTCAATGGAGGTGTTGGGTTCTTGATAGCAGATGAAATGAGGATCCGGTTTTGGGAGGACACTTGGGACAGAGATAGGGAGCTGTGTCCAATATCTGAGGATTGCTATATTAAGTTTGGAAGCAAATCTTCTCATCGCTTGATGCTTCTCATGATCCGGTGAAGAAGTAGTTTGCACACCTCCGCGTCGGAGGAAATTGTCACAGCTTCAGCGTCCTTCTGCGGGAGAGAGAGAGAGAGAGAGAGAGAGAGAGAGAGAGAGAGAGACGTGGGTGTGGAAAAAGAAAGCATTCCCCCCACCACAAGGTAGCAGCCTTCGCTTGGTTGGTTGGAAGAAAAAAAAAAGAAGAAGAAGGTGCTAACAATAGACAATCTCTAAAACAGGGGGATGGTGCTTCCAAACATTTGCTATTGTGCTTGCAAAATGTGAAATCGATTGACCATCTATTCATCCACTGCTCTTTTGCTAGTGGGTTATGGGTGAATCTCCTTCAAGCTTTCCAGACTTCATGGTGATGCTGAAGGGGGAGGGGGGGGGGGGGGGGGGGGGGGGGGGGGGGTTCTAGCTTGGCATAGGAGCAAGGCCTGGAAAAGGGGGAGGATGCTTTGGAGGCTTGCCCTTTTGGCAGGAATGTGAGCCTTATGGAGGAACGGAAATAATCGTTGTTTCCAAAATTGGAGCAGGACAGTGGAAGAAGCATTCAGAAGGGCTAAGTTCAATGTATTGGGATGGGCTTCTTGTATAAAGTCTCCCTCTGAGTTTTATTTTTCCTCTTTGGTTTAGGGTTTAGCCCTCATGATTGTGTTTCACCTTTGAGTTTCTCTTTAGTTTTTGTTTCTAATAAATTTCAAAAAAAAATTTACATGGATGTTACTACTTACAACTGCTGAGTGCATGCATATGGCTGTCACTCTGCCAGCCAGCTCATGTGCCACCCTGCAACTTCGTAGGACTTCTCCAAAAGTAGTTTACTTGCAAACATGCATGCCAGCTCTCCTCACACAGAGCATGACACTAAACTACGGGTTTGTTAAACCTCACACATATCCTCTTTACATGCAGTTTTACGAACAGTATACATGCCACATGAGCATGAGTGTAGGACATACACAGTCATATAGAGACCCCCCTCTCGTGAAGATGACCATACACAAAAATCAGGAAGGACCACTGATTAGGTTGGCCAACCTCATTTGAAAGATCTGATGGTTCAATCACAATTGCCTACAGTCAACATTCAACATGCATGGCCAGACTGGCTTGGTTCGCATGTTCATCTTTAAACACTGCTTGAATGTTTCCCAACACTTCCGGTATGGGACACGTTGTGTAAAGGTGCATGTGAAGGTGATGCATGTCGAGCACTTGGGCTATGTGAACAATCATCATTCTAGCTCTTAAAACAGGAGAAGACTGGTTTGCATTCACCACCTCATTAAACTGGTGGTGATATGGGATACATGTACAACAATGTGGACCTCCAAATCATTATTTTTTTAATATGAGTTCCATCCGTGCATGAACCCCCATGATGAATGGATCATGACCCCAAAATTACACCAATAGAATGAGCCTAATAGCTGAATGGGTGGCCATCAAATGGACAGCTGAAAATGAATTGATCAACATTCCGAATTTAACTGGCAAAATAAGAAGGTTAAGTTTATCCATTGCGCAATTTTCAGGCTATGATCCATCAACAACAATATCCTCAATTTTATGGGGTCCAGATCAGTGCAAATATATGCCATGTGTATGGTGGATGAGTCACCACATTTTGAAAATAGTTCTAAACATGAACTGTATCCTAGAGTTCAAATAATGTTGGCATTGCAAATATCCACGATAAATGGACATCAACAACAATTATGATCAAATTTTCAGGCCATGATCCATCAACAATGGTATCCACGATTTGAGTGGGGTCCAGATCAGTGCAAATATGGCGGTCCGGATCATAGTTAGCTGAATCATGGCTCGACTCATTTGCTGTCTGCAGTTTGATTAGTTTCTGAAATTTCTTAGTTCATTGAGGTAGGTTCGTTTAGTTCACTTTTCAATTCGCTTGATTCATAGTTCAGGTTCACCTAGTTAGATACTTCAGTACAATACTCTAGCTCACTATGGGGAGGGGGAGTGAGCAGCATTGCTGCTACAGCTATCTCTAACCATAGCTCCCCTATGATCCCTGCCAAAAACACTCCAAGGCAACCTCAACCAAGGGTCCTGACCCCCAATCATAGGAGCACAGTGTCACTCCTACCTTCACTAATAACCAACGACCATCCCTTCCCGTTCCCAAGTGTACGCCATCACGCGTGCTTCACTGGGTGGTCCAGGACAGCTAGCCATTTAAGGCAGCTGGAATCGGTACATCAGATGGTCTAACACCGATTCAGATTTTTTGGTCTTCTTTTGACCTAACAGTTTAAGGACATATTAAGGTCCATACTCTAGCTTACTATGTATGATCCAATTTAACTAAGCAATGATCCAAACCATGGTATGCCAAAACGGTTAGCCGTTACGTAACGGTAACGATAGTAAACGTTACATTTTACGGGAACAAGACAGCTGTAATGGCCATTACCCAAAAAAAAAAAGACCCATAATGGCCCCGAAATGGTACCAAAACATTTTTTTTCAAAGAAAGAACAAAGAATAAAAGAAAAGGAAAGAAAAAGAGGCCGTAATGCCCACAACGCCCCGTATCATAACGATAATGGCAGTGGCCGTTACGGCCTCCATTACTGTTATGGAACACCTTGATCCAGACTCAATGTAACGTTTCCCATTAACTAGAGGTCATATCACTTAATCCAGATTCAACCCAAAAAAAATGTCTATTAGGAAAGTAGAGTGTCCAGTAAACTTGATTTTCTGTACATGCTCATACAAAGTGAGCTCAGCCATTAGACCAGTTTGAATTGACGTACACTACTGGGTATCAATGTTTCATTAGAATAGACATGTACATGTAAGTTCATGAACTTTCACATGACATTTTCTACTACTAAATTTGTCACTTTTACAGAAAATCCAAGTCGTCCGAAAGGTTGTCCACATCACCTGGGGAGAAAACCAAGATGATTCACTCATTAGGCAGGCTGCACCATTGGAACTAATGGACGATGGTTTCAATAAATGCTTCAGGTGTGGCCCACATAATGTGTGACTTGGTCCAAAATTTTCTCCAGGTAATCATTATGGTGTGGCCCATCTTTTGTGCATGAAAAGGGGGTTGGGTATGAAAGCTCACATCCAACGTTACATGGGAACATTCCTCTCTCATAGGGTTTAAATTGGAAAGTGACTATAGTGATAGTTTACACTGTTATCTTAAATGATGATGCATCATCCTCAATACACATGGCATGCATGTATGTCAATCAGGACAGCTCGCATCGCACACCCTTTGGTCGATGGAACGTACTACCAAAATCACATTACCAAAACCAACCACAAGTGCGAAGGTTAATGTTAATAAAGGTTGCTATGTCAAACCTACCACTTTATTTCATGCCATTAAGTGCCCAGCATCGGTTTTGGATAAACTGGAGTAGTTAAGAAGAAATTTTTATGTATGTTTTGGATTATACACACTCAGATTGGAAGTACACATCATGTTCACTATAAAGTAGCTGCCATGGCACCATGGTGTGGTATAGTGCCTGGCAACCGTCATTTCTCTTTCAGCACATTGATTTACCAGATTGTATCAATTCAATAAAGAGAGAGAGAGAGAGAGAGAGAGAGAGAGAGAGATGAAGAATATATCTATTCAATACCGCATCACATTCCAAACACTTCTATTGTATGACGTATCCTTTTTTTTTGGAGGATTAACGAAAAATTTATTAAGAAGGCGCCAAAAGACACAAAGAAATACAACTCAAGCAAAAAGGAAAGATCAAAATCTTGTACAGAACTTGTACAAGAGACCCACTCAGCTACTAAGTTCGTAACCTTGGCAATAACACCCGCTTCCTTCCACAATTCGCTCCTAAAACACCTACCATTCCTCTCACTCCATACAACCCAAAGAACAGCGAATAACACCATACGCCACACAGAATATTTATGGTGTGTATCATGGATGAATTTATTGAAACATTCCTGATAAGATATGATACATTCCGATATGTTGAACCTTGTTAGCTAATACTTGCTACATGGTGGACATGAGTGACACTCCAGATGAGGCCATCCATTGACTTTAAATACACATATGGCAAACTTGGTGTGAAACGTTGACTAACTCCTATAACAATTAACTACGATATTCCAAGCAAAAGACAGTGAAGCTAGATCAGAGAATGGCTTCAAGATTCAGACAGATCAAAATGACAAGTCCACCACGGCAAGTGGCCAAAATTGAACAGAATGACCATTCTGCTCAATGCAAATATATTGACATGGTAAAAATTACAAAGAAAACAATGATTAATTGTTTCGGAAACCTTGAGACAAGAATCACTAACCATTTATTCCATAGCGCTGCTCCGTGATGGCATCCTTATTCTCTTCAAAAACCTCAGCAACTGCTCTCTCTATATCTTCTAAGGAAACATCTACTCCTGATTACGAGTGAAAACTGGGTTTGAACATTAACACAACCATAAATGAAAAAATAGCAAGCAAGCACAAAAACATGGTTGAATTGAACACCAAAACTAGGACAGAATTAAAAACCCGGTTGAACTCCTAAGAAAGAAAATTGCATGCCAAGAAACTGCTGAATACTGCATTGAAGAGCATAGATTGCTATGATGTTCACATAAAGGGATTCACTTTCACAAACTAATATAATCGTCTTGTTCCTAGTACCAGATCTTTTTGCGTTAGAAGGAGAACTGCTCATATTTTACAATCTTAGAAAGCTCGCTCGAGGCCATTAGCAAGACTACAAAGATGTGTGTGCGTGTGTGAGAGTCGTTCTCTCTCAAAAAAATGCATGAAGATGCGTATGCGAGTCGGTATCTCTCAAAAATATGGGTGAAGATGCGTGATTTTACTGATTCTCTGAAGATCTTGGGGCTGATTATATGGATCTGTTTAAGCTATTTTTAGGCCATTTGTGGCAAAATCTTCATAGATTCAGTTGTTGCTAATGTCTATCCAATTTTGAATAGAATTGATTAATACGAATCAAATAGCTAGGAAATCCTGTTATAGATTTCATCAAGATTTCGGGATGTGTTTAGCCGGTTTTAGAAATTTTAATTTGAGTAAAGGACTAAAGGCAGCTTGTATTTGAGGTAACAAGAGTCCCTTGGGCTTTCAGCTAGGGAATCTACCAGTGGGCAGGCTTTAGGCAACCAACTGACATAGCACCTGAGGACACTGGTTTTAGAAAATTCCCCCTTCCTGGGTGTTGGTAGTTGAATTAGCACTATTCCCTTGTGTTTTCTGCTAGTGAATCTACCACTGTGCTATTCCTTGTTAGGCTCTTGATTGCACACTATTCAATTTATCAAGTTGTCTTGGAAGATGCATTTCTTGCTTCTTCTTCTTCTTCTTCTTGAAAGATGAGAATATTATTAATCAAAAGAGAAAGCTACAGACACAGGAACAGCACCTGAGTTATGTGAAGCTTTTATTCAAGTACTTGCATCTATTGCATGCAATTGATTTTTTTAAGTTGTCTATCCATCTGCATTCAAGTTAAGGTTTTAAAATTCATTGTCGGAGTGCAACTCCTCTAGGTGTCATGCCAAGTCAAGACACCAGGAGCGACACAACCCATCTGATATAGGACAGGTCACCTTTAACGGGGGTCGGTCCAAATCAATCCCAACTCATCCAACTAGGTTCATATCAGTCTAACTCGGTCCATACAGGTCTAAGTCCTTACTGGTTTGACTCGGTCCCTATAGGTCTGGCTCAATCTTTATCTTCCCAATTCGACCCTAATCATCACCAGTCAGATAGAGTCGCTTGATTTTAGCGTAGAGGTAGTCAAGCTCAGACCAATTAGTTGTCTATCCATCTCAACTCAAGTCCTTGTTGATCAAATTTGGTGTTTTACGTTCTTTTGTCCAAAGGAGGTCAATAAGGAGGCCAATAGACTTGCCAGATATGAAGTGACAAGAGGATCAATCATCAATGGGTCAACCTTGTCCCTGTAATCTGTTTAGATTTGCAAAAAAAATCAACTAGTTCTCGTATTGGAAGTTTCAACACAAATAGTGTTAACTCAGTTCATTGACATGGTTTCATAACTCAACAGTGCCACGACCGATTTCGACATGCTCATAAATTCTCATAAATTGTTAGACGTAGACAAATAAGAGCACAAAACATTTCCCATGAAACCATACCTACACCACAAGCTTTTTCAAACTCGTTCAGATGGAAGCTCTCAGGACCAACGGTCGTAAAAAATGCAAATGCTGCATCCAATTGCATAGCATTTTTAATCTGCAGCACGTACATATCATAATCAGAATAGTGGATGGTTATTTTACCCCAAAAAAAAATGTAATCAGAACAGTGCAAGTTGATATGCGAAAAGGGCGACATGCAGGTTGATACAAAGAAGGGGAAAAACACGATCATACAGGAAAACCCAAAGTGGAATAGTGGGAAATCATTTAGAGATGTTGTCGCAAACGCACAATCAAATGGGTTACCACAAGCCTCTGATGACCGAGATAAAGAGCTTCAGATGAAGGGGTTTCTTAGATTCAGGACTGACGAAGGGCAGGAAGTTCATATTCATAGAAAGGTTCTAGAGGAATCTCTGAAATCTCTCGAGAGAAGTGTCTTCTCAGTGGGTCCACATACCTCAATTGAAGACCTTACGGAATGGATTGTGAGCAGATGCAATGAGGTCAAGAAGGAAGATATCATTGTGAAAAAGCTTACCTCGGAGGCCATGTGGGTTTCGGTGAACTGCACACGGTTCGTTGAAGCGGTCAATCGAATACGATCGTTGCCACTGGACAACTCAGTGAGCTGTATCCAGAGGTGGGCTGAGAGGTCTATCTTCGGCTGGGAGGAGCTCTGGTATCAATTTTGGGGAATCCCGCTGGAGTTACGGATCGACGAAATCTTCCGAGAGATTGGTAGCTGCATCGGAGAAGTAATGGAGTTTGACCCAAGTACAGAATACAGTGACGACCTTCAGTTTGTTCGAGTTTGAATCAGGAAGAAGAAAATGACGGTGGCCCCTGAATCGATTACATTAAGGGTCGACAATGTCAGGATTCTAGTCCGTGTGGGTCTTGAAAAGAGTACCGTGGGCCATGCAGCGGAAGCAGATATCAACGTAACGCCAAGGAAGGAAGCTTGCGCAGTGGACGATGGAGCATTTGGTGTGTACTCCGGCGAAACACCAGAAGAAGATCTTACGCTGTGTCGCGATCTGGTTGGCGGGTTGCACTTTTCAGACAGGGAAGTCAGGCAGAATCAGATGCGTGGAGATAGTTGCCTTAAAGATCAAGCAATTCCAGATTGCATTAACTCTTCGAAGGTGGTGGAAGGCTTCTCCCCACATGCTAGCCCGACACGTGGCAGAGTTGCTTTTAATACTTTAGCTGCATTAAATGCAGAATGATATCTGAACTTAAAAGAAGCAGATACGCTTCAAACTTCCCATCCTGAGAGTCCGACACACACATGAGCCTACTCACGTGCGAAGGAAGCCACACGGGTGCGAAATCACTTAACAGAGCCCACGTGCGAACAGATTTTGGGGCACGATGGTCATAACGACCAACTTCATACTCCAGGGACAGTTCAAAGGGAATCAGGGGAGGGCAGCAAGTCAATCGAAGACCACGACGCCAGTAAGCATACGCAGCCAAGCCCAAACGAAGACACAGGAATAATAGTGATGACAGGAAAGCAACAATCAGCGACCCAGGCTCGCGTTGAAGCAGAAATTGCCGAGGGGAGAGGAAAACGGGTAGACGTGCATGATCTGCAGGTTCGTCCTCTACCGCAAGCTTTTGCCCGACTTGGGCCTTTTGAAATTGGGGGGAGGGGATGGCTACAGAAGCGGAATCTGGTCTAACAGGAGCGGCAGCAGATATGGGCGATCCCCCCCTCGCTCTAGAAACTTTTACAACCAATAGTTGCTCCGATTTCGTCGACTACAATGGCCGAACCCACGAACTAAGGCTGGACAATGCGATGATCCTTACTCCTTTACAGGTAGCCATGGATATCAACGGAGGCACGCTAGCGGAAGGGGAGAGAGCAATAAATTCACAGCGCGATGGGGGGGAAGAAATGGTGCAGCACCACATTTCAGTAGCACAAGGTATGAGGCAGGCAGATTATTAGGAGTGACTTTTGGAGATTGCGAGGAGGACTATATAGCTATCTTCAACACAATTAAAGAAAGAGGAGTGCATAAAGACAAGGACGCGATTGTGGCAGGTACACCTGGGTAAGGTCGTTGTGCTAGGGAACTCAAAGCCTTGGATTGGAATGTTAATTACGATGGGATCGTAGGGCCGAATGGAAGAGAGGAGGGAAGAAGGGGTAAGAGAGTGATCCCATGAAGGTCATAAGCTGAAACGTAAGGGGTTTGGGTTGCCCCCAAAAACGAGCTCATATCAGGGCCTCTTGCCGGAGGTATAAAGCGCAGATTTTATCCATTCAAGAATCCAAGATGAGTAGTATGGATCAGTCTACGGTGAATGACATTTGGAGTGATGGAGCGAAGGAATGGGTGACTAAGGACGCTCAAGGATCAGCAGGGGGGATTCTCCTCATATGGAACTCTGTTATGTGGTCTAAAGAAGATAGTTGGGTGGGGGATTTTTCAATCAATGTTGTATTACCAGACAGATCGTCGAGATTCAAGTGGGTCTGTACAGCTGTTTATGGTCCCAACTCTCCTACAATCAGGGATTCGTTTTGGAAGGAGCTGGACAGCGTGGCTGCCAGATGGGGTCTGCCATGGTGCGTGGGTGGCGACTTTAATGTCCCTAGATTCACGTTTGAAAAATCGACGGGAGGAAGAATAACTCGAAGTATGGCTATGTTTTCTGAGTTTATCCAGAGAAATGGCTTGGTGGATATCCCGATGGGTAGTGTTCGGTTCACTTGGTCTAATGGCAGAGATCGGCCTGTCCATTCCAAAATTGACAGATTCTTACTTTCCCAAAGCTGGTTGGCAAAGTATCCTCTTTCGAGTCAGCATGGCCTGCCGAAATCCATTTCCAATCATTGCCCGATCTTGCTGGAGGTGGAAAAGGAGAGCTGGGGCCCAAAGCCCTTCAGATTTGAGTTATCATGGCTGCAAGTGGATGGTTTTTGCGATCTAGTCAGGGGCTGGTGGGACACATGCACCCTTTCAGGTCGGCCGGGCTTTGTTCTATTCCGAAAATTATGCTTCTTAAAACAAAAAATCACTGTTTGGAAGAAAGACTTTTTCAGGGAAAAAGAGTCTGTTTTCGAAGGACTTCTAGCTGAAATCCAAGTGCTTGATGTCAAAGAAGGCTATCTGCCTTATCAGAAGAGGAGTGGTCTAGGAGGGCATTGTTGAAATGTGATTACAACAACCTCTTATTGCAAGAAGAAATTAAATGGAAGCAGCGATCCAGAGCTACTTGGCTAAAGGAAGGGGACAAAAATACCAAGTATTTCCATGGCATGGCCTGCGCAAGAGCGTGCGCTAACAGAATCGAAAGCGTGGCGGTGAATGGGGTTCGCGTTGATGGAAAGTCGGGAGGTGTGCAAGGCTATTGTTTCCTATTTTGAGAGACTCTTCTCTACCTCCAACCATTATCGTCCTAAGCTTGACAACCTAGACTTCGATAAGATCTCTCCCGAAGAAGCTCTCGCCCTGGAAAGGGATATTAGTGGGGAGGAAGTCAAAAAGGCGGTAAAGGAATTGGGAAGTGATAAGGCGTCAGGCCCTGATGGATTCCCTATAGCCTTTTTCCAAATTTTCTGGGACCTACTCAAGGTCGATTTGATTAGTTTCATAGCTGATTTCTTCTCACATGGTAAACTGGCGTCAGAATTGGGTGTTTCATTTGTAGTCCTCATTCCGAAGGAGGAAGCTGAGAATATCAAAGACTTCCGGCCGATCAGTCTTATTGGAGCCCCGTACAAGATCCTTGCCAAAATTTTAACGACTCGTCTTCGGACCTCTGTAGATAGAATCATTTCAAAAGTGCGAGGTGCCTTTGTAGAAGGAAGGCAAATGCTGGAAAGCTCTCTTATTGCCAATGAGGTGATCAACTTACATCACAAGGAAGGCAAAGGGGGTGTAGTTTGCAAGCTGGATATGGTAAAAGCATATGATCACGTAGATTGGAATTTCCTTGATTACATGCTTGTTCGCTTGGGCTTCGGAGTCAAGTGGAGGAAGTGGATTCAAGAATATGTGGGATTGGCAAAATTCTCGATTCTTATCAATGGATCACTGAAGGGCTACTTCAAATCCTCCAGAGGTCTAAAACAAGGTGATCCGCTATCCCCCTTCCTATTTTTCATGGTAGCTAAAGCATTGAGCAGAATTTTACAACGAGGCTCTTTTCAACATCTTTTCAACGGCTTTCATGTAGGTTCGGGGGAATTCTAGGTATCTCACCTCCAATTTGCAGACGATTCAATTTTATTTTGCGATCCAGATGCAACGCAACTTAGGAACCTTCGTATGGCTTTATTCTGGTTTGATATGGTCTCGGGCCTTGCGATTAACTTGCAAAAAACTTCATTGCTGGGTATTCGTCTTCATAAAGAGAAGGTTTGGGAGCTGGCAGATGTCTTTGGATGCCAAGTGGATTCCTTCCCTACGACATATTTGGGCCTCCCATTGTGTATTGGTAAGGTGAAGAAGAGATCATGGGATCCAGTCATTGGAAGATTTGAGCGGAAATTGTCAGGCTGGAAAAGCAACACTTTATCTTTGGGTGGCCGCATCACCCTTTCGGTAGCAGTGCTATCCAATCTCCCCATCTATTTTATGTCTTTGCTCAAATGTCCCATGAGGGTGATCGACAATTTGGAGAAGAAGAGAAGAGCTTTTCTTTGGCAAGGTGGAGGAGATAAGAAGAAGATACATCTCATGAAATGGACAGAGGTCTGCAAACCGAAAGAGGAAGGGGGGCTGGGCATCCGCTCGTTGGCAACTAGAATGATGCATTGTTGGGCAAATGGATTTGGAAATTCAGTTTCAAGGATGGGGGATTATGGAAGGAGGTCATTATTAGAAAATATGGGAGGGACGCAGCGGGATGGTGGCCTAATAGCACTGGAATGTATAGGGCATCCGGGATTTGGAAGAATATTCTGAAGTTCAAAGAACCTGTAAGACAAGGCGTGGTTCATGTTGTGGGAAATGGGAGAAAGGACAAGATTTTGGAAGGATATATGGGTCGGCGACAAAGCATTGCAAGAAATTTTCCCTAATCTAGCCCACGTCGCCATTGATTCGGACATATC
Organism: Liriodendron chinense; assembly: GCA_003013855.2. Taxonomy (NCBI): domain Eukaryota; kingdom Viridiplantae; phylum Streptophyta; class Magnoliopsida; order Magnoliales; family Magnoliaceae; genus Liriodendron; species Liriodendron chinense. The sequence continues at coordinate 98,907 of ML058530.1, forward strand.
AGTTAGTTGCTGCTTCTCTTCTGTGGGACCAAATGGGGTTTGGAACCCGTTATGTAGAAGAGACCTAAGGGAGGTCGAGATCCAAGAATTGGTGGTACTTCTTACTCTTCTTGAAGGGACTTCGGTTTCAGATGGGGCTGATTCTCTGCGTTGGAGTAAAGAAAAATCAGGAAAATTCTCAGTGAGATCTTTCCACTCCCTCCTGGCCAATACCCAAAATGAGGCGACTGCTACGGCGCACACTTTTCATCTTTGGGCCTATGGCGCGCAGTCTAAAGTGGCGGCCTTTGCTTGGTTGATGGGTTGGAATAAGGTGTTAACTATTGATGACCTACGCAAGAAGGGTTTTTTTTATCACCAATGCATGCCATCTCTGCTTGAATGACGAGGAGACGGTTCCGCATTTGTTCATGCATTGCCGATTCTCTAGGGTAGTATGGTCTCTCATCTTCCAGTTTTTTGGTGTTGCTTGGGTGACCCCGGCTCGCATTGAGGACTTCTTTCGCCAATGGGAGGGAGGGAGCTTAGGTGGAGTTGCAGCTAAAGATTGGAGACTATTCCTCCTAGCCGAATTATGGGCCATCTGGAAGGAAAGAAACCGGAGGTGCTTTAGGGATTTGACTGCCGATCCTGTGGGGGTTTTTTGTAGTGCCCGATCTAATGTATGTGAATGGAGGTCTTGCCCCCCCTAATGGGGGGATCGGGTTTGGGAGTGGGTTCTTTTCGGATGCCCATTGTATTATCAGTTTCTGTTGGTGTGGTCCCTCTTGTTCTGTTTTTTTCTTTCTTTCTTTGTTTTTTTTTCAGCAGCTGCTGAGCTTTTAATAAATTATCATTATCCTTCAAAAAAAAAAAAATAAGAACAGTGCAAGGCTTGCAAAAGTTATGGCAAGAAATCAGACGCATACTCCATGAAGACAATGACTGCATATGGTTGAAGTGAAAAAAAGGTACAGCATCAATTTTTTATGGTTACAAAGTTGTCGAATGTTGACATTCAAATGAACAGGAACGCCAAGATTTTACCTTTGAGGAAACAATGTACTCAAGCAAGGTGGGCCGATGAATAAGTGCATTGGCTGGAAATTTGGTTGCAACCTGTTTCAGGTAAGTGATGCACCAATATCAAATATCATTATCAAATGCTTCACTACTATCATGGATGTAATAACGACTTAATAGTATACCGTGTATAGAAGATTCCCAACAGCCTTGCTACATCCATCAGCAACAGCCGCCTGCCAAAAAAATATGAAACATAAATTTACTTTGAACATTCCGAATATAGATGTAAATGGTTGTCACGATATTCTTCAGTGTATGTACAGCAATCAGATAATTAAATGGGAGAGTGCACACCACCGTCTCAAGATTATATTATTACAATGACCTATATTACGGCTATCATATATTTGCAAATATAGTCTGTGTGTATGTGCGTGCACGCGTGTGTGTGTGTGTGTGTGTGTATCAACAGTGTCATACCTGCATCTAAGATTTTTTTTTTTTTTTTTTTTTAAGGATAACTAGGTTTTAATTTTATTAAGGAACCGCTTGACAATAGTCATCGCGGAAAAGAATACAACCCAAAATTACAATTTGAGCCAAGACATAAATTCACAAGCTATAACGTTCTTTTGGCTGGACGCCCATTCTAATGCAAGCCCACAACACACCTAGTCCCACGGCCCACTTAAATCAATCTAGGCCCACTGTAGGCCCAGCCCACTTAGGCCCATATACGCCCACTGCATGGCCCATAGCCCACTCTGCGCCCAACATATGCTGATTTTTGGGCTGATTATTCGCAAATTTAGCGGCCTAAATCAATGATTATAATTTACTATTTTTAGGAGATATGGGGGGGCTGATTTAAAGATGTGATTGAAGATGTAATTGATATGAACGAAGATATGAAAGGGATATAATTAATATGATTGAAGATATGGGCTGGTTCGAGAGAGATAATTTACTTTTAATTACTTTCCGTGTTTGATTTTTATTATGCTTTTACCATATTAAGGAAGATTAGACTAGTTTGAAATAAATTGTGATTGATTTAAAATAAATCTCTTTGTGCGTGCGTGTGTGTGTGTGGTTTTGGGGGGGGGTGATTTAAATTAAAAATTCATTTAGGATCTATAAAAGGGGGTGGTGGTGTACAAGTGTCATTCGAATATTTTTTCTATGTGTGAGTTTTCTTGAAGTTCTGTGAGAGAAGAAGGTTGACATCAATAACGTTCTCTCCCTCTCTACTCTATTGTTCTTGTGGGTATATTTTTCTTTTAATTTTTGCAATTTGGGTATCAAGATCTCATTGACTCAATAACCGGGTTGCACTACATTCTAATGCATCCCTTTTGGTCTTCCAAACTAACTCTTTCCAAGTTCCTATTTTGTTGTGGAAGCATCATCTATTGCGTTCACCCCATATGTTCTATAAGACTACCAACAAGACCATGCGTCATATCACAGACTCCTCCTTTCCTTATCTTCCTCGTTCCAGACCCATAAAAAATCTTCTATTGATTTCAGCATGACACAATAACTTCACAAATTGTTAGAAACGAATTCCACACTTTCCAACCAATTGGACAATGGATGAAAAGATGATCCATCGATTCTACATCACTCATGCATATGACACAGATATTGGGAAGAATCAGAAACCTTCTAGAGATTGTCTATGGTTAAGATCCTCTTTCTTCCTACTAGCCACACAAAATCCGCTACCTTGGGGGTGCACCATAGAACCAAAACCCATGGCAATATTCCGATCTCCTTGTATCCACCATTTTACATGTCCATTTGTAGGAGGACTGAACTGTGAATTTACCCGATGGATGATCTTTCCAAACCAGAGAGTCCCTTAAGGCCGAGGATGGATGAATATTATGTACCCACTCTGATAGCTTAGCAAAATTGTCCACTTCATCATCGAATAATTCCTGGCGACAAGGGGGGAAGCTAAACACCTCTTTCACCAAGTAAAGAAAAACAGCTAGCCACTGTTAAGTTGATGTTGGAGCTAACCTTGCAAGCCTCAAAAAATCAAGTGCCAATGGTCTATCCCCGCACCATGAATCCTCCCAAAAGCGGATATGACCCACCTCTTGGCCTTTTGCAAACATTCTGCTTAGAACTTCTGCTACCACCACGAACAAAGAAGGTGAACGTGGATCCCCTTGTCTTAAGAGCCCTTGAAGCTTTGAAGAATCTTTTTGGCGATCCGTCGACTACTACTAAAAAAGATGCCGATTTGACACATTCGCGCATCCACTTTATCCATTTGTTTCCACACCATATCCTTCCCAGCATATACTTGAAAAACTCCCAATCGACGTGGTTGTATGCCTTCTCGATATCTAACTTGCACACGATTCTTTTCTTACCTTTGTTGTACCTCAAATCTGTGCATTCATGGGCAATAAGAGGACTATCTAAGATCTGTCTACCTACCCCGAACACCCCTTGGCTTTCCAATATGGCACTCGCTAAAACCACCCTAAATCCGGTTGCTAGGATTTTTGCCAGTATCTTGTAGGAATTACCGGTTAAACTAATAGACCTGAAATCTGTTAATGTGCCTACTCCTTTCTTCAGAATGATGGCTATAAATAAGGCCAACATCCCCGCAAATGGTCAACCTCTCTCAAAAAATTCTTTTACGGATTCCACCACATCCTCTCTAAGTGTATCCTGATAAACTTGATAGAACGCCATCACCATCTGAGCCCAGTGCTTTGTTTCTCCCAACGAGTCTACTCCAACTTAGGTCTTCTCCTTTAGTCATTGGTTAATAGCTTTATATAGAACTACACAATGGTTGGGCAGACTAGATGCTTCTCTTCTAGCCTTTGTCCTTCCACCACTAAGCCATTTACCCTATTGCTCCTTACTCTAGAAGTAGCAATGCTCTGGAAGAATCGAGGGTTTTTGTCAACTTCAAAGTTCAACAATATCACCCTCAACCTTTGCCACCACTTAACCTCTTCTTTTTTGAGATATTTTAAGCATTATACCATCCACGTTACTCGCATGTGTCTCTCTACTTCAGATAACTCTCCCCCCTCCTTGATGTCCAAACCATGAATTTCACTTAGCGCGCTCTTGGCTTCAGCATTTCTTTTACCAAAAACCTCATTTTTCCATACATTTAATCTACCCTTGAGTAATTTGGGCTTTCGGCTCAACCTAAAGCCACCAAAATCATCTAATCTATCTTGAAAGACCGCCACCATTCTTTGACAAGACCAAAGAATCCTTCCACCGAAATGGCTCAGGCCCCCAACTTTCTTCTTCAACTTCCAATAGAATAGGTTGATAAGCAGATGTAGGTCTTGGAAGACCTCACAACTGAACCAACAAATACCTGTCAATCGAATCAGCAGATATCAAGAATCTATTCAAAAGAGACATCACTGGCTCTTCCCTCTCATTAGTCCATGTAAATTGCACCCCTCCCATCGGCACATCTACATCTCATTGTGGCTGACCCACTCCTCAAAACCCATCCCTTTTGGTTACTCAACTTCTCGTATGCAAACCTGATTGCAATGGCATTTATGTAAAGAGTGTATGTTATGTTTTTCTAAAAACTATTTTGTAAAACCAAGATGCAAGTTGCGTCTCTAACCTTTGGAAAGCAAATTTTATATTGATGCATGCAATGTAGTTCTTCATTGTCAGATGGCAACAGCTATGGCCAGTGCATGCCTCCCTTCAAATAAAGGGTGGCAAGTGGCAACTCACCCACCATACAAAAGGTTGGGGTCTAACGCTTATGTTGTCGATATCCCTCCTACCATGAGCATCAGTTCCACATTTAATGTGGAAGATCTAGTTCCCTATCACGACCCATTACCTCTATCCATTGATTCCCCTGTTTCTTCCAGACCTTCCCTATATATGGACCTTGGCCACAGCCTGACCTCCCTATACCCATCTTACCTTCTCTTCCTTCTGCACCGAGAAGAGACAAGATAGAGGAAATTTTGGACTCCGAGTTAGTTTCTACTCGCTCAAGGGGTTACCAGAAATTCCTAGTCAAGTGGAGGAACAGGCCTATTGCAGATAACTCCTGCATTACCGAGACAGAGCTACAGCGTATCGATCCAGACATGCTTGAGCGGTACAGGAGTTCACTTTCGCCAGTGGCGAATTCTTCCCACCCGGGGAGAATTGATGCGAACATCAGTGGTGCACCCTTTAGAGTGTACCAGAGGAGGCGACGTCGCAGATCGAGTGTTGGAGCAGACGAGTTGATGTGGATGGACGCTGGGCCCCTTGGGCCCATTTTCTGACGCGTTACGAGTACGCGAGATGCAGGATCGCGCAGGAGCATCATGACCGCTGGACCATGGAGCGGATTTACGTTTAAGCGCTTTTTTGTTTATTTCCTTGTTTCTAGGCGCTTTAGTGTCGTTATTTACTTTAGACGTTTTTATGTTATTTCTTTGGTTTTCAGGCACTTTAGTGCACTTTTTTTATTTTCGTAGCTTATATATACTGTGAGAAACCCTATTTCGAAATTATTGAATAAATAGAAAATCTGTGAGTTTCTTCCTCTTTGTTTGAGAGATTAGGGTTTCAGGATTGGCCCTTGGGTGTTGAGGATTCCACCCCGGAGTTTCCGTTTTTCTCTTCTCTATTTCTTCAAGGTGCGAGGAAAGGTAAGCTTCTTTTGATTCCTAATTCGTGCTTCAGGAGAACCCATTGCTTTTCGACATCCCTCGTCCTTTTCTGAAACCCCCCCTTCCTTCTGGGTACGATCTAAAAGAGGGATGCCTAGCCATGAGAACCGGATCCAAACTTGACTGTGGACTGGTCTATGCTAGATCTGGAATATCCTCATATCCCTAGATCCTCCCTGTTTTATGATTTTACATGGTTTTATGCGAAAGGGCATGATCCAGACGGACGGCTCTCATCTTCGTGTTGAGATTTGTTAGTTTCATAATTTTTTTATTTGAATATCTTCCAACTGAATATCATGCATCTAGGGTTAGGTCATCGCATGCCCCTGCATCAATACATGTGGCACATGCATGTAAGTCCAACCATCCAAATCATGGGCCCCATCATGATTGGAGCATAGATTTGGTGATGCAAAAACTCAAAGTGCTAGCTGTCAAATGGGCAGTTACAAAGGAAATAACCAGCCGTCCATATTCAACAGGTGACATCATATGGTTCAACTGTTGAATCACTGTAATTCCAGGATATGCATGCTCCATCCACCGATGGGGCAAGCATGTTTGATTGTTACCATGCATGCAATGTGCATCATGGATGAGTTGTACATAGTAATACAACAAATAAGTTGTTGGTTAATAAATGGCAGCAAAAATGCACATAATAATATAGGGCAATCTTACCCTGTCCAAATAGCAGGGACCACTGTGAATGGATCATCATCATCATCATCTAAGCCTAATCCAATTAATTGGTATCAGCTACATGAATCCTCTTCCGTCAATCCACTTCATCAAGGGCCATAACTTCAACTAGATCATAGGTCATCAAGTCTTTTCTTACTACCTCCACTCACGTCCTTTTGGGCCTACCGCTTGCCCCTTTAGAACCTTCAACTTGTACCAACTCACTCCTAACTAGCACAGTTCTTGGTTGCCGTTGCACATGACCAAACCATCCCACAATTCACCCATCAATAGGGAGGCCTAATTCTCTTAATTAGGCAGCTAGCTATGCAAAATCAATAAGGGAACCATGCAATAAAATCTCATTACATATCCCTTACCCATTAAGCATCTTTCTTATTTAATTTATCAATTTTTGCATAAATCATTAGTTGTCAATGACATTAAGAATCTTCCTTATCAAAGCTTATTTAAGGGCAGTGTCAAGGCACCTTGAAAATGAATGAAAATTCTAGATATTATTTCTTCTTTATTTGCGATTCTTGTGCTTATTTTTGAAGGTGCCTACGTTTGGGTGGATCCTTCCCTTCAGCTGGTTGCACCACTATTGGTGTTACTCCAAAATTCCCTCAAATGAGTTCCATTTCGAATTCCTTCATTCTTTGCCTTGCCACTCATCCATCTCAACATCCTCATCTCAGCTACACTCATCCTATGAACATGTTGTTCCTTAACTGGTCAACCTTCTGCATCATAATCTAGCTGGTCCTACAACCATCCTATAAAATTTCCCTTTCAATTTGAGTGGTACACAATGATCACATAAAACTCCAGAGCAACATCCCCATTTCTGCCACCCGACTTGAATTCAATGGGCAACATCCTTCTCAATCTCTCCACTTTCATGAATTATCTATCCAATACATCGAAAGTGGTCATTTTGGGGAACTTATTGATCAGCAATCTTAACTAATTCCTCATCCCGGCGGTCTAGCTAGCCTTTTGCTGTAGTTTTTATTGTCTTTTCTTAATAAATTGTGTTATCTCTCAAAAAAAAAAAAAATTTCCTCATCCCCACTCCTATTGTTACTAAAATTGCACTCCATGTACCCTGTTTTAGTCTAACTAATTTTAAATCCTTCATATTCTAAAACACCCTCCACAAAGTCATATAAATCAAACGGTCCCAACCATCCAATAGGTTTTCCTTGAACCGACAGTCAAAGGGAAAAATAATCAGCGGTCCATGCAACAGGAAAAATCACATGACTGAAACATCCAAACAGCTTGATTCACACAATGTGCCCTCCATTGAGATGATCCCCACAGTCCGGATGGTCTCCAGCAGCTTGCATGTCATGACATGCAATGCAAACAGGTTGCCACCATCTAATAAATGGTGGTAGGGCACGAACATGCACTGCAAAGCACCTCATCATTAGATCAATTACCTCAGTATCTTAACTACTTTGGAAAAAAATAAGAAGAAAAAATATTATAAATGAAATACGCATCTCGAACCCGATTCTAAAATCCATACCAGACATGAGAAAACAATCTTACAAATGCCTCAATGTGAAAATCCAATATTACCTCGCCGATGACAGCATTCAAACTGGCGGTAACTTTAGCATTGGCAAGGGTGTTTTGTGCAGTCCGCTCATCGAGACCGATCTTCAGAAACAGGTCCAGCGATTTTCTACTCTCTTCGTCTTTAACCACCATATTCAGAGATTTCAATTCACCCTCGGATTCTGGAAAGGAAAAAAAACAATAATTAAGAAACATTTGGAAAAATATACATCCATGCAACCAAGAGATCTGCTTAGCCCCAACCACAGCCATATATCAGATGGGGCCCACTGTACAGATGATCTGGTCAAGAAACTCTGGGTAGTTCAGTACGCTGTTTAAGTAGGTCGTGGCCTACCTTTTGGACAGATGATCAGCAGAGTTGGTCAGAGCTGATACACGGCTCGGATGTCCTACACGTGCAACAGATTCACACGAGCGGAGGGGTGCGTGCGGAGCTAACAAACGTCCGGAAGCAAAAGGAAAAACCCTGACCTGTGGAATGGATGAAGAGCAGATGTTTGAGAAGATGTCAATGTGAGGGAGAGAAGTGATGAGAAGACAGATTTTGGTATGTGAAATATCGGAGACAGAGACAAAGAGATATTTCAGAGAGAGAGAGAGAGAGAGAGAGTCTGACCTTTGACTGGAGCTCGTGATATTTCTAAGAAGAAGACGGGAGGCTTATTTACCGTGGGAAGCAAGAAACGGCGGGGAATGGAGGTTTTGGGAGGGGAAAATGAGGGCTTGCTGCGCTAATATCCTACAACCATTGTGCGGGGGAAGCAGACTGCGTGCAGCGTCCGCTGCTAGGATGGGCGCGGATTGGGTGCTATCCCCACCAGGACGCAGCTAGAGACGGAAGGTCCTGGCAAGGGCTCTGTGGGGCTCACCGTGATGTATTTGCTTTATCCACGCCGTCCATCCATTTTGACAGGTCAGCTTAGATCATGACCACAAAACTGAGGCAGATCGAAGGCCTGAATGGACCACATCACACGATGCAGTGGTGAGAATGACGCTCACCGTTGAAACCTTCCTAGGGTCCACCGTGATGTTTAATTTCCATCCAACCTGTTCGTAAGATCATGACGACCTGGATGAAGGGACAAGGCTAATATAATCTCAATCCAAAACTTTTGTGATCCCAAGAGGTTTTCAAGGGCAGTAGTTCAATCCCCATTGTTTCCTATGGGTGTGGTCCAATTGATCTTCAATCTGCCCTTTTTTTGGTTTATACCAGAAACTATAAAAAGGGATGGACGGAAGAGATAAAACATATACATCACGGTGGCCCCCAAAGATCCCCTGCCAAGACCGTCCGTCTCTGAATAGGTACGGGGTAGTACCCGACGCGGATTCTCTGGCAAAGCCTTGCGCAGGAAGTTCCAGTAGGTATGGCCAAATGTTTTTGAGAAATACATCTTGTCCATCCGTTTTGTGAGATTTATTACACCAAAAATGAACAGAATCCTGGACTCTAGTGGGCGACACTGAATGAAAAGGTGGGTAGGGAAATTATGACCGTTGAAACCTCTCTGGGATCCACAGTGATGTTTATATGCCAACAATACCGTTCATAACGTCATTCCTACTGGGATGAACGGAAAATATAAACATTAACCTGATTTAAAACTTTTGTGGCCCCACAAATATTTCAACTGTGGACATTCAATCCTCATGTTTTCGTCCCACTTGAATTTTGGATCCGGCTCATTTTTTTGTATGATGTCATAAAATGATATCACAAAGCAGATGGACGGTCTGGATTTGTCAAAAACGTCAGGGTGGGCCCTACCTAGGTTCCTATTGGGAGAGCTGATTAGGTGAGACCCCAGCGTCACCCAAGACAGTGCGGCCCTTACCATGGGTTACCGTGGGCCCACCTTGATGTATTTATTATGTATCCACGCCGTCCATCCATCTTTCCGGTTCATTTTAGGATATTATGACAAAAATGAAGGAGATCCAATTATCAGGTGGACCATACCATAAGAAACAGTGGTGATTGACCATTAATTGGCCACAAAAGTTTTGGATCCAGCTGATATTTGTTTTTTACCTTAAACCAGTCTTATGTGACCTTATCAACAGATTGGATGGTAAACAAACACTACGGAACTATCAAAGTACGCCCTAAGAAGTTTTTAATGGTAGGGTGGTCAATCACCACTGTTTTTTATGGTGTGGTCCACCTGATAATTGGATCTGCTTCATTTTTTGGATAATGCACTAAAATGATCTGGAAAAATGGATGGACATGGCGGATATATAAAAAAATCCATCAAGGTGGGGCCCAATTTAAACCCTGGCAAGGGCCGCACACTCTTGGGTGAGCCCAGGGTCTCACCTAATCCGCTCTCCCCCATGTGGTAGGGCTCTCAATGCGTCGGATCTCGATCGGGTCCAGTTGGATCCAGCTCCAAGTCCATAAAGTCTGTATATATATATATATATATATATATATATATATATATATATATATATATATATATATATATATATATAGGCTCCAAGGCTGTAGTCCATATATATGTATATATGTAGACAGATTTGGATACAACTCCGATCCCAAATGTGATATCCATATCCAATCCAGTTATAAATTGTTAGATCCATTTCCGATCCAAAATCCAGGATTCTGTCACATCTGGGCTGAATCCACCCCATCACATATCTAAAAAAAAATATATAGTATAATATATTTAATTTAGTAGAAAAATGATGCAAATCCCACTATTTAATGTGGTATGGTCGGCGTAAGAGTGGCATGTCTCAATTTTGAGACATGTTCTAAAATAATATGGAAAACAGATGGCCAGTATGAATATAACATATACAGTAAGGTGGCAATGAGCATAATCTTAGTCAGATTCGGATCGAACTTACATATGTTCATGTGGATCCAAATTCGGTCCATTTAAGTAATTGAACCTGTTTTAAGATCCAAATCCAGTCCATTTAACTAATCGGACCTATTTTAAGATCTAAACCTGCATTATACGGATTCAGCGAGAATTGGATCTCAGATTTGACCCACTCCATTGAGAGCCCTACCACTGGGATATCTGTGGTGGGGCTCACATAGCACCGACCAGCTATCCAAACTGCCTCCACTTGTGTGGTCCACCATGATATATGTATTTTATCTATGCCATCCATCCATTTTTCCAGTGCAGCACCAGCTAAAGTTGAAGCAAATCCAAAGCTAGAGCAAACCACACCATAGGAATAAGTGGGGATTGAATGCCCACCATTGAAAGCTTCTTGTGGGTCACAGAAGTTTTGGATCAAGTTGATGTCGTTTTCCCTTCATCCAGGCCGTGTGACTTTACAAACATATTGGATGGCAAATAAACATCATGGTGGGCCCTGTTGGGGTCCCAAAAGTCAGTACCCTCTAAAACAAATTAACTGGGCACGTGCTTCGAGAAAATTCCACAAAATACTACCCGACGCACCCAAATACCCAGATTTGCAAAGGATCCAGTACTTAGCATTTTTTCCGGTGGATCCCACGAATCACCGTGATCAAAACCGACCAGAATCAAGCAGAGGCATCCTTCATGAATTATGATAAGCAATGCATGACGATCCACGGAGAAACGGGCCCCACAAGCCCTCCGTTTCACAAAACCCAATTTTGCAAGACACGGGTACGTCAAGCGCACCCATTTATTCAGCCTGACGCACCCTTAAATTCATGAAAATTCGACAAGTGGTTTAGGATGTATTTCACCTCTGACGCATCCAAAAAATGGTTTGACGCACCCTAAAATACCCCCGACGCGTCCATAAATTCAGAAAATACGGAACTGCAATTTCAGGGTGCATTGGACTGCAACGCACCGTAAAATAGCCCAACGCACCCATAAAATCACCAAGAACCAGCATGGTATTTTTTGGATGCATTGGACTCTAACGCACCCAAAAAATAGCTCGACGCACCCATAAAATCAGCACTTTTCAAAATATCATTTTTGGGTGCGTTGGAGCTCCCACGTGCCTATTTGGGGGTGCGTCAAAGACTTTATGGGATGCGTCATACGTGGCAGCTCCCCATTGGTCGCTGTCCGGTATTCTCTGGTATAAATACCCCTCCTACTGTTCATTTAGATAAATTGGAACAGATTAAGAGAGAGAAAGAGAGAGAGCTATTATCCCCTGAGTATCTGGGATTTGTCGCCGGAAACCCTCGCCAGAATCCCTTTCTGACAGCCGAAAAACTTTCCCGGTGACCGGAATTCTTTTCCAGTCGCTGGCATCTTCCACCGGAAGGTCACTCCGACCAACACCACCGCAGGTCCGGATTATAAGAAATCACAAGTATAAGCACGCACCCGAAAATAGTCCGGCGCACCCGAAAATTCAACAAAGAGCGGACATGTATTTTCAGGGTGCATTGGACTCCCACGCACCTGAAAATAGTCCGGCGCACCCGAAAATTCAACAAAGAGCGGACATGTATTTTCAGGGTGCATTGGACTCCCACGCACCCGAAAATAGTCCGGCTCACCCGAAAATTCAACAAAAAGCGGATTTGTATTTTTAGGGTGCATTGGACTACAACGCACCTGAAAATTACCCCACGCATCCGTAAAATCAACATAATTCAGACATGTATTTTCAAGGTGCGTTGGACTCCCACGCACCCATAAATTATGTCCCACGCACCCAAAAAATCAGCCAATTCCCGAACATGTTCATGGGTGCACCGGACTCAATTTTAAGTGTTTTCAAGTGCCACTTGAGCCTATTTTGGGTATTTCGAGCGTTCCGGACACAATGGAATGGTCAAATGGACGTTTCAGGATCTCTAAATGAGCAGAATTGCGCATCTTCGAAGTTCAATCTGATTCGACACGATGAACGAAACGACTTCTCGAAAGAGACGCCGCCAGCATCCAGAACTATGCAAACATGTCATCATTTATATTTACTGTAAAGATGTGATCCGATTGGAGTCAAAAGCTAGACGAACGGGACTATGGTTATCACGATAAATCATACCAAAGAGTTTCAATTCACTACAAAACGATTGTTATGAACTGCCACAACACAACAGTCGATGCCCTACCCATTAAAAAAGGCATCCGTCGGTTGGGCTACGCAGGTGTGGACCCTCGCCGATTTTCCGCGCTCCCCACACGACGTTCTTCTCCCTTCCCCTTTCCTTTCGGAAAAGATGGAGAGGATGATGCGTGAGTGCGAAATCGCCGTTTGTGCCACTGGCTTGCCTCGTTCTCGAGGGCTTTGTTTGGTTGTCGTGTTAAGCTGGATATGTTTAAATGAGTTTATATAAGACCAGAGTCGCCACTAGCCAATTACTTCGAATCTACAGTCGGCTAGACCCCGTAGAAACGTTAGAGAAGGGGATCCAAAGATTCCTTCCTCTAAAATGACTCCTATTGATCTGCGGTCAGAGATTCAAGGTAAGGGATCACGGTTACAGGGTGGGAAGAGGTTAAGCACCCCACACACTGCCCGTACCGAAGTACGGTCTCTACTTCACAGAATCGATCAAATACTTGAAAGTCTAGTTTAATCCTCGTATATTCTCATGGATGACATGATGCATGAATGCGGGTCTGAACAGTAAGAGTTTCTGATGGGCAGGTTCCAACAACGGGCAAGCCCAGAGCGTACGCTCGAACTGACAGGTGCTTAATGTAAGACGTATGCAGTGTGCTTGAATGATCAAGGTGTTTTATGGTGAAGCATGAATGCAGGTCTGAACAGTAAGAGTTTCTGATGGGCAGGTTCCAACAACGGGCAAGCCCAGAGCATACGCTCGAACTGACAGGTGCTTAATTTAAGACATATGCAGTGTGCTTGAAGAATCAAGGTGCTTGTAGTGAAGCAGGGGGGTTGGAAGAAAAGTAAATGTTGCACTTATGCTAGATGCAAATGAGATGATGCTGGAAAAGAGTAGCTGGGTGGACGGAGGTGTCGCAAGGATTGGCTTCGAGTGGCTGGATCAAGATTTGGATGGCTTGGGAGGCTTGGACCAGTGGTCAGGCTGGGCTAGACCAGGGCTAGACTCTCCTCACTCGGGCTCTCCTTGGTGGAAAAATGGGCTAAGGGGTGGAGAATGGCACTCGAACGGACAGGCTTTCTTTGGACTCGAAGGGATGCCGTTATGAGAAGAGGCTAGGGGTATTTATAGCGTTGGAGAGTGGCAGCTCTCGTAATTTTTTCCGGGTGGCCTGCTATGGGCCGCCCGTACGGCCGCTCCTCGATTTCCAGCGAGTACGGTCGCTCCCTCGGGGCTGCTGTTTAACTCGCTGGTCGACTCAGTGAGTTGACTCAGCGGGTCAACTCAGTGGTTTGACTCGACGGGTTGACTCAACGGGTTGACTCGGTGTTTTGACTCGACGGGTTGACTTAGCGGGTTAACTCAGCGGGTTAACTCAGCGAGTTGACTCAGTGATTTTGACTTTTTTTTAAGGATTTTTTTGACTGGCCTTTTTTTATGGGGGGTTTTTCAGGCTGATGTTTAAGACTGGGTGGACTGGGTTCAGGCTTGATCTGGGCTATGGAATGGGGCTTACAAGGGTGAGTTTGGCTGAATTTGGACTTGGGATTTGGGGGTATGGTCCTCCATTCATCCAGCTATCTCTACCAACAGTGTAGCCGAAGGTGGGGTGTCTACAGATGCCCCTCTTTGGCAGAGGTTGCGTGCAACCGAATGCCAAAGCGAGTGGACACCCCACTTCTGGCCTGGTCATTCATGGATCATGTTCTGAAATCTTTGCTTGCCTTCGCATCTGTGCCAGTTGATCGTTTGGAAACCGATCACTCGCACATACCGCGGGAGTTTGGAGAAAACGTTGCGATTGTCCCTGCATGTGCTGCAACCTGGGTACCCAATCGCAACCCTTCCATTCCCGATCGGTACTAACATCGGAAAGGTACAGCAGAGCCTCTGCGTCGACAGTCTTACGAGGATGCTGACCCTGAGACTGATTGTATGATGTTTGATATTTTCCCAGATCACTCCAGGAGTACTTGTTTCACTTGACTGTCAAAGTGGTTAGACGCCCTGCGTCAGATAGTCTTACGGGATTCTACTACGCCGACCTGGACTCAGTCAAGGTACTTCAGGCATCCACGCCTAGGTATGTGCGGGTGGACTTTTTCCACCCGATCTGCTGGTTTCGATGCTTGGTTTGCAATTCATTATTTCCTTGATTGTGGTCTGGAGTCTTTGTTGTCCTTTGTATCTGAGTCAATTGATTGTCTGGAAATTGATAACTCGCACATACCGCGAGAGTTTGGAGAAAACGTTGCGATTGTCCCTGCAGTTTGCTGCAACCTGGGTACCCAATCGCAACCCTTCCATTCCCGATCGGTACTAACATCGGAAAGGTACAGCAGAGCCTCTGCGTCGACAGTCTTACGAGGTTGCTGACCCTGAGACTGATTGTGTGATGTTTGATGTTTTCCCAGATCACTCCAGGAGTACTTGTTTCACTTGACTGTCAAAGTGGTTAGACGCCCTGCGTCAGATAGTCTTACGGGATTCTACTACGCCGACTTGGACTCAGTCAAGGTACTTCAGGCATCCACGCCTAGGTATGTGCGGGTGAACTCTTTCCACCCAATCTGTTGATTTTGATACTTGGGTTACAATTCATCGTTTCCACCTGTTCAAATGGTTTCTATGACCGAGCTTTTTGGCTTTCATCTTTTTTGTATCTTGGCATGTGGCACGACCGCACTGACACTGGAGTTCAGTTCGATCGTACTTTGAGTGCATTGGATCCGATGGTCTCCAGGGAAACCGCGAGACATCGGATCTTATTTGATTTTTGCGTCGGCTCCTACCCAGAGATATGGAAGATCTCCTGGTGTTTTATAGGCAGAACGCTCTACTGGAAAAATATTTTTAGATTTTTGAAAAGATACCCACTCTGGGGAGTGATACTCCGTGGGGTTTTTATTTGCAAATAGAAATATTTTTTGTCTTTTGAAATGGAAATCGGGTCTGCGCGTGCCTCCACTAGGGATGCCTGTGGGGTCTTTGGCTAACCACTTTTATTTTGAAAGCAGGTAAACATGATGATTAATGCGATGGATGCTGATGCATGGAGATGCAGGATGAATGCATGGTTTGGCTCATTCTCTTTTCAGTTCGATGATTTTGCTTTTGCTATGGGTGCAGAGAATTTTGAGCTTATTGCTTGCAGGGTTGTGCTTCCCTGGGATTTTTCTTTTTGTACGGGCGTTTGATCAGCGGGTTGGTCAAGATCCCGACCCGTGATTGATCAGGTCCATCGTCCCAAGATGCTGTTTCTTTGCTAATGAGAATGTACGAGGATATCATTCGACTTCAAGATGTTCTTCTGGGCATACATGTGATTGAGATGGTGTTTGGTTGCCCGTTTTGGTCAAGATTCCAATTTGCGGGCGATTGGATCCGTCATCCCATACTATGAAGTGAGCGGAGTTCAAGACTCCTGAATTGTAGTGCTGGGGATGCTAATTTTTGTGATTTTTTTGTAAATATGTGGTCCGAGTCTTCAACTGAGTGGTCAGGATAGAGATCGGTTATTGAAAATACAGGAAATATTTTTTGTGATTTTCGAAATATTTTCTGATGAAAGCAAGAGAAATATTTTTGTGATTTTTGACAATATTTTGATTGAAAGCAAGGGAAATATTTTTGTGATTTTTGACAATATTTTGATTGAAAGCAATGGAGATATTTTTGTGATTTTTTGCAAATTTTTTATTTGAAAGCAAGGGAAATATTTTTTTGTGATTTTTTACAATACTTTGATTGAAAGTAAAGGAAATATTTTTGTGATTTTTGAAAATATTTTGCAATGTTTTTGTATTTTGGTGATTTTTCTGAAATGCAGGGAAAAGTGTGGAATTTTCATCCACTTCCAGCTTCTACTGCTGGTAAGGCACCCGATCCATTTTACGTCAGCGAGCAAGACGAGTCTCACACAGTTAAGTGCCGTAGTTTTACATCTTCGGATGAGGGGATTTTGAGGGTTTTCAGTCAACACACCCACAAAGTTGCCTGTTCCTCATGTGCAATGCACATAGACCACGTATCGTCCGACGGACTCCTTCGGCCACAAGATGAGCCACATCCTCACATTTCCCTTAGTCAATCCAGTTTGGGGTCTTATGTTGCTCACAATTCCGTGAGGGTGAGCTTCACCTCCCAACAGCCTTAATCCCCTTCATGAGTTTTAGGAACAGGGAATATCCGTCAGATTCAACAGCGACTTCCAAATCAAGGTTGTCTATCACGGTGTGTTCAACACGAACAGGGTTGCGGAGTTCTGCCCGCCTCAGCCCTTACCTGTTTAAAAGATTCTGGACACCCGTACGATCAAGTGTCAGCCATGTCCAGAACAGGTTAGGAAAGAAAGCCCCCGAGAAGTTAATCCCAGTGTAGTTTTAGGTCTTCGGACCGCTGGAGATGAATTTGTGCAGTTTTTGGTGAATCATTTTTTTTGTGTTTTTTGGAAAAAGTTCCAGATTTTAGCTCGAATGATCGAGATTGATGCTGGTTTTTGTGGAAACTTTAAAATATTTTTGGTATTTTTGAAATGATCCGGGTTATCAGACCTTGATCCCAACGGTCGAGGCCGATGCCGGTTTTTAGTTGAAAGCGAGAAAGGTCCCCCGAGAAATTAATCCCAGTGTAGTTTAAGGTCTTCGGACCGAAATATGTACATGCTGAAAATACATTCTTTTTTGTGATTTTTCAAAAATTGTTCCAGGTCATAAAATCTCAATTTTGAACGCTCAGGATTGACACTGGTTTTTATTAGAAATCTCTCGGGATTTTGTTCCCGACGTAGTTTAAGGTCTTCGGACCAGAAACCGTACAAAAGGGGGCAAATACATTTTTTTTTTTTGAAAAATGTCCGGTGTCAACGAATCTTGATCAAGACTGATACCGGCTTTTATTGAAAATCCCTCGGGATATTGATCTCGACGTAGTTTAAGGTCTTCGGACCCAAAAACTTTAAAAGAGGGGCTGGTGATATATTTTTGTTTTTCGAAATGATCCAGATCATCCGATGTTGGTCTTAAAGACTGGGATCGATGCTGGTTTTTATTAAAATCCCTCGGGATGTTGATCCCGACGTAGTTTAAGGTCTTCGGACCATGAAACTGTACAAAAAGGGGCAGATATATATATATATATATATATATATATATATATATATATATATATTCGAAATGATCCAGATCATCAGATGTTGGCCTGAAAGGCTGGGATCGATGCTGGTTTTTATTAAAAATCCCTCGGGATCTCGATCCCGACGTAGTTTAAGGTCTTCGGACCATGAAACTGTACAAAAAGGGGCAGATATATATATATCTATATATTTTTTCGAAATGATCCAGATCATCAGATCTTGGCCTGAAAGGCTGGGATCGATACTGGTTTTTATTAAAAATCCCTCGGGATCTCGATCCCGACGTAGTTTAAGGTCTTCGGACCAGAAACTGTACATGTGATGTATATATTTTTTTGGTTTTCTGAAAATGTCCGAGATCGTCAGGTCTTGATTCGATCCAAACCGATGTCGGCTTTTATTGAAAGTCCCTCGGGATCCTGATCCCGACGTAGTTTAAGGTCTTCGGACCAAAAATATGTACAGAATAGGGCAACACATTTTTTTTTTGTTTTTGGAAAATGTCCGGTGTCAGCGGATCTTAATCCAGACCTACACCGGCTTTTATTGAAAATCCCTCGGGATATTGATCCCGACGTAGTTTAAGGTCTTCGGACCAGTTTTTTGGGTTGGGCATACTTACCTTGCTTTTTTGGCTTCTGACGGGGCTGACTGTGATTTGAGTGGTCCGAATTGCTTGATTTGGCCCTGCGGGCCATTTGATGATCGGATCTTGGATTCCGGCCTTCTCTCTTGATGATCATGCCTTTGATCTTGCTGCTTTCTGACTTGTGTAAGCCTTCCAATGGTTTGGATCCTGATGATTTAGCCCTTGAATGGTTCAGATTGATAGATTCGGCCCTGTGGGCCCACTTGCGATCTTAGCTTTACTTTGGGGCACCTCTTTTGATGATTTGTTAGACTAAGAAGGCTTCTCATGGTGTGGATGATGACTTGAACATCTCAGATCACTTAACTTGGCTTTGTGGGCCCACTTGATGGTTAGATCTTGGATTCTGGCCCTTCTTTTGATGATCAGCCCTTCGATCTTGTTATTTGATGGCTCATGTAGGTCCTTCGATGGTTTAGATCATGATGATCTGGTCTTTGAACGGCTTGGATTGCTTGTGGCCCCCACTTGACCACCTCTCCCTTTCTTTGACTTGATCAGCCATGCTCTGGCCGCATTGATTCATGATTGGACCGGTGGGGCACCTTTTATATGATCTTGATCAACCTCAGTCGAAATCTGGAGTGGACCGGAGCCTTGGGCGGCCCATGGAGCACCATCTGCTGACGTGGACTGTCAGCCTCACCTACCAAGAACCCTGGAGCCAATCCCGCGGAGAGAGGAAATCTGCGTTCGTACGGGCGGCCCAGGGCAGGCGGCCCAAGGCTCGCCTCTTGAGCGGCCTGGGCTGGCTCTGGTTCGGACACTCTCCTCTGTCCACTGTCCCTGTCTCCTCATTCCCTGCACGTCCGGGTTCGATTGCAGCCATGAATATTCCTTTTGTCCCTTCTTTCCTTCTCTTTTTGTCTTTTTCTTTATTGATCCTCTCTTGGGCAACCATTGATGATGGCTTGGGGGCCATTGTGGGAGAGATTGGTGGGTCCCATGTTGCAGCAATTGATGAATGCTTTAAAGATGGTGAGGTGCCTTTGATTGATGGTGGGGATGGAGCATTGAATAGGGGTATTGATGATGAATTAGGGGTGGTTGTTGGGAGAGCTTTGAATGGCTCTATTAATGGTGGAATGGCTGTAATTCCAGATTTGGGTAGGCCTTTGATTGTGGGAGAAATGGATGGTATGGATAGGATGATAAGATGGGACATGGGTGAAGCTATGCATCCCTTGAGTGTGGGCCCCATGGATGATGTGATGGATGGTGATGATGGGACCATGAGGGACATAGATGGGCTGATCTCATGCTTGGATGGGATAGATGGTTCAGATGGTATTTTTGACGGTTTGGATGCTCTTGATGAGGGCCAGGATGTGCGGTATACTTCTTTGGGTGGACTTGATGTGATCATTGATGATGTTCCCCTGATGATGGACGGTGTGGATGCCTCGATAATCCCTTTGATCAGCCAGGATGATGACTGGATTCATGATTTCCTACTGGAGAGGGTCGCAGGTCCGGATCTGGCCGTTGATTCTTCGATCGGGGTAGCCGGGACCCTTTTGGATGGTTCAGATGCATTCTTTGACGGTCAGATTAGCCAGGGTGCCACGATGTGCGGTGTGATCTTTACAGGTAGCCCTTTTGATGGGGAGTATCGTCTTTCTCCTGATCGTCGGTCTTTTGCGCACTCTGTTCATGAGGTGGGCGAGTCTTCCCATGCGGCTGAGGTTATGACAGTTTCAGATAGTGATGCGACTATATCAGACATAGCCGTTACTGAGGGCAGGTCAGGGGCTGTCGAGTCTGCAGAGGTTCCAGCTTTTCCTTCTCCTTCGCCCGTTGACCTTCCGATCCTTGATGAGTCATCATTGATTTCTGGGCCTTTTGTGCTGGAGGGGGTACCAGTGAGGACTTGTCAGCTGCTTCCTCGTTCTTCTTGCTCGCCTCGACTGCTTGCTTGGCTTGACAGTTTGTCAGCTTGTGAGATTCGGGAGTTAGAGTCCTATGGCTTCGGCAGTCTGATCCATATGGCCAGAGTTGATATTGACTGGAGGATGCTCGGAGCTGCCTTGATTGACTGGGTCCCTTCGTTGAACTTGTTTGCGTTCAACGATATGGAGATGGGGCCTTCTTTGGAGGAGCTTGCACGCTTGACAGGCTTACCCTTGGATTATACTCAGTACTTCTCGCCGAAGACTGCTGCACCGCAGAACTGGTTCGAGATCCCCTATCTTGTTCGGCCTGCAGCCGGTGGCCAGGATGCTGTGGTGTTCTCCTTGGACTTGCTGTATGATCTTTTTTCGGGTCTTTAGAGTACGGCCGGCTCTACCTTTGCTTGGAACGCACTGATGTTCTGCTTGATTGCTGAGGTGCTGTTGTCGGGATGGCGCAGATCCCAGACTCCTTTGCTTTTTGAGGTGATGAGCCGAGCTATCCGTCGGCAGGGGATCATTTCTCTCATCTTGGCCGAGCTATTCGATGGGCTGACCGACTGCGCCTTGGGCCGCACTCGTGTCCTTTGCGGCTGCTGTGCATTTCTTCAGGTATTTCTCCTACACCTTTTTTTTTCTTCTTGCTTTGTTGGGGATTGCTTTGCTTTAGCTGAACTTCTTTTCCTCTCTGTGATCAGGTCTGGCTATGGGAGCGTCTTTCTTTGACTATTCCTGTATCATTTCCTGACACCCGTCGCCCAGACCTTATGCGGTACATTATGGAGTTTCTTCCGCATACAGCTAGGATGAGCGAGCCCTTGTATCGCAGGATGTTTCCTGAACTTCGTGACTGGAACGTTCGTTGGGAGTCATCTTGGCTTTCACTTTCTCCAGTGCTTTGCGATGCACACCTCCATCCTCTGATGTTGGTAGGCTTTCGATCCTACTTTTCTTACCATCCCATTCGGTTCCTGCGGCAGTTTGGATATGAGCAGGATGTTCCTCTTTTTGGGCGTCGAGCACTTCCCTCTAGGTCCTCTGACTTCAGGACCCGGATTGATTTTTCTTGGGCGAGTCACTTGACTGCTGATTTGCTGGGTTTTGAGCTGCGGACTTTTCCGATGGCGACCGCCCCGTACCAGTACTGGGTTGCCGAGCAGTCGTTGTATCGACGTATCCCTTGTTGGCACCAGACTGTTGACGAGGATGAGCAGGATATCCTTGGAGATGCTGGCTCTTCATCTGGTTCATATGAACCCTTTGAGGAGCGCCCATTTATCGATCCTGGCTTCCTTTTGGCCACTCATGGCCATCTGTTGTCTGAGATCTCTGCACTTCGGTATCATTGTGAGATGATGTCGAGGAGATTGGCTGCCGATCAGAGGTTGTCTGATGAGGAGACAGCGATCCGTACCCTTGAGCGCGATGAGGCGTATTACCTGCGTATGGAGGTGAGCAGGTTGAGAGCGAGGTTACTTCATTATGAGTCAGAGGACTCACCTGATGTGGCCGGGGAGGAGGGTAGAGATTGATTATGTTGGCCACTTGCACACTGATTTTTTGCGTATATGATTGATGATGATGCATTTATTTTTTTTTGTATTTTTTTGAAAAAGATGATATGACATGTGTAAAAGAAATATGATACTTTTAATGAAAAAGAAAACTGTTTTGGGAATCTATTGTGCCATTAGTTGTCTTGTGAGTGTGTCTGGATTTTGTGTCGAGATATAGGAATCAGAACTGGGGCTCGGTCAATGATTTGACCGATGTCTCGAGATTTGACTTGCTTGATCCTTTGGTTCCCTAGAGACGTAGGCAATGGAAATTCTTGCTTCCTGAGATTGTTAGAGTTTGTAGAGCTCTTCGCTCCTGACTGCGCTTCTTTTTGTTCTTGAACTGTAACTGCTTGAACCGCTCTGAACCGTCTGCTTTCTTGGTACCTGCACTTTTATTTTTTATTATTTTTCATTTGAGCCATTTTTGCCTGCAGTGCTCTTTCGAGTTTTCACCACAGCCGGCTTTTTCCCGTCATTTTTGCCCGTGGCGCCCTTTCGGGTTTTCACCACGTCCCGGGTGTTTGATCTTGCCTGCCCCTTGGCAGCTATGCTGTTTTTACCCTTGGCGACCTTTCAGGTTTTCACCAAGTCCGCTGTATGCCCACTGTTTTTACTCAGAGCGCCCTTTCGGGTTTTCACTCCGCCCTCTTTGTTTAGGCATACATTTTTTCTCTTTTTTTTTTCTTTCTGGATCTCTGGATAACTGCGGCGGCTAGAGGTCGGGAATCCGTCGTTGCCGACCGATGGCAGTCTTTCAGCCCTTATCCTGAGTTACGATAATAGAGCTGTCGGTCTTTGCTAAAGACCCTTCTGAGGTGGATGGATGGATGGATGTGTTTCTACTTGGACTGATTTTTTTCTCTTGGGTGCCTTGCTTTGGCTTCCCTTTTTCTTTCTCTTTTCTTCTCTTCTTTTTTTTTTTTATATTCTTTTTCTCTCCTTTTTTTTTTGTCTTTTCCTTTTGAATTCCCCCCTTTTTTTGTATTTTTCTCTTTTTGAATCCCCTTATTTGAAACACTTGTTGGTGGACGGAAATGATTTCTCAGAGATCTTAGCTTTGACCCCTTGACTTCAGCCCTATTAAAGTAACCTTTAATAAGGTCAGAATAACTTACCCGTGAAAGATCTTCACGTTGTCGGCGTTGGTTGGCTCAGGAAGATCCACCCCTCTCATGCTGGTGAGTCTGAGGGCGCCTCCGGGAAGTACTTCTCTGACGATCAGTGGCCCGTCCCACAAGGGTTTGAACTTTCCTCTAGGGTCCGGAAGGTGCGACGGTAAAATCTTCTTCATAACCACGTCGCCTACCTTGAAACTTCTTTTTCGGACTCTCTTGTTGTAAGCCCGAGCGATCCTTTTCTGATAACACTGAGAATGACTTAGTGCACACATGCGCTTTTCATCTGCTAGCTGCAACTGATCGAATCTGGCCCGTTGCCATTCTCCTTCTTCAATTCCGCTTTCCAGTAACACCCGTAGTGATGGTATTTCCACCTCGACTGGTAGAACTGCTTCCATTCTATAAGTAAGCTCGAAAGGAGTAACGCCTGTAGCAGACCGTACAGACGTTCGATAGGCCCAAAGTGCATATGGGAGCATATCTGACCAATCTCGATAAGTCACGACCATCTTCTCAAGTATCCTGACGATTGTCTTGTTTGCGGCTTCTACCCCACCATTCATCTGGGGATGGTAGGGGCTTGATCGATGACGTTGGATCTTGAATTTGCTGAGGAAGTCATCCATCTTCTTGTTGACGAACGGGGTCCCATTATCTGTGATGATAGCATTGGGGATTCCATATCGGCATATGATGTTGTTCTTCATGAATTTGATCACCTGAGATGCTGCAATCGTGGTGTAGGAGACTGCCTCTACCCACTTGGTGAAGTAGTCGACTGCCACAAGTATGTACTCATGACCATTTGATGCTTTGGGACTGATCTTGCCGATGATGTCGAGTCCCCACATGGAGAAGGGCCAGGGGGTGGTCAGGTTGTATAATTCTGATGAGGGGGCATGGATTTGATCCGCATGCTCCTAACACTTGAAGCATTTTCTGACGTGCTGGCAACAGTCTGTCTCCATGGTGAGCCAATAGTAGCCGAGTCGTAGAATCTTCTTTGCCATCATGTGCCCATTCATGTGAGGGCCACAGATTCCTTCGTGTATTTCTTTCATGATCTTTGCAGCTTCTGTTTCATCGACGCATCGGAGGAGGATGTGATTATAGGATCGCTTGTAGAGAACTTCGCCACTAATGGTGAACTGGCCGGCCAAACATTGGATGGTTCGGCGATCTGTTGCTGTTGCCGATTCTGGATACTCCTGGGTTTCGAGATATTGCTTGATGTCGGCATACCAGGGTTTGTCAGGGACAGCTTCGGCTTCTTCTATTTGCAGGCAAAAAGCAGGTTCTTCTTGAATTTCGACTGTGAGCTCCCATTCTGAAGCTCCTTTTGGGATCTCGAGCATTGATGCAAGTGTGGCGAGAGCATCTGCAAACTGGTTCTTGGCTCTGGGCATGTATGAGAAGGTGATTTCTTTAAATTCTTCGATCAGATTGTCAAGATACACATGATATGGTATCAACTTCTCATCCTTGGTCTTCCATTCGCCATTGGTCTGATTGATGATAAGCTGTGAGTCTCCACATACTCGTAGCTTCTTGACGCCCAAGATTATGGCTTCCCTTAAGCCAGCGATGCATGCTTCGTACTCTGCCATGTTGTTGGTGCACTCGAATGCGATGCGCCTCGAGATAAGAATAGGGACATCGTCTGGAGAGTAGAGGATTGCTCCAATACCACTCCCTTTAGAGTTTGCTGCGCCGTCGAAGAATAATGTCCATTCATCTTTCTTCTTCTTTTCATCCTCTTCAATGAGCAAGAGATCTTCATTAGGAAAGAACGTCTTGAGCGACTGATAGTCCAGGAGAGAGTGAGCCGCAAGATGATCGGCGAGGGCCTGTCCCTTGATTGCCTTTTGAGTGACATAGGTGATGTCAAACTCAGACAAGAGTAGCTGCCATTTAGCTATCCTTCCAGTGAGTGCCGACTTCTCGAACAGGTACTTGAGCAGATCCATGTGAGCAAGGAGGAGAATAGGGAATGCAATCATGTATTGACGGAGTCGCTGAGTTGCCCAGACTAGGGTGAGGCAAGTCTTCTCGATCGGGGAATACCTGGTCTCATAGTCGGTGAACCTTCGACTCAAATAGTATATTGCTTGTTCTTTCTTCCCGGTCTCGTCGTGCTGGCCGAGGACACAGCCAATGGCTTCTGCTGCTACCGAGATGTATAACAATAGTGGTCGTCCAGGAGTGGGCGGCACTAGGACTGGAGGATTCATGAGATACTTCTTGATGCGGTCGAAGGCGACTTGGCAATCGTCATTCCATTCTTTTGGGACGTTCTTCCGAAGGAGCTTGAATATGGGCTCACAGATAGGTGTGAGCTGTGCGATGAAGCGACTGATGTATTGAATTCTGCCGAGGAAGCCACGAATTTCTTTCTCTGTTCTAGGAGGGGGCATCTCGATGATTGCTCTGGTTTTGGTCTCGTCGACCCGGATGCCATCCTCGCTCACCATAAAGCCGAGGAGCTTACCTCCCATTACACCGAAGACACATTTCTGAGGGTTGAGACGGAGCTTGTACTTTTCTAATCTGTTGAATAACTTCTTCAGATCTTCAAAGTGTCCTTCAATTGTGCGAGATTTGACGATCATGTCGTCCACATATACTTCAAGTTCTTTGTTCATCATGTCGTGGAATAATGCTGTCATTGCTCGCTGATATGTTGCTCCTGCGTTCTTCAGACCGAACGGCATTACCCTGTAACAGAAGGTTCCCTAGGGAGTGATGAACGATGTCTTCTCACGATCTTCGACGGCCATCTTGATCTGATTGTAACCTGAGAACCCATCCATGAATGAGAAGATCTTGTATCCAGCAGTGTTGTCGACCAGAGTGTCGATATGTGGCAAAGGGAAGTCATCTTTTGGACTGGCTTTGTTGAGATCTCGGAAGTCGATGCACATTCGAACCTTGCCATCCTTCTTCGGTACTGGTACGATGTTGGCGAGCCATTCAGGGTAATTGGAGACTACCAAAAATCCCGCGTTGTATTGTTTGATGACTTCATCTCGGACTTTCAGGGCCCATTCTGGCTTCATTCTTCGGAGTTTCTGCTTTACTGGCCTCATATCTGCCTTGGTTGGCAGATGGTGTACAACGAGCTCTTCATCGAGCCCCAGCATGTCTTCATATGAGAACGCGAAGTTGGACAATCTTGGAGCTAGGAACTCTATCATTTTCTGTTTCATCTCAGGTGGCAACGATTTTCCGATGCGTACTTCCCTAGGGATCTCAGGTGTCCCCAAGTTTACTATCTCGAAATCATCGGCTACAACATTGGCTTTGGATTCGAACTTTTTGAGGAGATCCTCTAGTTCGGGAGCTGGATCATCATCTTCCTTATCCCGAGCTTCGTCCAGACCCATGAGCTCGAAGTCTAATTCGATGTCGAAATCATATGATTCGACTTCAAACTCATGCGACTCTTTAGACGAACTTGGCACACTATTGAATGTAGGGAAAGAAATATTTTTTGGTTTTTGAGATTTTTCTAAAATGGAAATACTAGATGTTTTTGGCTTTTGAAAGTTTTTTATTTTTTTGGATTTTTGAAATTCATGGGACTTTGAACAAGTGGGCATTGCAGACCATGATTGAGCCCAACTTGTTCTAAAGTTCCGGTCGCTGCTTAAACAGGCGTTTTTTTTGAAAGTTAGAGCCCTCAGATGGCTCTTTGGCTGATTCAAAAGTTAGGGGAACAGATGACCATTCAGGACCCCACACTTCCTCCCCTGAAGAGGTGGGGGTTGATGATTTGGGCGAAGAGTCACGGTCTGGCCCAACGACCATGATTTCTCGCTGGTCGGGTTCGAGATCTGAGTCATACTCAGTCTCTCCCCGATCACTTACTTCGCATTGCAGTTCGTCTGGTTCCACAGCTAGACACAAGTTTGGAATCTGGTCATCAGACCAATCTAGGGCTGGCCACTTCCCTTTCTTGGTCCAATGGATGGGCTGCTTCTGCCCCTGGCTGATGATTGATGAAGTTGACTTTGCAGAGATGGGCAAGTCGTGCCCCTTGCTAATTGGTGCTGAGATGGGCAAGTTGTGCCCCTTGCTGATTGAAGTGGGCAGGTTGTGTCCCTGGCTGATTGACGCTGACGTGGGCAGGTTGTGCCCTTGGTTGGGAGCAGGTGTCAGAGTAACCTGGTCCTGAAGCTGCTGTATTTGTCTTCCTTCTTCGTCTTCATCCTTTTCTTCTTCTTCTAGAGGCTTAGATGGTTCGAGAATCTGATCCCATCGAATGGGGGGCCACGTGGCCCAAACTAGGCTCATCGGGAGGCCTTTGTGTAGTGCAGTCGGTTGATTCCCTCCTGGATCTTTGCAAGGTTCTCCTGGCTTGACGAACTGGATGGGTGAGCACCGAAATTTCTTCCTTCTTTTGTCCATGAAGGTTGCCTTGTATCCGAGTCCCCATTTGCGTTGGTTATATATTAGTGGTACCTTTCTGGACTTGAAGTGATTCTTCATTCGGTATTTGAGGC
Source organism: Liriodendron chinense (assembly GCA_003013855.2). Lineage (NCBI taxonomy): Eukaryota > Viridiplantae > Streptophyta > Magnoliopsida > Magnoliales > Magnoliaceae > Liriodendron > Liriodendron chinense. Next base: position 126,745 of record ML058530.1, read on the forward strand.
TCAGACGCTCTGCCGGTGAAAAGACACGATCCACCCTTATCGGTTCTGGATTGGCGATAGAGTTCACAGTCTCGAATTCGAAACTGTGAAACGGGATGTCTTCTTCAGAGTGCTGGATATCGATGACCGGGATGTCTGGTTCAGTGGCAGCAGCATTGGAAGGAATGATGAGCTCCTTCTCTGCATGGATAGAGATCACTTGATTTCCACAGATATACTTCACTCGTTGATGCAGGGTTGATGGCACAGCTCCAACCTTGTGCAGCCACGGTCGTCCGAGCAACATGTTGAAAGAGGCTGATATATCCAGGATTTGGAATGTGATGGTGGAGACTTTCGGACCTATCTGTACCTCTATGTCGACTTCCCCTTCTACTGATCGGCGGGTGTTGTCAAATGCTCTGACACATATGGTGCTTGGTCGAAATGAAGAAGGACTGATTCCTAGTCGTTCCGCGGTCTTGAGTGGGCAGACATTTAAGCTTGAGCCATTATCGATAAGGACCAGTGGGACGCAGAGGTCTTTATATCGTAAGGCTATGTTGAGGGATCGCCCATGATCACGTCCCTCTGGTGGCAACTCATTATCTGTGAAGGTGATGGCACGCGGAGCCAGGAGTTGTCCAATCATCAAAGCTATCATTTCTGGTGCCGTATCGGAGGAGACATGAGCATCGCTCAAGGTTTTGACAAACATTTCTCGGTGTATGCGAGATGTGTAGAGTAGCTCCCATACTGAGATTTGTGCAGGGATTGACTTGAGCTGAGTTGCCACATCGTATGCGGCTTCATTTTTGTTGCCGAGGCCTGAGAGAGCGCCTTTGGGATCCCCTCTGTTCTGATTATCTCTTCGGATGCAACACCCATTGGGATTCATGTTCCCCACTTCCGCACATTCTGGATAGTGCCATGGAACCTCTTTGTAGTTTTCCTCCCTTTTGCCTTCTAGGACCACCGGTTCTTGCAATGGTGCTGGTGTGGGTACCAGATCTTCCTCGTATGGAGCTTTTGCCTTGAGAACTACATTGTTGCCTGTGCTGAAGGGGTAACATCGAGGCTTGTCTTCGTAGACCACATAAGGTCGTGGTCCTGGCTTGACTGTTCCTGGGGCAGGAGGCTCCCATGGAATGAATACTGGTCCTCTTGATATGGCAGGAGGTTTCTCTGTTCGTCCCAGCTGCCGTAATGTGATTGATACGCCTCCGGGGTTTGCCCCTTGCAATACGACTGGCTCGACTGGAAGAGCTCCTTCCAATACAACGGGTTCTTGTTGTTGATGAGTATAATCCTTCCATTGTGGATTGGATTGTTCTTGAGTTGCCCCTTGCAAGATGATAGGTTCGTATGCGGGCTCGATGTATGATTGTGCTCCTTCTAGGACGACTGGTTCCCAACATGAGGGGCCGTAAGGCGCCCCTGGCACATCGTATGGAAGTGCTCCTTCGAGTACTACTGGCTCGAGGACTGAAGGAGGGAAGGGACTTGCCCCTTGCATGATCGGAGGAGGACTTGTCGGCCCATAAGTGTAAGCATGAATGGACTGGATAGGGGAGAAGAAGCGATCGAGATGGTCTCCTTCTTCTATACTATTGACTGCAGGGCCACGAGACGAACTAGGGTCCGTCGGATGTTGAGGCAGAGGATTCTGAAGGATGTTGGTGGAAGCTGCTGGAGAAGTTCCAGGGACCGAGATGACGATCTTGCGGTCATCAATCAGGTCTTGTATGACATTCTTCAAAGTATAGCATCGATCAGTGGCGTGGCCACGTCCTTGATGATAGGCGCAATACTCATTTTCTCGGTAGTTTGGTGGTAGAGGATGAGGAGGAGGCCTAGGTGCCATTAGAGTAAGTAATTGCTTTTGTACCAGCGTAGTCATGATTTGACTAAGTGGTTGACTGAGTGGAGTGAACTTCCTGGACTCCCTGTAATTCTGCCTGTTCTGGTATGAGTATTGGCCGTTTCCTCTGAACTGCTGCTGTTGTCGAGGTGGTTGTGGCTGAGGATTTGGTTGTGGCTGATACCGCTGAGGCTGATGCTGAACTTGATTCTGCTGATACTGTTGACGTCCCTGTGGGGGAGCATGTTAATTTCCTTGAGCAGTGGTGTTGATGTTGTTTACCTCTGTTGGGCGGGGAGGAGAACCACTGCTGTTTCCATTCCCGTGCCCGATAGGTCTTCCTTCCACTCTGTTCCTCTTGACTGGAGTGGCTTGATGAGGCCATGGGGAAATCGTCCCGGCACGGATTCCTGCTTCGACTTGCTCTCCAGCACGGATTAGCTGCGAGAAGTTCGCATATGGATGCGAGATGAGATACCCGGATATGCCTGGATATGTTGAATGAACAATCATGGAGATTTGTTCTTCATCGTCGATAGGCATTCGCATTCGAGCTGCCATAGCTCGCCAACGTCCCACATAAGCTGATAGTGTTTCATCACTCCTTTGCCTGAGAGCTGCGAGGTCGGCTCTTCTGGGTGCCATGTTGAGATTGTATGCGAATCTGTCGACGAAAGCCTGGGAAAGCTGTTCCCATGTTCTGATGCGGTGGCAGTCCAATGAAGTGTACCAATCTAGGGCATCGCCCTTCAGAGATTTTTGGAACAAACGAATGAGGGCCCCTTCATTTCCTGAGATTGCACTCAGCTCTCCACAGAAGGCCTTGAGATGTGCTGTGGGACAACCGCTGCCGTCGTATCTTTTGAATTTTGGTACCTCAAAGTTTTGAGGTACTTGAGCATCTGGGAAAGGACACAAGTCTCTGAACTTGGTCCAAGGTAAGTCGATTCCTTGTTGTCGCTGAAGCTGATTTTGCAAGATCTGGAACTGCTCCCGCAACTCGTCCAGTCCTGAGTGATCTGTTCGAGCGACTGGTGCCTCTTGGAGTAAGGCACGTTCTTCTTCGGCATAGTGGTCGATGTCTTCGACCCTATGGGCTTGCTGACAAGCAACCGCGGGTTACTGAAGTTGATTTGATGATTGGACTGGATTCTGATGAACTTGTGCTTGAAATGATGGTAACTAAACTGGAGACTGTACTGAAGGTTGAACTGGCTGGAAATTGACTGGATTTTGCTGAATTAACGATTGCTGAAAATTAACTGGATTTTGCTGAATTGAAGATTGCTGGAAATTAACTGGAATCCCATCGGCGGGGATGTGCTGGAATTGAAAAGTGCTCCTGTTTGCAGGAGGCTGAGATGCTGGGAAGTGACCCCCTTATTGGGTATTCACCACTGTCCGCTGATTGATGTGGGCTTGACACTGACCCCCATTGTGGGCATTCGCCAGTGCTGTCCCTGTTGCTGGAAATTGAATTGAAATCCCATCGGCGGGGATGTGCTGAAATTGAAAAGGTATCCCATCGGCGGGGACGTGCTGAGATCTACTGAGATTGTTGTTTGCAAGATTGACTGGAAGCTGACTGGAAGTCCCTGAGACCGGGATGCTCTGAGATGGCCCCGTTGTTGCAGGAAGGTATTGAGAAGGATGCCCCATAGCAAAGGGCTGAGAAGGCTGCTGTCGGTAGTCTTGGGCAGACTCCGATGGTTGTGCTTGATTTGAACTGGAGGCCGGAGGGATCCGGCATGGTTGTTGAGATTGCTAAACTGAGCCAACCTGATTGTTGGCTGCTGCGGTGGTTTGTGCTTGCATGAATTGCAAGAGCATTTCTTGCATTGCTCTCATTCCTTGTGCCAATTCTTGTATGATTGGCGTATTGTCAACGGGCTGTTGCGCTGGAGGTTGCGCTTCGGTCATTTCAAGAGCAGGGAAGTGATGAGTTTCTTCTTCATGGTCGGACATGGCTTGCTGAGCCTGAGTGCGGATTATGCTGTGGAAGGGAAGTTATCTCCGCGTACGTTGAGCTCGAGGAGGCGCAATGGTGAGGACTGTACTCTACTCTTTTCGGGTTTTGGGATTTTCTATTTTTTTTTTTTTTGGGTAGAATGCTATGCAGATGAGATTGTATGAGGATTAGTGACTTTCAAGTACGGGAAGGATTCTGTTTTTCAAGTCGGATCATGACTAGTGGGGCTAGCTAATCCCCAACAGAGTCGCCATTCTGTGGACCATCGCCGATTTTCCGCGCTCCCCACACGACGTTCTTCTCCCTTCCCCTTTCCTTTCGGAAAAGATGGAGAGGATGATGCGTGAGTGCGAAATCGCCGTTTGTGCCACTGGCTTGCCTCGTTCTCGAGGGCTTTGTTTGGTTGTCGTGTTAAGCTGGATATGTTTAAATGAGTTTATATAAGACCAGAGTCGCCACTAGCCAATTACTTCAAATCTACAGTCGGCTAGACCCCGTAGAAACGTTAGAGAAGGGGATCCAAAGATTCCTTCCTCTAAAATGACTCCTATTGATCTGCGGTCAGAGATTCAAGGTAAGGGATCACGGTTACAGGGTGGGAAGAGGTTAAGCACCCCACACACTGCCCGTACCGAAGTACGGTCTCTACTTCACAGAATCGATCGAATACTTGAAAGTCTAGTTTAATCCTCGTATATTCTCATGGATGACATGATGCATGAATGCGGGTCTGAACAGTAAGAGTTTCTGATGGGCAGGTTCCAACAACGGGCAAGCCCAGAGCGTACGCTCGAACTGACAGGTGCTTAATGTAAGACGTATGCAGTGTGCTTGAATGATCAAGGTGTTTTATGGTGAAGCATGAATGCAGGTCTGAACAGTAAGAGTTTCTGATGGGCAGGTTCCAACAACGGGCAAGCCCAGAGCATACGCTCGAACTGACAGGTGCTTAATTTAAGACATATGCAGTGTGCTTGAAGAATCAAGGTGCTTGTAGTGAAGCAGGGGGGTTGGAAGAAAAGTAAATGTTGCACTTATGCTAGATGCAAATGAGATGATGCTGGAAAAGAGTAGCTGGGTGGACGGAGTGTCGCAAGGATTGGCTTCGAGTGGCTGGATCAAGATTCGGATGGCTTGGGAGGCTTGGACCAGTGGTCAGGCTGGGCTAGACCAGGGCTAGACTCTCCTCACTCGGGCTCTCATTGGTGGAAAAATGGGCTAAGGGGTGGAGAATGGCACTCGAACGGACAGGCTTTCTTTGGACTCGAAGGGATGCCGTTATGAGAAGAGGCTAGGGGTATTTATAGCGTTGGAGAGTGGCAGCTCTCGTAATTTTTTCCGGGCGGCCTGCTATGGGCCGCCCGTACGGCCGCTCCTCGGTTTTCAGCGAGTACGGTCGCTCCCTCGGGGCTGCTGTTTGACTCGCTGGTCGACTCAGTGAGTTGACTCAGCGGGTCGACTCGGTGGTTTGACTCGACGGGTTGACTCGACGGGTTGACTCAACGGGTTAACTCAGCGGGTTAACTCAGCGAGTTGACTCAGTGATTTTGACTTTTTTTTAAGGATTTTTTTGACTGGCCTTTTTTATGGGGGGTTTTTCAGGCTGATGTTTAAGACTGGGTGGACTGGGTTCAGGCTTGATCTGGGCTATGGAATGGGGCTTACAAGGGTGAGTTTGGCTGAGTTTGGACTTGGGATTTGGGGGTATGGTCCTCCATTCATCCAGCTATCTCTACCAACAGTGTAGCCGAAGGTGAGGTGTCTACAGCAGGTATACACAACTGCAGAGTGGACTTCCCGACGTCACTTGTCCATACATTGATAGGCGCAGGCCCAGAGTCGTCCTTCTCAGTCATAAACCCTGATAGTCTCAGCCTGGATCTCCGGCCAAAACATGGGACATAGACATCTGACTAATACAAAGATGGTTCGGTCCATAACAAAACCAATACAGGTCTCTATGACCACAAACTCTCAGACCATAGTCCCTGCTGACTAGTCTTTTGTCTTTTAATCAAGGGTCATCGATCATTCGATGTAATTAAGGGCTCGTGCCAGATCACGGCCTGGAATGTACAAGATCTCAGGATCTCTGGAATAAAATTCGCTTTGCGATATCTCTCCTTGTGTACTTTTATGAATGTTTGTGATTGTCTATGAATGTTTCCATTATTCAGAACCCCAGAGCAACAAAACACTACACATTTCAAGAAAAATGTGTCCCTTTGGAGTTCATTTTTCTAGTTCTAACAAACTGGCGACTCTGCTGGGGATCGAACCCAGAATCTCTGGTTGTATCTGAATATGGAAACGCTCTAAGATCAATTACTCACAAACATGAATTTATATATAGGAAAGTTACCGCAAGGCATAATGTTTCGGCGCCCTCGGGCGCCAAACTGGCGACTCTCAACAGGAACGTTCTTCCCTTCATCTTTAAGGCAATAGACGGTAAATCAAGGGTTTTCAAAACCACAAACTTCCACAACTACACGTACTTATCCCCTTTTTGCTTATTTTTGTCGGTTTATGCACTGCGATCGATGGGCTCATACTCCCGACCGCACTTGTGAACTGTTCTAAAGATTTTTATGACACCGCAAAATTAGCAAGATAGTAACGCAGACAGAAGAGATGGCATAGTCGATGACAAGTTTGTGCATCTTCCTTGCCAACGGAGGTTTCAACTTCCCTCGTTTCACCGCAACCACAACCACTAGCCCAGGCTCAGAATGGCAGTTGGTTGAGACCCGGAGACAGAAGAAAGAACAGAAGAAAGTTGCCATCCTAGCTGCATATAGAAAGGCGAGCGTTGCGAACTCTTGCCCCGTGGTCAAGAAACAGTGGCAGCCGAAGCAGGGGCAGAAGATCCCTATCGATGGCCAGGTCATATTAACCAAACCCGCAGTACCTAAAATGACAGCCGAGCAGTTTCCGCCGTTATCCGAGGTCGCCTGCACCTCTCGGAAACCCATCAGGTCCGCACACGAGAAGAAAGCCGAGCCCACGACGACCCTTGAATCGAAGCAGAGGTCACCTCAGGAAATCCCGTTAGCACAGGTGGTGATGGTCCAAGTGGCCGAAGGAGAAGAAGAAGGACCATATGAAGCAGAAGAATCGCCTCCACTCCAAGACCAGATCGATAGATTGGTAGAAGCTAACCGCGAGACAAATGATCGGATGAGAGCTATTCAGGAAGCCTTGGCCACCCTAATAGCACAGAATGCCACCAGAAGTATCGCGCCGCCCACCCGTCAGTCGGCAGAGGAATCCCAAGGGGCAGCAGAAGGCCCAACTGAGCATGAACCGCCTGCCCAATGTCGGGTCACGCCAATGGAGCGCGCACCACTTTCCACATCTCACGTATCGCGAGAAGAGTTATCCCAAACGATAGCCCATATGATGCAGCAAGAAAAAGAGAAAGAAAAGAGGGGCAGCTATAAATATCGGGTCCCGTACCCACCAGAGGTGGAAGAGGTACCGTTCCCAGCCAATTTCAGATGCCCTGACTTCGGAAAATTTGACTGCAGAGGATCGCCAGAAGAGCACATCACCCACTTCTTGACTACCTTAGGAAATTGGTCCGCAGTTCCGCAGTATTGCATGCGGTTGTTCGGATTTACCCTGACAGGGAAGGCCTTTCAATGGTACATGTCGTTACCGGCCGGCTCTATAAGGACATGGGAGCAAATGCAGGACGCTTTCATCTCCAAATTCTTTGCAACCGAGAGGGAGATCTCATTGACGGACTTAGCATTGGTCAGGCAGAGGAATGGTGAACCAGTCGAAAAATTCATTGACCGATGGGGAACTACGGCAGCTCAATGTCGTGAACTACCCAGTGAAGGCGAGCAGATGAAGATGTGCCTGAGGGCTCTAGACCCCGTGATCTCGCACGGACTGTCAGGTAACACCTTCAGCTCCTTTTGTGAACTAGCAACGAATGCCCATCTGGTGGAAGAAGCAGCTTCTCGAGTAAACTTTAGACCCGAGAGACAGAAGAGAGAGGCAGGAAGAGTGGTAGAAACCCACCAGGTCGACAAGATCAAGGAACAGAAAGATCGAAAACGTCCCGCTGTCGATCATAGGACGGAAATGAACACAGCAGTCGCACAAGACAAGGGTAAAAGACCCTACATACCCAAATGCGTATCGATAGCCGAAAGAGAAAGGGCTAATGGCCCATATACATTCGATATGGCCGATCTAGTCCCGATCATGGAACAATTGGTCGAGGAAGGCTTAATGCGTTTACCGGAGCCCGTCCGTCCCCATGAAGTTGGACGGGTAAACGACCTCAAATATTGCAAATATCACCAATGTGTTAGCCACAAGACAGAAGATTGCTTCTCCTTGAAAGGAAGGATACAAGGGTTGATCAATCAAGGGGTTATCAGCATGAAGGTACCCGAGACAGCAAGGGAGACGGCCGGGACAATTTCAGCAATTCCAATAGAAGAAGGTAGCAGTCACCTAACGACCTCATTCCCCGAGCCACAGGAGCCGTGAACTCTAGTCAGTAGCAAGAAAAGACTCGAGAACCGACGAAGGCTCGTTAACCAAAGAGGGAACAGGGGGAGAAGAAGGAGAGAAATACTACAGAAGCGACCCGTGATGAGCATGGCATATTGCGAAATGGTGTCGTTTACCGAACAAGTACCGGCCGAAGAAACCTCGCAAACAGTCGAGGGAGAAGTTAATGCGGTCATCTTACGATCAGGAAGGTAAATGCCTGACCGTACCCCTCCAAGACCAGATGACCCAATGCAAGAAGATGGTGTCCAGGACAGGCCGCAAGGGAGACCTCACGTGCAAAAGCTGAAAGAGAAAGTTGGCGAAGCCACGACTAGTCAGCCAAGCCCGAGACCAGTAGTATATGATGTTGTAGAGCACTTACGAAAGGTTCCCGCCCGGCTAAGTATATACGATGCTTTGTGTCTCTCGAAAGTGTACAGAGAAATGTTAATTAATGCCCTACTTGACAGTGAAGTCAGGGAAATCATGATGATAGAGATAGAAGAAGAAATGAATAATACAGACAAATTTTGGGAGGGGTATACGCCAGTATCACAAGTCATGCATGTCGATCATCCCTCAACAATCACTTTTTCAGAAGAAGACCGCACGATCGAATTAATAGACCACAACCGTCCATTGATGGTCACAGGTACAATCAGGGACACCGAGATCAAGAGGTGCATGTTGGATGACGGGTCTGCCATGAATATTATGCCATTGAAGACATTACAGAAGCTGGGTTATAGGCAATCGGCACTACGCCCGAGTCTCATGATGATTCAAGGGTTCAATCAAGACAGTCAACGCACACTGGGATCAATCACGGTGATGTTAGAGATCGAAGAATTGACGACGAAAGTAGCGTGTCAGGTGATCGACGCAGTGACAACATACAACCTCCTTTTAGGAAGGCCCTGGCTCCATCAGAATCGGATAATCCCTTCGACGTATCACCAGTGTTTCAAATATAACAGAGATGGTGTCCAATACAGGATAGCAGCAGATCCGAAGCCATACACGATAGCCGAGTCATTTTTGGCTGATGCGAAATATTATGACCCGTCCGAAAGCAATAAAACCAGCAAAAAATCCTACATAAAGAAGAAAGGACAAGGGGCAGAACCTCGAGTTGAGAAGTGTGTACAGGAAGGTAAACCTCAGCTCATCACTCAGGGAAGATCTCAATGTCAGCAGAAAAACCAACCTCAGCCGATCACGAAGAAATTTTATGTGGTACAGCAGCATCTGCGTCAGCCGGGGCAGTCCATGTTAAAACTAATTTCAGATCAACACATGAGTGTACTCAAATCCAGCTTCAATATGCCTATACCCAAGATAGGAAGAACCAAGCCATTTCCAAAGGCTCCAAGCCAATTCATCGTGCCGTCAAGAAATGCCACCCAGAAAGATATCAAGTTCCATTCAGGGCCAAGCCAGCCAGTACCATCAAAAGGGAAAGAAGGAGGAAGAGGGTCTACCCAATCTCGACCAATAGAAGAGAAGAGATATAGCAAAGCCAGCCGGAAGATTATGAGGAACATGGGATTCTCCAGTCAAGGCTCAGACACAAAGAAAAGACTGCTAGCTCCATTCGAAGAATATAAGCAAGTATACAGGAACGGTGAAGGTCTAGGAGCGAAGGCGAGCGTAAACATGGTAACCATTGTCCCGGTAGAAGGAATCCAGTCGTAAGACTCTATCGACATAATCCAGCCAAGTGTCGCACCCGTGCAACTAGAAGACGGTGGACAACCAACGATTGATGAACTCGAAGAGGTGAATTTGGGCACCCTTGAAGAACCCAGGAATACATATTTGAGCAAGAACGTCCCAGAAAATGAAAGAGAGAAATACATACAATTATTAAAGGAGAATAAAGACATATTTGCCTGGACATACTCAGAAATGCCCGGGCTCAGTCCGGCAATCGCCATGCACAAGCTAAGCATCATGAAAGAAAAGAAGCCAGTGAAGCAGCCACAACGACGGTTCCATCCTGATGTCGTACCTAAGATTGAAGAAGAAATAAAAAAACTAATTCAGGCTGGATTTGTTCGAGAGGTGAAGTACCCCCGATGGATTTCGAACATTGTGCCAGTCAAGAAGAAGAGCGGACAGATCCGAGTTTGCGTTGACTTCCGAAATCTTAATGAAGCCTGCCCGAAAGATGATTTTCCTTTGCCGATTCTAGAATTGTTGATTGACAGCACAACGGGATATGCAGTAATGTCCTTCATGGACGGGTACTCGGGATACAATCAGATTCGCATGGCCCCTGAAGATGAAGAAGCTACGGCCTTCCGTACAACCCTCGGCATCTACTGTTATCGCGTAATGCCCTTCAGATTAAAGAACGCAGGGGCAACATACCAGCGCGCAATGCACGTTATATTTCAGGATATGATGCATAAACACGTCGAATGCTATGTAGATGATCTAGTCGTAAGGTCGGCCGATCACGAGCAGCACAGAGAGTACCTAAGGCAAGTGTTCCAACGGTTGCGCAAGAAAAGTCTCCGTATGAATCCACTAAAATGCGCGTTCGGAGTCGCGTCTGGCAAATTTCTAGGCTTCGTGGTCAGACACAGGGGCATAGAAATCGATCCCGCAAAGATCAAAGCCATCATAGAAATGCCGCCTCCAAAAAACTTGAAGCAATTGAAGAGTTTTCAAGGCCGCGTAGCATATTTGAGGAGATTCATCTCAAACTTGGCTGGTCGTTGTCAACCGTTCTCCCGCCTCAACAAGAAAGATGTTAAGTTTGAATGGGACGACGCTTGTCAGAAGGCCTTCGACTCTCTAAAAGAGATGCTTGGGAATTCGCCAGTCCTCGCTGCCCCAATCAAAGGAAAGCCACTAATTCTGTACATCGCAGTAGGTGATAACTCACTGGGGGCACTCCTGGCACAGAAGAACGAAGAAGAGAAGGAGAATGCACTATATTACCTAAGCCGCACGCTGGTAGGGGCTGAATTCAACTATTCAGCAATTAAAAAGACATGCCTTGCTCTCATTTTTGCTGTAAAGAAACTGAGGCATTACTGCCTCTCGCACCAAATAACGTTGATATCCAAGGCGGATCCGATCAAGTTCCTTATGAACCGGCCTATGCTGTCTGGGCGTTTAGCTAAATGGGCCCTTCTCCTCTCCGAATTCGACATCACATACATCCCAGCCCGGGCTATTAAAGGACAAGCGATCGCGGATTTTCTCGCTGCGCATCCAGTCCCGAGCAGCGAAGAAATGGAATGTGACCTCCCGGATGATCAGGTTATGATGATCGAAAGACCACGGTTATGGCAGATGTACTTTGACGGAGCCTCTAGGTCGACAGGGGCAGGAGTGGGGGTTATATTTATCAGCCCACAGGGAGATTTGTTGCCCTACTCGTTTACAATCGTGCTAGCCTGCACTAACAACGAAGCCGAGTATCAAGCCCTCATCATTGGGCTACGGCTCGCATTAGAAATGCGAATCAAGGCAATACAGATCTATGGCGACTCCAGACTATGAGGTCCGCAAACCTGAGTTGTCGCCTTTCTGCCGCCAAGCGCGATCACTGTTCAACCAGTTTCGTGATAGCAGCATTTCACATATACCGAGATAGGAAAATGTACAGGCTGATGCATTGGCCAGTCTAGCCACTACTCTGACTAACCCCGGAGGCAGCCCACTTCAGGTAACGATCGAAGAAATGAGGATCCTACCGACGGCCGTACTGCGTGGTGACGAAGCAAGCGTAAACCCCATCTGTTGCTTCGAGATCACAGAAGATAATGACTGGAAAAGACCATTCATCGATTACTTGAAGTATGGGTTCTTACCGGAAGAGCTTAAGATGCGCACACAGGTTAGGAGACGTGCTGGGTCGTTTATACTACAGAATGACGTCCTTTACAAGCGCTCGTACGAGGGAATGTTGCTACGCTGCTTGGACCAGAATGAAGCATACGCCACATTAAAGGAAGCCCACGGAGGAGAATGCGGTGCCCACCAAGGAGGCAAGAATCTACATCACCGTGTCCGACACATGGGGTATTATTGGCCCACAATGGCGAAAGATGCAATAGAATTTGTCAAGAAATGTCATCAGTGCCAAATCCATGCAGATATCATACACTCGCCACCAGAAGAATTACATCAGTCAGTGATGTCCTGGCCTTTCGCAGCCTGGGGCATGGACGTGATCGGGCCAATCAGCCCGCCCTCTTCCCAGGGACACCAATACATCTTAGCCGCGACAGATTACTTTTCCAAGTGGGCCGGGGTAGTCGCGCTTAGGAGCGTGAAGGCAAAACATGTTGAAAGTTTCATCCGCCACGCCATATTATACCGACATGGTATTCCCGAGAAAATCACCACGGACAACGGAACACCCTTCAAGAACGCTACTATTGATAAGCTATGCGCAAAGTTCAAGATCAAGCATTGTTATTCATCACCTTATTACCCCCCTGCGAATGGGTTGGCCGAGGCGTTCAATAAGACTATCGTGAAGATTTTGAAAAAGACAGTGGCAGAAAATAAGAAGGACTGGGACAGACGACTGCCCGAAGCATTGTGGGCATATCGAACCACACACCGCACAGCTACGCGAGCTACACCCTACTCGTTGGTATACGGTACGGAGGCGGTGGTCCCGATGGAGATACAGGTTGAGTCGTTACGGGTTGCGCTTCGTTATTCCCTGACAACCGAACGCAATGCTGAGATCAGAATGACCGAGCTAGATGATCTGGATGAAAAGAGACTGGTCGCCCAGCAAAGGCTCGAAATGTATCAGAAACAGATCTCAGCCTCATATGACAAACAAGTCCGCGACAGGTCATTCAAAAGAGGCGATCTGGTATTAATGATGAAACGCCCGGCGCTGGCTCAAGGCCCGAAAAGCAAATTCGACCCGAAGTGGGACCCAGTGTGCATCGTCGATGAAGTATACTCCAATGGAGCATATCGAGTGATCGATTGCAAGGGGCAAGGCATCAGCTCGTTGGTGAATGGACGATTCTTGAAAAGATATTATACTTGACATAGAATACTGCTGTGATTTGTAAACACTCCGTTAAAGGGAAAATGTAATAGACAAATATCAAGAGAAATGACACCATACGATGATCAATGCTTACAATTACAGATACTAATCCTTTATTCCGTGTGTTTACACAGGTATCAGGAGAATTATTGAAACCCGAGACATATCAGGCATCGTTACCTCGTCCCATCCAAAGTTGTCGAGAATCGGAATGAAAAGATGGACCTTAAAGTCAAGGCTCGGGCACACCCATCCCGCATCAATAAAGGTTTGAGTCCTGACAGGGGGACATTCCTTCCAAAATAACCTACGTTATATTCGAATCTGAACGCAAATGAAAGAAATATCAAGTGGATAAAACATATAAGCACGATCATGTGAATAGTATACATATCATTACAACATTACTGTCACAACATATCTCCGCAAAATTACAGAATAAAACAATTATAGAGCCTAACCGTTCAGATTTCTTAAACATTGTTCTAGCAAATGAATTGCAGACTCCTGGGTCGCCCTCTGTGTTGCCGCCGCCGCGGCTAAGACCTGTGCAGGATCAGGGACGCTTTGAAGGGACTCTCTCAGTTCTTCAACCTGATTTCGTATAGCGTTACGTTCGGCCTCGCGCTTTTCGATAGACAATTGCAGACGAGCCATTTGATTGCCAAATTTTGAGAGATTGAGATGAACAACGGAGCGTTCAGCTTGCAACCGTGTTATCTCATCATCTATCTCCGCCAACTGATCTGTGGCTCCCTGATGCCCAACGACGGCATCTTGCCAATCGCGCCTCATCACGGTTACATCTGCCTCGCACAGCTCAAGCTTTGGCAGAAGGGACTGCAAATGACCGCGCCTCTCTTCAACAGAAGGATCGACCTGAAATTTCTCGCCTCGTTGAGTTGTGCCATGCCTTCCCTGAACAGGACTATATGGTTGATCATTAAAGAGACGTCAATCCCGAGCCACGCAGCATTACATTCAAGCGCCTGCAGCCCCTCTAAGATGGACCATTCATCCATATTCTTCAAAGAGGCGGTGATGTTCATTAGAAGACTCTTCAAAAGGTCCACCTTCACCTTTGACAGCCCTCGGAGAGAAGAAATGAATGCCTCGGGCAAGGCAACAGGGGCCAAAGCATGAACGGGAGTGGTCACTGATAAAAGAAATGGTAAAGTTAGTAAAAAGAGGCCTCAGTAAGAAAAAAAGATAGTCGAAATGGTGAAAACAAATAATATACCAGTGGCTTCAAGAACGTCAACGGCAGGCGCGTCAGCCGAGGCAGTGTGCGTAGACAATGCTGGGGCAGGTTCAGCGATCCCCTCGATCGACGGCTCAAGTAGCTCCGGAGAGGATAGCACTACGACCTCAGGAACGCTGGTGTCAGATGCTGGCATGGTAACAAGAAGGGGTTCCACAGCGGGTTCAACTGACGACGGTACAACAATAGGAGGGGTTTGCACAGCACATTCCGATACAGTTGTTCTTATACTAGAAACCTCAACGCTATGGGAAGCCTCCCTGATAGGTTCAACTGATGACGGTCCAACAAGGGGAACAGCTTCCACAATAGGCTCAGCGGATGGAGGTTCAACAGTCGGAGATGCTTCCAAGGTAGGTTCAAGTACACTCGACCCAGCGACAGAAATCGGAGCGCCTCGAGAAGCTAAATCAACATCCCCGACCTCAATATCTTCAACACGGGAAAGGGTCAGGGGAGGTGTAACCTCCGCAACGGCAGCAGTCGTCATTTCATGAGCGAGGCCCTGGTCCTCTGCAGGTTCAGCTATGGGGATATCAGAGATGAGAATAGTGTCATCGGGTGCCTCGTCATCCAATTCCATGAAAATCGCTCCAACATCCGCCTCAGGGACAGGCTGATCATACATCGGTTCATCGTCATCGCCTCCTCCAGTATGACGATCGCCGCTCAAATTCTCCTGAAGACTTAGCTCACCCTCTTCCCTGGCTACACCCACGTCACCGGGCGGAGTGCCACCGGCGGCCTCAGAAAGTTGTTTCTGTAACCTCTCTTCATCGTACTGCTTACGCATCTTGGCAATATTCTTCCCTCCGTCGACCACCGAAATACGATGAGCAGTCTTCACCCGAGGACCAGTCCGCTCAAGTGGCGTCTCATCATCGCCACCATCATCTCCGTCGTCATCACCACCACCAGCACCGCCATCATCACCTCCCCCACTGCCATTATCATCATCATCGTCCCCATCATTTTGGTCATCATTGTCCCTGGGAATATCATCTCCTTGATGCACCTCATCGATGGGTCCGAGAGACGGGAACTCGGGGCCCGCCTGCACGATGTTTCTTTCCCCATAAGCAACCCAACCTTCCAGGGTGTGCTCGGGCTTCTCGTGATCAATTACCACATTCATTGAAGTCATTAGTCTCAGAGTACCCGGTACAGCAGGCTGGTGAAGATGCTCCGCCACGTATCTCAATCCGTCGGCAGGAGCTGGGCTAACAATCGGAGGCGTAACAAAGACGGGATCAGTAACATGATGACCATTCCGAATCAACGTATACTGATGAACCCACCATCTCATCCACCCGAAAGATGCGCCAGTGACACTCCCCGTCCCAGGGATAGCAAAAGAGCAACCAGTCCCAGTCAACAGAGGCTGCCGCCACATCCACTTCCAATGGATAGGCCCGATGCCATATGCTCGCTGCTCACGAGTCACCGGCTCCAATGTGGCAGGTACTCCTTGATCATATCCAAATTGACCAGCAAAGCGGTTGGGGTAGTACGGCTCTCTCCAGAACTTTAGTCCCTCACGAAGAGGAAGTGAGGACGGGCGGATGGCTATCAGGAACGAGCGTTCGTTATGGTCAATGCTCTCATCATCCGTGCACAATATGGAATCTTTGCTCCGGGTGCCCGAGAAGTGGAAAAAGTGGATATCGTCGTATTTAGCAATCCTCTCCCTGACGGTGTTCAAATTTTGCCCCACCATCTTCCGTTTTTGAAAAAAATACAACGGGACCACCCCTCGCTGAATATAATCTCCAGACTCGATACCATACACCCAAGGAAAATACACCCCGAGCCATCCGGATAAGAAATGCCATCCGCAGTAAGCCGAGTTCATGCCAAAGGCAGCCCGATCTTTATTGCTGATAACATAACCGAAAGCCCGATAAAGAGAGCATAGTACGGCAGGAGCTATTCAATAACGGTGGCCATTCGCCAAAGCCCCTGCGACAGCAAAACAGGACACCCTCACACTGTCGGCCTGCTTCGAGCTCGGTAAGACCACGCAGCTCAACCAGTAAGCTAGGAAGCCGGCGAGCTCACAGGTCGGAGATAGTTTGTTTGGACGGGGGAAATTTTCCTTCATTCGATCCTCCAAAAAGGCCTTGTCGTCGCGGTCTTCGTTATAAGCCGCATAATCCAGACTGAAATGAAGAAGATAAAGTATTAATGGTAGAGAAAAAGATGAAACAATGACATACGACTCACAATTAAGTGCTTACTCTAAGCCATGGCTGAAATAGACCAGCCAGTCTTTGAAGGGAAGTTTATCCTTGAAAGCCCAGAATTGCGGAAGCTCCACAAATAACTCATAACAAGCCAGGGAGAAGAAGCCTTCGCTCACCCCCTTTTTCTTCCGAGACAGCTCCTCATCACTAGGAACCCACTCATCATATATCCTCCCACAGATCGGGAGACCAGCGATGCGGTTCAGGTCCCATAGCGAGATGCTCATTTCTCCATACGACAAATGAAATGTGTTGGTAATAGAGCACCAATGGTTCAAGAACCCCTTGTAAACCCACGGTTCGCGGCAGAAGTAACTCGAGGTGGCTGCAATAGCCTTAAAGAGGCCCACCGCCTTCAAGGTCTCCTTATGGCATTCCAATATCCGATTCGCCCATGCCTCATACCCGGGATGAGCAATCAAATGACCGCGGGTCCGGAAGGCGCCCGACAACCAGATCTCTGTATCGCCCAGGTGATGAAATCTTTGCCGGAGAGTTTCAAAGTAATGTGTTGGGAAAGGCCGATGGGGGTTTTAATTCGGCTCTAAAAATATCATAAGCTTTGGGTCCAGGACAGCTTGACGCCTGCCATTCTCAGACAGGGAACAGTTGAGAAAAGGCCCGGGAATAGATGTCCACGTCTCCACACTAAAAAACGAGTTTGCGAGGCACACATCTGCGGGCTCGATACTGGGGAGAGAGCGATACCGTTGGAAGCTTCTAGTGGATCTAATATACCCTCGTGTATAAGGGTTCCGGATGGCGAGAGGAGAAGTGACTAACTTTACGGTTGACCAAATGATCTTCATTTTGTCATATTTGGACCTGGCCTGTTTCTCCAGGTATACTTGTTTCGCGCCCTTGCCAGCCCTCTTTCGGCGACCGCGTCTGGCAGATTGGGTGGGAGCCAACGGGCTCGCCTCCCCTTCTTCGGAACCTGTCATCCCGTCACTTCGAAAACCCCGCAAAGGAGCAAACCAGGAGTCCCATTGTTCCTGTGTACCCCTGTCTAGGGGAGGTGGTACAATCCGGTCACACAGAATTTTCTTTTGCATGTCTTTGGGTAACGTCAATATACGTTCGTAGAAATTAAAAGTCTCCGGGGGGAGAAACCATTGGGGATTCTGATCGGATAGGCGAACGACGTCCCTCAAAACCGCCCGCTTGTGCTTTGAAGAAGTCAATGGAGGACCTGAAGGACCAGCCTCAGAAGGGTCGCTAGCCATCACAATCTGCAAACGGCATACGGAAAGCTTAGATATAGCTCAAAGCAAATGCACAAAAGAAATCAACGCTCTCAGAGTTCAAGAGGATGCAAAGTAGTATGCAAAGACGACATGAGCACCGATAAGCGAATCAAGGTCATAGAAAAATGTATTTGAACTAGCAAAGAAGGAAATAGCACGACAGCATTCACAACCACGACATCATCATCACATACAAACAAGGACGGATAAGAGAAAAAAAAAACAACATAATCATCATTCATTGACTGAAATAGGCCCAAAATGTTCAGACTGTCATGTCAATTGTTCAAATGTTAAAGTTAGAATTTGTCATAAGACAACACAAAATTGCGAGATCCCCTTCTCGCGGATAGAAAATGATCTCAATCTTGCAGCAGAGGAAGAAGCCGAGCCTTCAATTCGTCCACCTTCGTTTGGACCCGCACTTCCTTAGAAGTCAGGTCCATTAGGTGGGAGATGCACTGCTGCACGAGGTCGAAGTGCACGTATTCAGCATTGGCCCAGTTCCTCATTATGGAGACATCGATCGCCAGATCGTCATATTCATTCAAGACCTCTCTGATTCTTCTCCAGATGCTGGCGCGACGATCAGGGAACTCGGCCTCCGCCAGTGGGATAGCCCAAGCCAGGTATCTTTTTTTCGCCATTTTCTCCCTCTTTAGAGAGTTAAGCTGGCTCCATAAGGCCAAGAAAGAATCAACCAAGGGAGGCTCCGCCGCCTCAAGAAGTGCCAGCTCTTTTGGGAACGAGGAGTCGCCAATGAAACCAAGGATGGCTTCCCTATGCTCATCAAGAGTGGAGGCCATAAGCGAAATATTCCGGATAGCCTGTAATATGGGACGAGAATCTGCACCAAGCCTGGATAAAGCCTCAGATACCTCCTCATATTGAGAATGGAGGGATGACCAAGCTTCCAGACGACCAAGGGAGTCAAAGAGCCGTCGTAAGCAATCACGAGCTGCGCGTAAGGAAGCACGAGTCGCAACCATTGTCTGCTAAAAAAAAAAAAAACAAGACTAACAACCCGATTTGAAAACCGCAGCAATTCGGCAAAAAGGAGTAAAGAAAGGAAGCGTATGAAGATTATTTACATCAGATCCAAAGTCAATGGAGGCATCCGCAGGTACATCTAAACCCTATCTAAATTAATCATGATAATTCCCAGAAAATGTCATTTTTTGGTCAGGCATAGCCCAAGACTTAAAGTATATGAGACCCGACACAGCTTCCGGATAACGATGAATGCACATGGAAATTTATGACGGAAGTGCAGGGCCCCATATCCTTTAAAGAAATGATCCCTGTCACCACGGGAATAGCCGTGTCCACCCAAAATGTGGATATGGTAGGCAGTGTTAGGATAGATCTATACATGAAAGAGCCCCAGAAACGAGAAAATTCTAAGTCTTGAAAACTGGGTGCGCCAAGCCTAACGCACACTTAAAATAATCCAAATTTTGCAAAAATTCTAAGTCTTGAAAACTGGGTGCGTCAGGCCCAACGCACCCCGAAATGCCCAAAATGTCTTGACTGAATATCTGGGTGCGTCGGACCCAACGCACCCTAAGAACGTCATGATCAGCCTAAGTTCAAAATGTAGGTGCGTCACGCACAACGCACCGCGAAACTCAGCCATTTTCACCAATAAAAAATATTTAGGTGCGTCAAGCGTGACGCACCCTTAAAATTTTTTTAAGAGTTTTACCTTATGACGAGGGGTGCGTTGACCGCAACGCACCTTAAAAAATTCTTGAAATTTTACCAAGTTCGAATACTTGGGTGCGTTGAGAGCAACGCACCCTTAAAAAAACTCGAAATTGGCCAAGTTCGAATACTTGGGTGCGTTGAGCGCAACGCACCCTTAAACATAAGAATTCCACCAAGTCATCAGCTGGGTGCGTCACGCTTGACGCACCCCAAAAATCCAAATATTTGAAATTTAAGGATGCGCTAGACCTTTTTTGGGTGCGCTGGCGATATTAAATGGGTGCGTTGGTGAATATTTGGGTGCGTCGACGGCAGAGCAAATGAACAGTGAAAGACGTAGAATGAAGTGAAATCAAGCTATCTTACCTATTTATAGTGTGGACCCGGGAATCCGATGCGTCGCGATGAACGGTTGTAAGTCCATCGCAACGCACCGGAGGGGCATCCGTTGGGGTCCCAAAAGTCAGTACCCTCTAAAACAAATCAACTGGGCACGTGCTTCGAGAAAATTCCACAAAATACTACCCGACGCACCCAAATACCCAGATTTGCAAAGGATCCAGTACTTAGCCATTTTTTCCGGTGGACCCCACGGATCACCGTAATCAAAACCGACCAGAATCAAGCAGAGGCATCCTTCATGAATTATGATAAGCAGTGCATGACGATCCGCCGAGAAACGGGCCCCACAAGCCCTTCGTTTCGCAAAACCCAATTTTGCAAGACACGGGTACGTCAAGCGCACCCATTTATTCAGCCTGACGCACCCTTAAATTCATGAAAATTCGACAAGTGGTTTAGGATGTATTTCACCTCTGACGCATCCAAAAAAATGGCTTGACGCACCCTAAAAATACCCCCGACGCGTCCATAAATTGAGAAAATACGGAACTGCAATTTCAGGGTGCATTGGATTGCAACGCACCCTAAAATAGCCCAACGCACCCATAAAATCACCAAGAACCAGCATGGTATTTTTTGGATGCATTGGACTCCAACGCACCCAAAAAATAGCTCGACGCACCCATAAAATCAGCACTTTTCAAAATATCATTTTTGGGTGCGTCGGAGCTCCCACGTGCCTATTTGGGGGTGCGTCAAAGACTTTATGGGATGCGTCATACGTGGCAGCTCCCCATTGGTCGCTGTCCAGTATTCTCGGGTATAAATACCCCTCCTACTGTTCATTTAGACAGATTGGAACAGATTAAGAGAGAGAGAGAGAGCTATTATCCCCTGAGTATCTGGGATTTGTCGCCGGAAACCCTCGCCGGAATCCCCTTCTGACAGCCGGAAAACTTTCCCGGTGACCGGAATTCTTTTCCAGTCGCTGGCGTCTTCCACCGGAAGGTCACTCCGACCAACACCACCGCAGGTCCGGATTATAAGAAATCACAAGTATAAGCACGCACCCGAAAATAGTCCGGCGCACCCGAAAATTCAACAAAGAGCGGACATGTATTTTCAGGGTGCATTGGACTCCCACGCACCCGAAAATAGTCCAGCGCACCCGAAAATTCAACAAAGAGCGGACATGTATTTTCAGGGTGCATTGGACTCCCACGCACCTGAAAATAGTCCGGCGCACCCGAAAATTCAACAAAGAGCGGACATGTATTTTCAGGGTGCATTGGACTCCCACGCACCCGAAAATAGTCCGGCGCACCCGAAAATTCAACAAAAAGCGGATTTGTATTTTTAGGGTGCATTGGACTACAACGCACCTGAAAATTACCCCACGCATCCGTAAAATCAACATAATTCAGACATGTATTTTCAAGGTGCGTTGGATGTTCGCTTGCCTCAAGTGTAAGGCTGCGATGTAGTAATAAATCTCGGTAAGACCGAGGTCGATCCACAGGGAAAGAGGTAAACAATTCCAAGTACTCTAATAACTAGAATCTAAGAAGTTTGAGAAGATAGTTTTTCACATAAAATAGAAAAATCTGAAATTAAGAAGAAGTAGAGCATTAAGGATCCACTTGTAGTAGTCCAATGCTAATCCATTCATCCAAGTACAACACAATTAGAATCAAAGTCCTATCTCTCATCTAATTGGAAGATATAACATTCAAGCACAAACAATCCCACTTAAATCTGAAAATTAGATTTCTAGTTCTAATGAAGCACATAGAACTTGAACTTGTAGCCTTCGGAGTAACAGCCATGCCTATGGACTATGGCATGCTCAAGGGTTACTACAATTCTAATTCAAACAACCCAATCATGGTAATCTTAGAGAATTGCAAGGAACTCATGTCCGGAGCACACAAACTCTCACAAAACTTCTAAAACACCAAAATTTATTCAAACTAGAACTTCAAAATCCAAAATTAAGAAAAGGGTACTTGAAATAAAAGAATTAAAGCATTGGAACCAACTACAAATTTCACCTCTAGCTCTAGCTAAGAGGTTAGCTAAGGAAAAACATATTAAAACTAGAACTAGAACTAAGAAAAGGAAGAAAAACTAGCTGGAGGAGGCTAGGTAGCCTCCTGGGACTTGAACTCCTTGCTCCCCACGTCCTTGGTTGATTTGGAATAGAAGAGAGCACCTCCTTTTATAGTGCAGCAATAGTACAGCAACATAGCAGAATTTGTTTCGCTTGGTACGGCTTAACCAATGGTCGGATTGACCTCAAATTTGATTTGTAGCTTCCTTGTAATGTGATCTTCCTCATAGATGATTTAGATTTCCAAGATTATCCTCTGAATGAGCCCACCAATCACATCACCGACCGCCTCTCAAAATCGCGCACTTTGGGTACCTTCAGAACCAGTCATCTTGCTTTCAAGGCTCCGGAGTGTACAGATGTCGGATTGATCCCAAATTTTGAACATTGGTAGAAAACTTCATCCTCTACATGATAGATGGATTAGATTGTCCAAAAAGATCTCAGAATGTGGTCCGAAAATTAGAACAATTAGGGCTTTTATAAACTCTGCGCAGTTGGAGCTTTCTGGATGGTCCATCTTTCTTCAACCGGTACGATCAAACCACACATCCTTTTGATCTGAAACTTTTGTGGTTATTCATATATGGATGTGTTCTAAAAGATGGTCAAAGTAGATTCTTCATATCATCAATGATGAGTCCTCTGGACCGGCCCAGAGTTGAACAGCGAAATCTGGAACTTTCTGGACAGTTCGTATTGTTTTGGCCACCACGGTCAATCCGTAGCTCCGATCGACACGAAACCACTTGGGTTAGTTCGGCGTCGAGCTCCTCTTCGACATGGATGTGTTGGATTTCCAAATATCATCAAGATGGCTTCAGAAAACTGGTCCGAAAAATCAGGTGTGGGAGTACATTGCTGTTTTAGAATCTGGAATCTGAAACTTGCATGGCCGACCGGTCACGACCGGTCGGACAGGGCTGGCCGACCGGTCATGACCGGTCAGGCCCTCTTTGGCATTACTCCAGCAAGCATGGCCGACCGGTCAAGACCGGTCGGTCTCTTTTTCTTCTTGTTTTCTTCCTTTCTTTCTTCTATTTTCTTCTTTCTTTGCTTCCTTCTTTCTTTGGTCCACCTTGGGCCTTCATCAAAGGCTCTAAATGGCCCCTTTTTGGTCTCTAATTGAGTGAAGTCCGCTCTCATTCCTATAATCACAAAACATGTGTTAGATGGGCCTTTAAATCATGAAAATCATGCAAACCATGTCATGTAATGGGCAATGCAATGTATAAATTGGAGGTTCAACATTGGACTCCCACGCACCCATAAATTATGTCCCACGCACCCAAAAAATCAGCCAATTCCCGAACATGTTCATGGGTGCACCGGACTCAATTTTAAGTGTTTTCAAGTGCCACTTGAGCCTATTTTGGGTATTTCGAGCGTTCCGGACACAATGGAATGGTCAAATGGACGTTTCAAGATCTCTAAATGAGCAGAATTGCACATCTTCAAAGTTCAATCTGATTCGACACGATGAACAAAACGACTTCTCGAAAGAGACGCCGCCAGCATCCAGAACTATGCAAACATGTCATCATTTATATTTACTGTAAAGATGTGATCCGATTGGAGTCAAAAGCTAGACGAACGGGACTATGGTTATCACGATAAACCATACCAAAGAGTTTCAATTCACTACAAAATGATTGTTATGAACTGCCACAACACAACAGTCGATGCCCTACCCATTAAAAACGGCATCCGTCGGTTGGGCTACGCAGGTATACACAACTGCAGAGTGGACTTCCCGAGGTCACCTGTCCATACATTGATAGGCGCAGGCCCAGAGTCATCCTTCTCAGTCATAAACCCTGATAGTCTCAGCCCGGATCTCCGGCCAAAACATGGGACATAGACATCTGACTAATACAAAGATGGTTCGGTCCATAACAAAACCAATACAGGTCTCTATGACCACAAACTCTCAGACCATAGTCCCTGCTGACTAGTCTTTTGCCTTTTAATCAAGGGTCATCGATCATTCGATGTAATTAAGGGCTCGTGCCAGATCACGGCCTGGAATGTACAAGATCTCAGGATCTCTGGAATAAAATTCGCTTTGCGATATCTCTCATTGTGTACTTTTATGAATGTTTGTGATTGTCTATGAATGTTTCCATTATTCAGAACCCCAGAGCAACAAAACACTACACATTTCAAGAAAAATGTGTCCCTTTGGAGTTCATTTTTCTAGTTCTAACAGGCCCCAAGAAAGTTTCAACCGTGGGAGCCAACATTGTCACCTTCTACATCTATTTTGGTGTGGTCCATTCGAGCTTTGGATTTGCATCATTTTTAGCTCATGTCCTAAACTGAGGTGACAAAATGGATGGACAGCGTGGATATAACATACACATCACGATGCTCCACAAAGCCTGGGCCACGTTATGACATTAAGGATATTCCTGACAGGCCGTGCTCAGGCAATCCAGTTTCCACTACTGGAGTTCGGGGTAACTAGGGTGCGGTTTAGCCGATGACCCTAACACCAGCTAGCTAGCTACAGTTAAAGTTGTGTGAGCCCCACCATGATGTATGTATTCTATTCACTTTACCCGTCCAATTTTCCATCATAGTTTAGGGCATGAGCCTAAAAATAAGTCAAATTCAAAGCTCTAATGGACCACACCACAGGTAGAGCTGTACACGAGTCGAGCAAGCTCAAAAAACTTTCTCAACTCGGCTTGGATCGGAAGTGGGTTTAAGCCAAGTGAATCAGATTTTGGGTGCTCGAATGAATTCGAGTCAAGCACCGAGCAGGGCCTCGCTCGACTAGACTCGAAGAGTTGACTTGGAGTATAAATTCTTTAAAATAAAAAACCAAAAAAAAAACTAACTTTTTAATCACATTCCCACCCAAGCACCCCCCTCTCTCCCTAACCCTAACCCTTCCCTCCTTTCTCTCTGAGCTCAACGACCGGCCACCCACGAGCTGTTGCGGCGCTACCTGTCCACTCACCCACTTGTTGTTGTGACCTGACCCGCTGCCCTCCGCCTGTTCGCTGGCCCGCCAGCCACCCCTGAGCTGATGCGACGCTGGCTGTCTGCTTGTCCTCCGGCCGTTATGACCTGACCCGATGCCCACTGCCTGTCTGCTCACCCACCGGCCACCCCAAAGCTTCTCTACCACCTGACTTACCCCTCCTTGCCCGTTGCCGGCCTACATTGACGTTTTACTTATCCAGTAAGCTTTATCCGGCTATCTCCCTTCAGCTACCGACCGACCTTATATGATTAATCACTGACCAATATTTTTTTAAGGGTGACCGGCCAGACGTTGTTTAGCAGTACAGGGTCATAAACTCGAACTCGAACTCAATTTGAAAGAATCGAACTTGTACTCGTATAGAAACTCAGACTCGCCTCGAACTCGACTTGTACTCGCTCGATTTACTGATCAAGCATGTCCATGCT
The DNA here is from genome assembly GCA_003013855.2 of Liriodendron chinense. NCBI lineage: Eukaryota > Viridiplantae > Streptophyta > Magnoliopsida > Magnoliales > Magnoliaceae > Liriodendron > Liriodendron chinense. The sequence continues at coordinate 152,434 of ML058530.1, forward strand.
TGACTCAGCCAAGTCGAGTCAAGCAATGAGCAGAGCAATGCTCAATTCAACTTGACCCGTGGACAGCTCTAACCATAGGAAACAATAAGGATTGAATGCCTACTAATGAAAACTTCTTAGGGTCACTAAAGTTTTGGATCAAGTTAATATTTGTGAGTGCGGTAACAAGATGGGGTTTGGCTAGTGACCCCAACACTAGCTAACTAGCTAGGGTCAAAGCTTTGTGGGCGGCAACACAATGTATGTATTTTATCCACATTGTCTATCCATTTTTCCATCACATTTTAGGGCATGAGCCCAAAAATGAGGTAAATCCAAAGCTCAAATGGGCAATAACACATAAACAATGGGGACTGGACACTTACTGTTGAAACGTTTATTTTTTCCCTCCATCCAAGTTTGTATGACGGCATCATCAACAAGCTGGATGACGAATAAATCCATTGTGGGCTTAGAAAGGTTTCAACAGTGGACATCATTATCCCCACAGTTTTTTGTGGTGTGGTCCATTTGAGTTTTGGATTTGCATCATTTTGGGGTTCATGCCCTAAAATGATATGGCAAAATGAATGGACAGCCTATATAAAGCACACACATTATGGTGGGGCCCGCAAAGCTTTAACACCAACTAAACTCCATCTGATAACCAAAAGTTATGTTGGGGTGTCAATTGGGGCGGATTAGGTGCAACACTAGCTTCACCTAAGGGCCTGTTTGGTTTACATTTATATGGTGTAAATACAAGTAAATTGGTAATAATTATTTACAATGTAATTCCTTCACGTTTTTCAAAGTTGAAAGTGATAGTTTGCTTTTTGTGTACTAAAATTGAGGAGACTGCTAATTTCATGTGTGGCCCACTATAATACACGTGGCTTTTCCACGCCGTCCATCCATTTTACATGGTGATTTTAGAGCATGAACCCAAAATTGAGGCAAATGCAAAGCTCAAGTGGACTACACCACATGAAACAGTGGGTTGAATGCCTACCGTTAAAAACTTTTTACAACCATGATTTCCTATCGTGTGGACCACTTGAGCTTTGGATCTGCCTCTTTTTTTTGCTCATGCCCTAAAATGTTCCAGTAAAATGGATGGACAGCATGAATATGCCACAAACATCACAGTGGGACCCACAAATGTACATCAATCCTTTTCAAAGGCTTTTTACAATGGAGGAGATGCATGTTCCTCTCACATCTATTTACACGTATTTACCTCCATTTACAACAAAACAAACAAGTCGTAATACACCAGGCCTTGGTTGTGGGGATTACCTAGATGTATGCAGTGTATATCGACATCATACATCTTCTTTCCTACTCATTCCAAAACATGAATAAAAAAATGACATAAATCCATATCTCAAGTGGACCACACCACAGGAAACAATGGTGATTGAACGCCTACCATTAAAAACTTCATAGGGCCCACAATAATATTCTTATAGTGTTTATTTGTCATCCAACCTGCTGATAAGGTCATGTAAAGCTTCATGAGGGTAAAAACAAACATTAGCTTGATCCAAAACTTTCGTGGCCCACAAGAATGTCATTGGCTACTATTTCCTATGGTATGGTCCATCTGAGATATGATCTACATCATTTTTAGGCTCATGCCATAAACTGAGCTAGGAAGGTGGATGGACAACATGGATATACAATGCATAAATCGAGGTGGGGGCCATGGTCAAGGCTATACCATTTTGGGTGAGGTCGGGCCCCACCTAATCTACTTCTGTGTTAGGGATTCCCCACTGGACAATGCTCTATGGGCCCACCATAATGTATGTGTTTCATTCATGCTCTCTATCCATTTTGCCCACTCATTTTAGGGCACGAGCCCAAAAATAAGGAGATTCAAATCTCAGGTGGACCACACCACAAGAAGCAGGCGTGATTGAATGCCTACAATTAAAAACTTTTTGGAGCCATAAAAGTTTTGGATCAAGCTACTATTTGTGGATTTTCCCTTCATTTAGGTCAATGTAATGTAATCGACGAGTTGGATGGCAAATAAACATTATAGTGGGACCTATGAAGTTTTTAATGGTGGGTGTTAAATCACCACTAATTTCCTATGGCATGGTCCACCTAAGATTTGGATTTCCCTCTTTTTTTATCATGCCCTAAAATAATGGTCCATGGGATCATACCTTATAATAATGATTCAAAATGGATGGACGATGTGAATCATTTTGTGGCCCACATAGCACCATTCAATAACAAAGTCCCATTAATGGTGTCGATATGCAATTCATGTCCATGTTAGATATGGGTATTAAGAGGCTATGTTAGGGGGACGCGTTAACCTCAATAGTGTGTTTGATGTGGCAAAGTTCTTTGGCCCTACCATGATGTATGTGTATATCCACGACTTCCATCCATTTTGCAAATCATTTTAGGTCATAAGCAAAAAAATGAGACAGATCCAAAGCTCAAGTGTGGAGGAAGTCCATTTAAAATACTTAATAACATATGTACCCGTGATCTAATCATTCTAGTGTGAGTGTTATCCATTGAAGATCCATAGCCCTTGTTGATCAAGTAGTGAATCATCATATATAGGCCATTGGGTCATCATCGAGCCTGATAGAAGTAGTTTTAATGATTAAAATAAAATCCAATTACTACAAAAATTTGAAAAGCCATTTAAAATATCTTAAGTGTTGAGCTTAATAATGAAACCATTTAATGAGTCTCTAATATAATTAGATCTAGTCATATACGTATTCTTAAATAAAATCTCATGGATTCCTTGTTACCCCATGCACAAACCAACAACTCATGATGGATGTATCCAGCACATGTACTTTTAATAGCCGCACGGTATCCTCATAATAAGAGCTAAAGTCGATCAATTTGGGTTGTGATCCTTACTCATTTTTAGGTCCAAGGATTTATCATCTTTCATGTAACATCAAGCCCTTGTCATTACGATCATCTAGTCTGAGCAACACCCCAACACACACGATGAGTCTCGTGTGTAATCAGATCTAGCAATATACATATCCTGAGATAAAATCTTATGGATTCCTCGTTAGCCCGTGCACGAAGCAACATGGTGGATATTCAATGCTACTTTTAATAGTTGCACGGTAGCCTTATAACAAGATAACAAGAGCTAAAATCAACCAAACTGGGTTGTGATCCTTATTCGTTATTAGGTATGGGAATTGATTATCTCTTGTGCAATGTCAAGTCCTTGTCATTATGATCCTTTGGTCTACGCTAATCCCCTGTCGCCCGATTAATAACTTGATCTCCCACCAATTTAACCAAATGTTTAGACCATTATCCAATATCCATGGCACACTCTCACTCCTGTGTGAAATAAGACGAAGGCATACCACACACTTCGCACTCCTGTGTAAGGTAAGGGCGAAGGCATACTGATACTAAGTCGATCTCTGATGATGGAGTATCCATTCTAACCCGAGTTAGTCCCCTTGCATGAGATGATTGTACATCTACAAACTTATAATAGTCATGACCAAGGTATCGAGATCTGTGGACCATAAGTCTCCTTGGTCAGCGGTCGTCATGTCCAATCTTAAGCTCCTAATTATCGAGGGTGATGCACTAAACTTTATGATCTCGCACCCCAAGTACTGTGAATTATGGAATATGATAATGTAGAAACACGATCAAACAAACAACCATACAAACATAATAGATTTTTTACATGAAAAACCCTCAACGAATTTAAAAACCTTGGGACCTCATCCAGATAACAAATTACTATGTAAAATCAATTACATAGCGACCACGAGCACACTCGGGTCCAATCAACCTCGCCCATACACGAGCGAATAAGAATCAAAGAAAACTGAGAAACTGAGAGATCTCACCGATTGAGGATATAGAAGAAACTAAAGCGAACCGGCGATGTAGATGAACATCACAAGCCCAAATCTCCTTCTTCCTTCGATCTTCCTCTCTCTCTTTCTCACAATCTCTTCCTTTTTTTCTCTCCCACATTGGACGTGTAGACCTCCTATTGTGATGCCTTAATCTCAATTTACAAGTGTTTATATAACACTTCGTGATAATTAAAGTTGAATTAGGAAACTGTGTAATGTATATCGCGCGCCGTCAGGCCCCCGACCAGACATTGTGGGGCGTGGGGTGCCCAATAATGGGTAAAATTATTTAAAGAGTTATGAGAAAAATTTGTTGAATTTCAATCACCCGATGTGACCTTGTCGGGCGCTCAATCACTATTCCATCGGTTGCTCGAGACTGTCCGAAACAGTCCAACAATTAACTGCCATCCGAGGTGAATTTCGATCGTCACACACAAACTGGCCGGGCGCCCGATGACCCCTAAGTTGTACTCTCTCCTCTCCTCATGAGGAGGAATACTCCATCACTAATGACTGATTAAGAAATTACTCACCTACAAAACCCATATCCATATAAGTTTAAAGCAATACCACACACTAATGCTTATCAAACTATTTATGCTTGACACATGGTCACCATGATCTATGATCGGAATGAACTCCGTCACATTCATGTGGCTAGTAAATTATGGCTTATATTAGTTTTTTAATACATAATCTCCAACAAAGTCTCTATGATTGGAAGTTGACCTAGTAGTCGTGTCATTGCCCTTACCCTACGCAAGAATGTGTGTCATGGATATAAGATCCTATTATTAGATTTTTAGATGCTCGCATTGAAGTATCGAGTTCAAGTTAATAGTCCGGGGCCCATCAACCTAGACTGTGATCAATGTGATCAGGGACTTGATGTTGTGTGAAAGATGATCAATACTTAGACCTAATGATATGTATATTGGAATTTGTGGCCCACCTGGTGGCAAGAGCAACAGACTGGATGGTTTGGATCGTTGGAAGAGATTCAGGTGAGGCTTGCAAGTGTGGCATGTACACTGCCTCATTTGTACACCATAAAGTACCATAGAGAAGAGGGTTTCTCTTCAGCTAAGGTTCTCTCTCCCTTATGGAAGAGGGGAGTGGAGCAATACACCACGATAGCAAGTCCGACAATAGGTAAGGCTTTCCACCGACTTCATCCATATCTATAAGAACCTAAAGCTCGGTCCTCAAATCAACTCATGGTAACAGTTTCAGTTTCCCATTCCATAGATACAAATGTGAGTTGGAAGATCGGCGATTTCAGGTCATCTCCGCACAAGCTCACAAATATTAACATTGATGGTGGATATCAATTTTGTCACAGATAAGGCTCGAGGGTCATTTGCTATTTTGTTGTCGTGATGTATAAGTATGGCTGATAACAGTGTAAGAATCATAATCTTGACTTGACAACTTTAACTTACTTTATTAAGCTTCCTCGAAGCCATTAAAAGTAGGTGATGCTGGAACATTAATAAGAATTCATCGATCTTGCTCAAGCCAACAAAGGAATTTGTTGGGTTCATTTATGAATATGGTTTATGGTTAGATCTAATTAGATAAAGGACTAGTCAAGTAGTTTTACCACTGGACCCAACACTTCAATGAGTTTGGATGACCTTTTTTAAAAGTTTCAAACCATTGAAGTTTTGATTTAACTGTTAAAATTATTTTGATCGCATTTTATGGTAATCTGATGACCTAAATCCGATGGTCTAGATATAGACTCGTGGTGGATAGCCATGCTTTGTAGAGAGAGAGAGAGAGAGAGAGAGAGAGTATGTACATCCTCCTCTCATCCATTCATCCCTTCTTTGCATCGAACGTGTGGTCTACCTCGTGGACAATGTGCATCATGCTTGGACCCTATTAAATGATTTGACAATGGCCCTCTCACCTTCTCCACCTATATAAATTGAGGAGGGGCCTTTCAGCATCGAGGATTTGCATCGATTAGTTAAAAAAAATACCATATTCGCAATTAAATCACACAATATATGATCCAAACATTTTGATTAATGATATTTAATTTATAAAAACAGGAGATTATCACGATAGCATCATGGTTGTTAGTTAAGTAATTAATATATATTTTTTAAGAACCTCTTAGTTTATGCTGTATTTTAACCTAAAAGTCTAACACTTGAATTATCCATCACGTCAACCCCACCTTTGATTGATGATCCTTCTACAAAACTAACTCTAATAATGGTCCCAATCACTTCATCAGTGGCTAGAAAATAGACGATCCATGTTGATTACGACAAAGATGTCCCACCTAGGACATCTACTGACAATGACATGGGCTTCACCTTTAATTGCCTGTCTCTCTCAGAAAACATTATAAATAGTAATAATAACTATCTAATTAATAATTAGGAAAATGGACAGTTCATCCACTTTTGGCTCAACAGACGAGGCGCTTATAGGTTGAGGTTAGGAAGGGATGGAGTAGACAGGCAAATGCTTAATTATGAACCATACGTTTGTGACGAGGGCCCTAAATCCACATTTATGTGGTTGAACAAAGAAATTTTTGTTTAACAATCCTTTCAATGTCCAATACAAGCCAATTTGGTTACCACGAAATAAGTTACTTTTTAACTTATTTTAAGTCATTAAGTTATTTGTTTCACTCAAGCTAGTTAGGTAAGCATCTCGGTAAAAGTAACTTATCCACTAAAAGCTACTTATATATATATATATATATATATATATATATATATATATATATATATATATATATATATATATATATATATATATATAATGGTACTATGAGGTCGATAAGGTTGAGCTTTGTGGGGCCCACCATGATGTGGATCGAACATTTACCCCATCAGTCAAATACACCATTCCATGGGGGGCCATGGGCTTAAAAATAAGGTCAATCCATGACTTAGGTGGGCCACACCACATTAAATAGTTGGGAGGGGTTACTTGCCCACTAAAACCTTCATAATTGTTTATTGGGCCCGCTGAGAAGTGGTTCACAAATCCAACCCATCCATCATGTCTGCCAATTAGACAAGGGTCATACCAAGTTTCGGCTGCATCCTAAACTCAGGTGGGCTCCACATAAGTGCTTTTAGATGATTTAGGCATGTCTTCACATGGTTTTATATGGTATGGCCCATTTGAGTTTTGTATACGAGCTGATTTTTTGGATATCCAATAATCTAAAAGGGACCCATCAAATGCACGATGTTGATATGCATTAGACATCCACACCATGCATTTGGTGGTTCCCTTGTTGGTTATGGGATATCTAAAAAATCAGTTGGATCCAGAAGTCAAGTGGGCCATACCAACTGAAACAGTGTAAAATCATGCCTACAACATCTGAAAGTACTATTGGGCCCACCTGAGTTTTGAATACAGTTGAAACTTGGTAGGACCTCTTGTTTAAGTGGGAGCACACAATGGATGGGATGGATTTCTCAACCACATCTCAGTCAATCATATAAACGATCATAAATGTTTCAATGGGTGGATATCCACTCTTATCTGTTGTATATGGTGGCCCACCTAAGTCATGAATTAGCTTGAGTTTTAGACTCATGGCCCACCACAAAATGGTGCATCTGACTGATGGTGTGGATGTCCATCACACATCACGGTGGGTCCCACACAGCTCAACCTCATGGGAACTTCCCATGAGGTCAACCGCATAGTACCATGAGGTTGAGCTGTGTGGGCCCCATTGTGATGTTTGATGAGCATCCACACCATGCATTTGGTGGGTCCTCTATTATTTATGGGATATCCAAAAAATCAGGTGGATTCGGAATTCAAGTGGGTTGTACAAATTGAAAGAGTGCAATATCATGTCCACAACATCTAAAAGCACTTGTTGGGCACACCTGAGTTTTGGATACAATTTAAAATTGGTGTGACTTCCTGTTTAAGTGGGACACTCACAATGGATGGGCTGGATTTCTCAACCACGGCTCAATCGATCCTATAAACAATAATAAAGTTTTCAGTGTGTGGATATCCACTCTTAATGGTTGTTTATGGTGTGGCCCACCAAAGTCATGGATTGGCTTGAGGTTTGGTACCATGGCACACCACAGAATGGTGCATCTGACTGATGGTGTGGATGCCCGTTACACATCACAATGGGGCCCACACAACTCAACCTCTCTCAGGGTCCAGTTGAATATATATATATATTCTCCACCTCAGAGGTCCCAATCAAAGGAGACTCTCTTGCACTGTCCATATCATAGGAAGCCCTGCACAATAGATTGTCCATGCAGGAGATGGGCCCACAGGATGGATGATTCACATCAAAGGCGAGTCCTACATGATGGGTGACCCCATATTAATGTGGACCCATATAATGGATGGTCCACATCAAAGGGTAGCCCCTGATGATACATAGCCCACATCCAAACTGGGCCGATATGATGGATGATCCACTTCAAAGGTGGGGGCCTACACATTCCACATCAAAGGTGAGCTTCACATGATGGGCAATGGACATTGAAGCCGGCCCCCATAGGATGGATGGCCCGCATCAAGGTGGGCCCCGCATGATGTGGGCGGTCCACATCAAAGGTTGGCCCTTAATGATGAATGACCCACATCTAAGATGAGCCTCACATGAGGGGTGACCGACGTCGAAGGGGGAGCCACATGATGGACAATCTACATCAAAGGTGGGTTTCACAGGATAGGCAATTGATAATGAAAGTGGGCCCCACATGATGAATGACCCACATCAAGGTGGGCCCCACACGATGGATGGTCCCCATCAAAGGGCAACCCTAATGATGAGTGACCCACATCCAAGGCGGGCCCCGCACGATGGACGACCCACGATGGAGGCGGGGCGCATATGATGGAAGGTCCACTTCAAAAGTGGGCTCTACAAGGTGAACCCCAAATGATGGACAAAAGCATTGATGGTGGGCCCCACATGTTGGGTGAAAGGTAGGCCCTGCATGATGTACAATGTGCATTAAAGGTTGACACTAATGATGAAAGACCCACATCAGGTGGGCACTGCATGATGGACAATCCACATTAAAGCTGGGCCCACACAATGAATAGTCCACATCAAAGGTTAGCCCCACATTATAGATGCTGAATATAGGATGAATCAAACAAACTTGAGGGACAAATACTAATGTGATATTGGAAACTAATCACACTTTCATACTTTCTAGCTGACAAGTATGCTGTTTATACCTTTGAAAAAAACAAGCATGTTGTTGATCAAATATGTTTATATCTCCAATCAAACAATCCAAACGCCCCTTGCATGAAAGGTTCAAATAAGGAGAAAGAGCATATGCCAACTCACTCTATGCTAACAACTGGCATTTTTTATTTTATTTTTGTTACTCTGGGGTAGTTGTCCTGACTCATTCAGGCCCCGATCCAGTCGCAGCTCACCAGTGTCAGGGAACGCTGGCCCAACGAGCTCATGGGTTGGTGACCAGTAGTCTTGGCAGCGTGTGGGCCCGGGGTCAGCTCAAGTGCAGATTTTAAACTGGTTGCATCGAGCACATTCAAAATTCTGATTTTGCCTATCCCAGGTCCAGCTCTTGCCATTGGTGGTCCACAATAATTGCATTCATCTAACCAGGAGCTGTTAAAGGGCTGTTAAAGGGCCTGGCATAGCCCAAGCAAACGAAGGCCTGGTCCGAGCCGTTCAAAATGTGGGCCTAACCCAGCCCAAGGCACGTCACATTGACAACCCTAGTTTCGGTCCTTATTTATTTATTTAATGAAATTCAATCCTGACCATTGGAGAAAAGATCATCCCGTTCTTCTTATCCCTTATAAGGCCGTTCAGCAGGCTAGGGTTTTACTCTCGCCTCAGCAGGAAGCTAGGGTTTGCAGGTCTCTCTCCCGTTATTTCTTCTCTCTGCTGCCCACCTCTCATTCTCTTACTGATTTTTGGTTGATTTTCTTCATACAGATCGGATCTACTTCCTCTTCTCTGATTCCGATCTAGGTACGCTAGAAATTCGATGTTTTCTCCTCTATTTTTCTTTCAATTTTATTTTATTTCTAGGGTTTGAAGCTCTCTCTCTCTCTCTCTCTTTTTTTTTTATGGATTTTCTTTAGTCGAAAATGTTCTGCTTGCCCATTTATCAGGCGGGACACACATGTACATATACATTGTGTAAAATGATTACCTACGGTCCTGATTCGAGCCTGTGCGTTGCTCACATGATGAGTGGGCCAGTCTGATTTCCAGAGCAGGACGCATGCACTGTAGGGGTTTCCTCATGGACGCCCTGGATCCCAAACAAATGCGCTTGCCATTCATCAGGTGGGTCACGCATGTATGTGGAAATGGAGAAAGATATTTCTAGATTCGACGCTGCGTGCTGCTCACATGATGATTGGGCCAGGCGGATTTTCAGAGTAGGACGCATGCACTGTAAGGATCTCCCCATGGACGCCTCGGATGCCAAACGAATGCTCTGGGCTTGAGACAGCGAGTAAAATTCGTACCGTTGAGAACCTCAAAACGCTGGCCTTTCCCATCTTCTGCATCATATGCCAGAAGAATGAAGAGGCGGTGGATCGTATGTCTTCATTGCAACGTGGGTAATACCATTTGGGGTATTTTCTCCATCCATTTGGGGTTTCGAGGACCCAAAATGGCCACCTCAAGGAGTTGATTTATTGATGGTTTACACTAGTGGAACTGTGTTGCGTAAGATGGTCTCATATATAATCATGTGTGATTGATGGAAGAAAGGATTGGAAAAAATCGTGAAGAATAACTTCCATGGTTTTTTGGGTGGTCATGTCTAGGGGTCTTCTTGTTCGATGTTGCTAGCGGTTAGAACTTGGAAGGTAGGGTAGCAGATGGGGTGGTCATATAGATGGACAAGGCTAGCTGGATGTGCCTTGGAGGCTAACTCGGGCAACATTAAATGTTGATGGTTGTTTCGTGGGGGAATCAAGGGCTCCCAGGGGCGGGTGGTGTTGTTATGGATATGATGGACGGGAGTTGATGATTGAATTTGTTGGCCTGTGTGGGGAGATTGAGTGACAAAACCACTTTGTTGGTGCTATGAGGAGGATTATGCATCTTTTCCTCTTTTTTGGAAAGCTTACTGTTTAATGGGATGCTGGGTATGCCTTCCAGTTGGTCTTGTATGATGGTATTGGGTGTGGAGGCTGGCAGGATGCATTGGGGAGATAAAATCCCAAGCTACTTTTTTGAGAGCTATGTCCATTTATTCAAGAGATGTGAACGAGCTGGCCAAATAGGCTTGCTAGAGAGGGAGTGACGAGTGGGTTACTCGTTTTGGCCACTTGGATTGATCCAAACGCTTTTCATTGCTTAACGAAATTTTATGCCCAGTTTGGTTGGCACTTAAGGATGATTTAGTTAATAGTAATTATCTATTGGCTATCATACGTTATATAAATTATGGGTAATCAAGATTATTTTTAATCCTTACCAGTATATCTGATGCATAATTACTCTTGAATGAAATGAGATAAACTCATTTTTACTTGGAAACCTAACAGGGCTTTAATCATCTCAACAAAAGAGAAAAATCTTCACGCTAACGATAAGTTTTAGGTGGCAGAGGCTAAGAAGGCTATCCAGGCCTTGTCCAATTCCTGTTTGCCCCAGAAGCTAAGAAGGCTATCCAGGTTTTTTATTGGAAAGTGATTTAAGGGCATTGGTTGGTGTAAAGTATGCCATGGCCAACTATGGCCATAGAGGAAGGTGATGGGGTAAGAGGTCTGGTCTCTAATAAAAAATTTATATAGCACAAAGGGAAGAGTTTTAGCTTGCGTGGATTCTAAATCCAAATTCAGTCTCCTTGGATTATGTCTTGAAAGCCAGTGGATAAGTGCATGATCAGAAAGTTTCAATTTGCTTGGACATTAATGTTAGAAATGGTTGGTCCCATGTCCTGCTTTATTGTAATTTCTTTGGCCTACCTTTTTGTAATATGTGAATCTCTTTATGGATCATAATGGCTCATCTGCTCAATATAGTATCTGAGTTGTCCATCCATGTTTTTTTTTATCTTTCTTTTCAACTTTTTGGGAGCTTTGCTTTTATGGGATTATTAGCCTGATTTTGTGTTGATTCATAGCTACTTTAGTTAGAAAACATGCTGAAGCATTGGCCTTCTTATATGGTTGCTAGGTTTGCAAGGATTTGTTGGCTACTATAACCTAGGAGTTATTTTTTGTGGCTCTGGTGAATGATGATATATGCCCTGCAAAGTTTTCTCAATGTTTTGCAGCATTTGTCTCCAAAACGAACCTGACCTGGTCCGTATGGGTCGAGGGTCCATAAGCCTGTCCCGACTTCAAAAGGACCTCATCCAATGCAAATTCCAACCCGAGGCGCAATCCGAACCGAACCCGAATTCCTCTATACTTGAAGTTGAACTGACCCAGCCTGACCCTACCCAACCTAACTCAAATACATGTGATTGTTCTCATCCTGACCTAACCCAACTTGAATTTGTTCAAATTTGAACCCAACTGGATCTCAAATCAAGTTGGAGTTTTCCAACCCTAAACCCAACGACTCTGAAAACTCAGCCCGACTGCTTGTTGATTTCAGTTGGGTTCAGGCTGACCCAAACCCAAGTTGGATCCCTACAGAACCAGTCCTGAGATGAACGGTCCAGTCCATTGACCCAGTCCAATCATCAAGTGGGCCACGGTTTGAAGACACTTGTTAGATGATTGTTGGATGTAGGGTCATGTTTCAATGATCCAAACCATTTGATGATGGGACTTGTTGTGCATGGAGGAGACACCCCAATAAGCTTCTTAGATTGGATTATTTCAAACCTTTAATCTTGTATCTCAAATTTCCTTGCCAGTATTAGCCTGACTGGGCTCTACAAGGCCAAGGCCCAAGGCTATGGCCAATCCTGGTCTGGCCTGGCCCAGCCCATTGCCACCTTTATTAGAGTTTTATTTGACCGATGAGTTCGTGGAAGCAGGAGCTCTTCACCTTCATGATGATGTTACTATAAATTGATGGAGAGAGATGGTGGGAGCCTAGTAGCATGGCTGTGCAGTGTGAAGGCTCAGTGGACTCATTGCATTTGGGTGGTTGGTCAGTCATGATAAGGCATCAACATTTAATCATCTTTGGAATAGGAACACGGTAATTGTAAACTGATGTTTTGTGTGCCCGAGTGCCAAATGCATATGCAACGTTTTCCTCCGTTGTGCATCACCAAGTGCTAGGGAATGGTGCTGTAGTCAGTTTAGTTTTTTCGTGCCTGGTTTGATAGTTTTTGGAGGGAGCACAACACACTAGAGAGATCCCCACCATGGTTCAAAGACCCAACAACTTGGACTAGTTTGGTTTTCAGTCGAGTCAATTCAGATGAGTCGGGCCAAGATGCACCTCTCTATCAAATTAGGCAAGTGTGGTACCCACTAAGATGTTTGTGTTATATCCACTCTTCCTAACGATTTCACCAACTCATGTTAGAACGGGAGCTCAAAATCAGGTAGAGAGATAAAGGGAGGGAAAGTCGTACTTGTGTGGGAGAGAGAGAGAGGCCCACCGGGTCTACTTGTGCATCACTGAGTGCTGGGAGTGTTGTATTCAGTTTAATTTTTTGGTGCCTGGTTCAATGATAATGCTTTTGGAGGCAGGACAGTCCTGGAGGGAGCACAACAAACGAGAGAGATCCTTACTATGGTTAACATACTCAATGACTTGGACTGACTTGTTTGGTTTTCAGTCGAGTCAACTCAGACAAGTTGGGCCAAGCTGCACCTCTCTCTCGAGTTAGGCAAGTGTGGGGCCCACTGAGATGTTTACTACGTCTATCAATTATGCCAACTCATGGTAGAATGTGAGCTCAGAAATCAGGTAGACAGATAAAGGGAGATAAACATCTACTTGTGTAGGAGAGAGAGCCCCACTGGGCCGTGTGTTACTGAGTTCTAGGGAGTGGTGTTGTAGTCAGTTTAATTTGTTGGTGCCTGGTTCAATGATAATGCTTTTGGAGGCAGGGGAGTAATGGAGGGAGCACAACACACTAGATATATCCCTTCCATGGTTAGAAGGCCTAAAGATTTGGACTACTTGTTCGGTTTTCAGTTGAATCGACTCAGATGAGTCAGGCCGAGCTGCACCTCTATCAAATTAGGCGTCTGACCCACCGAGATTTTTGTTTTATATCCACTCTGTCCATCCATTACGCCAACTCATGTTAGAACATGAGCTTAAAAATCAGGTAAAGAGATAAAGGGAGAGAAATGTGTACTTGTGTGGGAGAGAGAGAGAGCCCCACTTGGTCAACTTGGCCAGACGGCCATATCACCTGAGTGTCACCCAACTTGGACGACTTGGTCAGTGTCACCCGGCTATTTACCGACTTGTGGTCTCAGACGAGAGTCTTAAAACCATGTTCCCTACATGTGACCGAGCTGACATGTGAATTGGTCTCTCCCTCCTATATTTTAGTTTCTTTAACATGTATCACAAGGATATGGGCCTGTCTTACTATACATTTTAGTGAGATGCCCTTTTATCCCAGGGAGTTACATATGTGATGCTCCCTTCCATCGAGTGGGAGACTCTTCAAAATGAGTCTGTAACTGTTCTGTAGTGAGTTGCCACTTCTAACATTGATCATGTCTGTTAACTTATTACTCTATTGACAATATCTCCATTGCTCTTGCTGATTAATGGTTTATTGCTGTGTATATGCTCTAAATGTTTGTTCAGTACCTCTATCTGATTTGCAATTGTTTGTTGGGAGGCAGATCAGTTGAAATGTATACCGCGAGGAGGAAAATTAATAAAGAGAAAGATGTTGAACCTACTGAGTTTGAGGAGTCAGTCGCACAGGTTTAAATATTATTTGACTTAACACTTGCAAGCTTTTGGCTTTATTTTCTCTTCTCTGATTTTTTTGTCTTTGCAGTCATTCTTTGATTTGGAGAACACCAATCAGGAGCTCAAAAGCGATTTGAAAGATCTCTTTATCAGTTCTGCAGCGTAAGAGCAGCACATTATTTGCCCTATGATTTTGCTAGGCACTTTCGGGCAAAGCATTAAATTTTCTCCTTTTATTTGTCTATTGATGCAGTCAAATGGATGTTGCTGGGAATCGGAGGGCGGTGGTTATCCATGTTCCTTACCGACTAAGGAAAGCTTTCCGGAAAATTCATGTCAGGCTTGTCAGAGAGCTCGAGAAGAAGTTTAGCGGCAAGGTTAGCTCAACACTTTCTTTTTCTATGCCTACCTTTATTGTGGAATATTTCAGAAATAGATTTGGATTGTCCAGTGGAGAAACTATGGGACTGGACTTTCTCCTCCCCCCCCCCCCCCCCCCCCCCCCCACCACCACCACCACCACCACAGAATTCTGTAGTTTCTCATTTGTTTCTTTCTATGCCTGCCTTTATTGTGGAATATTGCAGAATTAGATTTGGCTTGTCCAGTGGAGAAACTATGGGACTGGACTCTCTCTCTCTCTCTCTCTCTCTCTCTCTCTCTCTCCCCCACCACCACCACAGAATTCTGTAGTTTCTCATTTGTTTCATATGCAGGATGTTATCCTGATTGCCAACCGAAGGATATTGAGGCCACCAAAGAAAGGCTCCGCAGCCGTGAGACCTCGCAGCCGCACCCTTACCGCTGTGCACGATGCCATGTTGGAGGATATCGTGTATCCTGCGGAAATTGTCGGGAAACGTGTCAGATATCGTATCGATGGGTCCAAGATCATCAAGGTGAGTAAACATAGTTGGCCCTGCTTTCTTTCAGTCTCTCACATGAACTTTGTGGACTTAAATGCTTGAACGCCATTAGAATCTCAAGTTTTTATTTTTTATTTTTATTATACTTCATTATCCTTCTTTCTTGTGGCAGATTTTCCTAGACCCAAAGGAGCGAAACAACACCGAGTATAAGCTGGAGACCTTTGCAGGAGTCTATAGGAAGCTCTCTGGGAAAGACGTTGTGTTTGAGTATCCAATGGCCGACTCCTAAATTCCCAGATGCCCAGCTTAAGTTGTTTCGTATAGTTTCTTCCAAAGTCATTATGAATTCAAATTTTGATGTTATGAGACTCCGTTAGAGACTAGTTTCTTTTGGTTTGGATGGATGCATGAAACAATCCTAGTGCGATGATGTTTTGAGTTTTTGATTTGGATGGATTTGCTGCAAGCGATGTTTTGGAGTTTTGAATTTGGATCTATTGCTTGTATAGTTGTGATGTGGGTTGTGACTAGAATAATGAGATGATCAAGTGTTTAGAAACCAAGCAGGGAACCTTTTTCATGTTTCCTCTATTTGCGATCAGATCAAGTGGGTCCTACCCATTGATGTTTGGTTAAATTTCCATTATAGCATGCCCGTCGCTGGATCCTTTACCTCGAAAGTCTTGGCAGGTTGTTGGTCCGAGTGCGCGGCCATATGTTTGTTCAAGTAAAATGGGTCCTTGTTATTTGCCTAAAGCAGACCTAAGGTCTGATGGTTGACTTGAATTCTGCTGCTACTGAGGCTTTCGTTCCGTGACTTGGTCACCACCTTTTTTTGTTCTTAAACGGCTGCATGAGTTGTGGGAAAGTATACCTGTATATGCCTTGAAATGAGGCTTGCAAATTCGATGGGTAAGGTGCGTTTGGAAGTGGCCTGATTATACATGGGAGACATTCGAATGTAGTTTTGTTTCAAGTTATTCTGGCATCGGGAATACATTACCATTTCCTAATTGCAGGCGCTTTCGAAAGTGAGGTGCTTATATTTCTAATGCAAGTTCTCTTTATTTTTCTTCATAATTTTTCTTGAATTTTATTATCTGAATTGCAATCAGTAGAGTTTTTGGTTGGGCTTTTTGCTAGATACACACTAGGTTCTGTGGGTGTGCTAAAATAGCTTTACTTTTCAAAACATCATTTTTATACGTGTCTGAGCATTGACTTCATTTTTTTTTGGACAATAACGCCCTTTTTGAATTTTATGTACAACTCAACCTTTACTTATCATCATTTTCTGACAAGTTTATATGTTCTCAATTTTTTTTTAAATTTTATTCACTTTTTTCAATTTCTCATACATTTCAGAAAATGAAGTGAATTAGGTGCAATCCTAGCCTCGCAAGAGGGTGCCATGCTTAATGTGGGGCTCACTTTGATATATGTATCCTCTTATCTATGCTGTCTGTTTTTCCCCAACAATTTAGGGCAGGAGCCCCGAAAATAATTAGATCCAATTCTCCAGTGGACCCTAACAGTGATGATCCCCCATTAACAAATAATAACTTATAATGGGCTATAAAAGTTTCGAATGAAGTTGATATCTTTTTCTTTTTTCTTTAACCCTTATCCAAGTTCATGCGACCTTGTCAATAGGTTGGATGGCAAATGAACATTACAGAAACATTGCAGTGGGCCTTAGTGGGCCTTAGGAGGTTTTTAATGATGAGATGTTTAATCACACTACTATTTCTGGTCTATAAGATTTGGATTTGCTTCATTTTTTGGAATGTAGCCTAAAAATGATCCAGCAAAACAAATGGACAATGTGTATATAAAACAAAGACATCAAGGTGGGTCCCACAGTAAGGGTCGTATTGTTTTTGGTAAAGTCGGTACAATACTTAATCTGCTCCTTTAAAAGAACGAGCTATTCTTCTTATCCTTTAAAAAAGAAAATCAACTTAGATGGTGTTTTTGCCAAGAAACAAATAAAAATGTGATAGCAAAAACTTAACTTTTAAAAAATGAGTTCTTTTTTTTTTCTTTTTTTTTTTTATAAAGATTATGTTCAGATGAATTTACTTTTAAGAAATTGATATAAGGCGAGGAGATATCAAAAACTCTATTTTTAAAAAATGTGTTTTTCTTTCTTTAAAAGATTAGGTTTAGATTTATCTTTTACTAAGAGTTGAATTTTGACCTACTTTTAAAAGGTCAAACATTATCCAAATGAGATGATTACAAAGCCATTTAATAGTTTGTTGAATTATCTTTTCAAAAAATTCAAGATCAATTGATCACACCTGTAACAAAAGAGTCATGATCGTACGCACGATTGTACTCGATAGTTCATGCATGGTAGCTTACGCGCGGCAATTTGCACAATCGCCCTCGACAATTTGATCACATGATTGATCATGGGCGCTCAACAGTTCCCTCATGCTATTTATTTCAGGTGCTTGACAATTCACATGCGTGATCTATTTCAGGCGCTCAACACTTGGGGCTATTGCACTCAGTACTTCAAGCAATCGTGCTTGCCAGATCTATTTCAGGCGTCCAACAATTTGTATGATTGTGCTCGACAGTTTGATTGCGTGATCTATTTCGAGCGCTTGACAATTTGGACAATCAAACTTGGCAGTTTGTACAATCGATCGTGAGCACTTGGCAATTCGTGCGATCGCACTCAACAATTCACTCGCACGATCTATTTCAGGCGCTTGGCATTTTAGTCGATCGTGCTCAACAGTTCTTCCGTGCGATCTATTTTAGGCGCTGGATAGTTGTGGTGATTGTGCATAGCGGTTCACTCACGCAATTTATTTTGGGCGCTCGGTATTTTAGGCGACCACGCTCGACAATTCCCTTGCGCGATCTCTTTTGGGCACTTGGCAATGCGCTACATGATTTATTTCAGGTGCTTGGCAGTTCGATCGTGCGATCTATTCCGAGCGCTTGACAGTTTGCACAATCACGCTCGGCAATTTGATTGTGCGATCTATTTTGGGTGCTCGATAATTTAGGTGATTATGCTTAGCAGTTCGCTCGATTAATCGTGGGCGCTCAACATTTCGCTCGATTGCGTGATCTATTACGAGTTCTTGGCAATTTGTGCAATCACGCTCGATAATTTGTGAGATTGATCGAGTGAACTATCGAGCGCTCGCAATCGATCGAGCGAACTGCCAAGCGCTAAAAGAAGATCGCGTGATGCCGTGATCAAAGCGTGATCGCACGAACTGTCGAGCACTCCAAATAGATTTTGCAAGGGAACTGCCGAGCACTCGAAATAGATTGCGTGAGCGCATTCCCAATGCTATTTCCCCAAGTGACAAGTGCCCGAAATAGATTGGGTAAGCGCCCCAAGTGTCGAGCGCTTGGAATAGATCACGTGAGTGAACTACCGAGCACGATCGCCCAAAATGCCAAGCACCCAAAATAGATCGTGCAATCGAACTGTTGAGCATAATCGCGTGAACTGCCGAGCGCTCACGATCAATCAAGAAAATTGCTTAGCACGATCACGCAAACTGTTGAGTGCCCATAATAGATTGCGTGATCGAATTGCCTAGCGCCCACGATCACACGACCAAATGCCAAGAGTGATCGAGCAAATTGTAGAAAGCTTGCGATCGATCACATGATCGAACTGCCGAGTGTCCACAATCGATCACGCGAACTGACGAGCTCGATCGTGCGGGCTGCCAAGTGCAATCATGTGAACGGTCATAATTGTTTCGTTACATGTTTGATCACCTTGAATTGTCATAATTGTTCATTACATGTTTGATCAAATGGCTTTGTAATCACCTCACTTTGATACTGTTTGACTTTTCAGAAGTGGGCGTAAGTCCAGCTCTTGGGAAAAGATCAATTTAAGCCTAATCTTCTAAAAAAAGAAGAACAACCTATCTTTTAAAAGTAGAGTTTTTGATATTTAAACTCTTTTCCCAAGTAGATTCATTTGAGCATAATATTTGCATAAAGAAGAAGAATCCATTTTTTTGAAAGTTGAGATTTTGCTATCTCACTTTTATTTGTTTCTTGGCAAAAGACTTATCTAAGTAGATTTATTTTATTATTTTTTTTTTTTGGGTTCTTATCCTTGCTTCAGTGGTAGACTTCCAGGAGATTCAACAGGAGGTTTGGGATTCAATACCCATAGGTGGTGAAATCCCATTACAACGTGAGTGTGGAGGTGTGGTGTGTGTGTGTAAAAAGAATAAAAAGTAGATTTTTTTTTTCCTCAAAAAGAAGTAGAAGAACTCATTTTTTAGGGGAGCGAATTAGGCATGGTCCTAGCTTCACCAAAGACAACGTAGCTCTTATTGTGGGAGCCACCTTGTTGTATTTGTTTTATATCCACCCGTCCATTTGTTTTGCCAAATCATTTTAGGTTGTGCCTAAAACTCAAGCCGATCTAAATCTTATGTAGACCATACTCTAGGAAATAGTGGTGATTAAGCATCCCACCATTAAAAACTTCCCAGGACCCACTATACTGTTTATTTGTCATCCAACCTATTGATAAGGTCACATGACCTTGGATGAAGGGAAAAACAAATATAAACTTCATCCGGCCCATTATAAGTTGTTAATGGTTGATTACCATCCGCTTCTTTTTTGAGCTCGTGCCCTAAAATAATCTAGAAAAATGGATGGATGGTGTGGATATAGAAAACATGTATAAAAGTGGGCTTTACAATAAGAGGGTCGCACTAGCTTGAGTGAGGCTAGGGCTCCACCTAATCTGCTCCCTTTTGTTAGATGCATAAGATATTGATAAAAGTGAATAGAAAATTGAAACAAAAGAGTAAAGGTAGAAGAGTTTATAGAAAGAAATGACAAGAAATTGTTGGGAGTCTTACAAAACTGTGCAAAAACAGTGTCCACCGACCGGTCGGCCAGTGGACAGTTTGTCATAGCAAGACTGGACAGATTTCTATCATGATGAGTCAGGGCTTTTCCATGAGCGAGTATTATCATTGTGTCTATTTCAAGACATTGAATGATGAGAAGCTTCTCATATTGGTGTTGTATGTCGATGACATACTTATTGCCAGTCATAGCATGTCTGACATCGATGCGTTGAAGATTTAGCTTTCAGGGACATTCGAGATGAAGGATCTGGGGGCTGCAAAGAGGGTTCTTGGCATAGATATTCATAGAGATAGAAAGATGAGCAGGTTGTGGTTATCTTAAGAGGAATACCTTGAAAAGGTGTTGAAAAAATATGAGATGGACAAGTCGAAACCGATTAGCGTTCCCCACGCGGCTCACTTGAAGCTTTCTTTTGAACAATGTCCCAAGACAGATGAAGAAAAGCATGTTATGTCTCATGTGCCCTATTCAAGTGCTGTGAGCAGTTTGATGTATGCCATGGTCAGTACAAGACTGGATATTTCATAGGCTATGGGTGTTGTTGTAATACCCGTACCTTAATTAGCCCTCCGTACACCTCTTTTCCGAACTCGGCATACTTGGAATAGTCCAAACCGGCGAGTTTCGATCAGACACCCTATTTTAGTACCGCAACGACCCGAGACTTGTACCCTGGCGACCGCGCGGACGCCATGGCTCCAACACTGCGTAGCACGCTCCGTTTCGATACCTAGTTTGAAAGATGCGTACATGTGCGCAAATCAAGGCGGGCCACGTTACACATGCATGGTGTGGGCCCCACTTGCACAAATCCCTAAGTTGTCCCATCAATCAATCAAGTGTCTCATCAAGTACATCTCTCTCTCTTCACAAGTCAACTTAAGCCCATACCTAAGCCATCCACTCTCATAATTACCCCATCCCCTTGCTATCATCATTCCCTTTTCTAATGTCATCCATGTCCTAAAGTCCCTACAAGAAGTGCCATACGTAGCCACCCCATTAGAGAGAAGGAGAGAGAAAGAGAAAGAGAGACTAAGAAGAGAGAGAAAGAGAGAGAAGTAAGAAAAGAAAGAGATTAGTGGGTGAGATTGGAGGGTTAAGAGAGAGTTTTTGGTGAGCCTAAGTGATTGGAGAAGGAGATCTACCCCATCAAGATCGTCCGATCGACTATCCGACCCAATCCAACCGTCCATTTTCGAGTGAGTGCTAAAAGGGGACATAAACTCCACTTTCTTCCTCCTTTCCCTTTCATTTTCGGGCCCACAAGTGGGCCATGTTGTGAGACAGCGTGCCCCGCACGCTGCCACGACATAGACCACCTTGTGTGGCCCACCATGATGCTTTATTTTCATTTTCCCCATTCTTTGAAACACAAAGATTTAGATGAAGTATAATACAAGGATTATCTTGATCCAAAGATAATTGGGCCCACCATGAGATGGCCCAGCTGATGAATGGAGTAGATCCTGCAAGTGTGGACCCCACTGATCAAGGCACAACAAAACAAAGAAAAAAAAAAAGAGAAGAAGAGAGAGTTGGCCGCTGGACAGACAGCGTCCAGAGGACGCTGCTGCCCAACAGCGCCTGGACTTAAAGCCCTTTGGGCGTTGAACATGGGTCCCCACTCGTGGGACCCACCTTGATGTTTGTGTCAAATCCACACCGTCCATCTGTTTCCCTGGGCCATTTTAGGGCCAAGGCCCAAACATGAACCATATCAAAATCTCAAGCGGACCGTACCACCTGAAACAGTAGGGATAAAGACTTCTACTGTTGAAATTTCTCTGGCCTATCTTTCATTTTGTAGACCTTATAAGCAGTCCAATATTGGACTCGTTGGGTCCCCCATGAGCTGGGAAACCTGATAGACGGAGTGGATCAGCCTTATGTGGGCCCCACTAGACCAAAACCAAGAGAATAAAAAATAAATAAAAATAAAATAATAATAATAAAAAATAAATTTGGGGCCCACTGTTGCACGTGTAGGGCCCCACTGTGAGGTTTATTTTCCATCTGACCTGTTGCTGAGGTCACACAGACCTGGGTGGATGGAAAACCCATTATCAGCTCGGTCCAAAACCTTTTGGGTCCATGCTGGAGGCAGCGTGTCAGTGGCCCACCTCGTGGGACCCACCATGATGTTTATTTGAGATCCACCTGTTCATGAGTCCACACACGTGTGGAAGGGAAAACAAAAATATCAGCTTGATCGAAAACTCAGTTGGGCCCACCTAGATTGTACGTGCTTTACCCATTCCGTCCATATGTTTTTTTCCAGCTCCTTTTAGTGGCTGAGCCCAAAATTTAAGCATATCCAAATGTCAAGTGGGCCATGCCATTGGAAACAGTGGGAATAATGATTTCCATCGTTGAAGCCTTCCCAGGCTCTACAGTGATGTTTATTTGTCATCCAACCTGTTCATAAGATCACATGGATATGGATGGAGGAGAAAACACAAATATCTACTTGATTCAAAACTTCTTGGAACCCAGCTGGGTACCACACAACCCAGCAGGTGGCCCACCCTGTGGGTTCCAACGTGATGTATTTGTTTAGTCCCACCATGACCCTTCCTTTGATATATATGTTTTATCCATGCCGTACACTATTTTTGTCGGCCTATTTTGTATGTGCAGGCCCAAGTATGGGGCCGATGTGGTCTCAAGTGGGCTATGCCGCGAAGACCCTTACAGTTTCAATAGGGCCCACAATTCGGGTCCCACTCTCTGTATATATATATATATATATATATATATATATATATATATATATATATATTGGGCCATTCAAGGCCAACATTACATGATATGTCTGGTAACATGCTAGTATACTTAGCTTGATAGGTCACACTGATAATATGCTTAGTATAATGAATATCATGCCCATTCATTTGTACATACGCATCATATGTATGCCTGACCGTGGACGATGTCGATCATAGCATATGCCTTACAGCTTGAGATACTTAGGGGACCCGTATGAGATAGGGTCACCCCACATGATCACGCGGTATGCGTAGGTTTGGTGCATGGCTTTGATAGTATGACTCATGCATCTCACATTATACATGTCATGATCAGATTCTCACCCCAGCGGCATCGGGGTTGTGACCACCACAGTCACATCGTGGATGGTAGGAATGGACACTGAAAATATGTTCTAGCACTTGGGCGCCAAAGATGTCCTTGGGTGAAAGTCCCTAAACCCTGTGGTACCAGTAGGATGCTCCAATGTCTAGACCGAGTGGATTTATGAGCGCATGAGGGCCAAATATTAATAGGCCGTGTCTCCCACTGTGTCGGGGTCGGTTGGAAGGGGGTGTGACCTTACCCGCCCGGGTGCAGAGGGCTATATACTAGGTTGAGTTTGACTAGCTCGTGAATGGGTTTGCTATCGACGAGCCGGGTGGATTTTCTTGTATGTCATTGACGAGGCGGATAGTGAGGTCTCTTCCACTCGCTTGGTTATGCACGCGATGGGCGGCAACCAATGTCTAGAGTGTACTAGACCCCGGTGATGTCCCAGTTGTAAACCGTATGATATATGGCAGTTGAGGATTGAAATGCGCACATTGCATCATTAGCATATGACACTCGGCCATATAGGCCCATTGCATTGCATAGCCTCGAGATGGTTAATGACATTCATAGACTTGGTAGTGTAGCCTGCTATCATTTCCGCTTATTCTGATATCTGTATACCTGTCATATGCATTGCGCACACACCATGCACTCTCTAAGCTTCATAGTAAGCTTATGCACATTGTTTACGTGCAGGACATACTATAGCACGACAGCAGTGAGACAGGGGCGCGCATTTGATCTTTCAGCTTTCAGTTATACATTGTATTTCCTTTTTCTGCAACATTGTACTCAAAAGTTTATCTTAGTGGATATGTGATGCGAAGTTTTTGGTTTGGTACACTTGTGGTTATGCTCATCTATAAAGAAAAAAAAGTTTACCCTGAAAATCCTCCTTGTGGGATCCTAAGATCGGAACCTGGCGTATGGGAGCTAGGGGCCGAGAATGGGGTACTACGGAGGCTGTCGGCACCGGATTCGGCGGCTGAAAATTTAGTGAGCCCGGTCCCCGAGTTTGGGGCGTGACAGTTGTTATCCGATTCATGTCTAACCCGGGCATACAATATTGGGAAGCTATGAGATGACAACTTCGATACATTTGGGGTACGCAGGACAATGTCTTGACATTTAAAAGTCCAATGACAAATTGGTTGGTTACATCGATTTTAATTACGCAAGTAGTGTGGATAGTAGGAGATCGACTTCAGGGTACTTGTTTGTGTTAGCGGGTGAAGTGATTAGTTGGATGTTTAAGCTTCAGTCTGTGATAGCTCTTTCCACTACTGAAGTTGAGTATATGGCAGTGACAGAAGCTTTCAAGGAAACTGTTTGGTTGAAAGGAATAATAAATCAGTTGGGGCTTTAGCAGGAAGCAGTGCCAGTTAATTGTGACAGCTTTAGTGCTATCAATTTGGCTAAAAATTCTGTTTATCACTCTCGTACTAAACACATTGATGTGCATCACCATTTTATTCAACAGGTGTTTGAGGAAGGAGATGTGACTCTGGATAAGATTTACACCAGCGTGAATCCAGCAAATATGCTAACCCAGGTGGTCCCAACAGTGAAGTTTAAGTTCTGCGTAACTTCTCTGGGATTGGCAAAGGCTTAATGAAGACGGAGTGGTGCATGAGAAGTGATGACACTATGATCGATGAGAAGCTGGTTTGAAGCTTTGAAGCCTTGGTGGAGTTTGTTGAGAGTCTTACAAAACTGTGCAAAAACAGTGTCTACTGACTGGTCGGCCAGTGGACAGTTTGTCACAGCAAGACTAGATAGATTTTTGGGGGTCTCAGACCGGTCGGCCGACCGGTTTGCAGGAGACTCCGACCGATTGCCCAACCAGTCGTATTATGAGGCAGAAGGACAGTTTTAAGGCAAAATTCACTGGACAGTTTTAGTCGGTCGTCGACCGATCAGCCGACCAGTCGACCGACGTGTGATAGATTTTTTCTCTTACGCGTTGCATGTTTTCAAATCTAGATGAAGTCCTATTTAAACACACCTCCTAATCGTGTTGGGAAGTATCATAATCATGTCTAAGGAGTCCAAACTCGAATTAGGGCATTGGGGGAGTGATTTGTGAGGTTAGATGTGAGTTTTGTTCATCTTTTGGGATCTACTTAGGTTGATTAGCTTTGTAATCATATGAGATTCATAGTGGAGGTGTCGCTTTGTGCTGTGGTTTTTTCCTGCAAGGATTTTCCATGTAAAATTCGTTTGCTTTTGCGTTGATTGCTTGTGTGGCTGTGTAGTGATTGTTTGATCTTCTTCGATGCTTTCGCTGACCGGATTTTCAACTGAAATTACACAGAAATTAGAAAAAGTTGTTTAGGACATTTTCGTTTAAGAAAAATAGAGTCAATACACGGATACGTAGAAAAATAATGTTTTAAAAAGCGATGCTATTTTGATGCTCCTACGAAACCTGTGGTTATATTGGTAAAAGGTCCCTAGAATTGCATTTAACCCTAGTCATTCTTGGAGCCAAATTTTGATTTTTTTTTCCCTTATGGCCTGCCATCTTGATGAGTGGTTGGATTCAGTTAATAACACGGCTTAGGTCTTTACTCATGGCTCAATGGTAGACTCACAAGAACTTTAACACAGAGGTCATGGGTTCGGGTACCCATTGTTGTGTGTAAAAAAAAAAAACGTTAATAACATGGCTCATAAGTCCCAAAGCAAGGGCGAGCGCCAACTCCTGGAGTGGAGTGGCGCACAAGGTGGATGTTGCTGCAACCATAAATGCTAAAAAACCAGGCAGGCCCCACCATCAGATGACACCACTATCCATGCAGAAAGAATTTGCGGTTAAATAAAATTTGCCAATAATCCACACTCAAGATATCCAAGTAACCAGCCAGAGGCTCCAGCTTAAAGATGTGGCCTGCTAGATAAGTGCACTCCTCATTTTTGCACACTGCTAGACACCTAATGCACTATTCAGAGGTCTCACATGATCTCCGAGATTGGCACTCCGAAGAATAAAAAACAGAGGCCGGAAGTACATTTTCCCTTATGTTATTTTCTATATTTGCTCAATTTTCCTGTGGAGTATTAAAACTGGGATCCGAACAGCCACGCCAGAACCAGCCTGGCATGGTGGATCTGGTTAAAAAAAAAGAAGAAGAAGAAGCTGGCATCAATCAAAAGGGCCATAGTAACACTAAAATTATCATGGATATGAATTTCTTTTCGCCTACACTTCTATACCTCTTTCATTCATGTGATCCAATTTCTTATGTCATAACTATAGTGGAAGTTCACTATTCCTTACAATTGCATTTGTCGTGCCATTTGTTACTGTACTTCATAACAATTTATACAAATTTTCAACCTAGACGCTTTTCATAATGACGTGAGCTCCTTTAGAGACTTTAAGTGCTTCTGCCTGTTCCGTAAATTTACAACCATCCGAATTAATTCTGAGAGCAAAATCAAGTTTCTTTTCAATTTCAGAATATGTCTCACATTTTCAAGTTTACTTATTCTTTAATAGCAATTAAAGAGATTTTCAGGTCAAAGTGGGCATAACCGCTCCACGGAAAGTGCTAGGATCGAGTCTAATATGGGGTTTTAGAATATGGGCACTCAATTTTTAGGTTTTCTTTAATTTTATGGAATTAAAATTAGAAAACAGGAGGCATGTAAATGCGTAGATTATAATTAATAAACAAGCAGCAGCAGTAGGGCTTTAGGATTCAGGAAATGGGTGCATTTCCTAAAGTTGGATCCGGGTACAGGTCAACCCCCCCCCCACCGTGGGATCCTTAACCTAATATCATTGAATCTTTCGTCATTTTCAGGTAACATGGCAAACTCGTGTGGTGATGACTGTTGATATGGTGGGCCACCCGGGCATGTAGACGGGCAGAGGCAAGAAGACTTAAAAAGACGAGGTGGCAGTTGCAAGGTGTCACTGGCCCAACAATTCAAAGACGCGGTTGACACAAAAACGATGTAAGGGCCTACCTTTCGAGGTGTTCCATCATCAATCAGTCACCTGGCTTTAGGTGCGTTGGCCAGGTTCAACACTGGGATGGATTGTGCAACGACCCTGCCACAATTGGCATCCATCGGGTCACAACGTGATGGGATTTAATAACAGTAAGATCATGTCTGACAGCAGCATGTGGTCCAATCGAATCCTGCCACATGGTCATTGGATGAAAATTGCCTATGCCTCTGCCAACAGAAAGTTCCTTTGGGTAGAAGCTATGGAGCCCACTGCAATTTCCATGAGAAATCCACTCCATCAATTTTGTTAGCCAGTCATGTCCAAAAATTAGGCAAGTAGGGCACATTGCAGGAAACAATGGGGACAGATTGTTGAAACCTTTGCCGAGTCACATAACTATTGGCTTAGGCTAATTTCAGTTGGCAGTGGGAATAACCCTTTGAAAGGTTTGGATGGCATGTAAACAGTACGGTGGACCCCAGGAACGTTTCAACAACAGTGCAGTTTCCTGTCATCTGCCTCACCTTTGTGCCAGAATGATGGAAGGAATGGATCTCTAACTGTAAACATTCGCTGGCAAGTTGCAGAGCTATCGTCCAATCACTGCTCTCTCTCTCTCTCTCTCTCAATTCAAGTCTGTCCAATGACCAAAAATTGGATAGCTGGGAAAACGGAAACCAAATAAGTTGGAATTTTACCAATTTTTCTGGCCTGGGATGGCAAGGAACAGCAACATGATGTGGTGTAAAAGGTTGTTATGGAGCTGCAAAGGCTGTTACGTGGCAACTGTTATAGGTAAAGGCCATAACTGTCATTATGGAAAAAAAATGAACAGTAAAGGCCCCATAATGGCCCGTTACACGCCCTGTAATGGACCAGTATTTACAGGGCTGATACAGGTTTTCCAATAAAAAAGAGTCTGTAAAGGCTGTTATGGCCCCATAACAGCCATTATGCCCCTGTATCATAAAGGTAATAGTGGCGGCTGTTACCATGTACCGTTACAAAATACCTTGATCAGCAATGGAATCTGCATAACAGCCATTACACCCTGTATCATAAAGGTAATAGTGGTGGCTGTAACAGCCACCATTACTGTTACAAAATACC
Organism: Liriodendron chinense; assembly: GCA_003013855.2. Taxonomy (NCBI): domain Eukaryota; kingdom Viridiplantae; phylum Streptophyta; class Magnoliopsida; order Magnoliales; family Magnoliaceae; genus Liriodendron; species Liriodendron chinense. The sequence goes on from ML058530.1 coordinate 181,039, forward strand.
TTGATCAACAATTGAATCTCATTTTCCCCATTTTTTGAGGCCGGATCCCGAAACAAGGCAATGTGCACTTATTTTCAAGCCAAAAACCAAAAGTATCCCAAATGCAACATTTTCTCTGCCAATCTTCAAATGCTCAAACTGCAATATTTAAAAAATAAGAACCTAACTACTGTAAAATGCAAATGGGGCAAATCTTCTCTAAATTAAGGTATAGGTGAGTAGTTTGACACCGAAGATTCTTCTCTAAACTGTGCATGCGTGCTGTGTCTATATTTTTCTTGTCTTTATCACTCTAATCCAACTGTTCATATTACAAGAGACCAGACATGATATTTAGGAAAAACAGAGTTTTACTAAAGCCTACAGCATGGACTGACCTGATTTTTGGGCCAGAAAGTATAGACTGCATGGACCACTTGATGGACAGCCCAGATCTTGTGCATGCATGCCACTACACCGGCAAACCCAAGTGTACATGATCAGGGGCTGTAGACTTTTGTGGGCTTAGCAAAAACTTTCCAGCCATCTTATATATATGTATATTACAATGTAAGGCCAGCGCAATGATGATGGCACGTATGCTCATGTTGTTTGAAACCTGGTATTTACTCCAAACCTGCAAAGTCGTCGGCTTAGATCACTTGAAAAACTTGCTATTTACCCCAGCCCTGTATAGTTGCAATCCCCCACTGGTAACATCATCTCCAAAAGCAGCAGTTATGCTAATCCCGCACTCAGCAGGAATGAAAAATACATCGCCATCTGTAATCATGACATCTTCACCTGGCAGGCCTGTTTGCATAGACCCCTCTCCAGCAATGACTACAAAGATGGATGGGCCTGGGTTGGTGGGGAATGCCACGGAAGCTCCTGCAGGAAGACAGCAGCGTTCAACTTCGAACTCATCGAATGGCGGGAGGTACCTTCTTGTGTATGGGTTGACAGGAATTCCATGCAAAATCTGGGGAAAGCCCTGCATAGGTTTTACAAGTTAAAAAAAAAAAGAAAAAGAAAAAAGAAAAAAAGAAGAAGAAGAAAGAAAACCTATTGATAACAAAAAAAAAGGAACTATATATGACGTTTGCAAGCCCCAGATGCAACCTGCCACAGATGCCTCTACACAAATACATGTGCCAGATCATCTGCATGGACCTCTCCATGCACATGCTAGACCCTTCCACATGCAGATGAATGAACCAAACCCTCCACATGAACCTCTACACAAATGCATGTCTGTGCATTGGACATTAAATCCATGTAAATGGATACTGATCACCATCAACCAGCCGTAGGCTAACCTATGACCCATCTTTACAAACATTTTTCCTTAGAAAATACATGATATTCAAGGAGGAAAAAAAGATTCCAAGGAATGAAAAAGGTGGTTGTTTGTACCATACTTCATGGTGGCAGGGAATCAGTTCTCATATGGATGATATGACCAACACTCAGGGTGGTTGTAGGCCAAGCATGTGCCAAATTATGAGCAACCTAGAAAAAAAGTAGAAACCGAATGTTTTCCTACATTTGGCCTACTTGGACCAGCCTGATTTTTTGGTTGTTTGATATGCACTAACATTTAGACAGATCCACTGTCATAGAAGTCTGTTGCATTAAAGATCGTCCTTCATGCTACAACAAGGAAAGAGCGGCTGTTTTAAGAACGGAAGCAGATGTACAAACCGGAAAGAGGACGTGATCACACATTAATGACAGAGGAAACTGTCTGGTAAGAGAACTAGAAGCATTGGATACTCACCTGTTTGTATGTCAACATGGAACAGAGAGTCTGGACATCCCGGTACTTTGGGGTAAGGCCTGCACGTACAACATTATCTGAAGTGGCCATGCACTCCATGCATTCACCATAGATATATGCATGGGGTTCGTTTGCACCAATAAACAAAGCTTCACCAGGGTTGAGTTTCACGTAATTGAAGAAGAAGGCAGATATGACTCCAACATCAGCCGGATACTGCTTTTCAAGCAGTAATACCAACTGTTCCTTCTCTGACAACACCCTGACCTGAAACAATCAGAATACTCAATTAGAGACCCCAAGCAATCAGAAAGAAGATCAGCGTGCATATTTATAAGCATAAGACAGATTAAAGTTCAAAAGGTAGGCTGCACCACAACTAGGCCATTGCTTAATAATTGGTTGGTAATAGTTCCTAATAGCCAAAGCGAGCACAATCCCTGAGCAGAATAGGTGTGGCCCCAGCCTCACCCAACAGTGTGGCCCTGACCGTGGGGCCCACTTTGATGTATGCATTGTATATCCATGCCGTCCACCTGTTTTTTCAGCTCATTTTAAGGAATGAGCCAAAAAATGAAGCATATCTAAATCTCAGGTGAACCACACCACAGGAAACAGTGGCGATTGACCATTAAAACTTCTTGTGGGCCATTAAAGTTTTGGATCAAGCTGATATTTATTTTTTCCCTTCATCAAGATCTGTTTGACCTTATCAACAGGTTGTATGGCAAATAAACATTTCGGTGGGCCCTAGGAAGTTTTTAATGGTGGGAGTTCAATCAGGTGGGCCCCAGTTCTGCCGGGTACCACCATAAGCTTACGGTGGTACAGTTATAGTTGTCTACTTGGTGGCATGGCATAAAAGTGGTTTGCTTGTTGTTGCATTTAAATGGCTAAATAAAAAATAGCCAACCGTTCACACATGATAGGAGAAGTCCATTGATCAAGTGGTTAGAATTGTCCATCAGACAATTTTATGGCCCACCATTGACTGGTGTTATCATCATACATGAACCATGTGTATGGTAGAGATTATGACGGGAATAAATTTAAATGCTGTGGTGTGTTAACCATCTTTTTCAATACAAAGTGATCCAATTTAACTTGTAATAGGTGGGATATTTAGGACTGTTAGAATAAATAGGGCTATGGTGCGGAGAAAGCAGATGGGTCAAAGCTGAATTGTGTTCACATTAATCGGTGCACACATATTGCAAATAAATGGTATAATTAGGTCAATATTTTGCAAATCCAAAGGGGAAGTTTTGGGGAGGATGGAGAACAGGGGAAACATTTCGAGTGTAAATCTCTCTTTTTTATTTTATTTTATTTGTATCTATATTATTATCTATCTATAAACGCAATGAATGTGTCATAGACAACCACCTAGCATTCAATTTATAATGGCAGAGATGTATTGGGAGATTTAGTACACCTGGATAGGTCATCAACTCATCATCTTCACAGCCTTGTCGCAGCTATATGGGGTCAGCTTTGTGAATCATGTTTTGCCAAAAAAAATTCAAAAAAGGATTTATTCTCATGGTAACTCTGGAAAAAAATTGCACAACCAGCTGCAGACCTGACATCTGGATAAGTAATAGTTTTAAAACCTGAATTTAAGAAAATAATATTTCATTAGAGTTGATCAGGACAAAGGTAATCTTGGGAACTTGGGAGCGTTCTCATCATTCTAAAAATCTAATGAACATGCACATAATTTTCTAGAAATAGCAAATCTGGAAATTTAAAAGCGGATAACTTGAAAAACTTCAAATTAATAAGGCTGTCCATCTGACTTGAGCCACCCAAAGCAAGAATATCGATCCCACTCTCTGCCCCTAAGAAGTTTATACTTGAAAATTAACTTTTCTTAAGCTGCCGCTTTGAAACTGGCGCAAAGTGTGAGTAGTAGAAGCAGATTCAGGTGGTGGCGCAAAGTGTGAGTAGTAAGAGCAGATTCAGGTGGTGGCGCAAAGTGTGAGTAGTAGGAGCAGATTCAGGTGGTGGTGCAAAGTGTGAGTAGTAGGAGCAGATTCAGGTGGTGGAGTAAGCAGCTTCTTAAAATGTCAGAAAGTGTGAATGCTTAGGAGTTAGGGAGTGTGAGCAAGACTCCAAGCAAGAGTGGCACCTTGGGTAGAAGGTTCCCTACAACTAAGATTTGAAATCATAACTCCCAGATAAATAAATAATAATTAAAAAAAAACTACCCTAAGATTTGAAAGCATGTCCTTGTAAGCCTGTCCACAGTTTCTAAAACAGTAAACTGCAGCATCACTTTCAGAACAAATATCTTCAGTATTTGACGTAAATAAATTTCTCCTCTTTCATCTGCACAAGAGATACCACAATTCCCTTTGGAAACACGTATTCAGGGCATTGGGTGGAAATAAGAATAATTTTCCATGATAATTTTACAGTTTTATAAGGGCAACACAGCAAACATGATGATGATGCGAGCTTTGGATAATGTACATTGCCAGAAACCTATTAAAGCTAAGTGCCAAGGAATGGGCCATTTTTAGTCTATAAAATGAGGAAGTGCTAGCAGACTAAAATTGACTTGAAAAGGACCTAGAGGACATGACTCAAGCAAATCCTGTTGAGCACAAACAATTATTTTGTGAATTTAGAGAAAGAATGGCAATATACAATACTTCAAAGTTACCTTGTTTTCTGTGTTCAGACGACTTTTTAGTTTGGCCACTGTTTCAAAAACTGCATCTTTACCTGCAGACATAAGTTGGGTGAAGATTGACTGCAAAACCGCTTTAGCTTTCTCCTCTCCATCCTGCTCTTTGATATTCAAAACTTGGTCTACCTCTGCATGTCCAACCAAGTCTACAATCTCACGAACACCAACAAGCACGCCCTTAAGCTCCTGCACAAACGTAATGAACCCAAAAATATGATATTCAACATAAGTATCAGTTATTCTTCACTAAATTAAAAAGGTGTCCTTCTAAGGTTGCATCACATGATTTTGTTTGCTGCAGAATAGCACACCACCTAGGTTTGAAAAGAGAAAAAGAGAAATACCAAAAAGACAGTTTCTAGGAGAAAAGCATGTGCATGAAACCATTTAAGGAACCAGGACAAGAAAAAGCATTTCCCATTCAAGAAACCAGTACCAGAAACGGCCTGTCCAAAATGCATTTCAGAAGCCAGAAACATCATGGCAAATATTTAGGAATGAGATGAAAAAAGAATAGAAAACCTAGAACAATGCCCCAAATTGCTAGGCGGCATGCTTGGGAAACATCTTAGAATATCAGGACAAACAACTCAGGTTTCCTGGACAGCGATAAATTCTTTATGCGATAAAGAAGACACGAAGAAGGAAGGATCTGAAGAGTAATCCCAAACTGAATGATGTAACCACCTTGTGACTGAAAAATTGGATTCAGTAAGTTACACAACTAGAACCATGGGAATACTTCACCAAAAAAAAAAAAAAACACGGGAACACTTTCAGCATCTCCTGACTCTTCAAAATAGCTGCCTCATAATTTTCATTCAAGTTCAAATGTATAGATCTGACATTACATGTTGTTTGAGGGTAACATAGTCCCTGATTATGAAAAGGACAAAGAAAACATTGAGGCTTCATGCAACACCCAGGATTCCTCTTATGTGAAGATATTCAATTCAATATATACCATATATGGCTAGAGAAATGATCACATGCAATCACCACATGTGAACTAACACATACAGGCTACAGCCCCATCTCTCTTTTTTGTTTTCTCAGTAAGAGTAAATTCTACTGAAGATGAATGACATACAATATCTATTTATAACATACATGTCCAAGTGACTGAATAGGCAGAACATCTCTCCTATCTGATCTCTCATGGTTACCTAAGCACCATTCCACTAGTCTGTTGAATAATATGAACAATCATTTCATAATTTTTCTTCTTATCATTGAATATCTTTCTATTATGCTCCTCCTATGGAGTCGGCATGACTGCCATTCCAACTAAATTCGAAAGGACCCGGCCATTTTCCTAGGGACGGGGCCTGCCATACAGCCTTCCAAGACTTGCGGATTCACCCAAGAAATTTCAAATACTCGGAAAATGAATGACCAAACAGCCCAATCTTTCCCACCTATTTGTCATGCATTGCAGGACATCTGAGGTGTGGAAAATATGGGCCACACCGTGAATATCACCTACCATGAAAGTCAAGAGTCAAGACTGATCCGCTCATTAGGCAGGCCTCGCCTGCACGTTGAGTCAGGTCATTGGCTGTCAATTGATTTCAACAATCTGGCATGTCCAATGAGTGAACAACCTGACAGGTGATCTTCATGGTATGGCCCACCTCTTGCACAACTCAGATGCCCTACATAAATGGCACGTTGGTGGAAAGAACGGGTTGTATGTGAAAGTTGACATGTAAGGCTGGCAATGGGCTGGGCCTGCGATGCAAAATCAAAATTTTGAATAGGACCAGCTCATAGACCCAGCCCGACGAGTTCAAAATTTAGGCCTGAGCCCAGCCCATTGCCAGGCCTATAATGACATGCAGTGCATGTATGTGATCATTTCTCATATTGCCATTTTGGTCTTCTCTTAGAATGGAAATGTTAGATTCTATAATGGGCTCATCCTTCAATTAGAAATGATGATTATCTTCTAAACATTTACGTTGGATCACCTTGGCTAACACTTTCTTTGAGTATAAGGCGACGCCCACCTGTGTATTAGGAAATGCTCCGCCACTAAGGAGCACAACCCTATCATGTCCTGATATGACCAAGCAAAAAATTATGTTCGTTTTGAGGAATTATACTTGTTCCTCATTCTCATTGGGAAATGGGAAGAGCCATTCTTTATAATCTTGGGATCTTAAGAGAAACCAACCTGACATCAAAAGCATCTTCAATGATGGCTTTTGATTTTTCATTAGAGCATTAGCAATTAGGGATATGATGATAATGATCATCATCTAAGTGTCATCCCAACTAACTAGGATCAGCTACATGAATCCTCTTCCACCTTTGCACTCTATCAAGGGAAAATTTAAAGTCTTTTCTTACTATCTTCACGCACATCCCTTTGGGCCTTCCCCTTGCACTTTTAGAGCCTTCAATTTGTACAACCTCACTCATAAGCAGCAGTTCTTGGTCCCCATTGCACATGACCAAACCATCTAAGTCTACTTTCCTTCATCTTATTACCTATTGACGCTACTCCTAAGTTCCCTCAAATGCATTTATTTCTAATTCCGTCCTTTCTTGTCTTGCCACAACGCCCTAATGCAGGGGCATTTTCACATCGGGTTTGAGTGGGGCAGCTTGTGTGAGGCGGGGGCACACTCGGGGTGGGGTAGACTGTGCGAAGCGGCTACGCCGTGTGAAGCGGGACCCATGCGAAGTGGGGCGGCTCACGAAGGAGGGTTCGACCGGGGCCTGGCCTGGCCTGGCCTGGGTTATGAGATAAAAGTATATTCCGTGCCCTCCCCCATCAGCTTTGGAGCTTTTGGTGAGTCGGTCGGATGTCCTGCGTCAAATTAGTATCAGAGCCAAGTTGGGATCTCGTGTTCGAGACTCCCTCACCAGGGGTGATTAATGCAGGGGCATTTTCACACCGGGCTGGAGTGGGGTAACTTGTGTGAGGCAGGGGCACACATGGGGTGGGGTAGACTGTGCGAAGCAGGACCCATGCGAAGTGGGGCGCCTCACGAAGGAGGGTTCGACCAGGGCCTGGCCTGGGTTATGAGATAAAAGGATATTCCGTGCCTCCTCCATCATCTATGGAGCTTTTGGTGAGTTGGTTGGATGTCCTGTGTCACGCTCAACATGAATCCAAACAATTAGGCATGATGAAATTGCAGAATTTGTAACGTTGAATATGAAACCATCTAAAGCACCCCTAGATACACTTAGTTAATTGTAACAACCATTCACAATTCTCTTACTGCATGGCTAAAGTCCCCAACCTCCCTTGACAAGTAACAAATAACAAAAAGAAAAAAGAGAGAGGAAGCACACAGACCATGATCCAACTTCCTGCCTCAATGATACTAGATTATTACCTGAAAGAGACCAAAACGCATATATGCCCATGAAAGCAGGAACTAGTGCAATCAGGTAACCACTCACACTATCAAAAGATTCAAAATGCATATTTGCCCCATGAAGGCATGAACTAGTGGAATCAGGTGAACACTCACACAATGTCCTGTTAATCAGATCATGATTGCAACAATTATTTTGAGAACTTTGAAACAAGCGGTTATCTTTCAATGGAACATCCATTGTTCGATAAGAATTATTTTATACACAAGAAATACTTATCAGTCAGGTTTACCCTCTACAACCCATCAGATGCAGTTGTAATAAAGTTGCATTCTCTTAGTTTATTCTAAGCATGTTCAGTGCTTCATTCACATGCTAAATCCTTCAAGAAAGAGGAAGGATATCATTAGTTGTCTTGAAGACCACATCAATCCATCGAATTTCCACTGCCCTCCGATTCATGGTTCTGGATTATCTGTCAACATACTTCTACCAAAGAAGATGCTAAAACATGTGACCAATAAACTCGGGCGATTTTGTTTCTGATCAGTAACCAAAATTTTATATGAGCCATTCGGTTGAGACAATGGGCTTCCTCTTTATGAGTCCATGTTTTTGGTCCTTTTTATTTTGGAGGGACCATAGGTCGCTCTTCCTTTGGCCATTTTTCTATCAATATTTATTCCTTTTTTTTAAAAGATTTTTCTAGTAATATTTCTTATTCTTAAAAAATTGAATTACCTCTTAAAAAAAAAGGTTACCTCAAGACTAATGAATCCGCACAAGGCCCCAAACTCAGTAAGTGCCACAGCCATCTCAGGCTTATGGTTTGCATCCTTGTAAATATTCGGTCGCGATTTATGCAATACCCGAGCCGATTCCTTATCTGGGTGCGCCTGTATTGATAAAGCCTTTGCAACAGAAAGAACCTACCACCAACCAAATAAATAAATAAATATGTCTCAAGGAAAAAGCTAAAAAAAAGGTAAAAATCAAGAACAAAAGCCATTTGAAAGATTGAAACGAATACCCAGAAATGGAATGTGAACTACCACGATACTGGAAAATAACAACAGAAACCCATTTGAAAATGACAATGAAATCCTGAAAGCGGAGTGCAAGTGCAAAGTGCAAAGTGCAAACTGCCAACATTCAAGAAATCGAAAACTTGAAATCTTCGGATAACAGATCAAACAACAAACCCAATTGTAAAGTAAAACAAATTCCTCAAAACAGATACCAAAATATCGACCATGGCTGTTCTTGGCAAATTCTCACCGAACCTAACACATACATCTCAAGGAAAAGCCTAAAAATGGATAAAGATAAAGATAAAAATCAACAACAACAGCCATTTGAAACATATAAAAGAATTCCCAGAAATGAATGTGAACTACCGTAATACTGGGAAAAAAAAAAAACAAAACGGAAACCAATTTGAAAATGACAATGAAATCCTGAAACGCGGAGTGCAAAGTGCAGACTGCCAATATGCAAAAAATCTACAACTTGAAATCTTGGGATGGACAGATCAAACAACAAACCCACTTGCAAAGCAAAACAAATTCCTGAAAAGAGAGAATCAATTGCCAAGGACAGTTGGTTCTTGGGTAATTCTTCAGAGGGTCTAGACACCTACGATAGCTTAGTACAAAAATGAAAATGGCCACGGCCATTCAACCGTACACATGTTATAGCTTTATGGCAATCCAAACCATCCAAAATTGTGAACTATTTGTCTATGGAGCGCTGTCCAGGAGTTAGACTGAGAAGATGATAAACTCGAGAGCAACAAAATCGAATGCAGAGAGCCAGCACAAATCCCAGACGACCAAACTCAAATGCAGCGAGCGAGCACAACTACAAAACCAAAAAAGGACTCAGCGAGCACAAAACCTCAAACACAAAGAGCGCACGAAACACATACGCGATCCCCCCCACCACCAAAATAATAATAATAACTAATAACAATAAATAAATAAATAAAACAAATTAAAAAAATAAAAAGAACGAAATCTAATAACTATCTGAATTCCTCAAAATGACATAGAAACCAACGAAACTCCAAAAAAGAAAACAAAGCAAAAAAAAAAAAAAAACCCACCCATCCCCACACCGTATAATGGTACATATACCTTGAACAAGAAAGGCAAATCTCTACCCCACTTCTCCACCACCTTCTCTCCAACCGCACCAGCATTCTCATCAATCCACGACTTCAGACTTACCGCACACATCCCACCGTCACCGTCACCGTCACCATCACCAACATCATCCAAACCGTCCATCTCGCTACCTGCTACAAATGACGGCCCCGATTCGTGCGTCCCCATCCAGAACTCCGCGTAGGGTTTATCCGGGTCGATCATGGAGTTAGAATTCAAGGAAAACAGCTTTGCAACAGTCGATTCTTCGCCACTCCTTCCCCAATCGTAGTTCTGAACAGAGCATCTCAATCGTAGAGGCTTCAAACGCTCCATTGTGGAAGGAACGAAACCCTAGAAGAGAGTGGATGAAGAGAAGGAGATGAGCGAGAGTGCGGTTACGGTGGTTTTGCAGGTTTAAGAGAGAAACCAAAAGAGGGAAAAATATTCAGTGGGAGGGAGAGATCAAAAGAGGTTGAAAGAGACCGGAACCGGTCGTCTACCCCACCTATTTCATGAAGATCGAACACCCAAACTCTGTGGGTCCCACAATATTCTATATGTAAATCTAATCTGGACATCAGTTGATAAAAATTATTTGAACCGTTCACAAAAAATATCTTGGAGAAGTAAAACTCTGATGGACCACAAAAATGGGAACAATTTAAATTTCTTCTCTAACCCCTGAGTTCACATGGTGTGGTCCACATGAGTTTTGGATCAATATTATTTTCATACCTTCATTTAATTCTGGTGATTTAAACCTGATTAACGGGTTTGATGAAAGATACAGCACCATGGTGGCAGCACATACTAACCTATGGTTGTCATCAAATTCCATTATTCCCTGTGGTGTGGCCCACCTGAATTGTGGATCTATCTCATTTTTTTTTTTATAAAAACCTAGACTCCAGGAAGGGACCAAATGAACGGAGTGGATTTTGCATATATAACTTGTGAGCTCAAAGTGCCTGAGTGCTGTCGCTTGATGTGAGGATTCCGGTCCAAGCCGGCGCCGTGAGAACCGTAATTTGGTAGATCCACCTATCTACTGGACGCGTGTCATGGTGATTTGTAAATCAGGTCCGTTCATCTGCACGGTCCTGCCATGGATGATTTATTTCTCAAAAATCAGTTCTATAAAAAATCCTGTCCATCTTATCTGTAGAAAAATGAATGTATAGGATTTTCTCATGACTTTACTTTAAAGCTTATGCCATCAATCCTGATTCCTGATGTCCATATGTGTCCCATAAATACACGTATTCGCGTGCAGTACAACAAGCTCCTCAAACGTCACCATACGTGTACAAATGTCATGAAGGGAGTCAAACCAAGCCATGCATTGAGTCTTATCGTTTCCTTGCTCGCCTACAATCAGCTTGGCCCGTTCAAAAGAACGGTTGTGATGTTTTATTTAAATAATCTTCTGACTAATTATCCGCAATGTCCATTTTCAAAGTTATTGGCGGATAAACATGAGAAGAGAAAATATTTTAATAGTCTGATTTGTTGGATGGATGATACACACGAAATTTAAAATTTTAAAAAATTACATCCGTATCACAGTTGCAAATTGAATTATTTAGCCAAGTGGATGGGCAAGTACTTATCATGTGAGCCTCTAGATTGGTGTGGGACCGAAACCGATCCTCGTTGACCTTTAAGCGTCTGACCAATCTATGTGGGGTCTCACCCTGATGCATCTGTTTATCCAATCCGTCCATTCATTTGTAAATACCATGTTAAAGGAATCGTCACTAAAATCATAGAGAGCCAACGGTGTAGTGGACCACACAAGAAATGACTCTTGCATTTAATGCAACCAAGCTTATTTATTTATTTTTTTTTTTGTGTTCGAGTATACTGTTAGATTTGCATGATTTTTAGGGGCGCGGATTTCCTGCGAAAGCCTTGCGCAGGCTGGGAACCACTGTGGGGCACACAGTGATGTTTTTTGATAAATCCACCCGTCCATCCGTTTTGGGAACTCATTTTAGGACAATAAATAAAAATGAACCGGATCCAAGACTCAAGTGGGCCTCACTAAAGGAAAAGGTGGGTAGGTAAGTTACTACCGTTGAAACCTCCCTGGGTCCACAGTGATGTTTATATGACATCCATACCGTTCATGACGTCACTACTACTCGGATGAACTGGAAAACAAATATTATCCTGATTCAGACTCCTGTGGCTCCACAAATATTTCAACTGTGGACGTTAAAATCTCACGTTTTCGGACCACTTGAGTCTTGTATCCGGTTCATTTTTGTTGTCATAAACTAAATTGAGCTCCCAAAACGGATGGACGGTGTGGATTTATCAAAAAACATCACTTTGTGCCCACCTAGGTTCCCAGCGCAGGAAATTCCTGCGCAAGGCTTTCGCAGGAAATCCGCGCCCGATTTTTAGGTCCATACCTTTGAATGATCTTTAAAAGGGATGGATGGCTTGGATAAACAGATGCATCAAGGTGGGCCCCACACTAGATCTGGTCGGACACAATCGGCGTCTACCAGACCTGTTTTGCGTAGTTACACAAAACATTTGAGCGCCGTGGGACTACCATGTTTTATACTCAAAATCCAGTCCGTCCATCATGTGAAAACCTTCTTAGTTAAATTGTACGTGCAAAAATTCTCCTAAAAGCTTTAACTCTGGATAGTGTGGCCCGTATTATATCAGGATGAGTTGATTTTTGTATTTTCACCTTATCCTTGTGAGTGAAACCTGATTAACGGCTTTGATGAAAGATACACACTTACCCACACAAAAACCTACGGTTGAGATATCATACCACTGTTCCTTGTGGTGTTGCCCACCTGAGATGTGGATCTCGCTGAATTTTTCACTGGTTTTTAGATCTAGAGGATAGAACCTGATGGACGGAGTGGATTTCACAGAAACAACACGGCGAGCCCCCCAACCTCGGCTGTTTTTTCGCGTGTGTTACACAGTATTTGGGTCGATGAATGGGGTTCGCATGTCAATGAATGGGGTAGACGCTGACCACGTCCAGCAGTCTGATGCATTGAATGAATCCTACCAAAGACTGATACATTGAAGGATGTGCCGTTGAGTCACCTCATCGGTGCGGGGCGCGGATTTCCTGCGAAAGCCTTGGGCAGAAATTTCCTGCGCTGGGAACCAAGGTGGGCCTACAGTGATGATTTTTGATAAATCCACACCGTCCATCCGTTTTGGGAGATCATTTTAGAATATAAAAACAATAATGAACCGGATCTAAGACTCAACTGGGCCGAAAACGTGAGATTTGAACGTCTACAGTTGAAATATTTGTGGAGCCATAGGAGTTTCGAATTGGATAATGTTTGTTTTTCCAGTTCATCCCAGTATTAGTGACGTTATTAACGGTATGGATGTCATATAAACATCACTGTGGACCCCAGGGAGGTTTCAACGGTAGTAATTTACCTACCCACCTTTTCCCACCTTTTCCTTTAGTGAGGCCCATTTGAGTCTTGGATCCCGTTCATTTTTGTTATCATGTAATAAAATGAGCTCCCAAAACGGATGGACGGTGTGGATTTATAAAAAATTATCACTGTGGGCCCCAACGTGGTTACCAGCGCAGGAAATTCCTACGCAAGGCTTTCGCAGGAAATCCGTCGGTGCTTCCTTCCGAGATGCGGATTAGCTACTGAACCCGACAGTAGCGAGTCTCGCTACTGAAGTGACGTCATCACGCTCCTTGGGCCTACCATCATACATGCGTTGTATCCGCACCATCCATCAGGAGATATCATTTTCGGGCATGAGACAAAGAATGAGACGAAGACAAAGTTCAAGTGGACCCCACCATATAGAAAACAATGGGGACAATGACACCCACCGTTGAAACTTTCTTAATGCCTGACATGATGTTTATTTGAGATCTAATCTGTTTATAAGCTAATACAGACATCGAATGAGGTAAAACATAAATATCAACTTAATCGATAACCTGTGCCCCATAAGTCTTTTAATGGTAGGCATTTAATCTCCATTGTTTTCCATGGTGGGTTCTTTTTGAGCCTTGGATCTACCTAGTTCTTTGTCCCATGCCCTAAAATGATCTCTCCAAATGAATGAATGGTGTAGATACAATAAATACATCATGGTGGGGCTCACAGAAACGTAGTGACGTCACTTCAGTAGCCAAACTTGCTATTGTCAAGCTCAGCACCTAATCCGTGTCCTTCGTTCCGGACACCCGGTTTTTCTGGGAAAGCCTTTCTTAGGAAGTTGGGAACTTAGGTGGGGCCAACCGTGATGTTTGTGAGGAATCCACTCCGTCCATCCGTTTTTTGAACTTATTTTAGACCATGAAACCGAAAATGAAGGGGATCAAAGAATCAAGTCGGCCGCACTAAAGGAGAAGGTGGGTAAAGATATTCCTATCGTTGAAACCTCCCTGGGTCGACAGTGATGTTTATATGCCATTCATACGGTTCATAATGTCATTTCTACTGGGATGAACAGGAAAAAAAAATTATCCTGATTCAAAACTTCTTTGGCCCCATGAATATTTCAACTATGGACGTTCAATCCTCACGGTTCGGCCCACTTGAGTCTTGGATCCGGATAATTTTCGGTCACCTATCCTAAAATGATCTAAAAAAACTGATGGACGGAGTGGATTTCTAAAAAACATCACGGTGGGCCCCACCTAGGTTCCCAAAGCAGGAACTTCACGAGAAAGGCTTTAGCCAGCAATCCGCGCCCCTTCGTTCCACGGCTCTGCTCCGTTCAGCTGTCGATAACCACTAGTTTCGAGCGGTTACAATTTCGTGATATTTTGCAGGGTGACGATTTGCCCTAATTTGTTCGGTTCAGTTACTTCCAATCCAGACCAACCAAATGGTGGGCCCTACCGTGTATAGAGCATCTCACGAAGCCCGACCCGGCTCTGCTTGTGCCTTGTATGCTTGGTATGCTCAATTTCCAAGTCGGCTTGGAGTGCAGCCGGCCAGCCAGCGTAATCTAGCTTTATTAGTATGTGTTATATCATGAAAATATGCTATTCTAATCCTCCATCCATTTTGATTGCAAGATGGTTGGTTTCATCCTTCTAAAATATCTATTTTGTTACGCATGTGTCCCACTTAATCAATGATAGATTGAGATGTTTCTAAAATATTTATTTTTATGCATGCGGCCCCCTTAATCAAGGATAGATTGGGAACATCTGGGTGGAAAATAGGAATTAATCGATTTTCAAGTTGGGCTGGGCCTAACTAATTTTTTAAGGCTTGGGTCTTAGTTCTTAAACATTGGGCTAGGCCAAGCCGGATCAAACCCAGCCACACACCGAAAATGGATCATAAGGGCGTGTTTGGCACCCTGCATTAGGCGGGATTAGATGGGATAGACTTAGATAATCCCATTTTGAAAAACAAATCAGATGTTTAGCTGCAATGGGATAGATGTTTCAAATATCATCTTGTGTTCCGTGCCCCAAAACCATGGGCTTTGGGCGAGATTTCTCAATCCGGCGTACTCTCATTCCTACGGATTCTCCCACGACCTCGGTTGTCATTCGTCTATCCCATATAGCAGCCTACGATATGGCCTTTGTGATAGAGCTTTTCAATGCTCCACCACCTACACTTTGTCTCTACCCATCTCAATGGATCCAATGCTGTTTCTCAGCGACTCTCATCGTTGTCATCGGTCAGGATTGCATACCCAGTCATTCACAAATCCCTATTCGAATGAGTTTTAAGGGCTTTGTCTCATATCAAATACATCATCGAAGGTGGGAGTATACGGAGAATGGTGCATGGAGTTATGCATCTACTTGTTGGCAAGGTTGAAATTAGCAGGCGCATGGAGGTATCCATCCAGTAGCAGTAAAGATTCTCACTTGCGGTTGTATTATTTCATAAAAGAAGTTAGGGGCAGCAATTTTTATTTTTATTAGCATTTTGATTCTGCATATTGTTGAACTCCCGACTCATCCTTATTTTATTGGGTTGCAATTTCATCCTAAATTTAAGTCAAAACAAGGAAAACCTTCTGTTATTTTCTTCGTCTCACCCACTGGTTAAAAGACTTGGCGACTCTTTCCAACTGATTTTGCCTTGTGTGAAGTTAGGAATCAACAACTTGGGAATCACCCTACTTGTCCAAATTGGGGGTGACTTACGGGATTGAACTTGAATGGATCTGACCAAGTTTGAGTTGCAGAGAGTTGCATCGAACCTATGAGCTATGTCTCACCTGTAATTGCTCGAAGGTAGGGGTCACTACTGGCAAATGCATTATGTCATTCGATATTTAAAATATCCTATGGAATGGCCTGTAATTGGTTGAATGTGTGACTGCTATAATTTAGTTACCATTGGGGGAAAGAAATTAAAGCTTGTGATTTGAGACACAAGTGATTGCACCCTTCTTTTTTTTTCCAGTTCAAATGGGTTAGGTGGAGGACTGGTAGATTTATCAATTCACAATGAGTTCTTCCAAACATGCAGGTAGAAGATAGATAAAATTACCAGGTATTCCATCCTTCAAAACATGACATTGTGGGATTATGCCAGAAATCCCAGAATAGAATCTTCATCCAAACAAGCCTTGGACGGTAATCTCCATCCCGCAGGACTAAGGGACAACCACTGCGCAAAGTACTAATTACATCTGTGGGATTTCAATCCCATGTAATCCTACCTAATGCAGGGCGCAAAACACACCCTAAGGGGGCCAAACTTTGACGCATAATATTAGATGGGATTAGGTGGGATGGAATTACATTTGGTTCCGTGCAAATTTCACCCGACATTTGGGGAGGATGTAAGGGTTGGGATTAGGTGGGATGGAAATGCATTTGGTCCCATGCGGGATTTATGTGGATTTTGAAATCCACTACACATGTGGGCCTCACATTGATGCATGTGTTTTATCCATGTTGTCCATCCAGATACACCCTTTACACATGACATTATAGTTATATACATATACAAGTGACTGGCATCTGTTGTGAATTTGGTTCGTTGATTACAATTTCACGGTCCACCAAACATGATTTTGCTTAATCCAGTATTTTTCCCATAGCAAGAATTTGATCTCAAACATGAGATTGGATGGTGAAATACCATGATATTACCAGACATGTAATCATTATGCAATAAATGATGTTCATCCCACCTAATACTATTCCATCCCTTCTAATACCATGTGCCAAACAGGTATAACTAATAATGGATCCGTGCTTGAGTATGATTGAAGTGTTGGGGTAGCCTTCAAACTGTGCATGTGTTGGACCGGTCGGGCGACCTGTCTAGCCGAATAACCCAGATGCACAGCAGGGCTACTAGACAGGATTTGTGTGCCTAGGCCGATCGGCCGACTAGTCTGCAGAGGGCTCCGACTGGTCAGCTGTGAGGCAGCGTGTGAATGTTTCTCCCTGGATTGTTTTTTTTTGTTGGGTGACCGATCGGTCGATCGATCGAGCGCCCACGTGGGTTTTTTGTGCAAGACGCGGGATTGCGTAAGAGGTTGCTAATTTGAGTTTTCTACCTATTTAAAGGGTTGTAATCCATGTTTAACTAGTATTCTAGGGTGTCTAAGGTTTTCTAATCATGTTAGGAAGAGGGGAGAGGTGTGTGTGAGAGAGTACTTGGGATTTTCTCTGTTTATTCCTTGCTTGTGGGCTTTCAATCTCTGTAATCTTCTATTATTCATAGTGGATCGCTTTGTGCCATAGTTTTTCCACGTAAATTCGGAGTCTCTTGTGGTGAATGCTTATGTGTGGTTTGATTGCATCTTGTTTACTCGTTTGATCTCGGATTGCTCCACGCGTTTCGGCTTCTGCTTCTGCTGCCGATTTTCCCAACAAGTGGTATCAGAGCTATCGTTGGGGTGGAGTAGATTTCGAATCTGAGACGAGAAGATGGGATCGGGCGCAAGGTTCGAGTTAGAGAAGTTCTCTGGAAAAAATAACTTTGAGCTATGGAAGGTGAAGGTTGAATCCTTCCTAGTTCATCAAGGGTTTGATGAAGCTCTTGGAAAGCGACCTGAGGCTATGAAAGATGATGAGTGGACAAGCTCGATAAGAAGGTTAGAACCTCAATCCTGTTAAACCTTACGGATGATGTTCTCTATCATGTCATGAAGGAAAAGACTGCGGCTGAAACGATGGCGAAGCTAGAAAAGGTTTATGCCAAGAAATCTCTAGAGAATCGCATGTATGTGTTGATGTAGTTGTTCACCTTGAGGATGGCTAAGGGAACTGAGGTAGAGGACCACCTGAGTACGTTCAATAGGCTGGTTTGCAAGTTGGTGGAGATCGATGAATCGATAAAAGATGAATATAAAGCATGCATCCTGATGAATTCTCTTTCAGATTCATATAAGTCGTTCAGGGACTCTATGTAAGCAGGGAGGGAAACCATAAATGTCGAGACAGTTATCTCAGCCCTCCAGTCGAAGGCGATGAGAAAGAAAAGTGTTGACGTGGTTTTCCATTTTTCCTCAGAGGCACTGGTTATGAGGAGAAGAAGTTCTGAGCATGGAGGATATTCGAAATCGGGATCTAGGGCCAAGGGCAAAGGGAAGGTTAAGGTGAAGTCAGGAGGGCTACATGAGAGGGGGTTGTCAAAATCTCATGATGAAGTAAAAGAGGTATGAAAATTCTTCTGGAGAAGGAGATAATACTGTAGAGGACGGTGGTGATATATGTGAAGTTCTAACTGTATCTGGTAAAGATCTCACGGTAGCGAGTGGATCCTAGATTCAGGGGCTTCATGTCACGGATGTCCTGACCGAAGTTCATTCACGACATACAGGGAGTATGGTGGAGAATCGGTATTTATGGGCGATGGATTCGCTCATAAGGTTGTGGATATTGGTACTGTGCGCATCAGGATGTTCGATGGGGTCGAACGAGTCCTAAAAGATGTGAAGCACGTCCCCAAGATGAAGATGAATGTAATTTCTCTTGGTGCGCTCGAGGCGAAAGGGTGCGTGTTTATCGGCCGCTATCGTTGTTGTGAAGTGATGAAGGGGGCACTCATGTGTATGAAGGCATAGATGTGTGGACATCTTTACATGTTAATCGAGAGCACAATTCACGGTGGAGATAAGGGAACGACAGCGAGATCCACAGTTGCTCGTATGTGGCAAGTGCCCAAGGGCCACATGAGAAGAGCGGTAAATGGAGTGGATTTGTAAGGTTAAGGTCGATGGTGGCATGAGAAATGGTGGAGTTATGATTGAAGATGAGATGATGTTGCAGGATGGTGTTGATTCGTTGTTTGAAACCTCGGTGGAGTTATGATTAAAGATGAGATGACGTTGCAGGATGGTGTTGATTCATCGTTTGAAGCCTCGGTGGAGTTGTTGGGGTAGCCTTCAAACTGTGCACGTGTTGGGTGCTCAGACCGATCGAGCGACCGGTCTAACCGAATAGCCCAGATGCACAACAGGGCTATTGGATAAGATTTGTGTGCCCAGACCGGTCGACTGATCGGTCTGCAGAGGGCTCCGACTGGTCGGCTGTGAGGCAGCGTGTGAATGTTTCTCCCTGGACTGTTTTTTGTGTTAGGCGATTGGTCGAGCGCCCTACTTGGGTTTCTTGCGCAAGACGAGGGATTGCTAAGAGGTTGCTAATTTGAGTTTTCTACCTACTTAAATGGTTGTAATCCGTGTTTAGCTAGTATCTTAAGGTGTCTGAGGTTTCCTAATCGTGTTAAGAAGAGGGGAGAAGTGTGTGTGAGAGAGAACTTGGAGTTTTCTCTATTTATTCCTTGCTTGTGGCTGTCAATCTCTGTAATCTTCTATTATTCATAGTGGATCACTTTGTGCCGTGGTTTTTTACTTGTTGATGGGTTTTTCCACGTAAATTCGAAGTCTCTTGTGGTGAATGCTTGTGTGTGGTTTGATTGCATCTTATTAACTCGTTTAATCTCGGATTGCTCCGCGCGTTTCGGCTTCCGCTTCCGTTGTCGGTTTTCCCAACATGAATTGTATATGGAACATATAAAACAATCTAAACCATTCAAACCATGGCCCTCGTGGTGTTTACACCAGGCATAAATCATCATCGTCGTCGTCATCATCTTAATTCAAATTTCAATTAATTAAGTCGGTTATATTGAATATTTCCGTCATTCCACTATTGGAGGTCTAACAGTAATAATACCATAGGTCGACTACCTCAATTAAGGCCCCTTTAGGTATTTTATTGTATTTTAGAGCCTTCAACTTATACTAACTCATTCTTAATTGGCATGACTCTTAGCCTCATGTTGCACGTGATCAAATCGTGCAAATCTACTTACCCTTGTCTAATTATTATTGATGTTACTCTTAAGTGTTCGAATATTTGGTTGAATTAAATAGACTATTAAAAATCGAAAACTAAAAAAAAAAAATTAAAAAATGATATAGAAAACTTATAGAGTTAAGTTAAGGTGTGACGTGAGTCACTCAGCTTGAAATCAAATTTGCTCCCCTTGGACAACGTCCAAAGTGCAATAAGTTTCCAGGGCAATCGACCTTCAGGATACAGCGATTATGACCCGGTCCCAGCGGTGCATTCATTGTACATAGGCTCGAACCACTTGTAGTTTAATCCAAAAGTGCTGAGTTAACTCAGTAGCGAACTTAGCAACACCAAAACTTCTTAAAACCAGCAACCAAAGAGAGTTTTTGAAAAAGATCAGGAAAGAATTTTGATTATTGTAAAATGGAATGACGGAGTTTTTATATAGACTTTAAAATGATGCCTTAAACACACTTCGAAAGAGTTTGGTCCATTGAGTTTAAACCCAACAGGAGCGACCAACCGACCGGACACATCTCTCTATTTCAAAATGAAAAGGCACAAGTGCAAGTACGCTCTCACAAATAAAGTCCCACAAGCACCCATACACACACACCCTCGGACGAGTACACCCACACCTGCGCCCGCGCACTCGCGTGTGTGGTCAATGGCATAGACTGGAGCTATTGCCATAGCCCCCCACAGGATCAAATTCACATGCCCCTAGAATGGGGCTTAAGCCCCAAGGCAAAAGGCCTATCTTATATGCTTGAGAATATTTTTGTTCAAATCCGATGTGGTACTAAAACCCACAACACAAAAGCAAGCAAAGTTCAAATTTTTGAGGGAAACGAAATTCAAAATTTATTTTTATCTTTTTATTTTGAAACAAAATACAACACTAAGTTCTCTCGAATGCATTATTACTAAAGTTATCTCTAATTATCTTACGACTCATCCATCTTAGCATCCCCATTTCAACCATACTCTTCCTATGAACATGTTGTTCTTTAAGTAGTTAACCAACATTCTATCTCATAAAACATGGTTGGTCTTATAGTTATCATATAAAAAATTTCTTTCAGTTTAAGTGGTACATGACGATCAGATAAAGCTCAAAAGGTACATCTATCTCTTCCACTCGGCTTGAATTTTATTGGCAACATCTTTCTCAATCTCTTTACTTAAGGCATGTTTAGATTTATCAAAAGTATGAAAAAAAAATAGTGTCTTGGGAAATCTTAATTTTTAAGAAACTGTGGGAAATGGAACATAGTTTTCTTTATTTGTTTTCAATAGGATTTTTCTAAAAATTTTGAACCCATTTTGACATTTATTATTTGGAAAAATAATAAATTTCCTTAAATTTTTTTGTAATAGTTATTGACATGTGTTATTTGGAAAACCAACAAATTTCTCAAATTTTTTATAATAATTATTGACATGTGTTGGATTAGCACATTTGGTACATATGAAATGCTAGAAAATGAGCAGCTTGAACATGTGGCATACACAATATATGTGGGGTACTTGAAGTTGAATTTTAGCACATGTGAGGTACTTAGAAGTTATATCATGGCACATGTGGTATAAGACACATTGGTACATTTGACATTTGGGCACTTAAAGCTAGAGGGAAACACTTATACACATTGACACATGGGCGTATGTGACATATATGGAGAGAGTGAAGATGAGCAAAGACACACGTGCCACATTGGCACATTTGACATTTGGGCACTTAAAGTTAGAGGGTAACACCTGTGCACATTAGCACATGAGCACATGTGACATATATGGAGCGAGTGAATATGAACAAAGGCACATTTGGAGCACAAGGGACATGAATTGTCAGTAACCCTTGGTTATAAGGGCTCCCTCATAACCCCTAAAGTGGCCCAATAAAAAGGTGGAACATGCGTATATTAGATGTGGGGCTTGTAATGGAAAGTAAAAAAATTCTATGTAAAATAACTATGTTGTTGTGAATGCTCTGGTCGCATAAGCAATCATTTCACTTCTTCTTGGAGAAAGCATAGATGGGGTGTGAAACTTACTTAGATGTAAAGATGCATTTTTTTAGTCACCACTAGCCAAAATTAAGCTTAAAATCTATAGTTTGCTAGAAATCTCAGAATTGCTATGGGTCGGGGAATTGTAAAATTTTCTAACTCAAGTGACTCTTGGGGTTGATCTGCATCCATCAATTTTGAGTAAGGATCTTGGTGACAAAAGAGGAAGGGATTAGGCACCCTCTTTTGCCCACATAACATGCAGTCTTTACTCTACGGGATATTAAGACTTTTAAGGAGATTTAATATAATTTCGTCGTTATATATATCTTAACAATGCTTCGCATCAACCACAAGAAATTTGGTAGACAAAAATAAAAAGATCATAGCCTTACTTCATAAAATCAAGTGACTCCGGATAAATAAATATAAAAAGAGATGCAAAAGATAAAACAATAGAAGTGCAAGTTGGTGATGCAAATATATTAGGAATGTGTGAAGTGGAATGCGATCTAAGCGTGATTGAGATGTAAGAAAGAAAATAGGAGATCAAATAACATTTTTTATGCAAAATGGATGGTTGGATATTTTCGATTCTAACCCTACCCTTGACTTTGTTCGCTTATGTTAATTGACTATTTCTCCAGAGCTGGACTCTTGGGTCAAGTAAGACCTCAGTGTCAGTTAAGAATCTCTGAAATCTTCTGATAAAAAGACCCACCTTAACCTCCCTCGCTCACTGACCCTTTCTTCTCTCTTTTGTCTCTAAGCTCCTTTGTCACTAGGTTCCTTTCTATGTTCCTAAATCCTCTAGAATAATAGTTGTTGCGCTACATTTATAGATTAAGATCGTTGACTCATAGTGAGCTAATAGTGGATAATTGTTACCTCCTCATGAATTTGGCATTTAGGAGAGGGGATGAAAATCTTGATTAGTAAAAAGCATGTTGGGTGGTTATCAGCTTGCAGCGAGCCAATGGACTGCTTGGCACCCTCCTGATCGTTAAAATAGGTTCTTTGACACCTGTTGGTTAAAAATAAGAGTTGGGATGATGACATCACCTCGGCTCACCGCAAATCTGCATTTTTATTTTGTTGATCTGTTCCATTAGTTGCTTTTAGAAGGCACTATGGACCCTTAATATGCGGCTCGTTTAGATTTGAGATGCTTTACAGGTCGGTAGAGACAACTTTAAGGCATTTAAACAAGGGTTTTAGAGGATGTAGATGATTGACTGAAATTTGATTTGTTAGATTTCAAATTTTCCAATCAGATCAGAACGTTGTTCATGTTGTTACCGAGAGTCCTGCCCATTCGTTCAGTTGAATTTTCAATAGTCCTCAAATTGCCTAGAGATGATTTTATCGAAACTTAGTCAAAATCAGAAGAGTATTTTAGTTTCATTTTATGTGGGGTGTTTATAGTTGCCATTTTCACTATGCAATCCACATTTGACACACATAATGACACCTTTTCATTTAGCCACATCAAATGTTATAAGGGCCCTTGTAACTAAGGGTACAAGAAATTTACGTCTGGGTAGAAGAGAAGCTGGATGTTGGTATGTGGCACATTAGCACATGTGGGGCACAAGAGAAGATGAATAATGTCGCATCTGACACATTGGCATATGCGGGGCATTACCGAAGGTGGACAATGGCGCATGAAAAGTTATTGAATAGGATGGTAGCACATTTGAGTTTAATTTTTAAAAAACTCATTTTTTTTTCCGTCTTATCTGTGGCTGTGGAAAACAATAATAATTAATGATTTATTAATGATTTTAAATATGCATTGGAATTAACTATAGAAAAATAAACGAATATGATTCTCTCATAAATTTATTTTAAAACATAAGTCATCAATCATAGTGTCGATATATGCATATATCTGATTTAATCATCAATATGCCACGTTTCTTGTGAAGAGATGGTTGTACCATATTACAATTATTTCGTATCACACTGTATAATCTCTCCTAGAGATATATACTTGCATGCGGTTCTACACGTGTAAAAGCATATCATCACATGCCTGTTGCTTGTCACAATCAACCTAATTTGTTTCAAAGGCAGGGGTTGTTATTTTTCTTAAAGATGGATGAAAAAAATCTTCTGATGAGTTTTCTATGCCGTTGTTTATTTTCAAAGTTGTTGGTGGATAGTCACATGTCTCATGTAGGGACACACACGTTCAGTGTGAGTCATACACATAAGAAGAGAAAAGTACTTCGATGTTTCGGTACGGTTGAATGGATGACACGCATAGAGTTTTAAATTTAAGAAATTGTATTCATGACATAATCATGAGTCAAATTATTTTGCCAAGTGAATGGCAGGTCCTTATTGGGTGAGCCACTTTATAGATGAGGAGCCAAAATCGTATACAAGACGGAAAAGAATTATGAGACTAGATGGAATCAACCCTAGGCGCTCTATGGGTCCACTATGATGTATAGATTTTATTAATACTACCTATCCATGTTTTTATATTATTTTAGGGGCGTGATCCCAAAATTAGACATGTCTTCGCATCTTATGTGGGGATACGCACATATAGTGTGAGTTATACACGTGAAAGGAGAAAAGTACTTTGATGGTCTGGTACGATTGGATGAATTATGCACAGAAAATTTTAAATTTAAGAAATTGCATACTTGGCATAGTCGCGAGTCGAATTACTTGGCCAAGTGGATTAGGAGGTCCTTATTGGGTGAGCCACTTTATCGGTGAAGGATCATAATTGTATACAAGACGAAAGCGGATTGCAGGCTTGGACAAAATCAGTCTAGGTAGGGCATTATAGGTCCTCTATGATTTATAGATTTTATACATGTTGTTTATCCATGTTTTGATATTATTTTAGGGCATGATCTAAAAAATGAGGTAGATCCAAGATAAAGTGGACCATAGTGTGAATTGAATGCCACCATTAAAAACTTTTTTAGAGGCCACAAAAAATTTGGATCAAGCTGACATTTGTGTTTTCCGTTCATCAAGGTCTATGTGACCTTATAATCAGGTTGGATAGAAATAACATCATGGTGGGCCTTAGGAAGGTGTCAATGGTGAGCATCATTATCATTGTGGTGTAATCCACTTGAGCCTTATCTGCTATTTTTTAGTCCATAACCTAATATGATATGAAAAAAATGGATGAATGGCATGGATAAAACCCATACATAACAGTGGACCCCATAGAGCCCTTGTTTGGACTAATTTTCATTGAGGATGCGGCAGGATGCAATCCACTTTCTATATACGACCTGTTTTAGGCAGTTACACAAAACATCGTAGCTCTCTATAACCCAATATGTTTTAAAAAATCTGATAGGGCATTAAATGTAAAATTGCTCTTAAAAGCTCTAAGTCCTAACGTTGTGGCCTGTGTTATATGTGGATGGGGTTGATTATTGTATTTTCAACTTAAATGTAAATTTTTTTTTAAAAGCTTTAAGTCCTAACATGGTGGGCTGTTATTTTTTTTTAAAGACGGATGAAAAAAAAAATCTTCCGGTGAGTTTTCTACGCCGTTGTCTATTTTCGAAGTTGTTGGTGGATAGTCACACATTTCATGTGGAGACGCACACGAACAATGTGAGTCATACATGTGAGAAGAGAGAAATATTTTGATGCTGCAGTATGGTTGGATGAATGACATGTATGGAATTTTAAATTTAAGAAATTACGTATGTGACATAGTTGCAAGTCAAATTACTTGCCCAAGTGGATGGGCAGGTCCTTATCGGGTGAGCCACTTCATCATGAAGGACCGGAATCATATATAAGATGGAAGTGAATTGTGGACTTGGATGAGATCAACCTAGGCAAGGGCTTTGTGGGCCCACTATGATGTATAAATTTTATCAATGTCATTTATCCATGTTTTCATATTATTTTAGGGCATGACCTAAAAAATGAAGGTAGATCCAAGAATCAAGTGGACCACATAATGGGAATTGAACGCCACCATTACAAACTTCTTAGCAAAGGTTTTGGATCAAGCTGACATTTGTGTTTTACCTTCATCCAAGTCTACGTGAGCTTATGAACAGGTTCGATGGAAAATAAACATGACGATGGGCCTTAAGAAGGTTTTAGTGGTGGGCGTCATTATCACCATTGCTTCTTGTGATGCGGTCCACTTGAGCCATATCTACCTATTTTTTAGTTCATACCCTAAAATGATCTGAAAAAATGGATGAATGGTGTAGATAAAACCAATACATCATGGTGGAACCCACGGAGCCCCTTTCTAGACCAATTTCCGTCAAGGAGGAGGCATGATGCAATCTGCTTCTATGTAAGACTTGTTTTAAGCAATTACACAAAACATCTCATCTCTCCAGAACTCACCATGTTTTGTGTGCAAATCTAATTTGTCCATGAGGTGAAAAACATTATTGGAATAGTACATAACAAAAATAAGTTTAAAGTTAAAAAAATCTGATAGGGTACAAAATGTAAAATCGATCTTAAAAGCTCTAAGTTTGAACATTATGGCCTGTGTTTGTCCTTGCGAGTTAAACCTGATTAATTGGTTGAATGCAAGATACACACGTGGCCCTTGCACAAGCCTATGATTGACATATCATCTCACTTTCTTATGGTGTGTAAAAGCATATTACAGTTTTTTCCGCGTCTCACTGTATCACCAATATGCTACATTTCATGTGGTGTGCTAGGTATATGCATGGACCCAATCGATACATCAATATGCCACGTTTCCTGTGGAGAGATATGATTATACCATATTATGGTTCTTTCGCGTCGCGCCATATCATCTCCCAGAAGAGATATATTTGCATCCGATTGTACGCATGAGTAAAAGCGTCTCATCACACGCTACCATGTGTACAAAAATGTCATAAAGGGATAAGTCCAAGCTAGTCATTAGTGAATCTCATCGTTTTGTTGCTCGCCACAATCAATCTAGTTCGTTTAAGAGGTGGGCCCTTTTTTAAATATGAATAAAAATATCCTTCGGTGAGTTTTCTAAGTCATTGTCTATTTCCAAAGTTATTGGCAGGTAGTCATACGTCTCATGTAGGGACACACTTATAGTGTGAGTCATATAGGTAAGAAGAGAGTACTTTAATGCTCTTGTATGGTTGGATAGATTATACGCACGAAATTTCAAATTTAAGAAATTGCATATGCGGTATAGTCGCGATTTGAATTTTATGGACAAGTGGATGGGCAGGTCCTATCAGCTGAGCCACTTTATCAGTGAGGAACCGGAATCGTATCCAAGATGGAAGTAGATTATGGGCCTGGATGGGGCTAGGTGGGGCTACAGTGATGTTTTTGATAAATCCACCCTGTTAATCCGTTTTGGGAGCTCATTTAGTTTATGAGACTAAAAACGATCCGAATCCAAGACTCAAGTGGGGCTCACTAAAGGAAAAAGGTGGGTAGGGAAATTACTACCGTCGAAATATCTTTGGAGTCTCTGTGATGTTTATATGACATCCATACTGTTATATAACATCATTACTATTGGGATGAATTGAAAACACAAATATTAGTCTGATTCGAAGCCCTTGTGCCCCATAAATATTTCAACCTGTGGAAGTTCAATCCTCACTTTTTCAACCCACTTGAGTCTTGGATCTAGTTCATTTTTGGTCTCTTATCCTAAAATGAGCTCCCAAAATGGTGAACTGGGTGGATTTGTCAAAAATTATTGTGAGCCCCACCTAGGTTCCTAGGTAGTAACTTCTTGAACCGGGACTCAAGAAGTCCCACCAAAAAATCCTCATCCAAGACTCAAGTATGCCTCAGAAAAGGTGGGGAGGGGAATTAGCCCCACAAATATTTCAACCGTGGAAGTTCAATTATCATGTTTTCTTCTGCCTACTTGGAGCCTCATATTTCCTGTGAAAGCCTTGCACAAAAGGTGGAGCTCATAATGATAATTTTGGCAAATCTATCTCCATCCATCGGGTTTCTCGGAGCTCATTTTGGTACATGGGTCAAAAAAATTACCTAGATCCAAGGCTCAAGTGGACTGAACACGTGCGGATTGAACTTCCACATTTGAAATATTTGTGGGGGACACACTAGTTTTGAATTAGGCTAATATTTGTGTTTTCAATTCATTGAAGTGGAATGCGTTCCGAACTGGCATGGATGTCATATAAACATCATTGCGAATCTAAGGGATGTCACCCCTTTTTCTTTAGTGAGGTCCACTTGGGTCTTAGATCCGGATAATTTTTTGTCTCATTCTCTAAAATGAGCTTACGAAACGGATGTACAGTGGATTTATAAAAAACATCACTGTAGGCTCCACCTATGTTTCCAGCCAGGAATTGCAAGAAAATCCGCGTCCTTTTCGCCTGCAGGTAATGATGCCACAGAGCTCAGTAATGCTCCCTAGAGCGAGTACACCCTTGTGGAACACTCCTCCCACACGTGAAATATTAGAAGGTGTGACTGATCCAATCCGCTCACAAGAGGGTTTTGATGCGTTAATTTCTTGTATCAATAATTAAAGAAGATTTGTGTCTCAGATGGTCCACATATATGCGTTAATTTCTTGTATCAATAATTAAAGAAGATTTGTGTCTGAGATGGTCCACATATATGCGTCCAATTTAAACCATTGTTTTCTCTAAACCGTTGGTCAGTTTTGTACGAGTGGGCCCAAAAAATAATAAAATCCATTTGATGTTTACAAAAAAAGATCTGAAGAAAAACAGTTGGGCCCACCTGATGAGTGGCTTGGATCACTCACATGTGGGAAGTGAGTGACATAAACGTCCCCTTTGAAGTGGATGCGCTGGATGACTCAGCATTTATCGAGTGTGAGTCTGTGACAAATGTGGATATCCCACCGCACTGGTAGTCTCAACCAAGCAGATTCGTGGCACCAAAGGGAGAAGCTAGAAGAATTTAAACAACGGTCCACATTCAGGTCCCAATTTGGACGGTTGGAATCGTCTGAAGGGTGTGATTCTTCTGGAATGGCATCTCCTCGCGCTAGTGCTCGCCAGATGGGCAGTCTAGATCATGATTACATGCCTGACACGAGTCACAAGTGTCTCGTAGCATCTAGATATGTGCGCATGACGGTGGGCCCCACCATACCCAAAATCATAGGACGTTGATTGCATACTGATACTGGGGGGTGGCTTTGATGTATCCCCGGATCCACCGAGTGGCTGGATCCCTGACTGCGGGGCCACCTTGATATATGTGTCGTACATCCACTCCGTCCATCCGTTTTGACGGCTCATTTTAGGGTATAATATAAAAATGAAGCAGATCCAAATCTCAGTTGGACCACACCACAGGAAAGACTGCTGATTGACCATTAAAAACCTATTGTGGGTCACAATTTTTTTGGATCTAGCTGATATAAGTGTGTTCCCTCCATCCATATCTTTGTAACCCTATCAACAGGTTGGATGGAAAATAAACATTCCAATGACCCCTATGAACTTTTTAATGGTGATTATTCAATCACCACTGTGTCCTTTGTTGTGGTCTACCTAAGATTTGGATCAACTTTATTTTTAGGATGATACCCTAAATTGAGATTCCAAAACGGATGGACAGCGTGGATGTAATCCACATACATCAAGGTGGGCCCACAGTCAGGGATCCACCGAAGCCGCGCCCGTGACACTCTCAGCAGCGAGGACGCGGATGGCCTCCAGAGGCTGGCTACCGGACGATGCTATGTGGACCCCACCAAGACGCGTGTTTACATTGTGGATCCATTTTTCAAGATCATTTTAGGATGTGATCCCATTATGAGTCAGATCCAAATCTAACGTGGACCACATCACAGTAAACAGCAGTGATTGGACGCCCACCATTAAAAACTTTTTAATGGCCACAAAAGTTTCGTATGAAGCTGATATTTGTGTTTTCTCTTCATCAGGGTCTGTGTAGCCTGATCAATAGGTTAGATGGAAAATAAAGTTTTTAATCCTGGGCGTTGGATCACTGCTGTTTTCTTGTGATGTAGTTCCACTCGAGATGTGGATCGCTTCATTTTCAGAGTCATGCTTTAAAATGATCTGAAAAAATAAATAAACGACTCAGTAGCTAGGTGATGCACTTGAGATTTGTATCTGCCTCTTCTTATACACATGCTTTAAAATGATCTCAAAAAAATGTAAATGAATACATATATCATAGCGGCCCACACAGCACTGTCCATAGTGCGAGAGTGGTGGGACCCCTGACCGTGGGGCTCATTTTGAAAGCTCATTTTAAGTTATGATCCCAAAAAATAGGTGGACCACACCACAGAAAGAGTCTGATTGAATCTCTACCATTGAAAACTTCATGGATTCCGCCAAAATGTTTATTTACCATCCAACCTGTTGTAAGGTCACAAACACCTAGATGAAGAGACCACATAAATATCATCTTGATCCAAAGCTTTTGTGGCCCACAGGGATGTTTTTCATGGTCAATCACCACTGTTTCCTATACTATGATCCATCTGCGATTTTAAACTGCTTCATTTTTTGGATCATGCCCTAAAATGAACTTTCAATAAGTATAGACTTTCAATAAGTATGGACGGCGTGGATGTAGTCACATACATCACAGTGGCCCCACAGTCACGGGTCCCACCCACCTGGGTGGATCCGGGGTCTCACCTAATCCGCTCCCCCATAAGTGGTGCTCGGCGTACCCTATCAAAATGTATGTGTTTTATCCACACGGCCAGTTCATTTTGGATCATTGTTTTATGACATGAGTTAAAAAATGTGCAGATCTAAATCTAATCACACTACAAGAAAAGTGATTGAATGCCCACCACTGAAAACTTTATAAGGCCCACTGTAATATTGTTTGTCATCCAATCTGTTGATAAGGTCACACAGACCTGAATGGAGGGAAAACACAACTATCAGCATGATCCAAAACTTTTGTGGCTACTCAAGAAGTTTTAATGGTGGGTGTGCAATCTCCCTGTTTCCGTGGTGTGGTTCCCTTGAGATTTGGATCTTACTCGTTTCTGGGCTCGATGCCCTAAAATGATCTGGAAAAATGGATGAACGGCATGGATAAAACACATACATCATGGTGGGGCCCACAGAGCATCGTCCATTAATATAGTATGCAATCCGCGATTCCGCGTCCCAAAATCATTCCCATAGCTAATACTCCAAAGATCAAGATCAGGAATACGAATACGCTTACGTAGCCTTCCACGAAAGGTTGTACGGTACATCTCCGCTTTCTAGCCTGCAAGATTAGAGGGAAGTGGGGCCCACAGCAGTCCGAAAAGTTATAGAGTCGGTCCAAGTATAGATTTTCCATGCAACAAAAATCCCCTGAGACTGGAAGAATCCTAACCCTTCAAATGAACTGATCATAATGTAATAGAAGGACCGTTCATTTCATTTTACAGCCTGAAGATATGGACGGGTAGATTGGTGGGACCCATCTGCGACGAGGCATGTTGTATCAATGGTTCACATCATGGTGGATTACGCCGATTGGACGGGCTGGATATCATTAAATATTGCGTGGGCCCCACAACGAGGAATTTTTGGTGCACAGGCTATATATGCGATGAGGCATATCGTATCAATGGAAAATAAAATGAAAACATGAATGTACAACCCTTTTAGCCGAGGGTTGTATAGGAGAACCGTTCATCTGCCGCACGTTGGAAATCTTGCTTGATGGACAATCCTCGTCCCTTTTCAGACTTTTGCACGTGGACAGCTAATTGGAATTTTATTCCAACCGTCCTTTTGCATTCTCAGAAGTCATCCAGCATGTGGGTAATACCATCCATCAAACGAGGGTTTCTTGGTACGGATCCGTCCATGGAATGGCACATACGATGAACGGTTTGGATCACACCCAAGTATTCTGCATGTGCTAGGTTAAACATTGGATATTGAATGTAATGATGGAAAACTGACAAACATAGATGAGTTTGGTGGTGGGCCCTTCTCTAATAATCTGATGGCTACCCTTCTACTTTAGATTGGAATGCCAGGTTGGAGATGCTATCCAGCGGATATGCCCATCAAGTGAATGATCCGAGCTACCAATAAGCGTTCCATAGCCATTCATTTCCTACGCCATGGATTAGACGGTCAGGATTGCGTGAAGTGCTAAAATCGATTCTCTGGATTCATACGATAAACCTGATAAATAGATCTCGAATTGTTGATTGGACCTACTTTTGAAGACCGTTCATTTTATAACCCGGAAATATCGACGTCTAGAATGGTCTTAAATCTTTTTTTTTTTTCGATGGTTGCTCATAAAATGGCTGATATACCTAGTGGATAGTCCAGATCTTCCAATTGGACTGCCCAAATTCCTTAATGCAAGTAGGAGCACTATAGTGCTCGAAGTGCACCGAATTATTCTCAGGATTATGATGCTGAGATTCGGCCGCGGTGTGAGGGACAAAAGTAATATACTTGCTAGTGGACAAAAGCAAGATACTCTCGCCTAAATATTTATTTTTTTAAGAAAAATTGCCTCGTTCTTATTAATTAATTCAATTTGTAATAGAAAACTCAGTCCAACCGCTGGAAATCGCGAGGAATGATCCGAGATCCGATGGCGGAATTTCTGGGGAAGTCAAAGTGGGGCCCACTTGTCGGTGTTGGGTCTTCATTCAATGGTGGTGATGTTAACAAAGACTGAGAGGAGTCTACCACGTCCGTTGAATTCGGCCGGTTGCCAGGTGTAACCCACCATGCAGGTTCCGTGGTACGAAAGTCAGGTCAATCCGGTCATCAGTTGCTTCCGAGTTTCAAAGGAAAGTGCAACGCCCGGACTCTTCAGCGGAAGCCTATTTAGCTAAAAATGAGAAAAATTATGGGCCACAAATATAGCCTGCTTGGAGCGTGGAATTGTAACTGGTTGTGTATGGCACCCTAGATTTGGATTTCCCTGTAGTACAAAATAATGATATTTACAAGGGTTTGGATTTAATTACTAAATCAACTTTACTTTCTCTAATTAGTATAAGCATGTAATGTCGAAACAGTAGTTATAATAAGCCCGTTGGAGAATACTTTGGCTGAAAATGATGAAATTCAAAGTCTCTGATGGGCCACAAGCACATAATCACATCCAAGTGACTAACCTATGAATTTTAACTGTTGATTTCCTTTTTGGAAAGCACAAATCATCATATTAAAGTAATTTTTGCGATGCAGTTGATCATCTAATTGTTTTGGGGTATCATCAGTGGGCCACGTGCCCAATAAATTAGTAGCCTAATGACACACATGTTACATATGTGACTCTTGGAAGGATTTTAGATGTAATCCAAGCTTCTACCTTGGACTGCAAACTCCTCATCGAAGGGATTTGAAACTTCGGTTGCTTTATGTGCCCAACTCATTGGGGGATTTGAAACCCCTTAAAATCCCCCCGAATCCATGGTGCCAAACGGGCCCTAAGGATTACAAACAAACAACTTGCCAACTTTTTTTTAGCCTTCTATTTAGATAGTCAGCTTTTGGATGATTTATATAATTCTATTAGTGTGATTTTAGTAATGTAGTTGATAATTGGACTATTCCAAAGTATCATCAACATGACACATGTTGAGGTGTGGAGCCAGCACCATATATTTTGCAAGCTTGAGGTGGTTGGGCGCTCGGTCGGTCTTGACCGTGCGACCGAAATTCACCCAGAGTATCTAAAAGTCACTGGACTGTTTTCGACACAGTCGGGCGCTCGATGGTATGTTGACCGGGCACCCGACCATGCTGGGTCGGACGCCCAAAATTAGGTAATTTTTCTCTTCAACTCGCTGGACAAATTTTAGATCCATCGGGCGCTCAACTATGCACGAACTACTTATGTGCAGTTTCTTATTTTGTCTTCGATTTCCGTTTTATATTATATAAATGGTTATAATTCGAGATTGAGTTATTGCATTAGAGTTTCTATACATCCAAGGAGAGAGAGAAAGAAGATATTTAGCAAAAGGGTCATCTTTGTGCATGTGAAGCATAGTAGAAGGTAAGATTGCATTGTAACTTCGTTTTTATTCATAGTGAAGATTGCATTTGTCGTTTTTTTTTTTACCCTTGTTGGGGTTTTTTCACACAAAACTTGTCTTGTGGTTTATTGATTTGCTTGAATTCCGTTTCTACTTGTTATTTCTTTTTGTTTATCATTTGTGGGTGATATCAGATATTTGATCTCGGTTCATCGGCGTTGTTGGCTTGCTGCGCAATAACATGTGTATGGCAGACATGTGCGTAGCAACATCTTTATTTACTCGTATGACTCCAATGGAGCTCAAAAATGAATTTCACTTAATTTACTTCCAAATCTTAAGCTCATTTACTTTCATTTCATTTCATTTCAACGCTAATCCAAACACACCTCAAATTTCATTTACCTCATTTCCTCCCAATTCCTCTTATTTACCTCTACTTACCCCATCCAAACAGCCCTTGAGTTTGATAAAAATTAAAGATGCAAGGAAGACCAGTAGTTTTTATAATGAGTCTGCGAGTAGCAGTTTCTGGTTTATATAATAAGAATTAATGGCTGAAATCACACAAAACAACGACCACAATGGTGAAATCACATGGCTTAAGAGTTATTTCAAGCATTGAAATACCCAAACACTCGTCATTTTAAGTGATGATCACTACCTGCAGTTTGGGATGATTGAGGAGCTGGGTTGGCCTTCTTAACCTCGAATAAAAATAGCAAAAGGACATACCAAACTTTGCTTTGTAAGATGACTATATGAGGAAGAAGTTTAGCTACTTCATCGCAATACATGGCTTTCACTAGCGGATTTCCCAAGACTAATGAGTTCAAATGTGTTGTTGCTAGAGAAAACCCTATTATTATCATACCTAAGCTGCCTTTGAAACTAATTTTGGTAAAGATTGAAGATGTAAGGATGGTTAACAGTTTTTGTAGTGAGTCTACAAGTATCAATTTTGACACAAGGAAGATGTAGGAGGTTGATCACCATGCATCTTCCTCACTGGGTAGTTTTTGAATCCACCAGAAGAATAAAATGAGATAAAAGAAAATAATTCCAAAGAAATTATGAAATAATTGATTGAATGGGTAAAATCATCTATACAATTCTTTAAATAATAAACTAAACCCTAGTGAAAAGTATCAGATTTCAACTCAAACTCAAATTCCTAAAAACCCCAACTTACTATAAATAGCAAACTTACTATTTTATAGACGTCGCTCATTCCTACTAGAACTCATGATTTTTGGCCAAAAATAGAAAGTTTCAAACCAGCCCAACCACATTGCTCTACATACTTTTCTAAACCATGGGCATAACTTCTAAAACCTCACGGATCAAAAGATATGATCGAAATAAATCTTACTATTTATAGTAAAATCAAACTAAAACCAGGCTAATGATCGAAAATCGTGTAAAATCTCACAATTCCAGCTTGGGCAACCCGGCATAGTAGGTTGGTTGGCTTAAGTAGCTCGAGCTACCCTAAAATCATATATTATACGTTTAGAAACTCATTTCGGAAATAAAAGAATTTATATGTTTTCGAAGAATTGAGTCGAGGCGTGACGAATCACTGGGCTTGAAACCAAATCTACCCTCCTTGGACGGGTCGGAGCCCCCACAAACCATAAAATTCACTTGCCCTTGAGGGCCTAGCCCATGTGCAAAACCTTTATTTTTATACTTGCCTTTTTCCTTGTTTCTTTTCAATGTGGGACAAAGAAATGTACAAAACTTTCAAAAACCAAACATGTGGAGGAAAACCTCTTTGAAGAGAAAATTTAAAACAAAAGTTTTAAAATGCAACAGAAATCATATGAATCTACAGGCAACAGCAGTGTGCCCGGGAAATTTTCCATGAACTTGTTAATTGCCGTGCACTCTTCATGGGTGAAGAGCTTCCACCATTTTAAGGAGATGCAAGCTAAGGTGATGGCAAAATACAACGGAAATGCCTTCCTAAATATGGGACAGAAGTCTATCTGGGAAATCATGTCAGCTGGTAGGAAGAAAGAAAGAAGAACATTGTGGTTTTCTACTGGACTATTGTTTTTAGGAATTTTTTATTAGCTATTATTATGAGGCTGTCATTAGGCCGGGCCTGTGTTGGCTTGGGCCCAAATTTTGAACAATTTTGGGTTGGGTCTAACAGGCAAAGGGTATTAAAATATTTAATTTTGCATGACTCAAGTGTGGCCCATTGGCAGCCCCGCTGTTATATGGGGACATAGAAGCCAAAACCTCAATATAAGAGAAAAGGAATGGAAAATAAAAGGTAAAGGAAAGAGAAAAAGATGCCACACTCCTAGCTAGAGAAGAAACCCACACCCCACGTAAGGGAAAGCCCATATTTAGGAACAAAAAAGCATCCACAACTCAAGCCAGTGAAAAACACCTCCATGAAAATAAGGGTATCAACTAGGGATACAATCTATGGATTAGGCTCAAGATAATATATATATATATATATATATATATATATATATATATATATATATATATATATATATATATATATATATATATATATATATATATATATATATATGAGCAAGCTTGGTAGCAACCTTCCTACACAATGAGCTAATAAGAGAGATAGAACCTTGTAATTGAATTATAAATTTTTAGTAGCTCTAACTTTTAAAGTGTAACTTCCAAGGAGATTTCAAGGGAGTCCTAATAATCTTCTTAATTTCAGAAATGAGAACTTCAACTTAGACATATGTGATGTTAGCTTCAAGAAATCTAGTCAAGCCAAGAAAAATAGAAGAAAGAAAGAGCTGACGATGTCCTCCCCTCTAGCCTCCGAAATAATACCCTAGTTAGCTTTAATGGAGGAAAAAAAGCGAAGAACACCAATCTTAGAATTAAAAAGAGGAGTATAGCAAAGACAATTGCTTCAAGAATGATAGGAGGAAGAAGAAAGACCATTACTTTTTTAACAATAGGATGGCTATTAGGAGGAATATCCCAATAAGCAGCAATAGTAGTGGACAAATCACTACCAACCCTCAAAATGATACATCTAATATTATCAATAATAAGCATTAACAGAGTTTGCTTACCAACTTTTTGACCAGAAGTATAAGAGTTTCTTCTTTCTAAACGTACCACACAAGTGTAGGAAAATAAAAATTAGCCTAAGAAAGGTAACTGTGTAAAAAAATATATTTGAAAAATGATGACACATTTTCATGCAATTTTACTAGCCATGGACACCAACAAGGACCATACATTTTGGACCTTAATATGTCCTAAAATTGTTAGGCCAAAGGAAGACCTAAAAATCTGAATCGGTGTCAGACCTTCTGATGTATCGATACCAACTACCTTAAATGGCTAGCTGCCCTAGACCACCCAGTGGAGCACGCATGATGGCGTATATTCGGGAACGAGAATGGAATAATCGTTAGTAATTGGTGAAGGTTGGAGTGGCACTATGCTCTTATGATTGGGGGTTGGGATCCTTAGGTTGAGGTCACCTAAAGGGTTTTGGCAGGTGTCATAGAAGAGCTATGGTTAGAAATAGCTATAGCAGCATTATTGCTCACCCCTAACAAGGACCATACATTTTCATGATTTTTTACCACTAATTTTCATCCATTTACTGCTAGGCCATTCATCATCGGCTTGGGCCTTATCACTGAGCTAGATTTCAAGAGTCGGCCCAGCCTACAGGAGGTCAGGCCGAGTTTAACGGCCTAATCCCTAGCCCTGCAGGTGGGGCCACCCTGCCATTGCCCACCCTACTGCAAAGCTTGTCACCAACACTTGGGCTTCCACCGATTACAAGTGGGGCCATGGTTCAGTAATTCAATTGTATATGGACGGTGCATCATCGATGATCTCACTCATGGAAAATCACACGCCTTCGAAAGGTGGCCCGGCAAATAGATGGCTCAGAAAGAAAATATTCTTTAACTAGGAAATTCTGGGAACTTATGTTGCATGGGCCATCCATCCGTCCAGGCTGGAGCCCAACATGTCAATGGTTCAGAACGCGTAGCCACATGCATAACAACGAAATGGATGATCAAAATTTTGACCTCAATGGTCCACATTCAACGTACTCATGTTACCCACTAGACAGGCAGAGAGATATGATTTTAGGCACATAAAAAATAAAAGGCAGGGCCCACCTAATGATCGGCTTTGATCTGGAGCATTGGTCCTATTAGAGGTGAATACACTAGTGACTAGTGAGTGCAATTCAGTCCTCTGGGGCCACAGAAGGCACATTAACCCCAGAGCTAATCAAGGTGGGCCCACTACATTCAGCAGCAATCACCTTCATAAAAAGAGGGGGAGTTATTTGATACTCTGGCAATGGTTGATTCGCCGAATTCAGACCGTTGCTTATTTTTCATCTCAACCGTCCAATAATTGCCGACCAACAGACTAGTTAAATAATCAACTTAGTTTAATTTTTGGTTTGTGGATTATCTAAAGTGGGTCTCACCATTTGTAAGCGCCCGTGTATCAACCATCACACTTTGACAGAGTATGAAAGCGTCTCTGTAACTCTGTTCGTTGGTAGTAGGGCATCGTAAATGAGATGGCGGAATCGATATGCAGAGCGTTGAGAGATGGATGTCTGGAAGGAGAACATGCACCCGCTCTCACCATCAAAGACTCCGTACATACCCCTTTCGGATCCCACGTCTTTAATTACATCCTCTGCCATCTCTCCTCCAACATCTCTGCCCTAAGATCTCAAGCTCGGTAATCTCTCTCTCTCTCTCTCTCTCTCTCTCTCTCTCTCTCTCTCTCTCTCTCTCTCTATCCGTCGAGTAAATTGTTTTCATCCGTTCATCGCAACAGGGGTCTTGTGCTCGTTGCATTCGATCGGAGCCCGTCGTTCTATTTGGATTTACTGAAGAGTCGAGGAATCGATGCCAATAAATGGTAAGAAAAGTGCTAAAAATCTTCTTCTTTCTTTTTTTTTTGGTAATTTAATAGGAGCATGAATTCAGTGCGCCCTGGGTGCACGTAGGGTTGGTTGGCGGGAGTTTATAAGAATTTCGAAATTTGAATATTCGAAATCCTATTTTGAAATGCTCGTTAAGATTCCCGCCCATGGTTGTTGGATGGGTGCACGCCAGCTTTTCCTTTTTCTTTTCCATTTTTTGAAATTTCTGTCGTTGATGATTGTGTTTGAGGAGTTTAGCTTTCTTATACCTGAATTTGAATTCTAGATATTAGTAAAGAAGCTTTAGGGGTCGTTTGGATGCCTGTAAATGGTTTAAGTTGTAAATGGTTTACTAGTAAATCATTTACAAGCTGTAAATGGTTTATATCCTGTAATTGGGTATAAACACCTGAGATAGTTTAGAGAAGTAATTCATTAAAATACATTCAAATGGCATATAAGAGTGGATTTTAAAGTGGATCATTGGGTTAAACCTGTTTCACTAAAGCTTACGGTTGATCCTCACAGAAAACCAAGCAGTAGGTGAGCCATAGAAGTGGGCCCACAAATTCAAATGCTCTTTTATAGGGAGAGAGCTTAGCCCACCCTTTAAAAAAAAAAAAAAAGAGCCGTTGGAGTTTTTTAATTTGTAAATGATTTGCTAGTAAATGAAATCCTCTCTTTTTGCTAGCAAATGAGAAGGGGCAAAAGGTTGTAAATCATTTACAGGTACAACTTGTAAATGATTTATAGGCAAAAAGGGGCATCCAAACGCAAGTTGTAAATAATCCACTAGTAAATCATTTACAACTTGCCTCATTTACAGGCATCCAAACGACCCCTTAAAGAGATGTTTTGCCATACATGCACTAGCATGGGCATGCTTGTGTGGGTCCAGATTCTAGACCACTCATTAGGTGGGGACCACTGTGAACATGCTGTGGGTGAAAAATATCAAGAAGGTTTGCTTATCAGGCGGGCCAATGTGTTCGTTAGGTATAGGCTGTTGAGAATATTGTTTTGAATGGCCCATTTTATCCCACATGTCCGCGCACCTTATGAGCAGACATGACTGACTTTTGGGCCAGAGCATGTTCACAGTGGGCCCCAACTGATCAGTGGATTGAATCTCACACAATGTGCCATGCTGGCATGCGTAATTCTGTGAATTGCCCCTTCAAATCTTGTCATGCGAATTGCACTAGCACTGCTTGCCATTCAATGTTTGGATTGAAGCACGAACAGTTATTTATTTATTTTGGCTAGACCATGACTGGTAAAGAGGGTCCCACGTTCTGGTGACCTGGAGTGTTCATTTGGGGGGCCCACCAAGGATAGCACAACTTTGACCCCAGTTGCCATCAATGTAGCTTTGAAATCTAGACACATTAGAAGATGAGGTTAATAGACCATGTATGTCATTTACCTTTTATCTAACATAGAATCCTCTAGGACCTCTTCTTTTATATTATTGCTCTTCTTTGCAGGAGCTTTGCTTGGCACACCATGTCAATAAATTACTTCATTCATTAAGTTGTTCATTGGCCCACAAGTATCCCATGACATAAACGGTCATTTCTTTGATTCTTTGACAATTACAACAACATCTACCTAATTTAGATCTAGCAATTGGAAAATCTTCACCAGAAAGGAAAATTGCATGCTTAGAAATTCACTGAAAGAGAAAGGAAAAACTGACAGCCCAAGGAAGGAAAAAAGGAAAACAGAACAAAAGACGATCAAAAGCAACAAGCAAACAGAAAGAAAGAAACCTAAAAAACACCTATACAACTCGAGCTAAATACAAGAAGCGAAAAGACTATAGAAAGAATTATATGATCATCCACCCAAGGATATGCACACCATACGGCAGCTTTTAATGGGTATTGGTGGGGCCCATGGCTCAGTGATCTAGAGTGTTGCTCTGATGACCCACTTTGGGTTGGACCATGCTCCAGAAATCTCCTTGATAGGACATTCCTAATCTTTCCAATATTGGCTTACTTGTAGACGGCTAAGAAGAGAAATACAACAACAGTACACGTTCAACCAGAAAAGGGCCCATGATTGGTGGCTATGATCTTTCAGTCCATGAGATTCTTGGGTTATGGTCCACCAAGTAGTGCCAAACAGACTGATGGTGTGAATCACTGAACCTTGGGCCCGCTTGTAAAAACTGAAAACCTGCATATACTCTGCATGTCATTGGATCACAAACTATATTATTCCTCTCTTCTTTTTTTTGTTGACATAACAAACATCTTGTTTCATCTTTAGTTTATGCAATTCGCTCTGAGTGGGATTGAAGATTCTTGTTGACAGTGGTTATGATGTAGTCACTTTTGGTACATGTGAATCTACTAATTTTTATGCACAGGATTCAGATTTTGGACTGCTATTCAGATCCTCTTGGTTGGAAGGATCGGCTTCTGGCTCCTGGAAGTTGTGCTAAGTTCTCTGCAGAACATAGAGTAACTCCTTTTAAGGATGTTGGAGATATGGAGAAATTGTTTACTTCCATTATTGATATTGGAAGAGGTATCCTTCTTTCAGTTATGACCATGGCATTATTTGTCTAGACAGATAGATTGTAAACTTCTAATGACATCGCTAGCTGTTTTTCACTTTTTTTTCCCCCTTCTTTCTTGTTTAATACTCCTGGTGTTTGTTTTTGGTTACAGGAGTAGTTGAGCAAGGCAAAGTTCGCTTTTTCTGTCGCCATTGACTCGGTACTTCCGCTCTCTCCATTATATATATATATATATATATATATATATATATATATATATATATATATATATATATATATATATATATATATATTTTAAGAATGAGAGTTTCAATTTTTAGAGAACTTTTTGCCTTGAAGCTTCCAAGGCTATGGATGTCAGCAATTATTATGCATAACAAGAATTGTAACGTCCATGGCCAAACATCAAACAATTGGTAAGCTTATAACAATTGCATATGGAAATTTTTAAAACCTATTTATCAAAATGGAATAGTAATCAGCAACCTGATCCAGAGAAAGAAAACTAAATAGTCAGATGGCAGATGATGATGATGTAATTCGTGATGAGACAAATCTTGCCTCCAAATCTCCAGTGAATGAGGTTGAGAGAATCACTATTTTCCATTCATGAACAAAAGATAGAATGACAAATATTTCAGAAGCATCTTTGCAGGTTGAGATGAGAATGCATCTATCTAGTCTTAAACAATCTCTCAAATCATTGTTTGAGAGACTTCTTAGAGCTATGCAGATGGTTTTTCTCATGGGCAGTTATCAAGGTGTCCCGTATCGGTTTCGGTGGGCATAACGATGCCCACCGTTTCCGATACGGATACGGGCCGTATCGGCCGATACGCCCCCCGTAACGGTCAACTTTTTTTTTTTTGCCAAAAAATTTTAAAAAAATATGGATTAAATCCAGAAAATTCCAAACATCCCAAATATGCATTCATTTATAATTTTGAACATGTTTATGGTGGTGAAGCGGTCTACTCTTTGGTGAAAAAGCTGTATCGGGCTGTCTGGTGAATTTATGATGCTAATAACCTGGAATTAACTGCAGAACTTATAAATTCAAATTTCTAACTGTCTAATACCAATAATATGTATATTAGAATAAATGTAACATCAAAGTATTTCAATTTTCACATGTACTATTATTTTTTATAATTTACTTTATATTATTTACAATTTATTTACATACCTGAGGAGTGAGGAGTGAGGACTTGCAAAAAATAATGTATTAAGACTTCTCTTATCTTGAATTTATGACCGACTCTTGTCCTGCCAATTGAACATTCTAAAGTAGAAAAAAAAATTAGTAATACCTGATATACTCCCTTGCAAGCATGTTGATTAAAGATTACTTGACTGGTTGTCACTTGTCAGGGGAGTTATTTTAAACGCAAGTTCAACAATGTAAAGTGTGTGTTTTTTTGGTGAATGTATGACCATGTGGGTAATGGAAAAGACTCACCAAATCGGAACTCACCACCAAAATGAAAACCTGCTTTGTTGTGGTTGCTCAACCTCCACGTCGTCATCGTTATCATCATCGGGTTGTTGCGGTCTTGCTGTTGCATATCCATAATATTCAGTGTCAGAGGGAAAGATCAGGTCAACGAAACCTGATGATGACTGATCCTGACTAGGCAAAGATTCTGACCCTGAGTGAGGATATCTACTAGTGCCCGTCGAATAGCCGTGCC
This sequence comes from Liriodendron chinense, assembly GCA_003013855.2. NCBI lineage: Eukaryota > Viridiplantae > Streptophyta > Magnoliopsida > Magnoliales > Magnoliaceae > Liriodendron > Liriodendron chinense. The sequence continues at coordinate 224,338 of ML058530.1, forward strand.
CATACTGGTACTCGTATTCAGGGCCAGGCTGTTGAGATTGAGATGAATAACTTGGATTTGGTTCATATGGTAGATGTGGAACAACGTCAGGAGGACTACTCCAACATGAAAGTGGCGGAACAGGTTCCCTATAATCCCATTGGCTGTAAGAATACCCATAATTCCTCGGATCATAGCCATACGCATGCTGATGTTCCAGATCTGTCGGTGTAGATTACGGTGCAGGTGCAGGACCTGCAGGTGCACTACTGGAGCCAGGCTCTTGCTGGCTGTATCGTGACTCAGTACACTCATAAGTTCGACCCCCTTGGCCCCGCTTGCTTCGTCGAAGTTCATCAGCCTCGCGATCCGTAGACGGCTGTATGGTATCAGTAGCCCAGGTGGGTTGAGCAATGCCAGAAGTGGGACCAGCATTAGGTGCATCATCATCATCATCATCATCATCATCATCATCTGTTTCAGTATCGCTAGAGCTCGCACTCTTCTGCTGAGTTTGCATGAAATCCGCCCCCCTTTCTGGGTCCAACACAAATGCACGACTCTCTTGCTGTGCCCTGCGTATTTCTGGGTCTTCAAGTTCTATTTCTTCACTATCATCTTCTATTTCTTTTTCCCTTACTTCCAACCAAGGTAGAAGTGGGTCATCCTCATCATAAATATTGTCCAAGTTTATTGGACAATAATCCCCATCACCGGCATTACTGGTAGGCCTCCTTGAATGCATGCGCATTCTTAGCCTCATGTTGTAATGCATAAAGACAAGTCTATCTAACGTCCTAGTATGAATTCTATTTCTATTCTTCGTATGAATAAGTGCAAAACAACTCCAATTTCTTTCGCAACTAGAGGAAGACGTTGTTTGGCTCAAAATCCTTACTGCAATTTTTTGGAGAGCCGGTGTGTCCTCTCCGAAATTTATCCACCAGTCGGCGGGGTGCAACTTAAGTATTGCATGTTGTGCAAGAGTATCTCCAAAGCTACCCTGGCGAGTTCCAAATATATCCAATTCATTCAAAGCCTTTATTTGTACATCTAAGTCAGGCTCTAATCTCTTTATCACGTTCTTTAATCCAATACGAATCTCATCATCCATAACAAATGATTGGGCATATCTATACCTAGGATTTAGGTAATAACCTGCTGCATGAATATCGTGGTGGAGCTGATTTGTCCATCTTTTGTCGATCAAATTCCAGTAAGATTGCTAGCTTGAACAATCACGTTTAATTGCCAACTTCGCTTTATCCATGGCGTCGTAGAGGAAGCCCATCGTAGGTGCTTCATCGGTTTCAACAAGACGAAGTACCCTCATCAGTGGTTCCACCACCTTTAAAATTTTCTTAACCCTCTTCCAATATTTGTTGTCTCTTATGGTGTTTACAACATCAACCGACGTCCCTGATGTCTTCTTCCCATATTTTGTGTTGAGCCATTGTTGGGAAGCAAACATTTCACTCAACTCTCCCCTATGCTGATACAAACTCTCTAAAGCTATAAAGTTTGTTGCAAATCTAGTCGCCGCTGGCCTAAGCAACTCTCGTCCCTTCGTGAACTTCCTCATTATTGCAACTAGGTGATTATGGTTGTAAATAAATGTTGTCACTTCTTTTGCTTTTTCAACCATTTCCTTGACATTCTTTCTCTTTCCAATATCTTCCAATATAAGATCAATACAATGTGCAGCACACGGTGACCAAAATATATGTTCTCTTTAGCATCAACATATTTCCTGCAGACTTATATGTTGCTTCATTATCTGTCACAATCTGCACCACATTCTCCTCCCCAATCTCATCCACTACTTTATCCATCAAGCTAAAAATATATTTAGCATTTTTTATTTCATCCGAGGCATCAATTGACTTGTGGTACACTGTTCCCAAGTGGCAAGACACCATAAAGTTGATCATGCTGCGTCTTGTTGGGTCAGTCCAACCATCACACATGATCGTGCATCCTCTGGCCTGCCATATGGGTTTAAAGGTATTTACGTATGCCTTTGTATCTGCATACTCTGCGTCTGTCCATTTTTCCCTAATCTCCTTGGCTGTGGGAGCTTTAATTCCTTCACCTGCTTCTGCTGCTGCATCAATTACCACCTGCCAATATGGAGAGTTTGCCGCATTAGGGGGTATGTTGGCATGTATAAATAACTTTGCTGCTGCCCTACCTAGTTTCTCAACAGAAGTTCTACTCCACATTTGTGTTATCTTCTTTTGTTTACTAGATTCTTTCCTAAAGAGGATCGGATCAACAGAGGGTCTCCTAGGCACATCTTCTTCTTCCACATCTACATCTATAGGATGACGAGCTACATGTGAAGATGTGCCCCGCCGGCTGCTAAACATACGCCTTAATCCACCAAACATACCCCCTCCAACCCCAGCTGTACTTCCCGTTGGGGCTGCAGTTGTACTCCCCTGGCCACTCCCACTCCCACTCGCACTTGAACCAAACGTGCGTCGACGTTCTTCCTCTTCACGAGCATAGCGCACGCTTTCTCTCCTAGCTATAGTCATTTCTCGATCAGAATCTTTCCCAGAATCAATGATGTCTTCGCCACGAACGCCCATATATTCTGGACCAAACACCTCTTGTCGGGCTCGATCAAGGATATCATCTTTCTTTTTCTGCACAGCAGCTCGTTTCCCCTTTGACCTCTTCTAAATTGGCTTGCATCTGTATCATTATCTCTTTGGGAACTTTGGTGCATCCTGCAACTTGACCCTTTCGATGTGCCAAATGTTGTTTAAGTCGCGTAATTCCACAATTTATTACTCTATCACAATAGTTGCATTTTATTTGGTGCCTTCCACCACCTACCCTCTGACAATGTTCCCATCCAATATCCTCATTTGCAGTTCCACTTCCAGTTCCAGTCCCAGACATTTTTTAATTAGAGATGGCTTATGTGATGTGGCTATGTCACTTAGATACTGAGTCTAAGAGTGAAATACTTAGATTTTAAAATTTATAAATGTAATTGTAAATCTTAAATACAGATAATGAAATCAAGTACTAACTACTAAATTCAAATACTAAACCCTATGGGCTACAGCCTACAAAGTACAACTACGAAGCTCCAAAACGGCAAAACCTGTCGAAAAAATAAAAATATAAACATACATTAGTCATTACTCATTAATCTGTAAATATGATTCTCCATGTTTTTGAAAAAAAATGATTTTCTCTAATTTTAAAAATTATTCCGAAATTTAAAAAAATACAAAAAAAATAACAAACCATATGCATAATCTGTAAAATGCACATGATTATGTTCTATTATAAGTAACACATGTTATCCAACCTTTAAACCAGAATTTTTTTTTGAAAAAGATGATTTTCCCTAATTTTTTAAATTATTGCGAAATTAAAAAAATACCAAAAAAATAACAAACCATGTGCATAATCTGTAAAATGCACATGATAACATTCTATTATAAGTAACACATATTATCCAACCTTTAAACCAAAATTTTTTTTGATAAAAATGATTTTCCCTAATTTTTAAAATTATTCCGAAATTAAAAAAATACAAAAAAAAATAGCAAACCATGTGCATAATCTGTAAAATGCACATGATTATGTTCTATTATAAGTAACACATGTCATCCAACCTTTAAATCAGAATTTTTTTTGAAAATATTAATTTTCCCATATTTTTAAAATTATTCCGAAATTAAAAAAATACAAAAAAAAAGCAAACCATGTGCATAATCTGTAAAATGCACATGATTATGTTCTATTATAAGTAACACATGTCATCCAACCTTTAAATCAGAATTTTTTTTTGAAAATATTAATTTTCCCTAATTTTTAAAATTATTCCGAAATTAAAAAAATACAAAAAAAATAGCAAACCATGTGCATAATCTGTAAAATGCACATGATTATGTTCTATTATAAGCAACACATGTCATCCAACCTTTAAATCAGAATTTCTTTTTGAAAATATTAATTTTTCCTAAATTTTAAAATTATTCCGAAATTAAAAAAATACCAAAAAAAATAACAAACCATGTGCATAATCTGTAAAATGCACATGCTTATATTTTATTATAAGTAACACATATTATCCAACCTTTAAACCAGAATTTTTTTTTGAAAAAAATGATTTTTCCTAATTTTTAAATTTATTCCGAAATTATTCCGAAATTAAAAAAAATACAAAAAAAAGCAAATCATGTGCATAATTTGTAAAATGCACATGATTGTATCCTACTATAAGTAACACATGTTATCCAACCATTAAACCAGAAAAAAAAAAACATGATTTTTACTAATTTTTAATATTAATCCGAAAATAGACAGAAATTAAAAAAATATAAAAAAATATAAAAATCAGTTGCATAATCTTGAAATACACATTTTAACATTTTACAATGGCTACAACATCATATCAAGGTGGAAAAAAAGTGATTAGAGCAAGAAAAATGTATAAATACCTATTTTCGGATTTCTTCGAAAAATGGCCAACGGAGCTTCGATTCATCCAAATCATAGAAATTGGTCGTTTTAATTCTCCAAAATAGACTAATTGTGGTCGTTTTTAGCAAAAGAACAGATTAGAAAAGAAATGGGGGAAGAAAAGTGGGAAGAAATTACAAAACAGCAACTATTTATAAAAAAAAAAAAAAAGTTACCGTTTTTTGACCGTTACGGGGGACGTAACGGCCGTTTTGGGCCGTACCGGCCGTTACGGTCCCAAATTTTCGGGGTCCCCGATTTGGACCCCGTATCGCGTAATGGTACCGGCCGTTTCCGGTACGTATCGGCCGGTACGGCCGATACGTAACCGGTACGGCACACCTTGGCAGTTATGGACGAAAGATGCAAGGCATGACATGCCCTGGTCTTGAAACATTTTGTTGGAAACTGAAGTTGCTTGTTCTAAAAATGGTATCTTTATCTGACAACAAAAATACACCCTTGATCTCCTGCAGAACTTATATGTGAAACTAATCACGTGTAACAAAATTATCATTGTTGTGAAGATGAGGAATTGGTAGTTGACCGAAGAGCCTCTGCTTTAAGCTGATTTACATAAATACATCTGTCCTATGCTTTGGTTGTGCACGCTCTCTGACATAATTGGAGCGTCTATGTATAATTTTGATGTATTTTTAATTCTTTCCTATGAATGGACTTCGAGTGGTTCTCATAACCATCTTCATGTTGCGACAGCATACTCAAGTGCTAGTTGGGCGGACCGACAATTGGATAATGATCTACATTAGTGATTTGGAGGAAACCTTGTGGCCTAGACCCTGGGAAGCAAGAACATTTAGTGGCGGCTAGCAGCTAGGAGAGTGCGGAGACTGAGTGTCCTGGCATGGACCATAAGGCATGTTTTGTGACATGGTTTAAGACTTTCCAAGTGGAATTGGGCATCGATGTCCAAGTTCCCATGAGCAAGGTATTCCATAACGGTTATGGTGGCCATAACAGCCACTGCCGTTAACATTACTATAAGGTCTGTAACAGCCATTATGGCCCTTCCCCCCACACCCCCGATAGTTACAAGGCCGTTTGTGAGAAATGGTACCCCATTCGTGAAGTTTTTGTAGTGTTTGGATTTCATCTCATTAGTGGTTGCATGAGTTACACTTGAGGACTGAACTTGGCTTTTTTAGTTGGCCAAAAGAAAGAAAAGCATGCTTCCTTGCATTTGTTGCTTTTTGTTTCAGTGGCTGCTTGGATCTTGGTTGGCTGAAGGAAAAAAAGAAAGAAAAAGAAAGGCTTACCTGCTTTTGCTGATTTTTATTTTGGTGGTTGCATTTGTGGCTGGTGTAGACACTGCCCTTCATGTAATGTTAGATATGATAGACGTGAACAAATCTTTCAACTCATCGAACTTTACCCGTACAATATTTTTTGAAACCACAATAGCATCTCTTTATTCAGGGTAGGGGTTATTTAAGTGAAGTTATGTTTCTTTCCTGTTATTTGGAGTGACTTTTGTCAAGTTGGAAAATTTGGTTGCTGCATTTTGTGTTTATATTGAATATTTATATCAGTATCACTATTTACTTGCCAAGATTGCTTGCAATTCGGCTCTTGCTCTCAGAGGCATGCTTTGATCCTTCACTTCCTTTCAGGTTAGTGCCATGTTAAGACATGCATCATTGCCATCAATTTCAGGCCTTATAAATTACCTGCGCAGCAATGGTACGCGGTTATTCTCTTGGCTTAATATTCGCTATTAGTTCCTCTTGGTAAATGAATGGTCTGATATTTCTTGCTAGTGCATTCTTTTTATTTGATTCCGAGGCTAGTTGATTCTCATCTATTCCTTGCATGTTCCTTGAATATCTGTGATATTCCTATCGCCATCTGGACTAGTTTTTGCTTCCTTAAAGAATTCGAAACTCCTTTTTCTGTGAAAGATTACATATTATCCAACAGGTATTTCCTTTACATGTGAATAAAATCCTTCCCCCCACCACACCCACACACCTTCCCCCCCTTTTAAACCCTATGTGGATGAAATTCTTGAAAACTTTAATGGCGTCGACGGATCTGCTGGCAGGATGATTTACAAGATCTACCAATCACCACTGCCTTTCACAGTCCTAACTATGTGGATAAAATTCTTGAAAACTTTAATGGCGTCGACGGATCTGCTGGCAGGATGATTTACAAGATCTACCAATCACCACTACCTTTCACAGTCCTAATTGCTATAAGCAATTTAAGCAACTAAGTGAATGGTATATTCTCTTAAGATGATGATTGGACCTGATGGTACTTCATTATTCCTATATTTAGGGCTGGCAATCATACAGCCCTGGGCCAGGAAAAATCCATACTTTGAATATGCCCAGCCCAACCAGTTCAAGATCCAGGCTTTGTACCGAGCCCAGGCCTCCCTGTCGCCAGGCCTACTTATATGTGATGGAACTTTCACATGCATATATTTGATATTTGAAATCTTCTGTGTCTTAGTGCATTTAAGGCTTTTGATGCTAATAATGTCAAGTGGTGGTTAGCTTTTGAGAGTGCTTTTTGAGAAAAAAGGGCCCATGTATCAAATTAACTTGCCTGAGAAAAATGACTCATGCAAAACAACTTCTCTGTGCACTTGAAGCCACATCCGCTGATGCGGCTTGTATGCATGTGAGACCAACCTTCTAATTAGCCAAGGCCCTTCCATGCTGGTGCCTGGCCAAAGTTTAGGGTGGTCTGTCCATTTCATGCATGCGTAGCCCTCCTGACAAGCTGATCGTCTTCACTTAGGCCTAGGGCACTTACCTGGTGGGCGCCCACCGGAGAAGCAGCTGGGTCTCACACATGGTTTCTGTGTTGGCCTGTATGAGTCACAGATGCACTTGTCTAAGTCCCGTTAGCAGGGCTGCTCTTGCCTTGATTATGGTGTCACTTTACAACCCACCAGACTCAAATACTTTTAATTTGCTCATGGCATTTGCTATATCAATGGTTGGATTCTTTATAATATCATAAATGTTCTATCCTGCTAACATGTGTTTACGAGGGTTAATAGATTTCTTTGTCCCGCGCAGTCCAAATCTGAATTGTGAACTTCTATTTGCTTGATGTGGTTGCAGATCAAGTTTCATGTATCTTTTGGTTAATACATTCAGATCTTCATGAAGTCAGGGCCGTTGCATCTGTTGAATACATGTCCAGTATAGTTGCCAGTTTAGAGCCACTAATTCAATCCATGGATGGACAACGAAGCCATTCAGGGAACCTGCTTTTGCTTGAACAGAATTCTAAAGGAGGAAAATTTAATGTGCGGATGAAGCGGCGCAATGGAAGAGTGAGAATGATTGTGAGCTCTCTCTCTCTCTCTCTCTCTCTCCTGTATTGGTTGTCAATTGAACCTTCTAACATGTTACAATTTGTGAAAATTATTATTTAGTGTGAAGAGTTTCATGTGGAGCAAGCAGGCATTAAATTCGTAGCTGTTTCTTCCGGAAATGTGGTGATCAATCAAACCCTTTTGCCTAAGGTCAGTACATGATCAATCAAACCCTCCTACACACCCAAGTGTTCACACACACACACACACACAAGTGCAGAAATAGGCACACCTGCGTCTTTACTGTGTTAGTTCCAGTTTTTTAATGAACCCCCCTTCAACAGGTACAATTCAATCTCCAGCTATCAGAAAAGGAACGGGTTGATAGGGCAAATGTTATACTTCCATTTGAACACCAAGGTATGCATACTGTAATTTCTGAATTTCGATTGTTAAAAAATACTGATTGGCGTTCTTAATTAGAAATCTTGTCTTTATTCCTAATTTTATTATTTATTTTTATTTTTGCTTTAACAATAGTCGAGTGTTTTTCTGTTTATTCGCTATTTTCTTTCTCATCACTTTACATGAAAAAGTTTATATATGATATCAAGCCCTTGGTGTTACTACACAAGTTGATGCATTACTCCAGCTATTGGGGCAGTCCAAACTCCAAAGTGTTACGTGGGACAAAGTCCTTGATAATATATTAAAAGTAATGACCTGTTTTCGAGCCAAGATCATGACATAAATCCCAATAACTGATGCTAAGGTGTGAAATGCAAAACATTTTCTTTGGAGGTTTGACACCTTTAGGTGCTGACAAATAGTTTTGCACAAAGGGCAGCAATTTTTAGTGGCAGTGACTTCACCAGTCTGTTATGAAATATGCTCTCAGATGCAATTCGGGGACGACCATAGTTCCTAAAAATCTTGGAGACAGTTCAAAAATTGGTGGCAGAGTCAACTCGACTTGGTTGAATTTCGAGTTAAATCTCCATGTTGATTCAGTTCAACCAAAATTTAAATTGGAACATACGTATATTTTGGATTTCTTTTTCTTTTGTTTGATGGGCAACTGGCATTCTATTGAAGGAGAAACAGAAGTGCAGAAGCCAAAAAATAGCAACAGAACATCAAAATCAAACTACCACAGTAGCTGCCAAAACCAGCAGCAGCCCAACCCCAAAGACACCCAAAACCCTGAGATATATTTCTTTCTTAGAAGTAGGGTGCATTTGTGTCTACTGTTTGATTGGGTGATCGTGATTTTACCCTGAGAAGCTATAAATGAAAACAAACACATGGATTTACATGGTTAGTCACAAATGTGGGACCATGCCCTTGGGTCAAGAAGATCGGAACTTTCAATATGCAGAAAAAAATTTAATACAACTGAAATACTACCTCTAAACATATTTTATATACTGAAAATACCTTCAGATATTGAAGTTGGGAATGCTGCCCTTAAACCCCCACCCATGAGGCCACTGGCCCACGGACCCCACCAACTAGGATTGTTTGCAGTCCCATAATCAGGTAGACACCTGAATGTAAATGTAAAAATTACTTAGTTTTATAACACAGTGTTTATTTATGCAATTTCTTCATTTTTTTAATTCATGAATTATGTATCATTTTAAATACTGAATCTTTATCTTCGAGTCGACCAGACCTGAACTGACATTGAGTTAAGTCAGGTTTTTGGGTTCTTAAACATTTTCTTTCCCATGCATTGTTGTCTTCTGCTTCTGGAGACAATGTTTCTGCAGATGCATGTTTGTAAAATAACTTTTGCCTTCAGTTGAACCACCATCTACAAATACTCTTTTTTTTTTTTTTGCTTCTTGAAACTTCTACACTCAAATGGGATGATTTTTTTTAGTGACATTGTTTATTTCAGAAAATGGCAAGGCAGTACAGATTTACGATGGCCGGCGATCCCTTTCCGAGGACCAAAGTGATCCACATCCGATCAGATCTGTTCTTACTGACAGTAAATTGATTACAGAAGCTGACAGTGGCAAGGGTGAGATCCATTACATTCGAGATTCAGATGATGAGCAGATTGACTCTGATGAGGACCCAGATGATGATTTAGATATCTAAGCACGTTTCTCAGTTCTTTTGCTTGGACGCTGTTGAAATCAAAGAATGGATGACTGATGTAGATGTTGGCCTCATCTTCATTTGATCTGAAATGAGTGAGGCGATAGTACTAAGATTGGGTCACTGACACTGTATTTCTTCTAAGTCCATTAATGAAAGGAAGCTCCATGACAAGTTATGTGGTTGTGGGCCCAACTGATTTCATCTTTCTTTGGTTGCCCAGAGATGTGAACATAAATCCTAATGATTTTGTGTAATGTTAGCAGAAAATAGTTCTACCCAGTACGGAAAAGTGTGGCAACCAGCTGTGTACGAGAACCAATCAAGAATGTGTTGGCTCCCTCTTGCTACATACTTCTGCATTAGAAACTGTGGAATCTCCATTTCCAACTAAATAGCAGAAGCCCAAATCGCCTGCTTGGAATGGACAACATGAGGGTTTTTATGAACTCCTAGAGGTTTCTAATAGGGCAATGAATGGATTGGGTGGAGCCGAAGCATATGCATACCATTGCCTAGGTTGTGAGTTAGTCCAGTTCCAACCTAGTCAGAATCTGGCTTGGGCTGGCCTCGGGCCGCCCTCCAAACAGTCTGTGTACAAATGTTGAGTTGCGCAGGTCCGACCTACTTCCTGGGTCTTTAGGTAGATGCAAGTCCATGTCCGTCGCAAATGATTATCATAGTAAGATTCAGCCCTGGATCTGACCTGTGGCTCTTGAGGCTGAGCCTGCATGTGGTCTGTTCTTTGGGCCAGACTAGCCCAGTCCATTTGCCACCCTTGATCTCATCATCGTTGGAGACATTGGCATCTTACTAATATCGAACTTCATCAATGGTTTTTAGAACTGTACACAAATTCATGCATCCAACAATGAGGGCCTCTTCAGATACTGGATGGTTTGGGATGCAGCAGGTAGGACAGCCCATCTGTTACTTGGAGTGTGAGATGCAATACATCCACTTCTAAATGTTTTTTTTCTTTGGATTTTAACACTCACAATGAGAAGATATCCAAAAGATGTGATTCACCCCATCCAAACGGGCGCTAGGAAACAACATTGTCAACAAAAAATGATGCAAGATTGAAGAGGGAAACCCACAAAATCAGTCACAGATAAAACATTGTGCCAAGCTGCCCCACATGTATCTTGCCCAACATGTCCAAAACTCAAATAAGACCTGTGTTCCACTACTACTAAATGTCCAAATGGATACAATATCAAGCATCCTGAGATGTTTGGATTTCAATCTAGCAAAGCGGCAAAAGAGTTTCACTAATTTCCAAGTTTGGTTGAAACTAACTAAACATAAATTTGCAACTTGGAATTTGGATCGATGACGGAAATGTTAACCAATTGGTCGGGAAACAAATTACACAACAAAAATCAATAATACTTCTGCCTAGATTTCATCAATGATTTACAAAAAAAATGGTAGTAGAGTTACATCCAACATCCTAAGAATCCAAACTCCAAATTCCTGCATATGAACAGATGGGATCAAAAGAGAGACAATTAGATAAAAGAAATTTGCAGTCACCAGAACACTCAATTGTGAATTAGATCATTAAATAAGATATAATTACGATTACGATCGTTTCGTCAAAGCGACATGGAATATCTATGTAACTTCATGCTTTGATTTCCTCTTACTAAATTCCTTTTGCTTGAGATATTCATATAAAAAGAGTATGGGCCAAGGTGCCAGAGATAACACCAGAGGATTTATCAACAATGATACACTTCATTCATGCATTCTACATTTGATCTTCACGGACCTCACCAAGGCTCTACTTGTGTGAGTAGGATTGGAATCTAATTTGCAGGCACGTGTAAGAACAGAACCATTCATCAGGCAGGCTTGACATTTCAGGAAGGTCCACCGACAAGTGGGCCACACACGAAAAAAATGGACGGCTAGAAAATTTGGCTGACAGTCCACATTTGACTCACAAGGATAGCTTAAAAACTTGACTCCACTCGATGTCTAGCTGAGTTGGGTCGATTCGAATACTTGGGTCTCTCATTGACTTGACTCGTTATTTTAATATAATTATATTTAAAGTATCCACCGTTGGAAGAACATCTTAAAATTGTTGTAAAGAGAAAAATTCATAACAAAACAAAAACTCTACTCTATGGTGCACTGGTAGCAGGCGCAACCTTTCTCTGATGAGGTTGCCTCGTTTGAATTGCACTATTTTTTAACAAAAACCAGATTGGGCAAGTGACTTGGTCAATTCACGCCGAGTTGTATTGAGGCAATCGAGTTTTTGAGCTGACTTGACAAGTCACATTAAGTCCTGACCAGACTCAGCCGAGTTTTTGAGTCAAGCCACTGAGTCTTAGAACTATACATCCAAGTGTTGGCCTACCCACTATGCTGACGAATCTGGTTTTTGGGATCCTGATGAACAGACTGGGTTTTGCAAAACTGCGCCAAGTGTGCCACCGACCTGCATAAGTTGCCTTCACATCATTTACTCCATTTCCTGGGATCCTGGCTTCCTAGAGGAGCATTTTATGAAGCCCTACTACTTTCCAAACTATTTGGAAAGCATAATCCACAGGACTTAAGTACAATGTACAATACATGAAAAAGCCCAATAAAGATAAGGCTCAAGGCTGAAGCTCACAACACTAACAAACACTATAACGGCCTGTTTGCAAGCATGGTGCTGCTAGTCAAATCAGATCAGATAGCCTTATTCATTTCATTTTTTAGTGAGAGAACAAAGCAAACCAATCAGGAAAAAACAGTCTGAACTTATTTTTCACTTACGTCCAGGACATTTTGGATAAAGCAAACTCTTGATTAGAAATTCTGACAAAATTGGGTTTCACCCCCATCCAAACAGGGCCCTCCTAAACAAAATTAATCACTATGAAATAAAGAAAAACAGGGAGGACCATTTCCTACAAAGTTAAAAAATCAAAGAATATAGGACAGGATTCTACCTCAGGATAAGATGACAAGACCAAGGTACATGGACCCACAGAGAAACATAAGTGATATAAATCCCCTGCGAGCAAAGTCCATCAGGAACTAAAGTTAGAGAAAACAAAATGAGAATTGTGAAAACATCCGCTCGTCATCTGGGAGAAGTATACCAACATGTGAAACACCACCTGACTATGGAAATCATAACTACGTTACTCAAGATGCGAGAAGTATACCAAGATGCGAAACACCATCTGACTATAGAAATCATTACTCACCACACTGAGAAAAAGATTCTTTTTATGGGACTCTCCCTGCGATACTGGAGTTTTCTTTTTTTAATTAAAAGAAAAAAAATCTTCGCATACTTTCCCCCAGGGACTCCAAATATAGCCTAATTTAAATAAACACATGACCATTTTTTGTAGCCATGTTTGTTTTCTAGGCAAAAGTCTCACCAAATGACTCCCCATGCAACACCATTACAAGGGCAAGGGCAAACTTCCGCAAACTTCTCGGCATCACTTGAGTGGACCCTTCGAGATATTAGGTCATCATAGATATCTGCATTGATGTATACATACACAGCTTTTAGAGGAAAGTGTTTGAAATTTCACAGGCCAGTAACTTATATCTGCTAACAAGTGCTTGACTAATTAAATTTAAGAATGTATTGATCAAAGTGGAACTGCAGGGTCCAGAGCCTCAGCTAATTTATGACTAGCTGACATTCTGAACTCAGTATATGAGGGTTCCATCTTTTAGTGATCTGGAATGTTGATCAGATGGGACCCACAATGGATGGGTGACGCCTAAAACATCTCCCAGATCGATGCCCCACAAATACACAGTTGAGAAATATAGTATTGGTCCATAAGGCAGACAAATATTGGACGGGTTTGGTTTTCCGATCTTGAAGATTTTTGGACTATTGTCCTTCGATGAGGGAACCGTAAAATCAATATACTGAGCCAATGAACCGTGTGTTCCACATGTATGAAACTGGGAGCACTAGCAAACTTTTGTTGAGGCTCAGGATTCTATAATCCCTCTCAAACAAAAAGTAGTTGACAGCTACCGTGGTCAGAATACCATACCGTAAACTGAAAACAAGCTGTTCATTACACCTGCAATCATAAAATGAAAGGCACATAAGCAATCTCATATGTTCAAGATAAACGAATATGGAAGTCATGTAGAAAGTTCAATTAAAGGTACAATGCAACCAGCTAAGTACTTACCTATGAACAGAATGATATACCGGAGTATACGGACCTTTGTAGTTTCTTGCAATAGCCAAATTATTGCAAGGAATATAATAAATCCTGAGTGTTTGATTTTCCAAATGTTAATTATGTGCTAATCTTGAATGGAAGTACATGAGTATTCAAAGAAAGAAAGATCACGACCACGAAGAGCTTACCAATACAAAGTCCTCGAAGCAACCACTGCACAGTCAATAAAAGAAAGATAAATCAAGCAGGCATGCAAAATCCATGATTCCAAGTAAGATATATGCTCTTTTTCATCACAGAAGTCCTACAGAAAGCAACATATTATGTGGAAGTGTAACTACTTACGTTTTTGGCCACAAAGAGCACAATAAGCAATGCAACGCCAAAACATCCAGCAGCAATTCTTGCAGTAAGAAGATTTGTGGATGCGAGAATAAAAACCATTCCCCAAAATGAAGAACCAAGATCTGGATGCAAAAGGCACATGCTATTAGACAATGAAAGCCACTAAGAAGCAAGTCTGGTATCTCAATATCATTGGCATGTTGTGTGTTTTCATCCATGTGAGCTCCCATAGACAACATGGCACATATGCATACAAGACATGGCTGCTTGTCCAGCAGGTCCCACAGGCTAGACCCAAAAAATAGGCCCATCTGATGGTCCTAATTGTGTTTTTTTTTTTGGGGGGGGGGGGGGGGGGGGGGGAAGAGGATGAGCAGCTGTCGTTTTGTAGAAGTTTGCCAGGTGTCCCATGGGAACTCGTGAATCATAAAGTGTGTGATAAGCCACGTGCAATTCCTCCCAGGAGCTATATGATCTTGACACCAGAGCATCACAGTATCCTCAAGGTTTCAGTTTGTAGGATCCCTGGCTCTGTTATCTAGACAGTTGATCTGATGCTCTGCACCAAGGATGGATAATTGCGCTAAAAATCTCCAAGACAGTAAGATCGTAGCCTCCCAATATTTGGCCTTCTCTCAGTAGAATCTGGACCAATGCCGTAATTCTCTCCAGAACCTTCTATATCCAGTTCACCAGTTGAAGGATTAGGATTGTCATGTTGGGAAAATGTTCCGCGCATGGCCCATCCATGACCCATCTGACCAATTGTCTAGATCACTGAGCCAAGGGGTCCCATTTACGCAAGCTGGATACTGTACTTGTCCTTGGCGTGTATCATATAATTCCTCTCCTCCATAGCCACCACCACCACCACCAAAAACAACAACATGGATTTGCAAGGCTCTAACTCAGAGCTTCTGCTGAAAATACAAGTCTTTATAATGAGAAAACATAAAGATCAAGGATATAAATGTATTACATCCAGCAGGCAAAATCACCCAATATATACCACCACGAGTCTGTGTGACTCCGCCCTCATTGGCATGAACTTGTATCCCCTCCACCTGCAAGTCAAATTGATTAGGAAAATACATTCGGTGCATGTAAGGATTTTATTAGAAAAATAAGGTCGGTGCATGCAAAGAGCAGATCTACTGATTTAAAAAAATAGCAAATGGGTAGGAATAGTCTTTATTCAAGCCCACTAGGCCATGCTGTTCTATAATCATGCCACCCCTAGCTTCGTAAGAAACCATATAGCCACATTGAACAATCATTATACCAAGACAACTTAATTAAAAGCAATAAAGTCTTCTTAAATCACCTGATTAGAACTCATTTCATAGAAATCCACCTCTAGAGGCCTTCTAAAAGAAACTAGTATGCATGCACCTATATACAAGGATGTTCAATTCTCTAAAGAAATTGCCATCTGATATTTAGTTAAGACATATGTCAACACATATAGATACAATTAACAGGGGAAACCTTAAGTAATCTTTGTATTGGATTTTCGCTGTGTGTGGAGAGAGAGAGAGAGAGAGAGAGAGAGAGAGAGAGAGAGAGAGAGAGAGAGAGAGAGGTGGTCTCCTACGAACCAGACCGCATATATCTTATGTGCAGGCAAACTCGGGCCAGGCTCGGGTGGGCCCCACTGAGACGTGTTTCTAAAATCCACTCTGACCATCAGATGCATCAGCTCTTGTTAGGCCCATGGCCCAAAAATCAGCCACGCTCATAATTCAGGTGGATTTAGAAAACACATCATGGTGGGACCCATCCTATCCAACCCCTTATCCATTAGGAGAAAACCATGAGTGTTGGCTAGACTTAGAGGCCGAACTTCAAACTTATAGGGAAGCTTTGTTGTTTATGCTAACTTGACTACTAGGTGTCACCCTACTTAAACGGGTTGCGTTTTCTAATAGCCTTTTACAACGGTACTATTCAAGGCCCGTTGCGCACTTCCTTAGCTTGCATGTCCAATACGTCAAAAACTATAGAAAGTCTAATCGCATCTGCTTAGCAATCACTAAAGGCGAGAATAGAATTCTCTCCTAGTGGAGGAAGGCTTCGATACTCTCAAGATGTGTTTTCACACCAACTATTTTTGTCTCCAAAACTTTTTCTACTTTATTTCATTAAAAGGAACTATATACAACCATTACAACTTGTTTACAAGTACGATGGCTCAACACTATTATACATGATGGCTCATCTTTTTACAAGACACTAAAAAGGATATGACTCAATACTAATTTGATGACTCATGCCTTTACAAGGCACTAAAAAGGATAGGACTTGGTACTAATTTGTGACTAATCTCTTTACAAGGCACTAAAAAGGGCATTACTCATCCATATGACATAATGACTTGTGAATCATTTCTTTACAAAGACACGACTCATTCATATGACATGATGACATGTAACAACCCATAAGTAAGACAGATTATTATATGATTCTCATGGCACCTTATAATCAGACAAGTGATACCTCATTACTTTACATCAAACATGACGTTATATAAAAGACAGAATAAAAACATGAGCCTCTTAATTCTTTATTAATCTTCTATTATTGATCCTTCATCTTCATCTAAAATAAATATGTCATCATTTTTGTTGTAGACTCAATTCTTTCCGCACAAGAAATTAATTCCCACAGTCAGTCTTCGAAGTATTGGTATCGTTACAAGTTTCGCTGGCTGGGGATACAGAAACTATATCGATATTGTTGATAATATCGCCGATAATCAGAAATGTGGGGAAACATTAAGGAAACATGGAGAAAACGGTCGAATTTTTTAGTGAAACTTCAGGATATGTTAAAATACTCATATTTGCATATTTAGAAATAAAAAAATTTGCAGAAAGAATGCATACATGGTGTTATCAAAATCATATGATTTACGATATGAATTGTACGATTCATATTGTATTGTATGGGTGTACAATATGAATCGTACAACCAAACCGCAAATCTTAAATAATCGTATGATTATCATATGAATCATATCGAATCGTATGATAATCGTATCGAATCGTAAGATAATTTTGGAATTCTGCCTGCACTGCACACATGTACTGTATTCCTCGTCTGTATTCCTACTTGCACTGCACACTTACACTGTATACCTTATTTACATAAAAACATTTAAGTAAATATCATATTTTAATTTATATTTCTATTTACTTTTAAGTTATTTATGTAAATAAGGAAGTACCTCCCATTTAGATTCAATAAAAAATACTAAAAAATCAAATTCCCAATAATAAAGATTTCAATTTTCCATTCCAAGTACAAATCATGAATTTTTGACATTCCATGAAAAGTTCGTCTTTTGAACGGTGGGGTTTTCTTTAAATCTAAACCATTCATAAATTCTAATATATTAAAATTAGGCTAAAACAGCAAAGACCGGTAAAATATTCATGATAGTTATGTTGATTTATGAGTGGATTGATAATTCAGGTTTTACTTAGACTCTACGGACATAGCAATATGATCATATCATCGTTTTAATGCGTATTCATGTAAATAGGTCTATGATTTGACAACTCTCTACCATTAAAAATATCCTATTTTTTCTTTTAGGGATTCTGATATTCAAAAACCCAAAATAAAGAAATCAAGATATCTTTTTTTCACAATGGAATTAAATGTCATTTTTTCTAACATGATTCTACACTTAAGAAAAGTACAAAACAAAATTTTTAATGACTCTTTGCAAATCTTTTTTAGGGTTACTTTTTAAATGATTACAACACAATAATACATTTATACATAGATATTTTATACATCATACATTATACTTTATACATACAATTGATACTATATTAATGTCATGGTTAAATTGTGTTTTTAGCATATTCATGAGAAAATGGATGATTGATATGTTTTTTAATTTTTCTTATCTATGTATAATTGTTTTGTATTTTTTATGATATTTTTATAAAAATCTGAAAAAATCTTACGATTCATGATACGATACGATTCAGACAAGAAAACGATTTACGATATGATTTATGATTTGACAACATTGTGCATACATAATAAGTTTTCATTTAATGGGGAACTTAAAACATGTATTGTTATAAGAAATCAGTCCAATGATCCCCTCAATCCCATCTATCCATCTAACCATCCTACGTTCCATCCAAACATCCATCAATATTTTCGAATATCGACAACACGGTATTTCACTAAGAAATCGTCGACACCTGAAAAGGAGACGAAAGATTGTGGTCTTGATATCGTGCATGTTGCATTAGTGGTAATATTGACGACAATTTGATTATTACAACTATGCACCCATAAAAAAAATTGAAATGGATTTTTTTAATAAACAGATTTTTGGCGATATCGATACATTGGTGATATTATCGAAATATCGTCTATACACTTGTGATACAAGCTACACTTGGAATTTGCACAGTCGAAAATATTGGCAATAATTTGGAGATATTGATACATTCGTGATACAAGCGACACATGGAATTTACACAATCGAAATTATTGGTGACACATTGATGATATCGATACATTCGCGATACTTAGTGATAAATTATTGATACCTGGAATTTTTTATACTACCGGTGTATCGGTATCGCTACCTATGTTATCGGTATCCCTGAGCTGAAAATAGAGATAATATTGGGGATAATTCAAACATTGCCCACAATTCTTTGACACTTGGATCCTGGAACATCATTTTGATTTGTTTGGGAGCTTTAGTAGGACATTCATATGCATAATGTCCTTATTTGCTACAGGAAAAATACGCTCCTACTTTAAGGAATCTTCTTGTAAGGTTAAAATTATGAGTTTTTTTTTTTCTTCTGAAATTTAATTTTTTGTGGAACTTAATAACATCCTACTCTAGGGATATAGTCATAGGTTTTTGGACCAATTTTCAGAATTTCCTTTTTCGCATGCATGTTATAACACAGTTTCTTGATTTCTTATCACACATATTTGATGACATTTGCAAAAACAAGAGTATTAGCAAAAAACATTTTTGAAGATAATGTTTCTATTAGTAGATTATTGATCCCTTCCAATCAGTGCTCGAAATATCGGTATCGCGTTACGTATCGCATCTTTGGGATATAGATATGTATCGGTTATCGCATGGGATGTATCGTTTGTATCGGGTAATTTATCGCACTTTTTTAAAGGTAATGTATCACACTTTTTGAGAAACATGGGGAAACATTGGGAAAATGGTTGAATTTTTTAATGAAACTTCAGTGTTTGTTAAAAAAAACCTTAATACACACTTTTAAATCATAACATCTTAAAAAAGAAGTGCACTTAATAGGTTTTCTTTATATAGGGTCCTAAGTTATGCGCCGTCTGACTGAACTGATGTAACTATAATAAAATTGAATGCATAACATTTAGAGTGTATGTGATGATCATTTCATCAAACACTCCCAAATACTTTAAAATTGGTCTTAATTGATAGCTGGTTGAAGGAAAATTTATTTATTTATTTTTTAATAATTTCTAATTAAAATTGATTTTTATTTTTTGAAAATTAACAAAGACTTAACAAATCAGTAAATCAACCATCATACGTGAGTGCAACATTGCTAGCAATTTGGGAGAAATTGGGGAAATTTTGAATGTTTCCTAATTTTCCCTAAATCGGACCACCTACAATTAAATTTTGAAATCAGAGTATGTGATGATCATTTCATCAAATACTCCTAAATACTTTGAAATTAGTCTTAATTGACAGCTGGTTGAAGGAAAATTTTGAAAAAAAAAAAAAAAAACATGGAGAACATGACGAACCAATGGATATCAAAATCTAAGCTCCAACTCCATGACTTTTCATGCAAAACATGAAGAACCAATGGATTTGTAACTATTTGAAATTGATTTAATATAATTTCAACAAAAAAAGGATTAGAAATTGAAAATGCTCACCGGATCGATCGTGTGGGATATATCGGCACTACCTGTGCGTTTCGTATCGCACAAGTGGGATATAAAATATATCGTGGGATATATCGGCCGTTATCGTCGATATTTAAAACATTGCTTCCAATAACGAGGCAACAAAATGTCATATTAATTGTCCACAACAGATGTAGACCCAAATAATATACTTCTTGAGCATAACTTTCTGCATATTCTTCAAAGAGTCAAGGTTGGTCAATCTCCTTTTGTATAAAGAAGTAAATTAATGGTCTATTGGTAAAATGTTGATGTCTTGAACTCTTGGAGGAGCTTATTTCCTAGCTAAAAGACTCCAGCCGAGAGATGGCTTCCTTTTTGTTCGACTGTTAAATAACTCCACCGGTATCTAGCTTTTCTGACTGTGCATGTGTAAAAACATTCTATTGTCCACTTGCTTCATTGTTTGTAGTATGTATGGTCACTTCATCCATACGACTATAATGTCTTCAACATCCCCAGTTGGAGCATCATTGAGATTAATAAATGGGATCTCTATTCTTGTGGAAATGATGGCTCCTTTTATAGCTTCAGCCTTTGTGATTGATCTCATCATCCTTACTTGAGAAGTGGTGTTGTCTTCGATTTCTTCCTTAGTTGATGATTCTTCTTTCTAGCTTTGGAATAAAGATATAGCATATTCCATCTTTTTCCTTTTGAATTCCTCCATATTTTCATGTAGGAAACCTAGATGTTGATTATGATTTTTGGCTGCTTCTTTCGTTTCACTTTGCCATCCATTTCTTTCGCTTTCTTGGATTTCTGCAACTTTGTTGAGGATATGCTGCATTTGCCTCAACTTTTTTTCTATGCTTGAGAGATGGCGTTCTGTGAAAGTCATCCAATGAATAAGATAATTTAGCTACCTTATCACATCCTTTTGATGTTGCTGAGACTTGGCATCATGAACTACTAAGTAGCTCACATTTGCCTACTTCAAATGAAGATAGAGCGTATGCACAGCCGTAACCCATCCATAACAACCATCATATGACAACAGTTGAAGCTTGGAAATGAGAGAAGTATCAGTTGGTTAAGAAACTCAAATCAATACATGAAGATGCTCATCCTCATATTTTGTCTCTTGTTGAATTAACAAAGCTATTAAAAAATGTTGTGCAGAACATCCATTAGAAGAAAGTGATGTTGATTCTCCAAAAGCTCACATCCCAACTTTACACTACATCCCTATCCAAAGTAAGGCTATCAAGTACAATAAAGAAGATGAAAAGGAAATCCATATACAAGTTCAAGAGTTGCTGAAGAAAGCCCAATTAGACCTTAACAGTCAAATTACTTGTGTGCAAGTTTCTTCGTCCACAATCGTAGTGATCACCAAGAGGGGAGGTACGAATGGTGATCAATTATCTCCCTAAACAATGTCATTATGGATAGAAAATGGCCACTGCCGAACAAAGAGAAGTTAATACAAAGAGTCGCAGAAAAGAAAGTCTTCTTAAAATTCAACTGTAAGTCTAACCATCATCAAATCAAAATCAAGGAAGAAAACATTTACAAAACAACATTCTCGACTCTGGACATACTGTTCGAATGGCTAATTATGTCGTTTGGTGTGAAGAATGCCCCAGCACAATTCCAAAGGAGGATGGATTTTATTTTTCGTCCTCATTATGATTTTAATGCTAACTTTAAAGATGATTTCTTGGTATTTCCTGACAATATGCAGGATCATCTTAAGCATTTAGAGGTATTCGTACAATTAGTCTAAAATCATGGAAATTGGTCTTTCAACATCCAAAGACAAATTCCAAGCCACTGTAGAAGAAGTTGATTTTCTAGGGTCCAACTAGAAAAGGGCCAGATCAAGATACAACCTCATGTGCTTCAGAAGATTGAAAAGTTCCAAGACAAACTCATTAACAAATTGCAATGCCAAAGGTTCCTCAGATGCATCAATTACATTAGGAATTTTATTCTTAATATCTCAGAGAAGTCGAAATCAATGTTCGCAGTATCGGTTTCACATTACGTTTCGCACCCTTGGGATACAGATACATATTGCGTATCGGTGAGAAATATCGGTTGTATCGCGGAATGTATCGCACTTTTTGGGAAACATGGGGAAACATTGTGAAATTGATTGAATTTTTCAATGAAACTTCAGGGATTGTTAAAATGGACCTCAATACACACATTTAAATCATAATATGTAAAAAAAAGTTCCACATAATGTAGTTCCTTTGTAAAAGAATCCTAAGCTATGCGCTATCTGACTGAACTGATGCAACTATTGTTTAAATTGATTCCATAAGATATACAAATGTAACAAGACATTAATGTAAACACAACCAATGCATTGACAAAGTAAAACAAGCAAGAGAGTTGAGAAATATACCCATGGATGATGCAACTGAATGAGTATCCTCCAAATGCAGTTTTGACTATCCTAGTTCAACGCAATGCAAGCTATCCTATATGGCCTAGATCTATATGAGGACTCAATAAAATCTAGACAATAGCTAACTGGACTCAACAAACTATGACCCCTACGCAGAGTCGGAACGCAAGCTCAACGGTTTTTTTTTTTTTTTTTGGGAGGAGAAACTAGAAAAAAATTGAACAAAAAATCATTTTTTTCTACAAAATGAGGGACTCTTGTGCGTCTGACCAATATAGTAAAATAGGAGAAAATTGAGAAAAAATAGGCCTCCCCAAGTTTTTTCTCCAAAAGAAAAAAAAAACCAAGTTTCAAAACATTCCGGCGTCTTTGACCGATACCTGGACGATATCGACGATATCTGGAATCGTAAACAGAAAAAATAACGATATTTTGACGATATATCGTGCGATATCGATACATAGTGCGATATTATCGATATCATCGTGCGATACCAAGGAATCAGGAATTTTTTATGTTATTACTGGGCCGATATTTATCGGCGGCCAGCGATACCGATAATATCAGCCGATATTATCGATACTGCAAACACTGTCGAAATCGCTGCGACAGGTGATTAAGTTCAATCCATACAAATGACCACTTGAAGCGATGAAAGAAATTGTTGAACTAAAAATGCTAGTAAACAAGCTCTCGCCATTGCAAACAACATATCAAGGTCCCATTGTGTTATTCGCAAATGTCTTATCAGAAACATGGATAACAATGTTGCTGAAAAAGGGGGAAAAAAGAAGAAGAAAAAATGTGTGCTTTTGCAAGTGGACATATTTTGAGCTCGATTACTGGCCTACAGAAAAAGAAATTTTAATAGCCGTAAATGGAGTTAAAAAATTCCATACCCACTTAATAGTTGAATAATTTGTCCTCCGAACTAATTCAGTAAATTTGGCAAGCTTTATGAGGAAGAAATAAATCAATAGTCCAAAATTACAATGATTCGCATGGTGGCAATTCTTATTGTCATAATATTCTTTCACCATTGAAAGAGTACCAGAAAAAGATCATCATCTACCATACGCATTAACCAGAGAATTAAAGATGATAAGATCTTAACTCAGTACCGATGGAAGCACTTTTTATTGGAAATTGTTACCACTAAAAACTCCCCAGTAAAGATTAACATTTTGCAGAAGATAAGAAATCTTTTTCCAAATATGAGTTCAATACAAGGAGAATATCTAAACATTGATTTCTTCCTAACTTCATTAGAAAGAATTAGTTGTTTGGTGAATATTTTTAAATGGTTATGACTTGAAGGAGAAATTATCGACCGGTTCATAGAAAGAGGGATATTTGACGAAATCCTCTGAATAAGGAGACAACTATATGCTAATACTGTCTCGAGGGAGTATTTCGATGAAATTGTTCCAAACGACCATCATGACTAAGATTTATGCTGAATTTTCAAATAATTAATTTCACAGATGACAATACCATCAGACACCACAAAGATGAAAAGTTGATAGAAGATAGCAGCACCAATGAGATGTCATCAAGCTTCCAAAGGATTGAAGAATTAACCCAAAGAATAAAAAAGTATAAAAATTGCAAGAAAAAGATTAAAAAAATTTTGCTGGCTTCATCAAGAGGTATATAAAAAAAATTGATGAAGAGTTTCAATACAAAAAAACAATTAAGAGGAATCTCATGTCTTTATTTTATCTTTTTATATGATGTATTGTATAATGTCCTGATAAGTAGTGAGGTGTCACTTATCTTATTATAAAGTGTTATGAGAATCATGTAATCACTTATCTTACATGTGAGGTGATATTAATCATCATGTCATATACATGAGTTATGTCCTTTTTGTATTGTGTAAAGAGACAAGTTATCAAGTAAGTACTGAGTCGTGTCCTTTTTAGTGCCTTGTGAAAGGATGAGTCATCAAATCAGTATTGACTCGTGGCCTTATTAGTGTCTAGTAAAAATATGAGTTATTATGTCTAATTATGATAGTGTTGAGTCATTGTACAATGTAGACAAGTTATAATGGCTATATATAACCCCTTTTATCAATGAAGTAAAGATAGTTTTGGAGACAAAAATAGTTGGTGTGAAAAATCATATTGAGAGTATAGAAGCCTTTCTCCACCAGGAGAGAGAATTCTATTATCTCCTTTAATGAGTGCTAAGTAGGTATGATTACACTCTCAGTAGTATCTGATGTACTGGATATGCAAGCTAAGAAAGTGTGTAATGGACCATGAGTGGTACGGCATATGCTATTCAGAAAAGAAAGCCATTTAAGTGGAGTGACGCTTGGTAGTCAAGTTAGCAAGGACAATGAAGCTCCCTTATAAGTGCAAAGTGCAGCCTGAGCGTATGAAGAGTCTTTAAGTCTAGGCAACACTTATTCTAATGGTATTAGAGCAAACTGGTTTAAGTCCTTTTTTTTCCTTATCATTGTTCATTGTTGTGTTGAGTTCATCACCAAAGTGGAGAGTGGCCTCCGCCTAGGATCCTCTTAGGAGTTCATGCATCGCTGTTCAATCAGAGCAACCAATAGTATGTTCTTTGCATAACAATTCATTGTTCAATGTTCTCCTTTGCTATTTTGCTTTCCTCTCTACTTTGTGACACAACTATTTAATTGTGTCGAGTCCATTGTTCAAAGTATCTCCAATATTATCGAAGTATCCCTGATATTATCTCTATCTCCAGTTCAACGATAACGATAACAATGGTAGTGGTACCGATGACACCAGTAGTATCAGAAATCCTAGGTATCCACGATGTATTTCTAATGTATCGATATCACCAATGTATCACCAATATTTTCCACTGTGTAAAATCCAGGTGTCGCTTGTATTGCCAATGTATCGATATCTCCAATGTATTGCCAATATTTTCGATTGTGTAAATTCCAAATGTTGCTTGTATCGCTAGTGTATCGGCAATAGTTCAATAATATTGCCAATGTATCGATACCGCCAAAAATCTGTTTATTAAAAAAAATCCATTTTAATTTTTTTTATGGGCGCAAGTTGTATGTAGTGATCAAATTGTCAACGATATTACCAATAACACAACATGGGCGATATCAAGACCACATTCTTTTGTCTCCTTTTTAGTTGTTGATGATTTCTCGATGAAATATTGTGCACTGTCGATATTCTGAAATACTGATGAATGTTTGGATGGATAGATGAGATTGATGGGATGATTGGATTGATTTCTTACAACAACACATGCTTTTAAGCCCCTCATTAAATGGAAACTTATTCTCTTATCATTCTTTTTACAATTTTTTTATTCCTAAATATGCAAATATGTGTATTTTAGCATCTCTTTAAGTTTCACTGAAATTTTCCGTTGTCTTTCCCATGTTTCTCAAATGTT
Source organism: Liriodendron chinense (assembly GCA_003013855.2). Lineage (NCBI taxonomy): Eukaryota > Viridiplantae > Streptophyta > Magnoliopsida > Magnoliales > Magnoliaceae > Liriodendron > Liriodendron chinense. Next base: position 250,457 of record ML058530.1, read on the forward strand.
TCCCCACATTTCCGATTATCGGCGATATTATTGGCAACATCAATATTGTTTTCGTATCCCTAGCTAGCGAAACTTGTAGCGATACCAATACTTTGAACACTAGTCAAGTCTTTTGATATTTCATTGTGATCTTTTGAATCCTTAGTATATATGTTTTTATTTGAGTCGCTTTGCTGTTCCGTCATATTCTTCGTCACGTGTCACTATTTTCCAATGCAATATTTCTAAAAATGGGGAGCCTACTATATACATGCGCGACGATCTATATGCTTTGTTCAAACTTGCTTTCCAAGAAGATGGGAAAGTAAAAGCCTCTTTCAAGAAGATAGAGGAAGACAATGCCCATTTTACTTTCTGGCAGCTTCATAAAATACTACGGCGACAAATCTTCTCCAACTTATCCAAATATGATGAACCAAATGAATATCTTCCTCTAAAAATGAAAGTATCTTCGATCACTAAAGAGTGAGAACAACTAATGGAAGAAGAAAAGGAATCATCGCCAACTATGACAATGATACAAACGACACTCAACAGTGATGATGAAGGCAATCAACCTAAATGTGAAGCTGGTGAAATGTTCATTTGAAGTCTATAACGGGCCATCATTAAAAACTGCATCGACCTCTTCATCAGAAGTATCAGATGGTGAAGAAATCGGCCTCTAAATTAGCAGTGCTGACATCTAAGAGAGCTACTAAGGAGATTTCAAAAACATCTTTGAAACATCTTATATTCATTATCTCTAAACAGATAGGAGAAAACCGTGAATGTTAGATAGACTCAAAGACTCTTCATACGCCTAGGCCAAACTTCATACCTACAAGGGTGCTTTGCGGTCTCTGCTAACCTGACTACCAGGCATCACCCCAATTAAAGGGCTTGTGTTTTTTAATAGCCTTTATGCTGGTAACATTCAAGGCAATTCACGCACTTTCTTAGCTTGTACGTCTAGTATGTCAGAGACCACTAAAAGTCCGATCACACCTGCTTAGCACTCACTAAAGGTAATGATAAAATTCTCTCCTAATGGAGAAAGGATTCTCTCAAGATGATTTTCACACCAACTGTTTTTTCTCCAAAACTTTCTCTACTTCATTTTGTTGATAAAATGAGTTATATATACTCATTACAACTTCCTTACAAAGTACAATGACTTAAAAAATTATTATGGTGAGATATGATGACTCGTCTTTTTACAAGATACTAATAAGGACATGACTTAGTACTAATTTGATGATTCATTCCTTTATAAGGCGATAAGGACATGAAAAAATTATTATGGTGAGATATGATGACTCGTCTTTTTACAAGATACTAATAAGGACATGACTTAGTACTAATTTGATGACTCATTCCTTTATAAGGCGATAAGGACATGAATCGGAATTAACTTGATGACTGATCTCATTAAAAGGCGCTAAAAAGGATATAACTCATCCATATGATGTGATAGCTTAATTGACTCATCTCTCTATAAGGACATGACTCATCCATATGACATGATGACATATAACACCTCATAAGTATGATAAATTATTACATGATTCTCATGACACAATAAGACAAGTGACACCTTATAACTTTACGTCATACATGACATCATATAAAAGGTAAAATAAAGACATAAGATTGCTCTTATTTGTATCTTTATATTGAAATTTTTCATTAATCTTCATCAAGTATTTCTTTATATTCTTCCTAATGAAACTAACAGAATCCTTCTGTCTTTTTCTTGCAAATTTTACACTTAGGATTTTTTGAGTTAATTTTTCAATCTTTTGGAGGCTTGATGAAGTCTCATTGTTGTTGCTATCTTTTCATTAGTTTTTCATCTTTATAATGCCGAATGATATTATCATTTGTACAATTGATCATTTGAAAATATTGGCATCGATCTTGCTCCCAATAGTTGTCTAGGATAATTGCATCCAAATATTCTCTCGAGACAGTATTAGCATAGAGCTACCTCCTTTTTAAGAAAATATTGTGAAATATCCCTTTTATAGTAGCCAGTCAATTTTTTCTCATTCAATTCTTGATCATTTGAGATTACTCACAACACAACTAATTCTCCCCAATAAAGTTAGGAAGAAATTAACGTTTGAATATTCTCCTCCTAATTTCCTTAGATTTGGAAAAAAATTCTGATCTTTAGTCAAAATATTAACCTTTCGTGGAGAGTTTTTAACTATAACAATTTCAATGAAAATTGCTTCCACTGGAACTGGATTGAGATCTTATCATCTTTAATTCCTGGGTTAAAGCATCTAGTAGATGATGATATTTTCTTAGTAGTCTTTTGATGGTGAAAGTATTATTGTGACAATAGGAATTGCCATCATGCAAACCTTAGCAAGTTTAGACTGCTGTTAATTTTTTCTTCACAAGGCTCATTAGATTAATTAAATCAATTTGAAGGATGAACCGCTTAGTTATCAAGTGGGTGTGGAATTTTTAAACTCCATCTACGACTACTAAAATTCTTTTTTCTATAGGCTGGTAATTGAACTCAAAATCTTTAAACTGTCCACTTGCATAAACGCATTTTTTTTTCCTTTCTTTTTCAGCAACATTGTTACTCATGTTTTTCAGGAGGCATCTGTAGATAATACAAAGGGACCTCGGAATGCTAGTTGCAATAGTGGAAGCTTCTTTACCAACATTTTTAGTATAATAATTTCTTTCATTGCCTCTGGTGGTCATTTGTATGGATTGGACTCAAGTGCCTGACACATCCAAGGAACCTCTGGCATTGCAATTTGTCGATGAGTTTGTCTGAGAACTTTTCGAACTTTTAAAGCACTTGAAGCTGCACCGAGATCTGTGGCCCTTTGCAAGTCAGGCCCCATGAATAGGTATACATATAAATGTACACGTGTGTGTGTGTGTGTGTGTGTGTGTGTGTGTGTGTGTGTGTGTGTGTGTGTGTGTGAGGTACTATGAGTCGACCTTAAAGGAGCTTCCCATGAGATCAAGCTCTGTGGGCCTCACTGTGATGTTCACCAGACATTCACACCATGCATTTGGTGGGTCCCGTCTAGGTTATGGGATGTCCCAAAAAATCAGCTGCATCTAAAACCCAGGTGAGCCACACCATCAGAAATCATGTGAAATCATGGCTACAACGTCTAAAAGCACTTGCTGGGCCCACCTGAGTTTTGGAATGGCTTGAAATTTGGTATGACCCTCATCCGATTGGGAGACACGCAATGGATGGGCTGGATGTATAAACCACATCTTAGTGGGTCTAATAAATAACCAGGAAGGTTTCAATGGGTGGGCATCCACTCTCAATTGTTGTTTGTGGTGTGGCCCATCTAAGTCATGGACTGGCCTAACTTTTAGGCCCATGGCCCGCCATAGAAGGGTGCATCTGATTGATGGGCTGGATTTCGAAAAAACATCACGGTGGGGCCCATAGAGCTTGACCTCATAGTACCTTTTCCGTACACACACATACATACGTACACTGTTTATATGGTTATAATGTATGCCTACTTATTTAGATGTATCTTCTGCATTTTTAAATAAAATTTGAGTTCTCACCATCATAGCCTTGTCTTAACTATTTGGTGTCGGCTTTACTGCTAATTATGCTTGAGGCCCTAGCCTTGGTAACTGAATAAGCACTTTCATATCCTCGAGTATCAGCAGGTTGTAGGGTCCACCTGCAAGTATCAACAGGTTTGAAAAAACCCAGTAGCCAGCCCACTGGCAGTACCAACAGGCAGTGTTTGCATTATCTCCGATATTATCGAAATATCCCCGATATTATCTCTATTTCTAGCTCAGCGACACCGATAACACCGGTAGCGATACCGATAACACTAATAGTATAAAAAATTCTTAATATCAGTGATGTATCACTAAATATTGCCAATGTATCGATATCATCAATATTTTCAATTGTGTAAATTTCAGGCGTCGTTTGTATTGTCAATACATTGATCCCGTCAGTGTATCGCCAATATTTTTTACTGTGTAAATTCCAAGTGTCACTTGTATCGTCAATGTATCTGCAATATTTCGATAATATTGCCAATGTATCGATATGCCAAAAAATCTGTATATTTAAAAAATTCCCATTTCAGATTTTTTATGGGTGTGTGGTTGTATGCAGCGTTCAATTTGTTGACGATAGCATTGATAATATCACGATATTATCATTATCGCAACATGGCAATAACGAGACCACAATCTTTAGTTTCTTTTTCAGTTGTTAACGATTTGTTTGGAAATTTCATGTGTTGCCGATATTCTGAAATATCAATGGATGTTTGGATAGAAGTTTAGATTTTGGATGGATGAGATAATTGGACTGACTTCTTATGGCAACACATGCTTTTAGGCCCCCATTAAATAGAAACCTATTATGTATGCATTCTTTATGCGATTTTTTTATTTATAAATATGCAACTACATGTATTTTATCAACTCTTGAGGTTTCACTGAAAAATTCCATTGTTTTTCCCATTTTCCCTGCATTTCTGGTTATCAGCGATATTATCGGTGATATCGATATTGTTTCTGTATCCCCGACTAGTGAAACTTGTAGCGATACCGAAACTTCGAACACTGCCAACAGGCACCATAGGCCCTACTTGCCTAACGAGTGGGCTCCACAATATCAATCAACTTGACTAGCTGGACCCATAGGATTGATCGGCGGGCCCTGACATGACTACCAGGTGTCTTCTCATATTCATGCATGCTTTTCCCGCAATCAGGTTGGTTGTTGAGCTTGTAATTTCGAGTTTTCTATCAGTAAAATGCTTGTCTTTTTGCTAAAGGGATTGCCCAATAATACATGGTTGATTTACTTAGAGCCATTTATCCCAATGGCCAAACTACATTCTGTCGAGAAGTGGCTTCTTCATCAACTAGATGTAAAGAGAGCATATCTTCATTGTGATCTTTAGAAGGAAGTTTACATGGCCCTTCATCTTAGTGTGTCCTGACCGGGAGAGTGATAAAGCTTGCAAGTTGAAAAGGCTATTTCTGGGTAATGGTTTTAAAAATTTTGTAATGGCATATCTCAATTTGGCTTCCAGCAGAGTAATCTGACCTTTCCAATGTTTATTAAAAAGAACAAGTTGATATCACTGTGGTGATTGTGTATGTTGGTGACATAGTTCGTATAGGAGACAGTGATGATGAGATTCCAAATGTCAAATCATATTTGAGAAAGGTGGTCAACATGAAATTAATAATCGTCTTGATGAGGAAAGTTCAAAATTGCATGGTAAGACGAATTTACTTGACCATTCCTAGGCCATGTACTGCTTATGCAGTACATGCAATCAATCAGTTTATGCATACTTACCATCTTATAGTATCCTCTCGCACAAAGTCTGCACCTGCGAAAGGATTGAACTCCAATCATTGTCATCTGAACATCAGTTGTTATGATGTTGATTGGGCTAGTTCATCTAACAATAGGAGATCTACAAGTGGCTAATGTACATCCGTAGGAGGACATCTATCAACATGGAAAAGAATAAGGAAAATTGTAGTTGCTAGATCATTTATAGCAGCCGAATACTAGGCAATGGCAAATATAACTTGCCAGCTCATATGGCTAAAGTCTCTCCTTCTTGAAATGGGTTTTAATGTGAGTACTCCAATTTCCCTTTGCTGTGACAATCAAGGTACCATGCACATTGTAAATAGCCCAATATTTCATGAGCGGACCAAACATACTGAAGTAAATTGTTACTTTGTTCGAGAAATAGTGGCAAAATTGCAGACATCTTCACAAAGGTTTCTAGTTGACATCAAATTAGAGATATCTTGGGCAAGACCGGCATGTGTAATATTTATCCAATAGCTTGAGGGGGAGTGTTGGAATGACACATGGTGTACATCATTTTTGGTAGCTGTTTCTTCTTTAATAAAATTACACACACACACACACACACACACACACACACACACACACAGAGGGGAGCTCTTTTCCCCTTTTTCCTGCAATGAATAGAAACATGTCCTTTTAGGTCTTCCTCTCATCCTCTTTTCATGCCCTTTAACCCTAATTAATGGTACCCTCCTTGCCACAACAGTCTTTGTTGCATATGACCATACCATCTCAAGCTACTCTACATTAATTTATTAGGCTGTTTTTTATAACCTCGTTATAAAATAGAACTTTTATGGTATACGTTTTTCAATATCATTACATGGATGAGTTGGGTGTATGAGCTTTCTAGGATCCTCGTGTCTAATACCCCCATGTCCATGTCTAAAACTGACATCCATATTTGTATTAGTGTAGTCAATGGCATAAAGGCGCACACCTAAGCATTTTGGGACACCTGCAGCTCAATTGGGCCCCATGCAAGGTGTTGTCCTAGGTGTGTGGCTCCAACCCACTCAATAATTTATGAGATGAACCCTCATGGGTACCTCAATACTTGGACTTTTTCAGTATTTTTTTGGTAGGGGGTTCATCGAAGGCCCTTGGTAAGACTTGATACCGGGCCTATGTCATATGAGGAGAATGATACACACCAGTTAGTGTACCAAGTTGGGTGGACAAACATAAGAAGGGGCATATAGAAACACTCATACAACACCTTTTCTCCATTCCTTTTAAAAGAAAGCTTTGAGATCTTCTTCTCCTAAATTTCTTATATTTTTCATATATTTAGGACCTATTTTGATGCAGACATCAATCCCTTTAGGGTTTATCATGCGAGCGAAGCATGCATCTCTTTGGCCCGATGAATGGCTTGGATCATTCGTGATGACATGAGGAGCACTGAAGGCCCTACGCATGTGATTTGGCACGTAGAAGACCCCACAATGGGAAGACATGTGTAGGATGATGAAGACCCAACTGGACAATGATCGATCGCCCAAAATTCATCAATTTTCATAATTTGGTCGCTGGACATTTTTGGCTACCTTCGGGCGACCGAGCGCCCGACGCCCGCGCGAACTATTTTTTTTAAAGTCTTTTCTACTTAAGTTTAAGGGTATTTTAGTCTTTTTCTTCTTTTTTAGTATTTATTTAAGAAAGTTTAGCCCTAATTATGAATTTTAGCTATTGATTATTGAATGAAAGCCTTTTGGTTGCCTCCTCTCCTCTCTCTCTCTGTGAAACTTCCTCCCTTCTTCCCCAATCTTCTTCTTCTTTCTTCTTTCTCTACCCTCCAACTTTTTTCAAGGTAATTTCTTATCTCTTCTCTTTATTCTAAGCTTAATTTTGTTGATTCCCACAACCCTAAATCTGATATTTGATCCGAAACCTAGTTTCTCAGATTTTCAAATGCTTAATCCGAGAAAATCCTTTGATCTCTCGGACTAGTGATTCCCATTGGGCAATTGGGTTATGGCCATGCAAGATTGGGAGGTTCCATTCCTCGTCGGATCGATTCCACGCATTAATTGAATCTCACACCGCGTGATTGTGATGATGGCCCGCATTATTGCACGTTTCTTTTCTGATTTTCTTAGATTATGATGATAGATGTTGAAGTTTTTTACTGTTATTCTTTTATTATTCTGCTGGAGTAATTGTGCTCCCGAACATGCATCATAATTAGGGCATCCTGCATCATATTTTCTTCTTGATTTATTTCTTATAGTGTTCTCAAAGCATTGGACCTCTCGAAAGCAATTTGAGGTTACGTCGTGCTATACAAGAGGTTGAAGATGAAGTTGGTGGATTCAAGCTTTTATGGTGGCTCAGATTTGAGTCTTAAGTGTACATCATTTTGGGTAAGTTTTTAATCATCATCGCTCCATTTTTTTAGGTGGTTTATTCTTTATTTGAAGATGCCTTCAAAGTCTACTACGCGCACTTGATCAAAGATCTTGCATGGAATTATTCTTATCTAAAATATCCTAATGATAAGAATATGATTATTACTAATTTTTGTGGTAAGGGAAGAATTTGTGGAAAAAAACATCCTGTCAAGGTGGGGAATGAATGGTGGCCGCATGCTTAAAAGTCTTGGATGAGGAAAAGAAATTTAGGCATGCATGAAGGGTGTAAAAAAGAAAGAGTTTTTGCATATAACCCCCTAATTTTTTATATATTGCAAAAACTCCATGTAGCCCAGGGTGTAATATTATGTCAAATGGGTAAAAGATTGACAAGGGGGAACATTGTTAGATAGGTGGATAGATTGACAAGGGAGGACATTGTTAATTTTGGGTATATTGCCTGATTGGAACAATGTTTTCTGAATCTACCGATGCATCATTATATGAGAAGACTCATCATCATCATCATCATCATCATCTAAACCATATCACAACTAATTGGCGTCGGCTACATGAATCCTTTTCCGCCATTCCACTCTATCAAGGGTAAATGGAGTTGGAGACTAGCGATTTTTTGTTTTTGAGTTATTAGATGGTGTGGTTAAATGAAGATATTTTTGTTATCCTATGTGTGTGTCATAAGCCATGACTAGTAATTGATCGATTATGTGTTAGTTGGAAAGTTGATGAAAAAGCATCCTAATTTACTTGGATACCATTGTATTATTATTATTATTATTATTATTTTTTTGAAAAAGCCTATTTGGACCCCATAATGGTCTGTTACTGGTCATTTTTTTCTCAACAACAACCCCGTAATGTCTAACAGTTACCACCATTACCCTTACGTAATGGCCGTTACATAACCATTTTGGGATACCTTGGCTGCAATGGATGTTATAGCTTGTACCTTAGCTTGGGATACCTTGCCTCAAGCCAGACTTAGGCTGGAGTATTAGGCTTAAGGGTTGGGCTCGAGCTTAAAATTCAAGCCTACTTACCAATCGAGATGGGCTTGGACTGTGTACAATAGCCCGTAAGGGCCCATTAGGTTTGCAAGGGAATTAAAAAAATACTCAATGAAGACTAGTGATTAGCGGCTCTGGTGGGTCTACCATAATGTTAACACAAAATCCACCTCGATCACCAAATGACTCACCCCACGTAAGACCCAAGGCCCAAAAATCAGCCCTGTTTGTGATTCAAGTGGACCACACAATTGAAAATAATGCATAGGGCAACACACCCTCAAAACTGTTTCCCTTGGTGTGGTCCGCCTGAATCACGTATGGGCCCCATGCCTAAACTTTCGTGTGGCATCTAATGGTTGGAGTGGATTTCATATAATCGTCATGGTGGGCCTTATAAAAATCAAGGGTGGACGTCTCTCTCCCAATTGTTTCCTTTGGTATGACCCACGTGAATCACAAGTTAGCTCGATTTCTTTGCCCCAGGCTTAATGTGGGATTTCACATCAAATGGTTGGAGTAGATTGCAAATACACATCACGGAGGGCCTGTCAAAAAACAAGGGTAGCGTCCCTCTCCCAACTGTTTGAAAAAAAAACACGCACAAATTTCCGCTCATATATTAAAAATCGTAGTTTTAAGGAGGCCCTCCCTTGATTTTTGATGGGCTCACCTTGATGTGTATATGAAATCCACTTTGACCATTAGATGTGTAATCCCATGTTAGGCTCAAGGCCAAAAAATCAATCTAACCGTGATTCATGTGTGCCACACTAAAGGAAACAGTTGGGAGAGTGTCATTCATCGTTTATTTTTATAAGGTCCACTGTGATTATTATATGAAATCCACTCCAACAATTAGATGCCACACCAAAAGTTAGGCACAGGGCCCGAAAGTGAGGCCCATATGTGATTCAGGTGGGCCATAACAAGGGAAACATTTTGTAGCGTGAGCGTTGCCTTGTACACTATTTCTAATTGTGTGGTCCACCTGAATCATGGATGGGGCTGATATTTGGGCCCTAGGCCTAAAATGGGATGAGACACCTGGTGTTTTGGGGGTGGTTTCACATTAACATTACGATGGGGTCCACTCTAGCCGTCGATACCATTACTAGCACCCTTGTTGCTTACTCCCCCCCCCCCCCCCCTCACTCTCATCTTCAAAGCTCTAACCCACACCCCTCTCTCTTTCTCTCATCTTCCAAGCTTCGAAATCTCTCTCTCTCTCTCTCTCTCTCTCTCTCTCTCTCTCTCTCTCACACACACACACACACACACACACACACACACACATCTTTCAAGCTCTTATCTCACCATAACTTCCTCTAATCATCACCTCCGGCTAAACCACCAGGATTTACCCCGAATCTGATGCCATTCTCGCCTTATAGTGAGCCTTAAACAAGTCTCTCTCTCTCTCTCTCTCTCTCTCTCTCTCTCTCTCTCTCTCTGTAACGCCCTGTAAAACCATCTACCCTTGAATCCGAACATGCCTTCGGGCCACATCACGCTTACGTCATTCCAGGACGATTAATTGGCCAATAGTAGACTATTTAAATCAGGACATCACAAATTCAGGCCCGTGGCGCGCACACTCGGCGAACTGTTGCGCTACCAAATCCGAGTCGGGTGGGCCTGAGACTCGAATAAGTCGACCTCCATGTCGGGCCTAGTGCCCTTGGATGGTTTACGCACTGAAAGTGGCATCCAGAACCGTAGAACTGCGAGGCTTTGTAGATACACCCCTAGGCGCAAGTAAACTCATAGCAACATTAAGTGAACCTATCATTACAAGAAAAACTTTTCTTGCGTGGCCCTCTTGCACCCTTGCATGGCCATGAAATAAGGAACCTAGGACATAAATATAACATTGACTATGATCCTGAACCCACGGCCCCGATCGTCAAACAAATCCGTTGCTATATCCGGAGAATGCCGCATCAGATCTTCGTGAGATCGCGCACGTAGCCAGATCTCGGGCAAGGAGAACTACCTCGTGGTCCATATTAGACCAGATGGGCCCGCTGGGCCCCATTTAGCCAAAGTAGGCCCAAAAGGCTACTTGCAACAACTTAAATCTTGGAGGGCTATATTTCCTAACTGCCTAAAGTTATAAAAGGCTTTCCTTTCTCAGCCCTTTTCTCATTTCTTTCCACCCCAAGCTGAGAAAGGAGAAAGAGAGAGAGAGAGTGAGGGAGAGAATTTGGAGAAGAGAAGAGGAGCTTAAGGGAGCTCTTGCATGTCACCCCCGAGCATTTCCCCCGTCACCACTGCTGTATAGGAGCTAGGAGCCTTAAAAATTCAGTTAGATCAAACTTCTCAGGTAAGGAAAGTAGGCCCCACATCTAGGATTGTTCAATTCTTGCTGAATTTGTACAACTCCCTGACATGCAATCCCTTTCCTTGTAGGAATTTTAAGAATCCTCAAGACCATGAGGTGTGTATCATTTCTTTATAGGTTGCCTTGCATCAAATGCAAGGAGACATGGATAATGCCTCTATTTTTAAGTAGACACGCTAGGTAGAGGTAGAGTTTATTAGGGATTATATCGCTGATTGCTTTTAGGAATAGAATTCCTTTATGCATATACTATTTGAATACCATGCATGCATGTTTCTACATTTGTACTTCCTAGTTCTTGCATCATGCTATAAATTAGGGAAAGATTTCCAAATTAATTGTATGATGTTGTCCTCTTGTGTTGTTCTCAAGATGCATGAGTATGTTTTTGTTGCATGATTGAGAAAATCTATAATTTGTACATACTTGTTTGGAATTCTAGAAGAAAGTAAACTATATGTACCATATATAGTAGAATAAGTCAAGTTTCATGGTTGTCTCCTAAGTTGCCGAAACCAGGAACTTTACTGAATTGGGGCGGTCGCATGGTTCAATTGCGACCCTCGAAGTCGGTTGTCCTCAGACAGGGCGGAGCTAGAGACTCGGCTGTGGTTCGTGAACCACGCGGGACATAGTTTCCCAAGGTCAGCCTCCCATTACCTCCTTGCCTGAGGACCGCTGGCCTAACAACCCGGTTTTAGGCATATTACGTGACTAGGATGCCCATATCTGAATCCACATACCACCATTACCATTAGACAGGCTCACTTACAACTATATGGCGAGAGATCCCTAAGACTCATGGGCCGGGCATGGTGGTATGGGACCTATGCCCGTGCCATCGGCCTACACTAGGGTGGTGCCCCCACGTAGTGACCTTTGAGCACTTGTGGAGGCTACGAGCTTACCATCTGATTGACTATGGGGAAATGGCCTGACCAAGCCATCCCCGCCTGAGTCGGACATGACTGACGAGTCATGCCCAAACTGGGCGCTCGGGTTATCTACCCGAGCTAGGATCCATCATCCATGGGGGTTACTGGCGATGATATGTACTCGTCCACAGGGAGCCAGATGGTCTCAGATTGGCCGAGCAACACAGTGATGGTACGGTGGCTTCACCAACCGGTTGGATGTTAAAATGGTATAAATAAAAGCTTGGTTAATCATTCATGGTTCAGCATAGCATTCATTACAGGCGGGTGATTAGGGTGGTGCCCTGTTACGGCGGCCTAGTCTGTGCGGGTGATGTGGTGGTGTCACTCACCGTCTGCTGTGATAAACCAGTGTTTGGGGCATGCATATGCATTCCATGCACTCATGCATTTAATAACTACGTTTTGTTGATATGGATATCTTAGTTAAGAATGATGCGTAGTAAATTCATTATCTATGTATGCTTTCATTTGTGCATTAGTAACTTATATGAAACGTTATTACTGAGTTGGCCACTCACTCCCTTTTCTGGGACGGTGTTCTAAAACACCACCCAGACGCCACGTGTTAAGAAAAGACAGACCACTACTTAGTATCGGCAAAAGCTCTATTATTTGATTTACTAATCCTTTATATTGGGATGAGTGAAAAGTCAAATGTTTTGCCAATTCCTCGTGGGGGGATGAATCAATATAATTTTGAATCAAAGCTCTGGATCTTTGTTCACCTCTCGTAGTAATAATATCTCGGGGTTTGCAGCGATAACTTGGGATATCTACTATACGACCATTAACTAAAATATGTCTATGGTTAACTAATTGCCTGGCTCCAGGAATGGTCGAAGCCATACCCAATCGAAAAAGGACTCAGGTTTACAGGAGGAGAGCGAAGCGGCAAAATACAAGGAGTTAGCCTTTGGCGAGGATTCGTACATCCAGTTTGCGGATGATCAGTATAGAGGGTGATGAGGATCTTTAGTTTTGAGGGGTAGAGCTGGGGCGGCGCATTGTATAGACTTTTGCGATAGTTTTTTGACATAGGAGGTCGAGACCCCTAGCGGGTCCCGTTGAGTGAGTTGATCATGTTAATTCATTCTTTTGGCATATATATATTATTCACTCTTCTTTTGGTTATGGATATTTCATGTGTTTGCTTCTAGTTGGGTATTAATCTGATTCTAGTTATTTGGCTATCTCATTGCATAGACTGCATCATGTGGGGTCCAGGATATTGGGGATCAAGGATGTCCTCGGTCCTTGATATTCGGGGTGCCACTCTCTCTCTCTCAAAGAAACACTCAGGCTCTAGCTAGGGCATAAAAATTTCGGGCTGGGCTCGGGCTGGATTATTTTGGCTTGTCACAAGCCCAGGCTAGACTTGGGTCTATGTTGAAAAATGTGGGCCGGACTTGGGTAAAGTTTGGCACGGCTCTAACACTATCCGTTGACACCCATACCGCATATTAACAACCATAAGGCTGGCCGTTACCACCGCCATTGTCGCCATCATTTACATTATTGGGTACCTTATGCAACATACTGCATTGACCTGATGTTGGAAGATTTTGAAAAGATTCCTATAGTGAAACAGACCATGACAACGTGATTGAGTGAATTTGTTCATCTACAATCATTATGGTCTTCTAAACATGATGAGAAGTTTTTCAAGAAAAAAGGAACTCGCGAGACAAGCCATCAAAATGTTCACCACTGCTTATCTCATCTTAAAAGGCATACACAACCAAACAAAGGAACTTATAGGTAATGTTTACTTAAAAAGAATGGCATCTAAAGCATGCAAATGGCAAGAGAGCACGTTCAGTGGTTCTCCAAAATTTTGGAAGAACATTTTATTTACTTGAATCATTCGCAACTAGTTTGTGTCCTTTGTTTGGTTGATAGTTATGAGAAGCCCAGAAATGGGATACATCTATGAGGCCACTGACATAGCGAAACAAGAAATTAGGAATTTTATGAGTGGGAATGAGCAAAGATACCTTCTGATTTGGACATTGATGGTAGGTTGGATATACATCTCCACTTATTGCTACACACAACAAGCTACTTTCTTGATTCACCTTTTATTATGCAGATCCTAACATCAAATTTGACAGAGAGGTGAACAAAGGCCTCTATGATTTCATAGGGAGGCCTATTCTAGATCTTGATATGAAAGATATCATCTCTTTGGAATTAATTATAAAAAGGTTCTAAGGCCTTTGAGACCCGCTCTGATACCAAACCGACGCAACCGGTTGATGGGAAGGATCCGCCAAAACGCAGGCGCCTTCAAGCTTAAGCACAAAAATCACATAAAGCAGAAAGAAACGATCTAGAAAATTACTTCAATTCAAAGGTACCTTGATTCTACTCATGCCAGGCCCTTATATAAGCTTTGGCCTTTAAATGTACATATAAGAAAGATTCATAATACCATTGACAACTAATAACTAATTACAAAAATGGAAAATTAATAAAAGAGGTGCCTGAAGGATAAGAATGCAATTAAGAAGTTTGACTAATTAATTATTGCATAGCTAGCTGCCTAAGCAGGAGGCTTAGGCCCCTTTATCGATGGGCCAGTTATGGGGCTTGGATCTTGCGCCCGCACCCCCCCCCCCCCCCCCAAAAAAAATCCAGTTTGCATCAGCCTATTTGGCAGGGAGATAGCAATACGACAAAGGACAAAATTACAACCTGCTATTTTCTTCTCTTTAAAATTCATTCACATGCATGAATTTGAAATATTCAACAACTAGCTTTTAAATTCTATAGTGCTTCTGATGGTGACCATAACTAGAGAGCATTTGAGAACGTTAGTAAATCTGTTTGGTGGTTCAATCTTCTATTAACATCATTTCATTTTGTTTTAAAGCTACTCATTTCACTTCTTTAAAAAATTGCACATCCACAACCAAAAGAGGAATAAGCCAGATAAGAAGTGGTTAAATTATCTAGCATTTGTTCAATATAATAAACATCTTCGAGGGAAATACCTAAATCGGGACAAGATTGATCCAATCTTATTACATGACTTTGATTATTGCAATGAATGGTCAACAGCGAAAGTCGGCAAGGATCGAGTGGGGGCAGTCACGCTTGCACCAAAGTGCCTTTAATTACACTGGTCTGTATCCAAGTTACAGAGGCATGCAAATGCAAAGAGAAGCACAAAAGGCTTGCCTTGTTTATAAATTGGCTGAAACAAAACAACAATTATTTGGGTAACATGAGAGAAACCAGAGGCTTCTTTTAAATCAAATTCAATCACAAGAGGAAGTTTGATCCCCAAGATCTATAGTGCTCCACAGAGCAGCTCTGACTTATGGAGTGAGATTTCTTTTATTGTTGGTGGAGAATGCAACTGATGCTCTAGTCATCCCGAACCTTCAAGGACTCTAAGCAAACCATCCTATCTTTCAAGAGATATACACACAAGCTTCTCACATAATCCTTGTGATATCGGCATGCTAATGAAAATGAAGAGTTAAACAAATATGAAAAAATGACTAATGGACAACAATTTTTTATGAATCAAATCAATGGATTTCACAAGATTGCTGAGTTGAGGGAAGAGCAATCACGGAGACATGAAAAATGTTAACTAGAGAGAATAGAGTAGAAGATTGGCAATGAGTAAATGAGAGGGTCTGTCCTTATATATGTACAATTGCATGAAATCAAACAATTGTCCACAAGCTATAACAACAGGGGAAACATAACATATTTTCTTAGAAGTACAGATCATTACCATTTTGCTTGAATGCTTTTAAGAAGAAGCTGTTTTGAGAATGTGACGAGACTATTTCTTTGTTAAGAACTAGGTTGCATAGGGAAAAAATCTACTAGTGAAAATTTTCTCGAGGAAGAATCAGAGGCTCTTACCTGACCACATGTTAGTTTGCAAGCAAGAGCATGGCTTGTTTCGTGAAGAAATACAGTGATGAGCTTGAAAGGTGTCAACAACACCGTCCTCCACAACTATAAGAATTCAAATGCCAGAAACAAAACCACGTTACAAACTACTTACCACAACTGTTGAAAGAAGCACATATCATGAAGAAAACATTAAGGGGAAAGGAACTAGGACAAAAATCTCATTTCAAGAGCTAAAATAGGTTCGAAATCTGAGAAGAATTGATATTCTCACTATCCAAATATTTCATTTATTAAACCCATTGATTTAATTAAATTAACTCTTGACCTTTATAGGATTCAACACATGGATGAGGAAAAATCAGGCCCTGCTGCAAAAATCTTTTCAAGGAAACATCTTAAAATATCCAAATTACTGTTGAGGTTGCATGTGGCAGAAGCAAAAGAGGAACACAAGCCAAGCAATACACAAGCACTGTAAACCAAGATAATCGCATAAAGAAACAAGGAGGAAGAAGAATTAGATTTTTGACAATAGAGTTTGCTAAACAAGATAAAAAAAACTCCCAATACATCTCATCACTTTGCACCCTCTTCTCTACTTAAAAAAATGTTCAACCTACACCAACAACCATTCTATAATAGACTGTCCCAACTCTATTCAATGCTGAATGCTGAAACTTCTTACCATAACCGTGGCGGCCAACCAATTCATAGATAATTACTTAAAAAGGAGAAATTCAACTCAACGACAAATCCTAACCTATCAATGACTCCGACACTCTTTGATTGCTTGTCCATGCTAAAATCCCTGTACCAATCAACTGCAGTATATGATATCTTGTGGTAAGGTGGCCATCTATGCCCCACAAGCATCAATCACATTGTGTTTCATAGAGCACCCAACTTCAAGCTAAAGAAAGGATTGTTGCCCATATTATCAAACTTTTGTTTTTTCTTTACTTAAAACATAGGGTAAACTATAAATGATCCCATAGACTGCCATCCTGTTAACAAGTGTTCTACTTCCTGATGATCTATGGAACAAAACCCTTTGTCTAAAAGACCCACATGGCAGTCATATTCCACATTTTCCATGTTACCCAGCTTCAAAGTCTACCTCATTTGAATTTTATTTTGAGCTTCAATCCAAGATAAATATAATTCGCCTCAACCTCATTAAAATTGTAACCCCCATGAACACAGACCAGCTCCCATGTGCATGGGTTAAATTCTGATTCTAGGCATGCATGCAAATTAATTAGCCACAGGTTACAAGAAAACAAAATGACCAGCATATTTAGGTGTCCTAATCTACCAACAGTCATTGATGTGAGACAACCTAAGGGACTGTTTAGGGTGAGGGAATTGGGGCAGGGATTTGTGAAATTCATGGATTTTAAGTCTCCCCTTTTTTCTTGAGAATTTGTCAAATTAGTGGATTTCCCAAATCACCCCTAAAAATCCATGGATTTGGGGCAAATCTAAATCCCCAAATAAGCTAAAGGCTTTGCAAGTCCACAACATGAGAGACTTGCTTAAAAGCAGTAGAAGTTATTCCCTTGCATTAAATGCTCTGACATTGCCATAAATGATCCCAAATCTAACGATTTGAAGCTTCATTCCCAAACTAGCGGACATTGGGATTTGTCAAATCTAAATCCAATGCATATCCACGAATTTGACTAGTTCATGGATTTACCAAATCCCCAGTTTCAATTCCCTTATCCCAAAACGGGCCCAAGTGCCCTCAAAATCTCTCAGCAAGAATACTTTCCTAATCTACCCCTAAATAAATAGCACGAGTCTAAAATGCTGACATGCAGGTTAAAGGAAAAAAAATCTAACATGTCTAAGAGAAGTCCACAATACATCTCACATGGATTAAATTCTCTCTTTACTCCACACAAACCACTCAATTGGATGCTGCACATTGTTCAAACCTTGAAGTTGTGGATTTGATCCCAACTTTACTACAAAGAGAAACACATGCTAAACCTAACCAACTACAGAGAAACACATACTCAACCTAACATAAGACCGTTGTGCCTAATCTAAATGAACCCTGTAACCAAGGCTCTAAATATCGACATCGGTGCCCCTGGCCCAAATCTGATATGAACGGGTGCACATTGGCTTTATTGGTGTGAATTTTTGAAGTAAAATAAGTCTGATTTTATTTTTTATTTTTTTGAAATTGGAATTCTGAAAAGAAAATCAGCTAAATCAGAATAATTGGAAAATGCCAATTAACTGAAAACCATTTAATAGAGATCTTTGGACAATAGTAGAAAATTACTAACTTCACAAAGATTCTTAACAATTCAAACCTAGCACGACAAATTATTTGATATTAAATCATCCAATCCTGCATACCTAGTAATTCCAAATTCACAAAGAACTCACCCCTGCCCTTGCCATTCCTGAGGGCAATGACAGGAGTCCACCTGATGACCAAATCCTGGGGCCCCACCACCTCTCATTGTTCGAAATGATGTAAAACACCCATCAAAAGATTGTGGGTCTCAACTGAAAACAGGTGGATTTCTTTGTTTCTACCAATAGAGCATGGGGGACCATCTTGTTCACTGGTCTGACAGATTACCTCTTTCTTTTTTTTTTCTTTGAAAGGTTGCCAAACTTGAACTCCATAAAAACCCCCCCACCTCCACCCACCCAAAAGGAAAAACTGACAAGTTGCATATCTCAAACAGGGTTGATAAAAATGTCATAACGCCTATTTTAACATTGTAATAACAGGAAAAGTAACTGCAAGTTGTGCCATTAATGGAATGAGTCCGTTAAATAATGGCATTATTTTCTAAATAAGGTCATATAGAATGGAATAGAAGACAATATTTTTCTAAACAATGCCCAACATATAATGGAATTACAGCCATTATTCATCCAGGACAAGAAAACAACCATCAACCCAAAAAACAAAAAGCAGGACAGACCAGCTGGAGAATAATCAGATCCATACCATTTCTACCAATGGAAGCGTGCATGACCATCTAATTCGGTGATCAGGCAGATTAACATATCAGCATCTCCCATGAAAATTCAGTGCTTTTCGCTAGAGAATGTGAATTCAACACAAGGCGAATGCACAGCAACAACAACAACAACAAAAAGAAGAAGAAGAAGAAGAAGAAGAAGGGAGTAAAACCCAGCCATGGAATATTGGAACCAAGCAATTCCTACCAATGGGGGCCCACAGGACCATCTAAATCGATGATCCAACAGACTACAAGACCGGCATCTTCCACACAAAAGTCGGTTTTCCAACAAGGGGAATTCTTTTATACTGGCTGTGTATGATGCTTAATATGCAGGCACTTAGAAATGGTACACATGGCATGTATTAACTCAAATAAAACTGACTAGATTGTGGACACTTGTTTTTCAAAATAAGGCCATTTGATATTTTTCATTTTAACTGTCCAATAAATGTCAGCAATCTAATATTTAGATAACCGAATAAGAGTAATTTTTGGTCAATGATACATCTAAACTGGTACTGATAATTGGGACATTTTGGTTTGAATTACTTGTATGTGATTACGTAGTACCTCACTAATTTCTAACTCCTGTGTCTCATGCATCACAGTATCAAAGCATTCCTCTTTCAACAAAGAAAATGCAAATTTCAACAAGAAGAAAAACACCCGTAGATTCAAATATCATAAAGGGGGAAACCCAACTCAAATCAATAATAATAATAAAAAAAAACCAAGTCAAATATATCTAAAAATATCCATAATTTCATAAACCAAACACAAATACAAAAGCAGAAAGAAAAACCAATCAAGCATAAAAAAAGGGAAGGAAGAATCAGAACGTACGGCAAGGATGACGACGGTGAAGACCCCGATAGTGGCCAGGAATATGACCTGCTCGCGGTCGCAGCAGTTCTTGAGCTCCCAGTTAATCATCTCCCCTCTTTCTCTCTCACTATCTCCCTCTATTTCCTTTGAATTTCTGAAATCAAATGACGAAATGGGATTGAAGAAGAAGGAAAGAGCAACGGGTTTTCAGATGAGTAGATTTGAAAGTTGGGATCTGGAGAGAGAGAGAGAGAGAGAGAGAGAGAGAGAGAGAGAGAGATGGGTAGATTTGGAAGTTGGGATCTAGAGAGAGAGAGGAGTGGGTGGAGTGGGGTCGAACCACGAACGTTGGTAGAAATGGGCGTCTGGAAAGCTTCAAAATTTAAAAAAACCGGAAAGAAAGTGAGTTGAATCGTACAGAGACTCGGTCGGGTTGGTGCAGTAGCAGCCAACCAGCAGCCGCCGAAGAAAAAAAAAAAAAAAGGCAGGCGGATTGCCTGCAGCGCCCGTCTCCAGGAATATCCCAAGAGCTGGACGTCGCCCAAGATCTGTGGAGTCCACCATGATGTATGTGCTTTATCCACGCCGTCCATACGTTTTAAAAAATCATTTAAGTTAACCATACGTTTTAAAAAATCATTTTAGTTAACAATACCAAATAAGAAGAAGATCCAAAGCTTAAGTAGACCACACCACAACAAACAGTTCAGATTGAATGCGCACCATTAAAAACTCCTTGGGAGCCACATAAGTTTTGTATCAATCTGATATTTTTTTTCCCTTTATCCAAGTCTATGTCACCTTATGACCATGTTGGATGGAAAATAAACATGTGGTGGGCCCTCAGAAAGTATCAACGGTGGACATCACTATCATCACTTTTTCCTGTGGTGTGTTTCATTTTAGCTTTGGATCTTCCTCATTTTTGGGATCATGCCATAAAATGATCTGAGAAAATGGATGGACGGCGTGGATAAAACTAATACATTACGGTAGGCCCTACAGATCTTGGGACACGTCCTCCACCATGCATATTCCCGGAGACAGGCGCTTGAGGGAATCCGCGTCTGCCGGTCACGTTCCCTTCTATGATGAGCTCGAAACAACTTTTAAATTGCTAACGTGTGAAGAAATGTACGGTAGAATCGGAAGAATGGGAATATGGTCGGGCGCGACTTGGGTGGGACCCCGGAACCAGCGATGTGGGTGGGACCCTGAACCTAGGGCCCACCTGGATGTATTCCTTGGAGATCCATGCCGTCCATCTGCTTCTTCATATTATTTTAGGATGCAGTCCTAAAAATAAAACAGATACAAATTTTAGATGGACCACACGCCAAGAAACAGTTATCATTCATCCGTGACCATTAAAAACTTTCTGGAGTCCACCGTAATGTTTATTGACCATCCAATCTGTTGATAAGGTCACGGAGACAGTGATGAAAGGAAAAAACAAATATGAGGTTGATAGAAAAATTTTATGGCTCACAAAAGGTTTTTAATGTTCATTAACCAGTGTTTCTTATGTTGTAGTCCACCCAAAATTTTAATCCTTCTTCAATTCTGGTACCATAGTACAAAACAATCTGAAAAAGCAGATTAAGGCATGGATCTACAAGGAATACATCCAGTGGGCCCTAGGTTCAGAGTCCCACCCAGGTCGCAGGTTCCGGTGTCTCACCCAAGTCGCGCCCTGGTATATGGTCGGGTCAATCTAAGGACACGTGGCAGTATATGTATAGTTGCGGTCCACCTATGTAGTTCTGCCAGGTCGGATGGTTTACGTTCTAAAAATAAATCTAATGAGAAAATAGTAACCGTTAACTGCAAACACTTATCTGCTTTTGTTTTCCACCGTAGATTTTAATGGTCAAACATCACTTAATAATTGCGCTTTTTCGTATATAAAGCACCCATGATAGGAAACTGCAAATGGACGGATGGATTTACGCATCAGCGATGAAAAGTGTAGTACGATGAGGTGGATGTACCGTATTCCTGTTCTTTCGAGTACACCGTATCATCTGCCTAGCAAGAAACGGAAAAATTGCTTTCGTGACTTTAGTAGGCATATGGGGAAGCGGGATTTTGTCCTGCTTCCCGCTTGGACGGACTTGGCGGAGGCAGGAAGCGGATTGCGTCCTGCCCGCTTAGATGAGAGGACTCGGTCCGAGCGGGGGGTCTGTGGGACCCACTATGATGTACTGGTTTTATCAACGCTGTCCAACCATTTATACAGTTTATTTTAGGGTATGAGCCCAACAATGAGGGAGATACAATGTTCAAGTGGACCACACCACCACATGAAGCAACGGTGATAATGACGCTCACGGTTGAAACCATCATAAGGTACGCGGATTGTGTCCTGCCCCGCCCATATGCATTATCGTCCAAGCAGACCTTTGGAAGGGCTCACCTTGATGTATCCTTTTATACACACCGTTCGTCCATTTTATAAGATCATTTTAAGGTATGACTCTAAAAAGTAGGAAGATCCAATGCTCGAGTGTCACACCAAATAGTGATGTAAGCAAGTGGTGACATCATCACTACAGTAGCACCTACTCTAGTGATAACATCACTAGGTTCTATCACTATTTGGTGTGGCACACTTGATCATTACATCTTCCTCATTTTTGGGCCATGTCCTAGCGTGATAGTATAAAATGGATGGACAGAGTGGATAAGAGATACATCACGGTGAACCCCTCCACAAGTCTGCCTAGATGGTAATGGTCAAGCAAGACGCAAGCCCCATGCATCCTAGGGTCACCGTGATGTTTAATTTCCATCCAACCCGTTCATAATGTCACGTAGATCTTGATGAAGGGAAAACAAGAATCTCAGCTTGATTAAAACTTCTGCTGCAAAATTTATGCTGCTCCGGATAAGCTTTTAGTGGTGGGCGTTCAATCCCCACTGTGTGGTTTACTTGAACCTTTTGGATCTGACTATTTTTTAGCTCATACCCTAAAATGATAAGGTAAAATGGATGTACAGTTTGGGTAAAAGCAGACATCATGGTGGGCCCAGGTCCTTCTTGGACCGATTCTGTCCCAATAGGGTACAACCCAATCCGCATCCAAGCAGGGGCTCTGTGGGGCCCACTATGGGTTTTATCGACGCCATTCATTCATTTGTATAGATGATTTTAAGAGTATAGCTTAAGAATGAGGTAGATCCAAGGCTCAAGCGGACCACACCACCAGTAGCAGCAGTAATAATGACATCCACTGTTGAAACCTTCCAAGGGCCTACCGTGATCATCCATCATGTTCATAAGATTTCATAGAGCTGGATGAAGGGAAAACACAAATATCAGCTTGATCAAAACTTCTACAGGCTCTCATTTTTTTTTAATGGTGGCCGTTCAATCCGTACCATGTGGTCCACTTTAACATGCTGTCCATTTGTTTTGAAAGCTCATTTTAGGTCATGAACCCAAAAAATGAGCAGATCTGAAGTTCAAGTGGACCACATCACAGGAAGCTGATGATTGAACGCCCACCATTAAAAGTTTTTTAGCTATTAGAAAAAAAAGTTGGATCTTCCCTTCATCTAAGTCGGTGTGACCCTATCAATACATTGGATGGCGAATAGATATTATAGCAGCCCTAGGAAGGTTCAACGGCGGGTGTCATTATCCCTCCATTTCCTGAGGTGTGATCTACTATTTGAACCTCCCATCTGCATTCGAATTTAAGTTCATGCCATCAGATGAGCTGATAAAGACGTGGATATAAAACAGATACATCACCGTGGCCCCACAATGTCCAACACATCACCACATCACCCCACCACCAATGAATGGTGTGGATAACACCACCTAATCCGTATCAGATCGCATTATGCCCCTGCCACAGCGGACTCAGTCTTGGCAAGGGGCTCTGTGGGGCCCGCCGTGTTGCTATTTTGACAATTCATTTCAACACATTAGCCCAAGGTGAGGTAAATTGAAGGCTCAGGTGGACCACACGACAGAAGCAGCGGTGATAATGACACCCATTGTTGAAGCTTTTCATTGGGCCTACCCTGATGTTTAGTTGCCATCCATCTATTTTTTTTTTTTTGGGAATCAATACCAAGCCATCCAACTTGTTCATAAGGTGACATATATACATCGGTGGAAGGAAAACATAAATATCAGAGTGACCAAAACTATTGTGGCTCTTAAGAAGTTTTTAATGGTGGCCATTCAATCCCAATGGTAGTGATTTGTATGAAATTCAATTATTGGTACGTGTATGTGATGTCGACCATTTGAGAGCCTGCAGTTCAATCTAAATTAAACACCTTTGACCTCACGCATGGAGATAGACCATGAGTTACTAATGACTAAGAATTGATCAACTCGATCATCCATCCAGTAACCTATAAAAAAGAAATAAGATGATTTGCAAATAAGAGGGTTTGTCCTCTAATGAGTTAATTTTGCCTCTCAAACGAAAGACTTTTTCTCACTGTGATAGCAAAGATTGTTTGGTTAGAACAAAATGAGACTAGAATGAACAAAATTATATTAATAGAGATATTAAAAAAAAAAAAAAAAACTTTGAGGCGATAGCTAGAGAGAAATTTTCGTAGCCACTTCTCACGTTTGTTAATATTAAGATCCTTTAATATACATTGATATGTCATCCTTTAAAGGACTCGAGCTTTTAGAGCGAGTGGTTATTTAACTATAGTAAATGCTTCTTCTATATGATGTTAGGTACATCAGTTAAATCAGTCACTAGCCATGACCATATTTCAGTTGATACATACTCAATGTCAGTCATGAGGTTATTATGGTGAGTAGTTGACTCTACCACGTAGGTGAAATACATGACATGTGTCCCTATGACAGTAGCTAGCTGGACTTATCCATTTTCGGCTACTTATAATTTTTATCAAATTTCGAACGTTAGAACAATCAAAGATATCTTTTGTTTGTCTCTTATTCATAAGATATTATTGTCACGTTGCATCATTTGAGTCGTTAGATCTTACACAACTAAATCAAGTGTAAACACTTGGATCTACTCATTTATAGGCTCATCCCCTGAAATAAATTGGGCAAAATGGATGGACAACATGGATAACTACCACAATGAGCTCCACAGAGGCCCTGCAGGATTGATCTGTCCTAGTAAGTGCAGGATGCAATCTACGTTCAAGTGTGACTTGGCTGACATGGACTGGAATGATTTCATGTGCACGAGATCAGACTATCCACCAGGTGCCCCACCATGTGTTTGGATCAAGGCTAAAAAATCAAGACGATTTACAATGATTATTAACCATTAAAATTGTTTTATTGGCCAGCAAAAGTCTTGGATCAAGCTGATATTTATTTTTTCCTTTCATCCCGATCTGTACGACCTTATCAAGAGGTTGGATGGTCAATAACATTAAGATAGACCCTAGGAAAATTTTAATGGTGGGCGTTCCATGACCCATTTCCTTTGGTGTGAAGACCATGCCCTCAAATAAGCTGGCAAAATAGATTGACGGCGTAGATATACAATCATACACCGAGGTGGGCCCTACGGTCAGGGTCCCCTACTAGCTGGTTCCAGGGTTGCAGGCAAGTCACACTTTAGGTATGCTACAACGTGTGAAACTAGCTGAGGTAGGAGTCAAATTGTGTGTGGATTCCAACTTTTTTTCCGGTTAGTGTTCACAACCCTGAGTATAGGGTCACAATGTAATAATAATTTCGATAAGACCGAGGTCGATCCACGGGGAAGAAATATAGGTCCAAACACTCAAAGGCTACCTAAGATTTATAACTAAACTAACTAAACTAAATTGAAATTGGTTTTGAAGATGGATAAATTAGAATTAAAGAAAAACCAATGAAAAATAAATACTAGAGTATCAATTATCCACTTATAGTCATTAATAATGTCTAATTACATTATTCAATTAGCTACTCAACTGGAATTAGACTTCCATCATATCCAGCCGGAATATGGAGCAGTTAAATCATAATATCACATCTAGGATAAATAGATTGTTATTGATACAGTTCCCTCAATAAGGCCCAGGCATTAGGCGCACTTAATTGTACAGGTCAATTCTTTAACAAAACAAGTTAGGATCATAATCATAGTTTTCCTCAAATCTTATCACTGGACTTGATTAGAATCATGACTTGAACTTCAATTAAACCAATATCAATAAAAAAAAAAGCATCCATCTTAGATTCATATAAAAATATGAACTTGGTTTTGAAACAGTTCTCACATTAAAAACTATGTTCTAAAGCATAGGAAGTTCAAAGCATTTATCATGCCCGTAGTCTATGATAAATCAATGAACTTTATATATCTAAACAATGTAAAATAAGTAAGAAACTAGATTTAGAACCTTTAAACATCCAATAAATTCGGAGTCATCAATAGATCAAAGAAGAACTAGAACTAGACTTTATTCAAACTATAATCAAACCATGTTCATCAATTAAACCAAGATTCGAAATTAAGATAATTAAAACATCATTAATAAACTAGAAGTACCACATCTCAACTCTAGCTGAGAGTTAGCCTAAAAAAATATGAAAAACTAGAACTAAAAATGACGAAAAACTAGAAGAAGAGAGGCTTTGAGCCTCCTTGCTCTTAATCTCCTTACTCCCCACGTCTTTGATACCTAGAAGAAAAGAGAACTACTATATTTATAATGCAGATAAGAAGACAACATCAGAGCTGATTTTGTTTCACTTGATACGGAATTACCAACGATCGGATTTCCTTGAAATTTGAACTGTAGATTCTCTGATATCTAAACTTCCTCATGGATGGTTTAGATCTCTCAAATTATCTCCTGAATGGGTCCACGAATTATATCAGTGACCGTCTCTCCAATGCGCACAATTCAAACATATGCAGAATCAGTCATCTTATGATTGACGGTAAGGAATGTACAGAGGTCAGATTAGTCTCAAAATTACAAATTTGGTAGAAAAATTCCTCCTATACATGATAGACGGTTTAGATTATCTAAAACTATTCCATAATATGGTTTGAAAATCAGAACATTTAAGCTGTATTTTAGAATTTGCACAGGCGGAATCTTTCAGGGTTGTCTATCTTCCTTCAATTTTTACGATCAATCCACATATCCGATTGATATGAAATTTTATGGTTTTGTAAATATTGATGTGCTTTATAAGATAGCAAATTGAATTCTTTATATCATTAGATGTAGGCCACCTGGACTATTTTGGAACTTTAGGTGGATGAAGATGGGCCATTAGCCGGATGGTGATTGCAGGTGATAGGTTGCACTCTGATTGTGGGGAGATTATATGGTGGTTGATGGGCTCTCTATTGATGTGTGGTCCATCTCGACGGTGGATATCATCCACTGTTGCTGGCCTTTAGCTCTATTTGTTTCTTATTGAGCTACTTTCATTCACATTTCTACTTCTCTCCTATAATTACAAAAACATATTAAAGTCAGTCTTTGAGTGCATTATTTTATATAATTAAAATGTGGAATTGGGGATAAATATGCACAATTTAAGGCTTAACAGTTAATAAACACACCTCACTATTAGTACACCCACCTCAACTATTAGTCACACTGCAATATTACCCCACCCCACTTGAGAATCGATACCAAAACCTCAATATTGAAACAAGGTTATCTTCACTCAGTCTACCACTTCTAGCTATGGATCAGGGTGTGTGTGGAGTCTAACTCGAGATGAGAAGTCCCACCATTAAATCAGTTAAACTACATGTGGAGTCCAACTTGTTGTGTATATGTCATCCAATCAAACTGATATGAGGCATCTTGCCATAAAGAATGGAAAAAACTAGAGCACACCAAGACTCATGTGGGCCACACTAGAAGTGGATTGCCTGCATCGCCCGCCTGCAAGGAATTCCTGTAGCACTAAGCTCTACGGAGCCCACCGTGATGTATGTGAAATATCTGAGCCGTCCATATGTTTAGACAGTTCATTTTAGCATGAGTGCAAAATGAGGCAGATCCAAAGCTCAAGTGCTTAGGATATCATAGGAAACAGTAGGGATAATGATGCCTGCCGTTGAAACCTTCTTAGGCCCACACCATGAATTGAAAACACAAATATCAGCTTGATCCAAAACTTCTATGACTCCTAAGAAGTTTCTAATAGTAGGCATTCAATCTCTATTGTCTTCCTGTGGTGTGTCCACTTGAGCTTTGGATCTATCTAACTCATTTTTGGGCTACACTAAAATGATCTAGCAAAATGGATGGATGGCTTGGATATAACACATACATCACAACGGTGGGCGTCATAGAGAATTCCCTATAGCACTAGCTACAGGCAATCTACCTCCATGACCATCTCCGATGGGTGAGATTTTCTTCTATTTATTTATTGAATTTAATCGATTGGTTATTTTTAAGTTTGTTTAGTGACATTTTTTTTTTCAATTGTTTATTGTTTAGTCCATTGATTATTGTTAACGTTGTCCATCCATTAGATGTTTGTAAATTGATTGGTTGGTAGATCATTTCACTATAAATTTTTATTTATGACCCATCAAAGTGGGCCCTCCGATTTGAACGGTTTAATTTGAACTACACATGCTGCTTTTACAGTTTACTTCACGGCCTGCAAGATTATCAAAGTTATCAAAGTTTTGGTAATTGGCAAACGGGTGATTATAAAAGAATCTTAGGTGGTGATATAGTCTCCACTTGGAGCCAAAGAGAGGGAGTTGTTAGATGCTATGCACATTAAATTAATTGATAGTGTGAAATTTAAATTCATTTAAAGTATAAAATGATTTTTTTTCCTTTCTAAATTATTCATAAAACAAATTCTAAAGGTACTAGCGTGCATGTATATATGTAAGCATAGGGTCATCTAGTGTAGTGACCTTACAATTGGCTACTAGTGTGGCTTTCCTTTCCTCTCCCTCCTCCTTTACCATGCAATTTTAAATAAAATAGGACCATCTTGTTTTGCGAAAAGAAACATATATAAGTCAGGCTTGTTTACACCTGACCTATCATAGTTAGATCTAATGAATAAGATGCCACCGCATGTTAGCATAATTATACGAAGGCTAGAAAGGTATTAATGGAGCACGAAAGAGAGATCGCATGGATGCTAAATACACCTTTGCAGAAGGCGCGTGTCATGTCAAGAAGGCTAGGATACTCAGAGACATGCATGATCGAAACCCTAGAGGCAATCATCCTCTTGGTGACACAAGGCAAGCAAGTAAGCATGCATGATCGAAACTCTAGAGGCAATCATTCTCTTGGTGACACAAGGCAAGCAAGTAAACATGCATGATCGAAGCCCTAGAGGCAATCATCCTCTTGGTGACACATGGCAAGTAAGCATAGGTTACATATATGCAAAGCGTCTAAAGAGCATGCGTAACTCAGCACGATGTGAAGGTAGTAATACATGGCCAAATTTAATTGGCCACATATAATTGTAAACTTCTAAGTGATGCACTAAAAGGGGGGAAAAAAAGCGTATAAAAATATAAACACAATCATATATGACAATAGGTAGCCCTGTCTCATAATAGAAGCGTACCAAGCTGAGGCTGCTAACCAATTGAAACGTTCATCATGAAAGTTAAATGACCATATGTAAGGCCACCGCCATCGCCTCTCTAAGTCTATAAAAGTAGCACAGAATGAAGAGCTTTGGGCCCTCGCTAATCCAAACGATACAATTTTTTTTCAACTCAACACTAACTATCAATCTTTTGTCCTATATGAACGCTTATCATATCTTAATATAGCTTAATTTAGCCTCTTTATTTCTGTCCAACGCTATGCTACTACAAGTCCAGATCAATTAGCATAGCTTAATTTAGTTTCTACTTCTATTCAACGCACCACTATAAAAAGTCGAATTCAATTTAATTAATCATCTATGACCTCATTGTCAAATACCCCAAATTCCTAAGTCCTCACTTAGAGATTCCTCAGTCATAGTTTGCTGACCAAACCATAACTATCTCATGACCATTCAAGTTGAGAAGATTGTTATTCGTGCCCACTCAAATTGTCATTGGTAATTTTTACTTTATTTGCTAATTGTACTACATCTACATTCATATTAATAAAATCAGCACTTAACCTTTAATTCCTTATTTTCTTTCTTAACATTTATCTTGTTGATCATGAATGCGATCAAATTATCATGGTTATAATAAAAGTAATTTTCTTTATGGTAAAAAGAAATCATATAAAAGACTAACTCTTCCATTCATATATTGTCTATTTTATTGTCAATTGATAGTTGAATAGTCAAGCTAATTTTTAAGATTTGATCCTAATTCGATTATTTCAGCGCCTTAGATCACAAGACGTTCATTCAATTTGGGTCAAATATGACTCTAACACACCTGACACATACATAATTGCATGTGCATAATCAAAATCAGGCCATTCACGTGTGGTCTAATATCCAAATTGAATAGCAAGATGGCCCACCTTGTGAACAACTCGAATGTTACTTCAAAACTTTGTTGCTATGTTAGCCTGTGCGCCCACCTTCTGAACAACTCGAATGTTACTTAAAAACTTTGTTGCTATGTTAGCCTGTGCATAGGGGATTAAATCGGAAGAGGACTTGGGTGGAATGTGGACGGGGCTTAAGTGGATTTGAGGAGCCACAATGGGTCGGTGATTGAATGCCCACCGTGAAAAAACTTCCTAAAGCCCGCACAAGCTTTTTATTTGCCATGCACACCTGTTGATAAGGTCACAAAGACCTGAATAGGGGAAAACACAGCTAGGTGCTAATCGTAGCCAGCACTGGGGCCTTGATTCAATGATGCTTCCACATGTGATTGGGTTGAACACGTGTCAATGATCCGGACCATTCATCAGGTAGTGGTTCTGTGTATACGACACGTACCAAGAATCAGTATGAAAAGGTGAATTTCAAAAATCTCACGAATTTATTTTCATAATTTAATCTCAATTTTATGGCAAAAATTATTTGAAAGATTAAATAAATATTTTCTACCTATTTTTAAAATTTTAAAGTCATTTATCAATTTATAATAAATATTTTTTAATAATTTAATATCAAGAGAGAAAAACATAAAATTTGAAAATCTCCCGAGAAATTGCCTATGTAAAAAGCATCAGGCTGTACACTCATCATGTGAGCATTGAACAGTTTTCTTCCAACTGTCCATTTTTATCGTACAGTTTTGAACTCTCTGATCAGTGGGCCCACATTGGTTTTGGTCCATGGTATGTTCGCAGTGTACCTTACCTTATCAATGGTCAGGATCTTTGATACTTGTGCCGTCCATCTGGATCTCTGACAAACATTTCGCACCCTCACGTAATCAGGACCCTTGATTTTGCTCACCTTGGCCTAACCCACTGATCAATGGCCTGGATCACCGACTGAACTGCACTTTTGATTCCATGCACCAAACACTATGCAGGATTCAGGATCTGATCCAGCCGTACATCTAAGATCAGGGAAACTGATCAACTCATCCAGCGGCCTGCCGCTTAATGATCACATACGAATGTGGGCCCACCTTGATGTGATGTGTGAGTGCCTTCCAAACCGTCCATTAGATGCAGCCCCATGTTAGGCCCAGTGCCTTCCAACCTTCCGATGATTCTTCGGATGTACGGTAAACAGAAGGAGATTCACCAGATGCACGGTTTGGATTGCACATAAACATCAGATGTGGGCCCTAACAGATGCGTGTGAACATATGTGATCGCTCCCCCACAAAAAAAAAAAAAAAAAGATTGTTTAAAAGAAATGTCCAACGGTCCAAAATTGACATACGAATGTGACCTGCCCGATGGATGGAATGTATTGATATTTGCAACAGATCATTCTCATGGTGGGGCCCATATCATAAACAGTGCAGATGTAATGCACGTGGGCTAGAAAATCCTCTATACGCAATCGGGTCCACAATGTTGGCAATTGGTTTTATTGGCTTCACAAAAATAGAGAGATTGGCAGTAGATGAACATGTTTATTTGTATTGGGACACTGTATTATCTCCGTACATGTTGACCATGCTTTGGTAATCAAAACCGTTGATCTGATCGGGCTCACCATTGAGGGCCATTCCTTGAAAATCTTTCATATTGGACGGGAGATATGACCATTCAATCAATGGCTGATAAATAGATAGTTGCAGACAATATAGTAATCGTCAGTACACAAATATTCCAATATCAAACGGTTGTGATCTTCCAATCTTTGAGATTGTTTGAGTCATGCCCTGTCCATGGTGCATCTAATTAGATCGATGGTTTGGATAATGGACCCTGTTGAAAGGAACCCAATTAGCATCCTATAATTCCTTAATACCTAGTGGCATTATGAGGTTTTTCATAGATAGTTCTTTAGTATGGTGATGCTGGGAATTCAAATATTTTCAAGATGGAGGCAATATTTTAATGACTATTTTCATTTAGAATAACTCTACTTTAATTCCTTTAAAGACGATGCCATGGGTTATCAAATTGAATTCATTCATCTGCTGCATAACAAACTTATCGTACTCCGTTTGGTATTTAAAGATACCTACCGGCAACATATTTCGTCATGTCCGCTTTTTCTATTTGTACTCTTTTTTTTTAAGATATACTATATATCGGCAAAAGTGGCAAAATCACAGAAGAGATCATAACATTGATTCCACGGCACACTCACTATGTAGTTACCAGCTTGGAACAATCCAGCCACTATATTACTTCATGTTTTTTCAAGAAGAAAATTTTATTCTTCAGAAGATAACTTACAATTCGGGCGGACCCCACCTCATTAAAAAAACGCCAGGTCCACCTATCATCTCCCCTACGGCCCTAACACCAAGTGGGACCACCTTAGCCCACCTGGATATCCCCTAGCCCCACTTTATCAAGAAATAAGTTACCCCGGCTAGTGGGCGGCAGGCACGCAATTTCAGTAAAGAATTGCTTAGTTTGAGACAGGCTCCCCACCGTACAAGACCATCTGCTACCCCCATTAGCTTCCCTCAGCATTATCCTTTAGCTCTTCGAATCTGGACCTCCAATACAACCTATATTATTTCAGTTGAATGTGTAGTGTTGTTATTTCTCTCCCCACCGGTCTATCAGAGTATCTGTTGGCCACCAATCTGGAAATTATTTGGAGCATGGTCTGATATGGACATCAAGCCCTTTAGGGTTTATCAACATAGGAGGCGAGTGACATCTATATTTTTATGGCTCGATGATGACGGGCCTTGATCATTCGTGACGACTTGAGGAGTATCGAAGACCTTACACATGTGGTTTGAGACATTTGAGAAGACCCCACATTGGGAGGATATGTGTAAGTTGCTTGGAAGAGATGATTTGACCGTTGGATTGTGAGGATGGTGTGATCGGACCATTGGTTCGTCATGACCCGCTTTCATTATGCCATCATCAGAGGCCATCGGGCATCTTAGATTTGCGTTTATTATATGCACTTTTACTTATTTGAGTTTTGGGTCAGTGTATATTTTGGTAATTATGTTAATTCCGAATTTTATAAGGGCGTTGCCCTAAACCTTTTTCATTATGCTATTGATTTGATAAAAGAAGAAAAATCTTCGGTGGCTTATGTCCCTCCTTCTCTCCTTCGCTCTGTGGATCTTCATCTTCTTCCCCAATCTTCTTCTTTTTTCTTCTTTCCTCCTACCAACTTTCTTCTAAGGTAATTCCTTTTCTTCCCTCTTTCTTCTAAACTTATTTTCTCCCATTATCCGTAACCCTAAAATATGAGAATTGATCCCTAAACCTATTTCTCTCAGATTTTTATTCCCTAATTCGAGAAATTCTTTGATCTCCCGGACTAGTAAATCCCATTGCATGTTTGGATCATAACCATGCAAGATTAGGAGGTTTCATCCCTCGTCGAATCTAATCCACACAATACTTGAAATCCTTATTACGTGGTTGTGATGATGGCCCCTTTTATTGCATGTTTCCCTTATATTTTTTTTTTTATGATGATAGTTGTTGAATGTTTAATTTAGGTTGTTTGATTTATTCCTCTAAATTTTATGTCTCATACATGAATGAAAGTTTAGGCCGTCCTCCATCATGGTGCATCCATAATGATCCAAAACATACTAATGGCTTCTATTGCAGAACCACGGGACCCACTTGACAGAATTAAAAACCCAACAGCATTGTACAAATTCTCAGCCAGATGAGTTGCATTAGATGACTCGGCCTGACTCAGCTGAATGGTCCAGTTCTGTAACTTA
This sequence comes from Liriodendron chinense, assembly GCA_003013855.2. Lineage (NCBI taxonomy): Eukaryota > Viridiplantae > Streptophyta > Magnoliopsida > Magnoliales > Magnoliaceae > Liriodendron > Liriodendron chinense. Next base: position 284,399 of record ML058530.1, read on the forward strand.
ACTGGCTGAGTTGTGAGCCCCATGGAATCTGAGTCAACTCGCCTTAATCACATTGGACTTGTACGAGTCAAACCATGATTTAGAATCATAAAAAAAATGCCGGGCCTATAATAAGCTTTACAGAAAGAATTTAGTGTTCTTGTCATCTTCCCTCATCTACAAAAGAAACTGAGATTGAATTTCTAGAATAATCTTCTGCTACACTACTCATTGTAGAAAATTTGGTAGCACCTGTATTAGTACTAGAAGGATTAACACTACTACTAACATTGGTACCTGAACCTGAGGTAGTAGCGGAAGCCATGCTACTCCAACGCCCTCTCCGTCCTTGAATCCCTGGCTTCCCGGGTTTTTTCAATTCAAACGAATCACTCAACAGCATCAGATGAACAGATTGCATGTCGGGTCTATCAGTGACACTGGCTTGACAGCAGAGAAGGCCTAGTTGAATGCACAGTGCTGCCTGGTCACGGTCCCATGTTGGAAGAATGGGGTCCACCACTTTCAATGCCCTTCCTTCTTCTGAGAGCTTCCATGTCTGCAAGCGGATAGATGGAGGTTGGAGAAGAGACACTATGAAATGGGTTACTATTTTTTTTTTTTTTTGAAAGGTATGATGAAATGGATTACATGCATTTTGATTCACATGCCTGACAATCCAGCCTCAAGATATGGCGTTATATGATCTTGGATCATGGGTATGGAGCCTGAAGTGGATGGACCATGTATAGAAAATCTATTAATGGGACTATCCTAACTCTTCGATCGGTGCCCCGCAAATTGACATTTATGAGAAAAAATGCACCGATGGACCACATACGAAGATATAAAATCCAAAGATTAGAAGGCTAGGATATTCCAATCAGGATAGAAGGGTTTATGATTTGGATAATCGTATGATGGGTATGGCTGTCAATGGACCAGGATCAAGCTTCCCAAAGCGCGGCCTGAACGGTTCAAAACCCGGGCCGAAGCCAACCTAGGTCTGGTCCGTTGACGGCCCTAACAATGGGCCAGACCTATACAAATTGAGGATCCGAGGATATTAGCATGCATGCAGATCAAGGATCATATAATGCACAAGGGTCATAAGAGCTGAAAATTTCACAGCATTTGATTAACTTACATAGCTCAAAAGGTCAGCACTTTCTTCGTCTAACCGCCGATCGTTATTCTTTCTTCCACTTACAATCTCTAACACCAGCACTCCAAAGCTGAAAACGTCGGTTTTCACAGACAAGTAACCATGCATTGCATACTCAGGAGCCATATAACCACTGCAGAACATAAATTCATTGCCCCACTAAGAGATTGGACTGTGTTTGGATATTCAATAGAATTGAATTGCAATAACTGAATTCAATAAAGAGTAAAAAACCCAAGTGGGGTAAGGCCAGTTCAATTCACAATGGGGAACGGGTCCTGAATTGCATTTGCCATAGATTCAAGTCCAACTCGAAATGTAGGAAATTGATAATTACACCCAATGTAGTTATGGTTCTACTCATATTAATAGTCCGAAGCCGATGAAGAACAACAGATAATCCAAGAAACTCAAAGACGAATTTCAGTTGGTCTCTTGTCCAACCCAATAAACTGTCTATTCAGGTCCATCAGTTGGTGATGGGTGGATCCCTTGCTGAATGGAGCTGGAAGAACTGCAATATGGTAGAGCCATCTCTCTACAGTACACACGGAAGGGAGATGTATAGATCGCCGCTGTCCATCTAGCAGGCTCTATCATGGATACTCAGGTTTCAAAAATAACACCAATTAGATACTCCTGTCCATCACATTGTCCAATTCTCACCATGATGATTGTTTGGCCATGGACTATTTTCATCTCAGACAATCACTTTGAAGACCACCTTTCCAACGGATAGGAAATTTGGATATTTATTTATTTGGAAACTCTATCCATCCAAAATAGGGGCAACTAGATGGACGTACCCGATTGATTCATTGTCTGCCACTAGTTCTGGAAGAGTTGGATCTACCATATTCTGGTTATATGGGTTCTACTGCATCATCACCCGACAGGAGATGCCCCAAAAATCTCCCCCAGTAGATGATCCTAACTGTCAGATTGGTACCCCTTTAAATGTGGACTATTGTTTGTAATTGTCCACTTCCATTGGATGGCTATAATCATCTGATGGTGGAGATATTAGGGCATGGCCAATCCTCTGGTCAGGCCCATGAGACCATTGCTTTGGTTACCAACTGCTGGTCCCATCAGCAACATTGTTGGGTTTAAATAGAACATTTCTTTTGTTCAAACGTCATGGTTTCCGCACGGTGTGGACCCTCGTGTCTGTCCAAACGCGCGTGGCCCATTCATAAATCAGAGTTCTAGTAAAAGAAAAAGGAAAAGAAACTCACTAGGTGCCAGAGATCCTGAATGTATTGACATGGGTGTTTTCGTCAGGGAAGAGCCTTGCCAAGCCAAAGTCTGAGATCTTTGGATTGAGCTGGTCATCTAGCAAGATGTTGCTTGCTTTGATATCTCTATGGATGATTTTCACTGGCGATTCTTCATGTAGATAGAGAAGACCCTTTGCCACACCTACAATGATTTGGAAGCGCTTCGACCAATCCAAAGATGCACTCTTGCTTTTATCTGTACAGTAATACCCATGTAAACAAAGAAGAGCGTGAGCAGGTTTTTGTTGAAACTCTTCTCTTTCTTCTTTCTATCTTTCTTTCTTTTTTCCTAATTTTATAAGGTAGTCTGTATTGATTGTGTAATGCGTGCCTGTTTGGAGAGAATCTGAAATATGGAAGTGGAAAACCCCTATGGAATACTCAGAAAATGAAAACTGTGGAATCCAATAGTATATCCATTTTTTTGGTTTTAGAGCATTGTCTTATATGGAAACGTTAAAAGGCCAATGGTCAAACAGTAAGAACTATTGCTCGTAACTGTGGAGATCTACATTTAACAGTTTTTTTTTTTTTTTTTTTTCAGAGGAAACAATTTTACTCATTTCTTGAGGAAAAGCTAGGAAAAGAAAATCGGTTTCCTTTGTGACATCAGAGGAATTCATTTTCTTTTCCATGTTTTTTCAGAGTCTCTCTCTAATCAAACAGTCCGAGAAATGTTCTTATGTGGGAAAGTGGTGTTTGGGTTGTGATTGTTGGCATTGTGCCCAAGAAAACTAATGTAAGCCCAATCCACTGGCCACGTGGCTGTGATAGTGATGATCTCAACCGTAAATCATGATGACCAAGTGAGCTTGTGGATAGAATACTATGCCTTAGTTAATATGTGGTGTTGCCTTATACATGCATATGGTTTAAATAGAGGAGTGATTCCTCTAGATGTCCTTGGAAACTTGAGATTAGACGCAATGGTTGTTGACCAAGGGAGAGTTGTGATCCATGGGTCTCAGTGCCCTGTTATACCATGACCATTATAGGCTTTAGGATAGACCTATGATAATCACATGATGAGAAGTATATTCACCCTATATATCTAAGGGGATTAACTTGGGTTAGGATGGACAATCTCCACCATTAAAGGCCAACTTGGTGTTGGTATATGCCTTCGCTCTATCCCACATGGGAATGTGAGTGTGCCATTGACATAGGATCTTGTTGGACTGAATGGGCACTTGCATTGATGGATCGAGATCAAGTTACTAGTCTTGGGGCCTATCTGCCTAGACTATGATTGGACTTGATGATGCATGGAAAGTTGATTAATCTTTAGACTGAGGGTATGCGAGGGTTAAGATCTTGGTTGCATGGCTTTGGTTCACTTTACAGGGCTACCATGTGGCCATTAAAAATGGGCATGGCTGGGTATATCCATTAGGGTCCATTTATTCATACATGGGGCAATAAGGGATCCATTGGTTTCCTAGGGATGTGTTTATGGCGAGATCTACTAGATCAGGGACTTATTAAGTAGTTTTCTACCAAGCCCAACACCTAGAAGGTTTTAATATACTTTACGAAGGTTTCAACAATTGAAATTTTATTTTAATCGTTAAAACTGTTTTGATCACACTTGATGATTTGATAGTCCAAAATCTGATAGTCCATTCTTTGATCAGCATGGGATATAGGTATTTGATGGATGGCCATGACAATTGAAGGATTGAATTATGAGTGTGTTTATGAATAAGGAGGTTACAGGTCCTCATTCATGTATATAGGTGGCAGAATAACATAACTAATACACCCCTGAAATCCTACACCTCCTTATAAATAAGATCCTATCCTAGAGGGGGAGCACCCAATGAGAGAGAGAGAGAGAGAGAGAGAGAGAGAGAGAACTTGGATGCTCCATTTGGTGTGACCTAGTGTGAGGAAGAGAGAGAAAGCTAAAGAGAGAGAGATCCCACCTCCCTTCCATCTTCTCCTTCTCCCACATGTGTGAATGTGTGGGTCGACTAGGCATTGGACGTGCATTGCTCGGCCCTACCCCGAGGCCGACGTGAAGTTCTCACTCTCCCTCCATTTGGTATAGATCAGGGAGAGACATCTTGTGTTTGAGTGGCATCGACAAAAGTTTGGGAAATCTACATTGTACGCCTGCTTCTGTTAGTACACTTTATTTTGTCAATTGACGTGTTGGTTGGTCGCGTCTTGTCGTGTGAGCCCCGGTCGAAGATTTGAAGATCGAGACTTGAAGATTATGCTTCTTCCATTGCTCAAGCTCAAGCTGAAACACGATCTCAGGTAAGTTGCATATAGATCGACCATAGGAAACCCAAAACATCAAAGAATGGCGTAATGACTCACCTATCTTATCCCATTCCCTCTCGACCCTAGCACAAGTTGATCAGTCTTGTGGTCCACGGCTGGTGCGAATCATAATTGAAATCATGTCCAAACATTGGACTTCTTGCACCATCTCCTCATGCTGAATATCCAACCGAGATGCCATGTAATCAGATTGCCGACCGGTCTGGACTTATCAGACGGTCCATTGAAGTTTGGTTGCTGATGTGTTGAAGATCCCTTCCATCTTTCCAGCAGCCACTTCATGATTGTGCATGTCTTGTTGAATAGGCAGCCGACCGGTCTTGACCGGTCGGTCCAGCATTGCAATTCAGTACAGCAACCTTGCTGTAATAATAGCAGCAAGACAGCCGACCGGTCTTAACCGGTCGGCCAGGCACATCATATAAGACAGCATCTCTGCTGTGATGCATTCAGCTGGACAGCCGACCGGTCTTGACCGATTGTCCAGCAATTAATACCTGTCAAGCAGCAACTCTGCATGTGGACTGCCAAGACAGCCGATCGGTCTTGATCGGTCGGCCAGGAGCATAAAATGTGGCAAGAGACCTTGCTGTGAGAAAAACAACTGGACAGCCGACCGGTCCTGACCGGTCGGCCAGTAGAACAAAATCTTGCCAGCAAGCTCAGTCGACCGGTCTTGACCGGTCGAAATGTGTGCTTCATTCTGTCCAACAAGGTTAGCCGACCGGTCTTGACCGGTCGGGCAGACCCAGATATGGCCCAGTATTTTAAATTGCGACGGGTCCGTCCGACCGGTTGAGACCTCTCTCTGACAGGTCGGACGTGACCATTTTAGATCCGTTGGGGCCATCATTTGGAGCTCTATATAGCCATAACTTGTGGTCTTTCATGGCATGCATTCAACACCCTTCAAGAGCTAAGAGAGAGAGTCTTTACTCACATCCTCCTACCCTCCTTGCTCTTAACTCCCTTGAGTTCATCATTCAAACCTAGCCATTAATGGCTTGTTATTGAGTATTCAAAGCTCGGTTTGAAGTATGAACTCAAGATCTTCATTCATGGCTGACCTACCTTCAGAATATCTTTATGAGGTCGTTTGTAGCCATTGAATGCTTGAAGTTTGGTAGTTCTCTCATAACCATTGCATTGAATAGGCAAGAGGAACTTGACCAACTCTCTCCCAACTACCCGGCATAATCATAATCACATCATTTGCATTGGTAGCTGATCTTGGGAGCACAAAGAGAAGCTGAAGCACGTGGAGCTGAAGTTACTCATCAAAGGCATCGAATCGGGGCTCAATCGTCTAGGTATGTCTAGTATTTGAGAGTCCATTTATTTAATCACTATTCCCTGGATTGGGAAATTCCGGCGAAAGTGTACGTGACCGTCCTTGGATTAGGATTGGTGAGAGTTTGAGATCCAAACTCGTCAAGTCCCTGGATTGGGCCATCGGTGGATGGTAAACGGGGTCCTAGATCAAAGGATGTCAAGGTTGATGGTTAACCTGATTTAAAACCATAACTATAGTGAAATCCGGTGGTCTCATAGGTTGAGATCGTGAACTGGGAGTGGAGTAGGGAAACCGAACCACTATAAATCGTTGTGCATTGTGAGTTTGAATGATTGCTATGTGTTGAATGGTTTAGTCAATCATGAATGATAACTGTTTCATGAAATGACTATGATAGTCTTTGCTTACAAATTCATCATATAATTGCCTTGAATGTTATTGTGATAATCTTGGTTGTTAAGATTGACTTGATTAGTTTTTAATTGTAATTGGAAATTCAAAAAGTCCTATTCACCCCCCTCTAGGACATTAGGCATATCTCCGAGTATCTCTACAAGCGGTAAAACCGCAATTTCAGCTTCATGTAGGTAAAAATCCTAACTACTCATTAAGGATTTTAGCTTCTAGAAATATGAGATTATCAAAGATGGAAGGTCCCAAGGTTAATAATTGGATTGGATTTTGAAAAACACCTTTAATTATGTTGCATTCCATGAACATCCAATAGTGATGGTGAATCATGGTTTATAAGGCTTCTAAGACTATTAAATGTGCATGGTGTTTGGGGCAATGCAAAAAATGCAATTTTATTGAGGGGGATTTTGTTTTCCTGTTTCTTTTCCATCCCAAATTCGGGCTGAGATAAGAATGGAATCACCACCTAAATATACCCTAAAAGTATGGCAGATGTTATTATGATGCATTTGAAAAAAAAAATACAAATATAGAATATGGTAGTAGTGATAGTGATGACGTACGCTAATAAATCCAAACAAGTGAATAAGGCAATACAAAACAGGAAAGGTGTTTCACACACAGAGGAGGAGTGGTGTGTGGGTGTGCATGATAAGTCACCATAGAGTAGAGCTTTACGGGGCCCACTATGATGTTTGCATGACATCCAAACCACACATTTGATGCCCCCCCCCCTAGAAGTCAGGTTGATACAAAACTCAGGTGGGCCCTACTAGGGAAGCAACGTAGAATCATGCCCAAAACCTCAATTCATGTGGTTGGCCCACTTGAGTTTTCTATTAGCGTGATTGTTGGGTCATCCCTTCATCCTGATGGGGTGTACCTGATGAATGGGCTGGATGACATTTATACACCATGGTCAGCCTCACCCACAATCTAGATGGTTTCTAAGATGGGCATCCCCCTCCCCATCGTTCCCTGTGGTGGGCCAGATTTGGAAGCAGAGGTGAATTGAATTGTGAACATTCACTCTAATAGCCATGAAACATCATTCTAATAGCCAGGAAATGGGAAAGAACTAATCCAGTTTCCAGCATTCATAATAAGGAAGTGATCCTGCATGTTGCAGCTGCATTTCTTTCTCCAAGTTAAAACTGAAATAATTCCAATTCGGAACCCAAACTGTTAGTATGGATGTTGAGGAAATTGCAATTTGGTTCTTTCTTCTTTATCAGACCAATTACTGTAATATAATTTGATAGTTCATCCAAACACCATGCTTAAGAAATAAACTAAACTCCTTGGTGAGTGCACTAGGGTCATGTCTAGATAGCAGGAATGCCTTGGAAATCAATGGAAAATAAAATCAATTTCCTTTGATGTGATAGGTTAGAATGTTTGGATACAGTGGCCCTAAGAGAATTTCACAAAGCTTACTAAACTTGTCCATAAGTAGAATTCTTTGACACAAAAATAACGTGACTTTTGTCTAATAAATATGATATTTCCACCTGCCATCTAAATAATACCCCTCATGCCTGTTTGGATTCATGGAAGCATACAAAAGGAGATCATGTTTCTTGGGAAACCTTATTTTCAGGAAACTGTAGGAAAGGAAACATTATTTTCCTTGTTTGTTTTTCAACAAGGTTTTCCTAGAAATTTAAGATCTATTTTCAAACTTCTTGTTTGGCGAAACAAAAATTTTCTTGGAAAAAGATTTTTAGGCAGTCACTAGCACGTATTAGATTAGCACGTGCCACATGTGGGATGCTTGAAGATGGATAGTGGCACATGTGGCATGTGGGGCATGTGTGGGCGCTTGAAGCTGAAGTGTGGCACATGTGGCACATACGAGCTACTTGAAGCTATAAGCATTGGCACATTTGACACATAGGCACTTGAAGCTAGATGGTAACATGTGTGCACATTGGCACCACTGGCACATGTGGCATATTTGGAGCGATTCAAGATGGATTATAGCACGTGTGGCATATTTGGAGTGATTGAAGATGGACGATGACACATGTGACATATTTGGAGTGATTGAAGATGGACGATGGCACATGTGGTACATTGGTGCATGTGGATGGCCAATGGCTCATTTGGCACACATGGCATCTGCGAGGTGATTGAAGATGGGTGGTAGCACATTTGGGTCTAATCATTGATAAACTTGTTTTCCTTCTATTGTGGGAAAATGCATTTCTTAGGTTTGGAGGTGAGAAAATACATTTGTTTATTTTCCAACAAAGAAAGTGGAAAATGGCGTTTTCCAAAAATTCCCACAAATAAAGTCTGTCAAATAATGAAAAGGGAGTTTCATATGAAACAATGTTTGCCCATAGATCTCTTTCTTTGAGATCAATGGACACAGGCCCAATGAGACCATACTGGATACTCACATTTTGTAAGTGGTCCCATCATTTCCACCAGTATGGCCCTCTAAACCGACGCGCTTGATTGAATGAAGAAGGTAGAGAGAAGTTACCGAAGAGGAAGTTGTCGAGACTCTTGTTAGGCAAGTACTCATAGACTAAAGCCTTCTCCCTCCCTTCAAAGCAGCATCCCAGCAATGTGACTAAGTTCCTGTGCTGGATTCTACGCAACAGCTCCACCTCATTCTTGAATTCTCTCAATCCCTGCCTTGAATTTAAGGATAGTCTCTTCACCGCTATTTCCTGTCCGCCTGGCATTGTTCCCTACGTCATTACATGATAGACTACAATGATCATCGACCTCAAAAAACCAGAACAAAAAAAGATTAAAGATCAAGCATTATCATGCCAGTGGGACTGCACTTGGGTGCTATAACTCTTGGCAACTGCCCTGCTAATTTTCTTTTTGTCTCTTGTTTCCCTTGCATAGGGTACGGGCTTCTTTTGCTTTTTGTATCCTGTAATTTTAAGTCTTGGGATTAATAAATTTTTTGCTTTATCTTCTGCTTGGATGCAGATTGGCTAGATATATGTGTTTCATCCACGCCGTCTAGCCATTTTTTTTAGATCATTTTATGATATAAGCCTAAAAACGAGGTAGATCTAAATCTCAAGTGGACCACATCACAAGAAACAGTGTTGATTGAAACCCCACCATTAAAAACTTCTTGGGGGCACAAAAGTTTTGGATCAAGCTGATATTTATTGTTCTCCTTTCATCCACGTCTGCATGAGCTAATCAACAGGTTGGATGTCAAATAAACATCACACTGGCCCTAGGAAGTTTTTAACGGTGGACATTTAATAGTTTTACAGTGGTGTAGTCCACCTGAGATTTATATCTGCCTCATTTTTGGGATTAAGTCCTAAAATGATATGGAAAAATGGATGGACGGCATGGATAAAACAAATAAATCATGATGGGGCTCACAGAGCACCTGAACAGTGTCACCAGCCAAACCGCGTCCTTCTACCCCCAAAAAATTGCCAAGATAATTTTGGTCAGTAAAAATGGTGGGCCCATCTCCGGAGAAAACGAAAAGTTGAATATTTAGTGAGTTAATGTGCAAAAAATATATTAATGTAATGTCTAATAAATTTGATATTTTGAAATATAAGCCATAGATGATGGTGCCAATAAGATGGACGGACCCAATTGGTGCATTATATTGTCACTTGTACTCCATAGAGATGGCTCCACTCAACCCACATTCAGCAAAGGAGCGTGGGCCCAGCGAATGAGCGGACCGGTGTTGGTTTACGGACATGGCAGGTTCACATCGAGCCCCACAAGGTATACCCCATCATTGATTTTATACAAACCGTTGATTTGAGGTTATCCAACTTAGATGAGCGATTCACCAGAACTTTCGCAGATCGGATGATCATAGCCATCTAATGTTTGGCTTTTTTTTTACCTTAACCGTCAATTTTTACAGACTGCTGATCAAACGGCTAGGATTGTTTTATCCAGCATATTTTAGAAGTCTTCCATCCATGTGAGTCATAGATAACCATGTGAACCATCGAACCAATGGCCTTGTACAGAACTATGTGCATACCACGGGAAAATGATACAGTAGAGCCGGTAGAACCTGAATACGGTAGAGCTATCTCTACAGTACACGTGGCAAGGTAGTTTTCAATCGAAACCGTTCGTCTGGTTGTCCATACTGTAGATGGAATATGGTTAGAAATAAACACAAATCGGACCTTCTGCCACTTAGCTTCAAAGCACCGCCAGCATTAAAAAGGATCAATGGTTGACATTCAGCGGTAGAAAGTGGAAAAAAGCGATGGCTAGAATTCTCTGACACATGTTTTTCAGCATAGGCCATCCAGATGGGTGGTTGTGATTTGATACATCACCCTAGCACGTTTCCTTGGGAGACTACATGGGCCATTAGATGGTGGGGTCATTTTCAACAGTCTTTTCATGATCGGACGGTGGAAAATGTCACTCCGGAGCGAAATTTAGATGCCGGTGTTTGGCACTCGATCTGTCCAATCAAAGCAAACAAGAGGGTGGACCACGGTTTTTACACAGGTGCCTCTCATCCGTGCCAACGTGGCTGCTTGCACCATAATCGGGACCATCCAAAGAGTGGGCCCCACCATTGATGGTCATTGGCCAGCATATGATACTAACCATCCGAGTAGTGGATTGCAGGCGGAATGGTTCAAAAGAAAATTAGACAATGGTTAACACAAATGTATCCACGTCCCCAAGCGTCAAAAGTCATATAACGTTACTCAAGAGCCACTACCCACCCTTAACAACCAGGCGGAGTTGGAAGCGAATTGCGTAGTGTCAGACACACCACCAACCTCCGTGATGTGTTGACGTCACTAAGTTCTGTGGGCCCTACCATAATGTGTTTGTTATATCCAATCTGTCCGTCCACTTGGCTGGTTCGTTTTAATGCTTTGGCCCAAAAATGAGACAGATCCAAAGCTCAAGTCGACCAAAAACAAAGAAGATGGGATTGAACGTCTATTGAAAACTTCTTCCAGATCATATAAGTTTTGGATCAATCTATATTTGTTTTCTTCCCTTCATCCTGGACTGTGTGACCTTATGAACAGGTTGGACGGCAAACAAACATCATGGTGGGCCCTAGGAAGGTTTCAACGGTGGGAATCATTGTCCCTGCTGCTTTCTGCCGTGTGGTTTACTTGATCTTGGATCTACCTCATTTTCGGGATCATAACTTAAATTGTTCTTGCCAAATGGATGGACGGTGTGGATATAAAACATACATCATGATGAGGCCCACAGAATTTGTTGACGTAAACACACCAGGGAGGTGGCACACCACGCAAACCGCTTCCGGGTTACTGACCCGACAACTCAGTCCATTGACTTGACCCGAATGTGAAACCACATGACCATGGACGCGGATTAGCTACTGACAGGTTGAGTATCCACACCGTCCATTCATTTGGAGAGATCATTTTAAGGCATGAATCAAAGAATGAGGCAGAAAAGTTCTCAATTGGGGTACCTTAATCTTGCTGGAAAGAGTCACATGAATGGATTGGATGGCATATATAAACTACGTGGGACGTATACAATGGGCGTCCCATTTCAACTCTTCTATGTGGTTTTAACTACCGGAGTTTTGGACCTACCCATTTTCTACGTTGGATATGAACGCAAGAATTTTAGCTTTCAAGATGATCATGAGCGGATTGGGTGAGAATAGGTGAGGGACGCGGATTAGCTACTGACAGGTTGAGTAGCTATAACGCTACTGAAGTGACGTCACCAACTTCTGTGGGCCCCACCATGATGTATGCGTTGTATCCACACCATTCATCCATTTGGAGAGATCATTTTAGGGAATGAACTAAAGAACGAGACTGATGCAAAGCTCAAGTGGACCCCATCAAAGAAAAGAGTAGAGACAGTGAGGAGACCGTTGAAACCTTCTTTTGGCTCACCATGATGTTTATTTAAGATCCAGCCTGTTCATAAGTTCACACAGACATGGAAGAAGGGAAAACCCTCAACATGATGTTTATTTAAGATCCAGCCTGTTCATAAGTTCACACAGACATGGAAGAAGGGAAAACAAAAATATCAGCTTGATTGAAAACTTCTGTGGTCCCAAGAAGTTTTTGATGGTAGGAGATCAATCCCCATTGTTTTCTTTGGTGAGGTCCACTTGAGATTTAGATCTTCCTAATTCTTTAACTCATACGATAAAAGGACCTTTGAAAATGTATGGACAGTGTGGATACAACACATACATTATGGTGGGCCACACAAAAGTTGGTGACGTCACTTCAGTAGCGAGATAGCTACTCAACCTGTCAGTAGCTAATCCGCGTCCTTAGGTGAGCGGTCAAGAGGAATGGGAAATCGGATTGCGAATGGAGTTATTCAGGATGCTCCTATAGGGCTGTCAATGGCACGGATCTTGATCCGTATCCGATCCGTATCCGATCCGATTTAACCGGATTTGGATCATTAATCGGATCAACGGATCGGATACAGATCAAAATCTGTGATCCGTTTATTAATTGGATCGGATTCGGAGCGACCCCGCTCCGATCCGATAATGATCCGATTACCTATAAAAAAAGATTTAAAAAAAAAAAAAAAAAACCCAGCTATTGTCGCACTGGGAGAACGAGAGAGAGAGAGAGAGAGAGAGAGAGGGGTGTCCACCAACAGCAAACCAGGTACGCTTCTTCTTCGTTTTTTTTTTCTTATTTATTTATTTTTTTTTTAAACCACAGGCCCAGGCACGGGCGCGGATTTCCTGCGAAAGCTTGCGAAGGAAGTTCCTGCGCTGGGAACCAGGTTGGGGCCCACAGTGATTTTTTTGATGAATCCACCCCGTTCATCCGTTTTGGGAGCTCATTTTAGGACGTGGGAACAAAAATGAACTTGATCCAAGATTCAAGTGGGCCTCACTAAAGGAAAATGTGGGTAGGTAAATTACTTCCGTTGAAACCTCCCTGGCGTCCACAGTGATGTTTATATGACATCCATACCGTTCATAACGTCACTACTGCTGGGATGAACTGGAAACACAAATATTATCCTGATTCGAAACTCCTGTGGCTCCACAAATATTTCAACTGTGGACGTTTAATCCTCACGTTTTCGGCCCACTTGAATCTTGGATCAAGTTCATTTTTGTTCTCATGTCCTAAAATAAGCTCCCAAAACGGATGGACGGGGTGGATTCATCAAAAAAATCACTGTGGGCCCCACCTTGGTTCCCAGCGCAGGAACTTCCTACGCAAGGCTTTCGCAGGAAATCCGCGCCCCTGTCGCACTGGCGCACTGGGAGAACGAGAGAGAGAGAGACCAGGTACGCCTTCTTCTTCGTTTTTTTTTTCTGTTTTTTTTTTAAACCACAGGATCCAAACCATCAGTTCAGTAGGGCCCATGGTGGACGGATGGATCAGGTCGGATTAGAAACGAATCGGCTGAATCTCTGTCGGGTCGGATTTCGGATAGAAGTTTAGAGATCCGTCGGATTTCGGGTCGGATACGGATCACTCGGATCACAAATCGGATCAGATTCGGATCAGCTACTATCCGCTCCGAATCCGACCCGTTGACAGCCCTATGCTCCTATCGTCCTGAGTAAACTCAGTTGGGTCCACTGTAAATGTATGGGGCTTATCTACACCGTCCATCCACTTTTCCATCTCATATTATCAGTTGAGCCCAAACTTGAAGCATATCCAAATCTCAAGTGGATCATACCATAGGAAACAGTGGGAATAATGATTTCCACCGTTGAAACCTTCAAAGGTCCACAGTGATGTTTATTTGTCATCCAACCTGTTCATAAGATGACAAAGACATGGATGAAGGGAAAACACAAATATCAGCTTGATCCAAAACTTTTGTGACTTTCAAGAAATTTTCAATGGTACAAGTTCAATTCACACGGTTTCCTAAGGTGTGGGACACTTGAGCTTTGGATATGCTTAATTTTTTTGTATCAGGCCCTAAAATTATATGTTAAAATGGGTTGACGGAGTGGATAAAATACATAAATCATGCTAGACACGCAGAGTTTACTCAGTACGCTAAGCGTCCTGAGTAACTCCGTTCGCAGAGGAATAGGGCTCTCAATGGAGCGGGTCAGATCCGAGATCCGATTCGCTCCGAATCCATATAATGCGGATTTGGATCTTAAAATAGGTCCGATTAGTTAAATAGACCGGATATGGATCTTCAAATAGTTCCGATTACTTAAATGGAGCGGATATGGATTCACAAGAACATATCCGAGTTAGATCCGAATCCGATTAAGATCCGACTCATTGTCACCTTACTGTATATGTTATATTCTTGCTGGCCATCCGTTTTACAAATTATTTTAGGCCATTTGGACCATACCATAGTAAATAGTGGGATTTGCATCATTTTTCTACTAAATTAAATATATTATATTATATATTTTATATCATATATTTTTTAGATTTGTAATGGGGGTGCATTCGGACCTAGATCCGACCCGAATCCGATGGTTATATGGATTTTGGATCGGAAATGGATCTAACAATTTATAAATGGATTGGATATGGATATCACCTTTTGGATCCGAGTTGGATCCGAATCCGTCTACAGGTATACGGACTTGGAGCCGGATCCAACTGGATCCGATCCAGATCCGACCCATTGAGAGCCCTACAGAGGAATGGGGAGCGGATTAGGTGAGACCCTGGATCCACCGAAGTGGGTGGGACCCCTGTCTGTTGGGCCACTGTGATGTATGTGACTACATCCACGCCGTCTGTCCGTATTGAAATTTCATTTTAAGGCACTATCCCACAAATGAAGCAGTTCCAAATTACAGATGGGCCATAGTACAGGAAACAGTGGTAATCGACCATTAAAAACTTTCAGTGGGCCACAAAAGCTTTGGATCAAGATGATATTTATGTGGTCTCTTCATCTAGGTGTTTGTGACCTTATCAACAGGTTGGATGGCAAATAAACATTCCGGTGGAATCCATGAAGCTTTCAATGGTAGAGATTCAATCACAACTGTTTCTGTGGTGTGGTCCACCTAAGATTTGAGTTAGCTTCAGTTTTGGAATCATGCCCTAAAATGAGCTTTCAAAATGGTTGGACGGTGTGGATTTAAGACACACATAAATGTGAGCCCCACAGTCGAGGTCCCACCGAGGTCTCGGTGGATCCCGGGTCTCACCTAATTCGCTCATGGGGGAATGCTATTCATAGATGCTACTTTTGCCACATGTAAGAGTGTTAACGGGCAATGGTGCCAATGGGTATTCGGGTCTGAGACCCGACATGGTTTTTTTCTCCGGTTCTTTTCTTTTAGGTCGGGACATGTTTGGTTAGCAATGGAAATCTGTTTCCAGTTTAAAATCTGTTTCCATACCATTTTAACTGGTGTGTTTGGCGGCAAATTCTAACAAAAAAAGATTCCAAATCTAAATTGGTTGGAATCAGGATTAGTGTAAATGGTATGGGAGATTGTTTCTATGGAAGGGATAAGAGGCAGAAGTGAGCGTCATTCAATATTGATGATAATACCCCTGGGGCGGTGCCCACATCAATGTATGCGTTTTACATCTATGATGTATGTATTTTATATCCATGTGGTCCATCTATTTTGAGAGCTTAATTAAAGGCATTGGACAAAAAATGAGGCAGATCTAAATCTCAAGTGGACCAGACCATTGGAAAATAGTGTTGATTGAACATCCACCATTAAAAACTTCCCAGGGCCTACAATAATGTTTATTTGCCATCCAACCCGGTCATCTATTTTGCAGGACTACTACAGGTCAGGGGTCATGTAACGCCCCGGATTTTTGCTAACTTAGAAATTGAAAGTCCTTGGGCGTTACCTTCGTTTTGTCGGTTATAGGGTGTACCCGCATGTGTGTTCACATGTATTGGGGAATAAAATGAATGTTTTGACCAAAGAAATGATGGAATTAGTTTAGGAGTTGGAAGATCACATGGTTCGGAAGAGTTTTCCGACGATTGGGTTGACTTGGGTATGTCGTTGTCTGTAAAGACTAAGTAAAGAACCCTGAATTATCAATCTATTCGTAGATCGATCTAACCATCATAAATATTTTACTGAACCTTCGTGTTTTAGCCTAATGTTAGTATTTCAGATTTTTTGAACGGTTTAGATTTGGCAAAACCTCTCTTTTAAAAGGCGCTACGTTTCGAAAATACCAAAAGTTGCGATTTGTACTTGGAGTGGAAAATCAAAATCTTTATTATTGGGATTTCAATTTTTTAGTATTTTTTATTGAATCCAAATGGGGGGGTACTTCCTTATTTACATAAATAACTTAAAGTAAATGGAAACATAAAGCCATTTACTTAAATGTTATTTTGTAAATAAGGCTGACAAGTAGCCTGGACTAGGAGCGAACTCACTGTGCAGGGGAGAAACTCTGAATTTTCAAAGAACATGGACAAGGGACGACTGGCCGACCGAATTGATAACCGGCCGACCGGATTGGCAGCTGGCCGACCGGTTGTTGCTGCCCCTTATGGGGGAAAAACGGATGGTCAGCGTGATTCGGCCGACTGGATCTGAGACCGGCCGACCGGTCATGGCTGGTCGGTTATAAAAGGGGGGTTGCAAACCCCATTCGATCTCTTTCTCATTTCTCTCTCTCTCTCTCTCTCTCTCTCTCATTTCTCTTATTCTCTCTCTTCTTCCCTTTGCTCCTAAGCCCTCCTAGCTCCCTCTTTCCTTCTCAAACCTCCTTTCTTCCTCAATCCTCCGCCAACATCTTGGAAATCGCGGATTTTCGAGCTCTCTACGGCCTCCACCTCCGTTCCCGCGTCTCCCGGTCGAGATCCATCGATTGTGGCTTGGAGTAGTCACCT
This sequence comes from Liriodendron chinense, assembly GCA_003013855.2. Classification (NCBI taxonomy): domain Eukaryota; kingdom Viridiplantae; phylum Streptophyta; class Magnoliopsida; order Magnoliales; family Magnoliaceae; genus Liriodendron; species Liriodendron chinense. The sequence goes on from ML058530.1 coordinate 301,617, forward strand.
TCCTATGCTAGGTAAGGTGTTCATTTACCTCTTCTTCAATCTCTTCTGTCTGTTTCTTTCTTTTTATGCCATTAGGGTTAGAAACCCATTTGTTTCTGTTGAAACCCTAATCCTAGGGTTTGTCCGTACTAGGACCTTTATTGGTCATTGGGGGTGGCGCACGCTATTGCGGGAGCCGTAACCAAGCTCGACTTCGTTGGGATTCCGACGGTGCGCCAAATTTGGGCCCCGATTCGTTGAATCGATTTGAGATTTTCCCAAATCCGAGATACCAAAACCCAAAATTCTAATTAAACATTTAATTAGATTAAACCCTAATTGATTAACACTAGATTTGCGATTCATTGTAGGTAATTGAGGTATTCCCCAATTTTCGGCGTTCGGGCTGTATTCGAATCGTCGAATTTCAACCCTAAGGTGAAGATCTACCCTCAAGCTTACTCTTGACAAATCCTAATTAATGATTGCTTGAGTTTACATGTTAATTGTTGATGTGTGCATAACATGTTCGATGAAATGCCTCTATGGTTATTTGATTAATAACATGCTTGATGAAATGCCTGAATGATATAAATTTACAATATTGTAATATATCTATGCTTGTGGATGCATGTGACGCCCTGTGTCATCCGGGTCCTTTGGATCGGTAGGGCTAGTCAGTCGGGCCAGATGCTTGGATATGTTTATGATTAGGTATTTAATAACCTAAATTGTTATTATAATAAGTTAAGTGTTGCTTTAAATTAAGCTCTGACAACCATTAGATATATTGTACTGTCTGCCACTAGGTTGGCAGTCACAGACTTATTCGATTGACTAAGCGGGACACGGTCAATCGACAGTAGCCATTGTTGGGTTGTCGTCGTCCACTTGGGTCCACTGAATAAGCCCCATTCAGAGTTAATCATTCTTGTATTTCATTGTTGGATCACACTATATAGAATCTAGAATACCATCGTTCCCATTGTGAATAGTCCACTTAAAACCATATTGCGACTCGATCCACCAAGTCTCATGAGCCAGGCATGGTGGTATGGGACACCGTGTCTGAATTGTCGGCCTACGCTGGGGTGGTACCTCCCCATAGTGACCAGTGAGCATTAACAGGGGTGACCGATTGTTGGTCGAACAGCCCTTGTGACAAATGTGATCATGGCCGATGTTTGAGTGCCTATGCACTTTTCGAATGACTCGGGCGTGCATTAGGTTAATTCCGAGTAAAACGCCCGCACCTCTGAATGAATTAATCGTATTTGATATTTGGGATATGAGACCTTCCGCTTGGTTTGGGCGTGGCTGACGAGTTACGGCTAGACCATGCTTTTATGGATGTATAACCCCAACCTTGGATCGAGGGGTTACTGGCGATGATTGCCGACGCATCGTAGAGAGCCAGATAGTTCCAGTTAGACTTTACGATACGATGTGGTATTCTAGCTTCACTAATTTGCTGAATGAATTGAACTAATAAATACTTTAATTAATCATGCATACATGACATTGCATTTGAGGGGGATTCGTGTAGCTTGGTTGCTTGATATGGCGCCAGCGCTACCTTGAGCACCTCATGTCATTTCTCTGTGTCATTCGGGCTGTGTACTCAGTCACGACTTACGACCTGCTAGATAGGTGGACTGTGGATTCTGATATCAGTTGGTCGGGCCAGGGCTTGCCCGGGTCATGCATTGTGTGCGGAATCATGACATCCATGCATTTAATCAACTAGCCTAGGATGATGTATGATTTGTATGTGGACATTACCTAAACTTGATTGATTTAACAACATGCTTAAGAATAATAACTTATATGAACTTGTTTATAATTTAAATATCTCGAGTATAATCTTGGGGATATTTCTTCACAATGTTGGCGTTTTGACGCCTTCCATTTGACATATGCAGATGCCCCAGGAATAGGACTAGTTGGTAGCACGCATGGGCGCCTTGTAGTGTTTTACCTTTGTCCCTTTTGGTAGTTCTATTTTTCCTTCCTATTATATCTATTGTGATTCGTATAATTCTCATATGGGCTTACACTGCAATTGAATTGTACATCTAGGGTGTTAGCCCTATATTTTTTTATTTAGTTACCTTCGCTTTGCTTATGATCCGCTAATTGAAATGTGTTACTCTGATTATATTGTGAATGGAATAAATGTAAATCTGATTGAGGACACACGTGGGTGCATTTTCCACGTGTGGCATTCCTAAAATAGCATTTTATTAAGTTAACACTCGGAAACTCGGGATCAGAATCTCCGTACTCGGGTGCCGAAATTTTGGGTTGTTACAGGTCAAGTTCTCAGCAGATCTGAAGCCCAAGTGGACCATGCCGCAAGCAATGGTTGGATTACACATTTTCAACCAAACAAAATCAGGATTACACAGTTTTCAACCAAACAACAAGTTCCAGATGAAATCTGGGTTTCCAATTTAGTTTCTGTAATTTTGGATTCCAACACTAGAGTTTAAATTTTCTCTAGAATCTAGATTCTGCAACCAAACAGGCCCTTAGTACACCCACACCCACGGTTAGTCACACCACAATGGTAGCCACCCCCACTTGGGAATCGAGACCAAGATATCAGTGTTGAAACGAGGTTATCTTCACTCAGTCCACCACTTGACCTATGGATCCGGGTATTACACCCGACATGGTTTGCATGGAGCTAAATTGTTAAAAATTAAGTTACTTCAACCAACATCCGAACTCCATTCAAAGTCATTTATTTAGATATTACATGCATGCATGCATGTATACTACACCACAAGGATTTACCAGCCACATGTATTGATGATGTTGGCTACGCAAACCCAATGTTTTAACCTTGAATTACGATGTATAATTTTTGGGTCAGTTTATAGTTCATAGACTATGATCTAAAACTCACATCATGCATCTTATATGTGATTGCTTATTGTAAACTCTCAAATCATTATCTTTTTATCGGTTTGGAGCCTTGCCTCGTTGGTAGACTTTGCGAAAATCCACATTGCTGACAGCACCAGTGGGTGCGTTGCACGATTGATTGAGTGGGTGGGTTGCATGACTGGCAAAAAAAAAAAAAAAAAAAATCACTATCTTTTGGAATCACCCCAAGACGTAAGATCCAACATAGAAATGGACCCCACCACATCTAACAATGGGGATTGAACGCTAGCAGTGTGGTTTACTTGAGCTTTTGATCTTCCTCATTTTTTAGGACATGCTCTGAAATGATATTATAAAATAGATAGACGGTGTGGATATAACACATATTGACAAAATTACATTCAAGTGCATCTAATTAGAAAAGCATGTTATATTTCCAAAGCAGAGTGAGAGAGGAGTATTTTATTTAGCCACTATCCTATTTTACTTTTAACTACTATTGTAATGCCTCAGATTTTCGCTAACTTGAGAATTGAAAGTCCTTAAGTGTTCCCTTTAACTTTTCAATTTGAATGCATATCTGTATGAGTGTTTACACTTATTTGGGACCAAAACAAGTGATTTTGCCCAAGGAAATGAAAGAATTAGCTTAAGAGTGGAGAAGCTTATAGTTCGGAAGAGTTTTCCGACGATCGAATTGACTCGGTATGTCGTTGTCTGTAGAGACTAAGTAAAGAACCTTGAATTATCAATCTACTCGTAGATTGACTCAACCATCATGAATATTTTACCGGACCTTGGTGTTTTAGCCTATTTTTTATATTTCTGATTTTTTGCACGGTTTAGATTTGGCAAAAACCCTCTTTTTCAAAATGCGCTACTTTTTGAAAATGTCAAAAAGTTGCGATTTGTATTTGGATTGAAAAATTAAAATCTTTATTATTAAGAATTTGATTTTCTAGTATTTTTTTTATTGAATCCAAATGGGGGGGTACTTCCTTATTTACATAAAATAACTTAAAGTAAATGAAAAATGTTATTATATGTAAATAAGCAGACACTGTCCAAGAAGTCAGTGGAACTGTGAGCCTTCAGAAAATTGGGCAAACAGAAGGATTTCTGAACAGCAGGCTTCGGTGCACCGAAGGAGGCCCTCGGTCTGAGTTGACCAGCGAGATCGTACCGAAGCGGGGTTTGAAATAGTGGCTTCGGCACACCGAAGGAGATCTTCGGCGCACCGAAGGTTCGTTCAGCAAGCTTCGGCTCGAGCCAAAGGAGCTTCGATCTGAGCCGAAGCACTCTGTCCATACACGATTTTTCGAAGTTTTGGGGCTTCGACGCACCGAAGGGGACCTTCGGCGCACCGAACTCGTCGAGTATTATTTTTAAAAAAGGGGGTTATAAACCCTATTCTCTCTCTCTTTCTCATTTCTTTCTCTTATTCTCTCATTTCTCTCCTTCATCTTCTTCTCCCCTAAGTTCCTAAGCTCCTCTAGCTTCCATCTTCTCTTCTCAAACCTCCTTCCTTCCTCAAATCCTCCACCATGCCCATGGAAGTCTCGAATTTTTGGATCTTCTCCAACCTCCGTCCGTTCTTGCTTCTTCCCTAACAATATCAGACGAGCTAGGGTTAGAAGTCTCCTCCTCATGCTAGGTAAGGTGTTCCTCCACCTCTTTTTTTTTCTCTTCCTTCATTTTTTCTCATTTTTGACTATTAGGGTTAGAAACCCCATTTGTTTCTGTCGAAACCCCTAACCCTAGGGTTGTTCTTGCAAGGGTTTGGTCGCTCGACTATCGCGTTATTGCGGCCCATGCCTTGTGGAAGTCGTAATTGGGAGCGGCCCTGTGTGGATTTCATTGTACTCCATCATCGGGCTTAATTGACCGAATTGATTTAGGATTTTCCCAAATCTGAGGTAATTGAGGTATTTCCCAATTTTTGGCATTTGGGCCGTATTCGAATCGCCGAATTTTAACCCTAAGGTGAAGATCTACCCTTAAGCTTTTCTTGGTAAATTTTAGTTAGTAATTATTGTTTAGTTGTAACATATTCGATGAAATGCCTCTGTTGTCGTTAGGTTGATAACATGCTCAATGAAATGCCTGAATAATATAAATTTACAATATTGTAGTTTATTTTTGCTTGTGGATGTATGTGACACCCTGTGTCATCCGGGTCCGTTGGATCGGTCGAGCCAGGTGCTTGTGTATGTTTATGATTGAGTATTTAATAACCTAAATTGTTGTTATAATAAGTTAAATGTTGTTTTGGATTAAGCTCTGACAACCGTTTGATCTAGTGTACTGCCTACCACTGGGTTGGCCATCACGGACTTATTCGATCGACCAAACGGGACACGGTCGACTAATAGTGGCCATTGTTGGTTTATCGTCATCCTCTTGAGTCCACCGAATAAGCCCCATTCAGAGTTAATCATTCATGTATTTCATTGTTGAATCACACTATATGGAATCTAGAATATCATCGTTCCCACTGTGAATAGTCCACTTAAAACCATATTGCGACTCGATCCATCAAGTCTCATGAGCCAGGCATGGTGGTATGGGACACCGTGTTTGAGTTATCGGCCTACGCTGGGGTGGTGCCTCCCCATAGTGACCAATGAGCATTGATAGGGGTGACTGATTGTTGTTCGAACGACCCTTATGACAAATGTGACCCTGGCCGATGTTTGCGTGCATATGCACCGTTCGAACGACCCGGGCGTGCATAGGGTTAATTCCAAGTGAAACGCCCGCACCTCTGAATTAATTAACTGTATTTGATATTTGGGAGATGAGACTTTCCGCTTTGATTTGGGTGTGGCTAACGAGTCACGGTCGAACCAGGCTTTCATGATAGGATAACTCAACCTTGGATCGAGGGGTTACTGGCGATGATTAGCAATGCACCGTAGGGAGTCAGATGGTCCCAGATAGACTTTGTGATATAACGACGGTATTCTTGCTTCACTAATTTGCTGAATGAATTGGACTAATAAATACTTTAATTAATCATGATACATAACATTTCATTTAAGGGGGACTCGTGTGGCCTGGTTGCTTGATGTGGCGTCAGCGCTACCTTGAGCACTTCACGTCATTTCTCTGTGTCATCCAGGCTGTGTACTTAATCACGCCTTACGACCTGCTGTACAGGTGGACTATGGATTTTAATACCAGTCGGTCCGACCAGGGCTTTGTCCGGAACATGCATTGTGTGCGAATCATGGCATCCATACGTTTAATCAACTAGCCTAGGATGATGTATGATTTGTCTGTGGTCATTACCTAAACTTGATTGATTTGATAACATGTTTAAGATTAATACACTTATATGAACATGTTTATAATTTAAATATCCCGAGTATAACCTTGGGGTTATTTCTTCATTATGTTGGCTTTTTGACGCATTCTATTTGACAAATGCAAATGTCTTAAGAATAGGACCGGATGGTGGTGTGCTCGGGGCGCCCGAGTGGTCTTATAGTTTCATCCCATTGATAGTTATAATTTTTCTTTCTATTGATTTAATTGTGATTCGTATAATTCTCATATGGGCTGACACTGCATTTCAATTGTACCTCTAGGGTGTTAACCCTATATTTTTTTATTTAGTTACCTCTGCTTTGCTTATGATTCGCTAATTAAAATATGTTACTCTGATTATTTGTGAATGGAATGAATGTAAATCTGATTGAGGACACACGTGGGTGCATTTTCCACGATGGCATTCCTAAACTAGCATTTTATTAAGTTAATACTCGAGAACTCAGGATCAGAGTCTCCGTACTTAGGTGCCGATTTTTCGGGGTGTTTCAACTATAGTAATGATAATCATTACTCATTTACCATACGTTACAACATATTACTACTGTCATCGGTAAATCAAACAGACCCTTAAGGCCCGTTTGGATACCACCAAATAAGTTGTTTTTCTTGCTGATGGCAACAGTTAAGTAACTTATTTGAGATAAGTTAGTTTGGTTAATAAATAATGATCATTACTTATTTGCTGAAAATCATTTAAGTATTTCAACATTTTTATTTTGCTTTTCTACTTTTTCACCATCGACCAAAACAAGAGGTGCTCATCCATGGCTGTAAAAGTGCTGATTTTCATGGCAACCGCCCATCCCACGTTGACCATCCAGCTTGCTGGGCCCACTGCGATATATTTGATTTGCGTCGTCCATCTGGTTTGGATGTGGGTGGGGCTAGCATGTGAGGCAGATCTAAACCTCAGGTGGACCCCACATCAGGAAGCTACAGTGATAATGATGACACCATTGACACCTCCCTGGGCCCAGTGTGATGTGTTTTACTCATGCCATTCATCTGTTTTTCCAACTAGTTTTAAGTGGCCCACTGGGTAGTGGGGCCACATGCTGTGCACATGAAATCCACACCGTCCACCCCTTGTTGGTCCATCCCATAAATGAAACAGAATCCAATCTCGAACAGACCGCACCTCAGGAAACAGTGGTCATTGATGCCCACTATTGGTCAGCCCTAATGATGAGTGACCCATATCCAAGGCAGGCCTTGCATGATGGAAGACCCACATTAGAGGTGGGCTCCACATTTGGGACGATCCACATTAAAGGTGGCTCCACATGATGGGCAGTGGATATTGATGGTGGGCCCACTTGATGGATGACCAACATCAAAGGTGGGCAGGCCCTACATAAAGAACGGTGCAAATGGCCCACATCCAAGGTGCGCTCCACATGATGTACTGCCAACATCAAAGGTGGGGCCCATACAATTAACAATCCACACCAAAGGTTGGCCCCAAATGATGGATGGTGAATGTGCATGGACCAAACAGACTTGAGGAATGATGTTGGAAACAAACATGTTTTTCTACTTTTTGGTCGATAAGCATGTTCTTTAATTACCAAACATACTTATTTGCTAATTAAGTAGAAATCAAGATAAGTTACTTATATGATAAGTAGCTTAAGTAACTTACAATCCAAACGGGCCCTAGCGATAAAATCTATTCCACTATGATGCCATCCAATATATTCACCTTGAATTAAGATGTATAATTTTCTATAGGTAAAATCAATTCTACTTATAAGTAGCCCAGAAAGACACATTAGTCGAATCTTAAAAAATGGCTCTCAAGCATGTGTTGTGTGGGGTCCATTATGGACTGGGCATATCTTTAAAGTCACACTAAAAGAAAGGTCTATATGATAATAAAAAGTGCAGGTGTTCACATTATAGTCATATTATTTATAATATCTTAACACATCGATTTAATTGTTACACATATTATAAATTAAACAACTAATCAAGTGGACTCCATATTTTTGTTTTTCTTTATATTTGAAATTATGGATGGGTACCAATACCCTAATAGATGTACTATACCTAGTAATTTTCCCTATAAATACATGAAAATAAGTAATTATAACTTATTCCACCTATTTGAAATTAACTATAAAGTGCATCTTTGAAATCAGCCGATAAAAACCATGTTATTATCAATTTAAATTTGTAGGCCCCATCGTGTGTGACTTATCCACACCATCCATACTTTTTAGCAGCACATTTTAAGGCATGAGTCCAAAAATGAGGCAAACCCAAAGCTCAAGTGGACCACAACTGTTGAAATATTTTTGGTTAAAAAACTATTTTAGAAATAAAAGAAAAAACCTCTTTTGTTTTTGTCCCATATTGGATGAGAGAAGGGATTTTTACCTCTTTATAAGTAGGGAACGGTGGCTTGCATGGCACTGGAACACCGCGCACGCATGCAAGCATGGGCTCTGTCTCGGACTCGGGCACGATGCGAGGGCGTGGGCATGTGAGACAGTGTGGCTGTAGAGGTGCTAGTGGCGCACTTTGTAAGTGCGCATCGTGTCGCAGATTGGTCGAGACCTCGCGGATCGGAGCGAGACTGGTGCAAGTCGCGGTGCGACAGAAGCTAAGTAGTAGGTCAGGTGGCTGGGTTCGGAACAGAGGAGGTGCTGTGGGTAGGATCTCTGACAGAGAGACCTCTCTGCTTTTTATAGAGAGTTGTAAGGCTATTTAGAGGGACTTGTGTAATTGCTCGTGTAGTAACAGTTCAGACCATGCAGTAACAGCTGCATGTGGCTAGCCCAACAGTCAGAAAATGGCTAGCCACTAAGTCTAAACAGCCAGCATGTAGGTGTAACTCTCACATGCACAACGGTGAGAAACTGCTAGAAAATGGCTAGTTTCTTTCACCAGCCAGAAAACGGCTAGTACGATTATGACTCTGCACAAAAACTGTCAGCTACCCTTACCTATATAAACCGGACAAGTCTGGTTCATTTTACAATAACAATCACAACCATCTCGAGTCTTCTACTGAATCAGCACCTTCCAAGCAAAATAGCCTCACGGTTTGGTTCATACAAACTTAGCCACTAAGACTAGAGAAGTGGTCTACTCGCTGCTAGAAGAAGACCGCCTCTTTTTTTCTCTATTTCTTTTTCATTTCTGCTAGATTGTGTTATTGAGTTCCATAGTGGTCTCTTCGTTTTTGCTGTACGCAGAACCACATAAGGCCGTTATATCCTGAAAGCAATCCACCTGCAACCTAACAGTAGACTCAAAGTAATTTGAGTAGGGGCAAATTACGCTTTAAGGACAACGTGTTTTCACGTGCTTCAGCCTGTCTTATAATTCGATTTTTTTCAATTTATTTATTTTTGAGATCAAAATTCTCAACAATCTTAAAGTGTAATTCTAATATGGAAACCGAAGAGATATCATCAATCAAACTGATGAACTAGGATCTGATTCGTCTATACCAGTTCGATGAAACCAATTTCACCAGATGGCAGGATAAGATTAAGTTTCTGCTTACGACATTAAAAATATTATATATCTTAGACTCGAACTTGAAGTCACTTCCTCAAGCAACCGATGAAGACACACCTAAGCAGATCGCTGCTATGTCGAGGACATATCCTGAACACGCTATCTGATCGTCTGTATGACCAATACACCAAAATTGAATCTACTAAAGAAATTTGATAAAAGAAAATTCAAGAAACCACAGAAGAAGAATGGAAAGTTCAAAGGCCCTTGCCATATCTGTGGAAAAATCGGGCATTACGCTCGAGTATACTGACTTCGAAAATCAAAGAATGATTTGCAGTTGAAGAAGACATAGTAACCATGATTACTGAGGTAAACAGGATCCAAGGCAAAGTACTCGGTTGGTGGTATGATACAGCTACCACAGTCCATGTAAGCTATGACAGGTCGACCTTTAAAACTTATGAGGACGTGACCAATGGTCAAGAGGACCAAATGGGTAATGAAGTTCGGTCGAAGGTTGTAAGTAAAGGAACCGTGGAACTAGTCTTTAACTCTAGAAAGAAAGTAGTCCTAACTAATGTATTGCATGTCCCGGATGTGATACGAAACTTAGTTTCTGGGAATCTTTTAGAAAAACCTAGAATACAGGTACTATTTGATTCAGAAAAACTAATTCTATCGAAAAATGAAAACTTCGTTGATAAGGGATATGCTTGTAATGGGATAATTAAGTCTTCCTTGAATGAAAGTAGCTCTTCTGCGTATATGATTGAATCTGTAGCATTGTGGCATGGTAGATTAGCACACATAGGTTACAGTACCTTAAAATTCATGTCTAAGAATGACTTAGCCTCATACACAGATAGTCAAAATGACAAATGTGAAGTGTGTACACAGTCCAAATTAACAAAGAAACATTTTCCTAGTGTTGAGAGATCATATTAAATATTGGACCTAATACGCACTGATATCTGTGAGTTAAATGACATTCGTATACATGGATGAAGAAGATACTTTATAACCTTTATCGATGATTGCTCCAGATATGTGAATGTATACCTTCTAAAGAATAAAGATAAAGCACTCAGCATGTTCAAGATATATAAAGCAGAAGTAGAAAATCAACCAAACAAGAAAATAAAAGTTCTTCGTAGCGACAAAGGAGGAGAGTATTTTTCTACTGAGTTCTCAAACTTCTATGAAGAACATGGAATAATACATCAATGCACTGCACCGTACACACCACAACGGAACGGTATAGCTGAACGAAAGAATAAAATCTTAGTAGAGATGGTCAACTCAATGCTAATACAAGCAAAGTTGCCACTAGGACTTTGGGGTGAAGCACTATTAGCAGCGTGCCACATCTTAAATAGGGTTCTTTCTAAAAAGTTTAAGACTTCACCATACGAGGTATGGAGAGGTAGAAAACCTGATCTAGAATATCTTAAAGTGTGGAGGTGTCTCGCATATTGTAGAAAGCCTGATCTCAAAAGAATTAAATTAGGATATAGAGCTACCAAGTGCGCCTTTGTAAGGTATGCACAAAATAGCAAAGCCTATAAACTCTTAGACTTAGAGTCTAACACTATCGTAGAGTCTAGAAATGTTGATTTCTTTGAAAACTCACTATCCTTAAAGTCAAAGGATAATAAAATCCAAACTCTAATAAAGAAACCTATGGTGGAAACTCAACAAGAAATTAAAGCTCCAATGGAACCACGTAGGGTCAAAGGGTAAGAGTAGAAAATAGTCTTGATCCTGAACAGATAGACTCTCAGCGTATCTTTTTTCATCTCGTTGAAGGAGATAAAGAGAATGTTTTTAGAAAGATGCCTATAGTTATGACTATAGAAGATGATAAAAAAAAAACTTACAGAGAAGCTATAACTTCTAGAGATTCAGGTTTTTGGAAAGAAGCCATCAATGATGAGATAGACTCGATTATGTCAAATCAAACCTGGGAACTGGTGGATCTACCTCCAGCTTTTAAACCCATAGGGTGTAAGTAAGTATTTAGAAAGAAATATTACACTGATGAAACTATTGAAACCTTTAAAGCTAGACTAGTAGCTAAAGGGTTCAAACAAAAAGAATGAATATATTATTTTGACACATACTCACCTGTGGCAAGAATAACATCTATTAGGATTATGTTTACTTTAGCTTCCATACATCATCTGTATATTTACCAGATGGATGTAAAGACTGCTTTCCTGAATGAAGACCTCGACGGGGATGTATACATGAAACAACCTGAAGGGTTCGTTCTGTCAGGAAATGAGAAGGTCTGTAAACTAATTAAATCATTGTATAGACTAAAATAGGCACCTAAACAGTGGCATGAGAAGTTTGATTCTAAAATACTATATCATGGTTTCATGCATAATGTAGCAGATAAATGCATATATTCTAAAACAAGTAGTGACTATATAATTGTTATTTGTTTATATGTTAATGATATGTTAATAATAAGTAACAAAATGGAAGGTATAACTGAAACAAAGAAGTTTCTGTCTTCCGTATTTAAAATGAAGGATCTTGAACAAGTTGATACCATTTTAGGTATTAAAGTAAAAACTTATAGTGGGGGTTATGCGATGTGTCAATCTCATTATATTGAGAAAATTATAAACAAGTTTAAACATTTGAATATTAAACAAGCAAAAACCCCATTCGATCCAAGTATCAAGTTAAATGAAAATACTAGAAGAACAGTTGCACAATTAGAGTATACAAGTGTTATAGGAAGTCTAATGTATGCAATGCAATGCACCAAACCATACATCGCATACGTTGTGAGTAAACTAAGTAGGTTTACTAGTAATCCTAGTATGGAACACTAGAAGGCAATATGTAGAGTACTTGGTTATTTAAAAGGAATCAATGACTTAGGGTTATTCTACTCAGAATTTTCAGCTGTACTGGAAGGATATACCGATGCAAGTTGGATATCGAGTGCAGGTGATAACAAGTCTACTACTGGATGAGTTTTCACCCTAGGATGTGCAGCTGTATCTTGGGGATCCAAGAAACAAACTGCATAACTCACTCAACTATGGAGTCTGAGTTTATAGCCTTTGCTGCAATAGGTAAAGAGGCTGAGTAGCTTGGGATCTTCTTTTAGAAATTTCATTCTATGCGAAGTCGATACCGGTTGTTTCGCTACATTACGATAGTGAAGCCATATTAGCTAAAGCCTACAGCGGCACGTATAATGAAAAATTTAGACATATAAGTCTGCGACATGACTATGTAAGACAACCGATTCAAGATTGAATCATTGCAATTTTTTACGTAAAGTCAAGTAATAACTTAGCTGATCCTTTTACTAAACCTCTAATGAGACAGGTAGTAAGGTCAATATCTAAAGGGATTGGGTTGAAACTCTTTTAAAAAAATTTCACCAGTGATGGAAACCCAACCTAAAGTTAGAAAATCTCTATATATAGGTTTAATGGGTAAAAATAAGTCACTGATAAATGAAAAGTTTCAGCACTAAAATAAACATACACCTCATCTAGGATTATAGTGTTGGTCGTTACAGATAGAGAGTTGGATCTTAGAAACTCTTAATGCAATCCGATCTTAAGGACAAGTGTCTGAAAGTAACGAAGACACTGGAAAGACTTCACCTATATGAACGTAGAGGTGGTGCCGCCTCTCATGAGAATGAGAATTTTTTCTCGGGATCGTTCATAAAATAGGATAAGTACAAGGCCATTAAATGTGCTGAATAAGAATTGTGGGAACTCAAAAAACACTAAGAAAGTATGTGTGGTATTTTCAGTCCTGTTATCTAAAAATAATTCGTTCAAAGCTGCGGCAACCAGTAATTTCGATAGGTCTTTAAAATACTTACACTAAGAAAGGATTCAAATTGAAAGATATCTTTCTTTATGCATATGATCATTTTATACTCTGGCAGATATCGTTTTTCGTTTTTTAAAATTTATTTTTCAACTAAGTGGGGAATTGTTGAAATATTTTTTGTTAAAATCTATTTTAAAAATAAAAGAAAAAACCTCCTTTGTTTTTGTCTCATATCGGATGGGAGAAGGGATTTTTACCTCTTTATAAGTAGGGTGTTGTGCACATTATTGCTGATGGGAGAGAGGAGAACGGTGGTTTGCGTGTTCCAGTGCGAAGCATTAAAACACCGCGCATGCACACGGGCACGAGCTTGGGCTCGGTGCGAGGGCATGGGCATGTGAGGCAGTGTAGCTGTAGAGGCGCTAGTGGCGCACTTTGCACTTTGCACATGCGCATCGTGTCGCCGATTGGTCGCGACCTTGCGGACCGGAGCGAGACTGGTGCGAGTCGCGATGCGACAAAGGCTAAGTAGTAGGTCAGGTGGCTGGGTTCGAAACAGAGGAGGTGTTATGGGTAGGAGGTCTGACAGAGAGACCTCTTTGCTTTTTATAGAGAGCTGTAAGGCTATTTAGATGGACTTGTGTAACTGCTCATGCAGTAACAGTCTAAACCATGTAGTAACAACTGCATGTGGCTAGCCTAACAGTCAGAAAATATATAGCCACCAAGTCTAAACAGCCAGCATGCAGGTATAACTTCCATATGCACAATAGTCAGAAACTGCAAAAAAACAGCTAATTTCTTCCAACAGCAAAAAAAGGGCTAGTACAATTATGGCACTGGACAAAAACTGTCAACCACCCTTGCCTATATAAATCGGACAGGTCTGGTTCTTTTTACAATAACAATCACAACCATCTCGAGTCTTCTACTGAATCAGCACCTTCCAAGCAAAATAGCCTCACGGTTTGGTTCATACACACCTAGTCACTAAGACCAGAGAAGTGGTCTACTCGCTACTAGAAGAAGACCGCCACTCTTTTTCTCTCTTTCTTTTTCATTCCTACTAGATTGTGTTACTGAGTTCCATAGTGGTCTCTTCGTTTTTGCTGAATGCAGAACTACATAAGGCTCGTCGTATCCTGAAAGTAATTCGCCTGCAACTTAACAGCAGACTCAAAGTAATTTGAGTAGGGGTGAATTACACTTTAAAGACAACGTGTTTTCACGTGCTTTAACCTATCCTATAATTCATTTTTTTCCAATTTATTTACTTCTGAGATCAAAATTCTCAACAACAACTTAAGAAACAGTAATGATAAAGACATCAACTGTTGAAAGTTGTTGTCTCCCTAAGGTTCCCATTAATGTTTACTTGTCATCCAACCTGTTCATAAGGTCACACAGTCATGGATAAAGGAAAAGAAAAAAAAAGAAAGATATTAGCTTGATCCAAAATTTCTGGGGCCTTCAAGAAGCTTTCAATGGTAGGAGTTCAACTCCCATTGTTTCCTGTGGTGTGGTCCACTTGAATTTTTGATTTGCCTCATTTTTTCGGCTCATGCCCTAAAATGAGCTGGCTGAAGGGATGGGCGGTTTGGATAAGACACACATCCATCATGGTGGGCCCCATAGGTTTAACGTTTGTATGTGGAGATGATGTAAGGAGTGCTACAAATGAAGGTGGTTGTCAACGTCACCTTCGAAATCCAACCGGAAATATAAAGGTGATAAGTATTGCTGATCTAAGAGTGTTGGATTGAATCACACCAATTGCTAAATGGACGATCAGAAATTGACGTGTGACCCATTACCTTGTGGTCCAACCTGGCCCACTTAAAATTTATCAAAGCCAACCTGACCCGACCAATCTATTTACCTATAATCAAGTCGAGCTTGACCAACCTGACCTAACCGAGCCTAGCCCAAGTTGTTGAGAAAAGGTTGACCCTTCGACTTAAAGACAGTTTATACCGAACCACAGGCAAAAAAATTGGATTGATAATCTCATCAATAAGTAAGTTTTTATAGCCATCCATCATCTACGGTGTGGCCCATCATTTCGAAGGTTTTGATCCTCCCTCCCGTATTATCCTATGGACAACTAGGATTTCATGCACGTTAAAGTTAGACAAAATAACCACGGTAGATATCCAGCGCCATTTACGCAGGTGTTTTCCTTTTGATAGAATGCACGGTTACAGCTCGCATGCGGTGCATGGCTCCCACCCTCGGATATCACATCTGTAAGAGATATGGGCCATTCATCAGGTAGCCTACACTGAACATGCCAATTAGAGCTGAACACGAGCCAAGCTAGCTCGGTTAACTTGCTTAACTCGGCTTGAATAAACTCGATTCGGCTTGGCTTGACTTGTGCCAGTTTTAAATATCTTTATATATATATATATATATATATATATATATATATATATATATATATATATATATATATATAAAATATCAATTGAATTTGAGCGCCCTAGTCTCTACCTTTTAATTTTTTTTTGCCCTGACCTTTTTTTTTGTTTTTTTGTTGTTTTTTCGCATTAATTGAGTTGAACTTAGCTTGAAAGCTCGAACTCAAACTTAGCTTGAATTCAGCTCGAGAGGGCCTGAGCTACTGACTGAATTGAGCCGAGCTCGCAAATCAAGCTCAAGGACCTAGCCATGCTGAACTTAAGCTGGGGTAGGCTGGTGGCCAAACTGAGCTGAGTTGCGCCAAACTTGACTCGATTGGGCTCGTGTAAAGCTCAACATGCCATGTGTTATGGGGATATATCTTGAGCTGAGCTATAGGATGAACCTCAGGAGGCCGAGGTTTATACCGAGCTGTAGGATGAACCCATCGGGGCCATAGCCTCAAGCAGAAGGTCGGTATCAGCCTTTCGATCGTGGCTTGGCCTATGGGCCTAAGAGTTGAAGATCATCCTGGTACCAAGAACCGATAAAGGATGTTCATGAGGCAGAAAACCCCTCCAGGGATATGACCTCGGGGTCGTCCACTAAGATCAGCTTGGTCGGACAACCAGATCGCGAACAGGCGACAGGAGCTGCAAGGAACCCGCTGAGCAGGGGTATGACACTCTCATAAATGCTCTGACAGGCAGCATGATGTCTCAACTACCCCCATACTTACGGTAAGGGGTGACGTATGGCGCCACTCACCGTGATTGACCAGCGTGGCAATACGAACTGCTCCACCTGCCCTATCCCATTGGACCAAGGGGTTGGTGGAAGCCTCTCCCCCATAAATACCCTCACCCCGTGAGGGAAAGCTATGCACAACCAATCCCTAAGCTGACCTGTTGCCCGTTTGCATCGGAGGGTTAACGGCCGAACCCCGACCCCCCTTTGTCTGCCCTCCACTTTCCTCCTTGTAGGTAATCCAGAACCCCCTCAACTAAGGAATCTCCACTCTATGACGGAGCTCGGTTCGTCGTGTTAGTTGCAGAATTCAAGCAGCAACACCATGTATAAAAAATTAGGGTAGTGTAGTAATATATCGTCACACCAAAATTACTTTTGGTTCAGCTACTTGATGGATGGCGCCCCTGATCTCTTATATGTGTGACATCAAATGGTGAGAGAAAACCACCTCACGGGAGCTTTCATGTGGGCCCCACATTCTATCAAAATGAAGGAAGCGGGATTGCGTGCTTGACAATATTGGACGGTCCTCTGTGGGCTCCACAATGATGAATGCATTTTATCTATGACGTCCACCCATTTTGGATCATTATTTTAAGGCATGAGCCTGTGGATACCGGATCGCGCTCGGCGCGTAGGGCCCACTATGTTTTTTTTTTTTTTTTTGGCTTGGCGTTTGCATTTGGTTGTCTATTTGTAGGGCGCACGGTTGCAATGATTGACTTCCTTAGCTTTGCTTGCCTTGATTGTGCAAAACATTTTCAAGGATGACCGAATAACGTTCTTGGACTTGGTATATTGGATGGAGTCGCCACCAGTTGAAAATAGGCTTCAAAATCCATGATCGGCTAGAACCCGTGAAAACACCAGAATGCCGAGGGTATTCCGAAGAACCCCTGGTCTCAAAATGACTCCCGTTTGGATAAGTTGGTCTGTGCCGTGGATTTTGGTAAGGGCCGCGGTTATGACAGGGGAAGGTGTTAGGCACCCCCTGATTGCCCATTCAATGCACGGTCTCTACTTTGCGGGGCTTAACGATTTATGGGGGGATTCTGAAGAGTATTCAAACCTGCAGGGTTAAGCTATAATTAGCAGGCATTTTAGGATTTGGGTTGGCAAAATAACAAAAGCAACATTAATATAAATAAGGTTAGGCCAAACTTCACAGGCTTCTTAGGGCTTGGGTTGGCAAAAATAGAAAAGAAGCGAAAGCAATGTAAAAGTGTTAGTGAGTGTAGATGTGGTAGATGTGTAGGGAATGTGCGGAGTGAAATACGGTTTGATATTCGAAATGTGAGAAGAAAACGGATGAGTCAGACACTATTTACGAGGAAAGACATGGTCAGACGTCCCTGCCCTCGACCCTACTCGTGGATTTCAGCGTTGGCAGTGGCTTTTGTCTGGTTGATTGAGAAAGACCGAGTCAGACAGGAGGTGGAAAATGAGAGGGAGATGAGTAGAAGATGGTCAGAGTGCCATGGTCTCAGCCTCTGTTGGATTGTCGGAAGTTCGGGACAGAGACAGTGCGAACTCCTGACATCTAGTCCTTCAGTTATGTTGCAGGAGGTTGGCCGCCGATTGGGTAGAGTCTTTGCCTTGACTTTCTAGAATTTCTCTTTGACCCTCTGATAACTCTAAAAATTCTTTTCCTTCGCCCCCTTGTCTGTCCGTCCTTAGATCGTTCAATCTGATTGGCTTAAATTGACCAACGATGTTTGGTTCGTCGCACTTGGTGAGGATGGGCCACACTTCGTAAGCGGGTGTCGAGTTATGATTGGATGACTGAACAGTGGGAAACAGGTGATGAGCATGAATTTTTTATTGATTTTTGGATGTGGTTACCCAATATACCGCATCCGGGAATGTAATCACATTAAAAAATACTTTGAAATTGAAAAGCATGTCTTCTGGGTTGTACTCCACCATATTTGTTCTCGCCAATGTATTTTTGTTATGATCAATCCACACCGATGGGTCGGTGTGTGACTTGACGACACTGTTTAAGACGTACACTGCCATTGTCGGGGACTCCAACAAGTGAGGTTAAGCGCATTTAAAAGTGGGGTGATGCATGATGACATGTCCCCAACCACAGGGACCGCATCTACGGATGCAGACTATACAGTCACCGGAGAAGAATTTTGCTACACCCACGGCTTGCGTACGCTGCATACGCGGCAATCGCAGCCGTGGGTGGGATCCGAATCTCCAGGGGCATAGAAGGGGGAGAGGGCGAGTCTCTCTCCTCTCCCCGTCTGAGAAACTATCCAGCCTCGCAAGAATCGGAAGTCGGTTTCGTGCGAAAGCCTTTCGAGGCTTTTGGACGCTGGAAACGCAGGTGGGTCCCCGGCTGATGTTTGTGAGAAATCCACCCCGTCCATCCATTTTGTGAGCTCATCTTAGGACATGAGACAAAAAAAAGGGGCTGCATCCTTGAACCTAGTGGGCTTCACTATAGGAAAAGTGGACAGGGAAACTCCTACCGTTGAAACCTCTTTAGGATCCACAGTGTTGTTTATATGCCATCCATACCGTTCATAATTTCATTCCTTCTGGGATGAACTGAAACGCAAATATTAGCCTGATTCAACACTTCAGCGGCGCCATGAATATTTCAATTGTGGACGTTCAATCATCATGTTTTCAGCCCACTCAAGTCTTTGATCATGCTCATTTTTTGTCACACGTTCTAAAATGAGATCACAAAACAGATAGATGGTGGATCTCTCGCAAACATCATGGTGAGCCCCACATAAGCTTCCATAGCAACTCAAAAAGGCTTTTGGAGGCCTCCATAAGTTGCAGGCTTGCAGTCGTTGTTCAAATGGGCCCATTGAGCGACTTGTTCAAATGAGCCCATTGTTCAGTGATCCAAACCATCAATGAGAAGGGCTTCACCGTCAAAAGATCAAGTGGACTATAACTCGGGAAATTGTGGGAATAATGATTTCCACCGTTGAAACCTTCGTAAGGTTGATGTTTATTTGTCATTGACTTGATGATAATATCACACGGATATGGATGATGGTAAAATATATATATATATATATATATATATATATATATATATATATATATATATATATATATATATATATATATATCAGCTTGATCCAAAGCTTTTGTGGCCCTTAAGAATTTTTCAATGGTAAATGTTCAATTCACACGGTTTCCTGTCGTGTGATACACTTGAACTTTGGATATGCTTCATTTTTTTGTATCAAAACCTAAAATTATCTAGTAAAATGGATGCACGGAGTGGATAAAATATATAAATCACAGTGGGCCCCACAGAGCCTGAATTACTCACAACACAATCTGCTTCCTTCCCTATCCACCTTTACCTTTAGTGCGGCCCACTTGGTTCACGTATGCAGCCCTTTTTTTTTTTGTCTCATGTCCTAAAATGAGCTCACAAAATGAATGGACAGGGTGGATTTCTCACAAACATCAGCCGTGGGACTCAACTGGTCCCATCGTCTACACGAAATGGACTTCCAATTCTTGCCAAACTGGATAGATTCGCGGAGAAGGGAGAGGAGAGAGACTCGCCCTCTCCGCCTTCTATGCCCCTGGAGATTCGGATCCCACCCACAGCCGGGATTGCAGCGTATGCAGCGTACGCAAGCCGTGGGTGTAGCAAAATTCTTCTCCAGTCACCGCATCATAGATGCGGTACTTCAAAGTGGGGTGTCTACAGAGCCCAAAATGAGGCAGATCCAAATCTCAGCCGGACCACACCACGGCAAAAAAATGGTGATTGAACGCCCACCATTGCCCACCGTGATGTTTTTTCGCAACTCAACCTGTTGATTTGGTCACAAATACCTGGATGAAGGTAAATCACAAATATCACCTTGATCCAAAACTTTCGTGGTTCACCTGAGATTTTGATCTGCCTCATTTTTGGGTTCATACCCTAAAATGAGCTGGAAAAATGGATGTACGGCATGGATGAAACGCATACATCATGGTGGGTCCCTCAGAGCACCGTCCGGCAGTGTCAACAGGCAATCCGCTACCCAGAGAAGGAAGTGCCTACAGAAAGGCATTTCCGTAAATTTACGGGAGCGAGTGCAAAACCTACTTTCGCCGCGAGCTACTATAGAAAAGTAGTCCGTCGGCACTCACTTGACGAAGTGAATGGAGTCGTCGTCCTCTTTAGGAAATTCTAGAACAGCCGGACAGGGACTAGGGCTGAAAGTCGGGCGGGTTCAACCCGACCGACCCGTGACCGACCCGACATTGGGTTGGGCTTGGGCAGGAAATATCAAACCCGATCTCGAGCTTGGGCTATGAAAACTCCAACCCGATGAAGTTTGGGTTAGGCTTGGGTTGAGGTCTCGGGTTGCCCGACCCAACCCGAACCCGATCTATATACAAGTTACTTATAATTTTGTTATACTTTAGTTAAGTAAACTTATAATGTTTGAAATTTGATATGTTTGAATTTAAAATACTTGAATGTTAAAATAATAATTATCATGTATTTTAGCTTATTTGTTTAGAAAAAATGAAGTTCTTTACAAAATATATATATATATATATATATATATATATATATATATATATATATATATATATATATATAATTAATAAAGCCATAGGTACAAAAAAATAAGATATGTATTGAAACATAATAAACTAACATAATAACGAAAATATAACCCGACTAACCCGGTCAACCCGACCGAGCCCGCTTGGGTTGGGCTTGGGTTGAGAATTCCCAGCCCGAGGTTGGGTTGGGTTGGGTTGGGTTAGGGTTGAGGTATGGGAACCTTGGGTTGGGTTAGAGTTGAGGTATGGGAACCTTGGGTTGGGTTAGGGTTGAGCACCAACCCGACCCAACCCGCCCGACTTTCAGCCCTGACAGGGACTACACCTTCCATATCCTTCATATAATAGTCGGCGGACTACCAAACCGGACCTCTATTTCCAAACCCCCCAACCACCCGAGCTACTTCCGTCGAGAAGTACTACCAAGGGAACCAAGCCACGTGGGACAACGTGGTGTACGTCTATGAGATCTGGACCGCTCGTTAGATTGGGCCTTCCGCCAACACGCTCTGGTCCCCAGTTGAAATGAACGGTTAGGAAAATAGGACCCGATATCGAACCCGCCTGATTTTGGGGATCGGGCATGTTGGTATCGGACCCGCACAACGGAATGGACCCGATCCCATGCAAGAACGTGGAGATGATGGGAATTCGAAAATTCCAGAAATTCAGTCGACAGAGATGATGGGAATTACGAAATTACCTTAAAAACAGGTCCGAACCCGCCATGCCCGAGCCGGTTCTCGTCGGAGAAGTTATCGGTGGCGATTTCTAAGGTCGCGAGGTCCATGAAGAAATTCCTACCGTCCTCCTCCTCCTCTTCTTCTTCTTCTCTCCCTCCGACGCCTTCTCTCTTCCATCTCTTGAAACATCCACCGCACGATTCGAAGCAGGACCACCCCATCACCCACCAAATCGGCGAGGGACGTACGAACGCCCGCGCGTCGGAGTCCGTCGCGGCGGTTTTCGACGGATGGGAGAGAGAACTTAAAAGGGAGTGCCCGTTTATGTTTCGTATGATGCGCCTTCACGTCCTCTGACCCCTGCGTACATCGGGTCGTTTTATTGGGAGGAATGTCAGCCGACTCGCGCGAGTAAGATGCAGAAGAGCGTCTTCCGGCAAACGTGTGGAAGACCTGTCCACTCATGACTCATCAGGTGGATTCTGACGCCGGTATATTCTGAACCGGAAATCGGCCTGGTGAAGTTCCTGCGCTGGGAACCTAGGTGGGTGATGTTTGTGAGAAATCCACTCCGTCCATCCGTTTTATGAGCTCATTTTAGGATATGAAACCAAAACTTGAGCCAGATCCAAGACTCAAGTGGGCCGAAAAAGTAAGGATTGAATGTATACAGTTGAAATATTCGTGGGGCCACAGAAGTTTTGAATCAGGCTAATATTTGTGTTTTCAGTTCATCCCAGTAGGAATGATGTTATAAACGGTATGGATGGCCTGTGGATCCCAGGGAGGTTTCAACGGTTGGAATTTCCCTACCCACTTTTTCCTTTAGTGCGGCTCACTTGAGTCTTGGATCCGGCTAATTTTTGCTCGCATGTCCTAAAATGAGATCACAAAAAGGATGGACGGGGTGGATTTCTCACAAGCATCACGGTGGGCCCCACCTAAGTTCCCAGCGCAGGAATCCGCGTCGGGGTCCAACCGGGAAGTAGGTACGTAAGAAGCGGTTTTCCTCGGATCCTCGCCTACTGTGAGCCCCTAGGTGGAAGCTCTGTGGGGTCCACTATGTTGTCTATGTTATGTTACATCCACTCCGTACATCAGTTTTGCAATCCCCATGTTACGACGTGAGTCCAAAATTGAGATAGATCTGGAATTCAACGAGAGATAGATCTGGAATTCAACGAGACCACGCCTGAGGAAAAAGTAGGGACTGAATGCCTGCAGTTGAAACCATGGTTAGGCCTCTGGAAAGTCTCAACGTTGCACATGAGTTTCTGCCTTAAGTGTCTCTTTAGGGTAAAAGTACAGCGCTATCGGCTAGACTCGGTTTGGGGAGCACAGCTGTAACCATGACCCGCCTATGAACCTTAACACTCCATCACATGCACTATTGCATGTACGTGTTATTCTTACCCGTCTCACGAGTGAATGGTATTGTTTTCGGTAATAGAATGGGCCCACTAGGTAGACCACAGCTGTATGTTGGGTCAGACCGTCAGTTGTCCTCATCAATAGTGTGGCCATCCGATGAGTAGATTGGCCTAACGGGTTAAATAAGTCAAGTTACAACTTGGGTAACCCGTTAAATTAACGAATGGGTTTGAGTTTAACCCGTTAAATAAACAAATGGGTTTGGGTTTTTAGATTTCGACCCGTTAGTTAACAGGCCGGGTTTGGGTGAGCAAATTTTTGACACGACATGAACACGGTTCAACACGACCTGTTGCTAGGCCTACACTAACCCCCACTGGTGGGTGGGTACATCATGTGACTAACCTAGCTAACAGGGTGGGTGCGTTGCATGACTAACAAAAAAAAAAAAAGTAACTTATTTGGTGGTGATAGAGAAGTAGAGCCTTGTGAAGTAGTCAAATGGGTAAGGCCGAATCAGGACAGGGTTAAGTTGAACGCTGATGACTCCTTGAGGGATAATTCGAGAGATGAAGGAGGAGGGGTATGTAGGGACTCCACAGAGGAATTATATTTGCTTTTCATAATTGGTATTGTTGTTGCTAGATTTTCAAAAATGGGAGTGGTGAGATCAGTCGTTGTCCTCAAAGATGCAGAAGGGTTTTTGATCCGCCTCCTGGGGATCTACAAGAATAAACACAGGCTAAGAGGGGGATTATCCCGGGATCATCCTGGGGATCATCCCGAGGATCGGTGGTTAGTCCTCTGATGCCTAAATCAGTTAGAGCTCTTGAGATTGATAATTCCTCTGTCTCCTGTAAGTGAGAGTTCTTTTTTTTTTTTATCTGTGTACATACCTTGACGAAGAGGAGAATCCTTCTTCTTATAGACTTAGGCTTGGGATGCATTTCCTATTAGGAAATGCATTCTTTAAGGAGGAAATTCCGGACCTCTAAGATCTTCGGGCCGTTCCGTAATTGCCTGAGACGTTTCCGCATTGGTTGACGACTCTCCACATCTTTCTCCCATTATCTTGGTAGAAGCCTAAGATTACGGGATCCGAGATGATAAGGCTGAGGTTGTCTCGTGATCAAGGTCGTCTTGCTAACGAGGTCGGGGACGTTGTCTTCAGGTCAGGTCGGTTAATTCTAACTCATGCTCAGGTCATTTCGTATTGCGACCTGAAGTTCAGCTCGTATTTGCCCATAACAGAAGCCCCCTTACTCTCAAGTCTAGCTCGTCTGGCTCGTGAGTAACTTATCGAAGAAAATAAGCTGAACTGACTATTTTTAGCCCTTGGTAGCTATACCGCCATCATTTAGGCGGGCGTGAAACTGGTATTAAACGCGTCGTTTGAAAAATCGAGCCACCATCATTTGCTTCGTATGGCGCGGGGGCGCCCGAGAGTTTTGAAGAACGGGGTGGTGCCACGTGTAGGCGTCATGCATCACTTTTTGTACGATCGAGTCAGAACTTACCACGTGGCACTGCGACATTAAATGCAAGGAAATCCTGTAAGTATAAAACTCCGGACTTAGCCAAAAAATCATAAATTCCCATCTCTTCTTCTTTCGAACTCTCTGTCTCCCTAAGCATCCGAACCTTTTTTATTTTCTTCTCTTTTCTTCTCTGATCTTCTTCCTCAGGCCGGTGTACCAGCACTCTTGGTACGCTTTTCCAACCCTTTGAAAGTCTCATTTCCTTTTTTTTATTTCACCATGTCGGAAACCTCGGACTCTGATGCCATTCCCAAGGTGAGGTTCGAAGATTCTGAGTCGGACCTGCCTTCGATGGGCCCCCAAGAGATAAACCTTAGGGAGTCCTATTCTAGGATGACAGATCCCGTAAATGAAGGGGAGTCTGAACCTCCTGAGTTGGCGGTCAGAAGTGCGACGACTCATAAAGAACCTTATGAGTTAGATTGCGTAATCTCACAAATTACCCAGGACGAGCTGGATGTGGCTAGAGAAACATATGCAAATCCCTGATTCTGTAGAGTTTAGGATTCCCATTTGAGGTGACAAACCGAGCCGACCTTGCCCTAGGGAGGTAGTGATTTCCCTGATGCATCCAAAGGCCGAGCTGTGATTACCTCTGCACCCTTTTGTGCGTGAGGTTCTCAGCCTTTTAGGTCTTTCTCTGAGCCAGTTACAACCTAATACCTGGAGATGTATGGTGGGATGCTACATCTTGTGGCAAAGGGTTGGGAATAAAGAACTGACCTCGAGCGAGGTATTTTCGACGTCTTGCCTCAAGTCCCTAGGAGGTCAGGGACTTTACTATTTCTCTTCGCTTCCGGGACAGGGTGGCCCGTTGGTGACCGGTCTGCCATCTTCCACCAGGACTTGGAAAAAGAAGTGGTTCTTTGCGTTCGGAGATTGGGAGTCTTCATTGGATGAGCCTTGGCCTTCGGAGTACAGAGTCCAAGTTGATTTCGCTCTGCCAAGTCGGACAACACTCTGACCTACCTACTTTGCTGACATTTTGTTTTTCATCTTTGGTTACCCTGATGTTTTTTATTTGTGCTTGCAACTTCGGCGACCATCTGGGTGGCCCTCTTCGTCACTCAGGAGAGACAGATCCGAGCTGCGAGGAGCTACTTCATTGAGGAGAGGAACTTCCTTCACTTGATTACCGTCGATTCTGTCCGTGAGTCAGGTCGGTAACTCGAAAGGTAGTAGTGTTGATGTTTCTTCTCAATTCCATTTACTTAACTGTCTGACGCCTTTTTTTATATTTCATTAGGACAGGCATGCCTCCGAGGGGTGTTTCAAAGGTTCGCAAGACTCCTCACGTCTTTGACCGCGGACAGTCCTCTACTGAGCCTCCGAAGAAGCAATAAAGGCCGCCCCAGTCCTTCGTGTGTGGATCTGGGCAGTTCGTGGATTTGAGCTCTCCAGTGAGGGTGGAACCCTTGGCGATTCGACCCCCGATTGTAGATGTGCCAGATACTTCCGACTCTCGGACTAAGTCGATTGCAGGTCGTCCTGTAACCAGTGCCAGTTCATCAACGTCCCCATCACAATCTCGAGCTCCTGCCGACCCACCTCGTCCCCCATCACAATCTCGAGCTCCTGCCGACCCACCTCATCCCCCATCACAATCTCGAGCTCCTGCTGGCCCACCTTGTCCCCCATCACAATCTCCAGCTCCTGCTGATGGCCGGGCTGCTGAGCCCCGCGAAGACCAGGTCGACATGCCTCCGATTACGGAGAAGTTTCGGACCTAGATCGATGGGATTATAGCGTACGCACGCGTGAACAACAGCATCTTGCAAGACCTGAACTCCTTGGTTGTCTCTGACCCCAATCAGATGGTCAGGGTTGCGATAGAGAGTAGTCTTAGGGTGAGTTGTTTCCTGCTTCCTTCTGAAATCTGTATGTGAATATTTTTCTGATAATTTCTTTGTTTCTGTGAAGGACTCGGGTCTGTTGATCATGGTTCGTCAAGTTTTGACCGAATGAACCCATCAGATGCAGGAGGCACTTGTCGCGACATCATCGTGGAAGAAGAAGACTCAGGCAGTGAGGTTAGAGCTGAAGAAGAGTCAGTCCGAGCTGAAAGTTGCCTAATCCGAGCTGAAGGTCGCTCAGTCCGAGCTGGAGGTCTCTTAAGCCCAGGCCCAGTATCTAGAGGAAGCATTGAAGGAGTCTTCAGCTAAAGCTCAGTTAGCTGGAAATAAGGCGGAGTCGCTTGAAGCTGCACTGAAGACGGCCGAGGAGGAGAAGGCAAATTTGGCCAAACTTCTTAAAGAAGTTCAACTAAAATCTCTGGCGGAGATTAAGGGCCTGAAGGCTGAGTTTGAGAAGGTGAATGTAGTATCAGAAGAGCTGTAAAATCACGACTTTCAAGACTGCAGAAACCTTGTTTAAAAGCACTTCTCGAATCTCGACCTTACTCCAGTCAACGATGACAAGGTCGAGGACGAGGTCGTTGAGGGGGGAGCTGCTCAGGCTGAGGCTAGGGTTGAGGGGATGGAAGCTGGTCTGTCGGGGGTCGCTGCCACTGATAAGGTGGCCAAGGATTGAGAAGATGTATCATCTTCCCCAACCCCCCCCCCCCCCCCATACATCTTCCCCCCCCCCCCCCCCCCCCCCCTTTTTTGTTTATGTCCCTTAAGGGACTTTGTGAATACTTTGACGCCCTTCTGGGGCATATATATTTTAGCCCTTTTGAGGCTTTTACCTTCATCACTGGTGCATTTAATTTATGCTTTTGTGATTGTTGTTGTATTTATTTTATTCCATCTCTGAGCAATCAAAATTTATCCAAGTGGTTGGAATAGGTTGGTGACATAGCTCGTAGCTTTGTCGACCAAGTCGTTATTATGCTTTTCCGATTTTTTCAACCTTAAGCTCGTATCAAGCTCCAAACCATTGATGGCCATGCTTGTCTTATATAGTGTGGTAAATCTGATCTTATGACCTTGTGTCGGACTCAGATTGCCTTTACTATCTTTTAATCGTGATGTAGCTTGGTGAATCTGATCTTACGACCTTATGATCGAACTCAGATTCCCTTTGCTAATGACATTCTGTGCATCAAACTTAGTTCGTAAACATGTTTGACTTCAAGAAAATTTGACAAGATTTCATCTTTATTTGAAAAAGGTTCCTGGTACACAAATCTTAACCTTATTCGAGTATCCGATCTATTTACGGATAATAAACCTTGAGATGTTCTGCATTCTATGGATGAGGGAGAGGTCTGCCTTCCATATCTTCAAGCCAATAAGTACCGGGACGAAGAGAGCTAAGTATTTTGTTTGGCTCTTCCCAATTAAGGCTGAACATGCCCACTTTTTCTTTGATATCTTTTCTGACTTTTCGAAGGACGAGGTCACCCACTCTGAATCATCGTTTCCTTATTCGTGAGTTGCAGTATCGTTGTACCCTATGCTGATACATTGCTATCTGTACTTGGGAAGTTTCCCTCACTTCGTCGAGTAGATCAAGATTTATTCGTAGCTAATCATCATTTTGATCAGGTTGGTGACGACCTGTCTGGTGGGTTGGTGTAGACACCCCACCTTTGGCTACAATGTTGGTGGAGATAACTGAATGAATGGAAGACCATACCCCAAAATCCCATGTCTAATCCCAGCCAAGTCACCCTTGTAAGCCCCGATCCATAGCCTAGCTCAAGTTTGAACCCTGTCAACTCACCCCTAAACATCAGCCTAAAAAATCCCCCATAAGAAAAACCAGTCAAAAAATCCCAAAAAAGTCAAACTTGATGAGTCAACCCGCTGAGTCAAATCACCAAGTCGACTCATCGAGTTAGTCCAGCCCTTGCACCCAGTCAACTCATCGTGTCAACCCCATCTTTCAAACCCAGTTAACTCACCTAGTTTCAAGCCACATCTTCAGAGTAGGTCTAAACCTCGAATCTCGGGCTTTGCTGCTTTAAGTTCGGGGGCCGTACGCTCCAAAGCTGGAGTAGCGAGGCCGTACGGGCGGCCCACAGGGTGCAGCCCAAACATATTTACTAAAGCTATCATCCTTCACAGCTATAAATACCACTGCCCCTTCTCATTTACAGCATCCACTTCCCATCTTTTTAGCCCAAGAGCTCCGAGTCCATCTCCACACCCTTTTAGTCCATTCCTCCACCAAGGAGAGCCCGAGTGAGAAGAGCCTAGCCTGACCCTGATCCAAGTCTCTCAAGCTACCCAAATCCTGATCTAGCCACTTGAAGCAAACCCTTGCGATACCTCCATCCATCTAACTACCCTTTTATTAGCATCATCTCATTCGCATTTAGCATAAGTGCAATATTTACTTTTCTTCCAACCCCCCTGCTTATCATATCACTGCCAACACTTTGATTATTTAAATACATAGCATGCATCCCGCATAAGCACCTGTCAGTTCGAGCGTATGCTCTGGGCTTGCCTGTTAATGAAAACCTGCCCATCAGAAATTCTTACTGTTCAGACCTGCATTTATGCATCATATCATTCATGAGAATGTACGAGGATTAAATCACACTTTCAAGTACTAGTTCAATTCTATGAAGTAGAGACCGTACTTCGGTACAGCAGTGTGGGGTGCTTAACATCTTCCCACCC
The DNA here is from genome assembly GCA_003013855.2 of Liriodendron chinense. Taxonomy (NCBI): domain Eukaryota; kingdom Viridiplantae; phylum Streptophyta; class Magnoliopsida; order Magnoliales; family Magnoliaceae; genus Liriodendron; species Liriodendron chinense. Next base: position 330,975 of record ML058530.1, read on the forward strand.
TGTAGCCATGATCCCTTATCTCGAATCTCTTCCCGCAGATAAAAAAGAGTCATTTTAGAGGAAGGAATCTTCGGATCCCATTCTCTAACGTTTCTACGGGGTCTAGCCGACTGTAGATTCGAATTAACTGGCTAGTGGCGACTCTAGTTTTATACGAACTCATCCAAACATATCCAATTTAACACGACAACAAATAAAAAGCCCTTGAAAATGAGGTGAGCCAGTGGCACAAACGGCGATTCGCGCGCACGCACCCCTTTTTCGAAAGGGAGAATTCGGGAGCGCGGAGAGGCGAGCGTCCACAGTTGGCATACCGACCTCAACCAAAATCAAGGCCTCGACTCCAAAAGCTAAAGAGAATGGTGTTTCTCCGGTAGTAGGCAATCAAGCCCCACTGTTTTCTATGGTGTGGTACACTTGAGCCTTCAATCTGCCTCCTTTTTAGGTTCATACCTTAAAATGATATGTTAAAATAGATGGACAGTTACGATAAAACACATACATCATGGTGGGCCCCACATAGCCCCTGCCAAGGCCGAGTACGTCCTGGCCAGGGTGTTATGCAATCCGCGTACGTATTGATGTTCCTAAGCCGTGTGTTGCTGAGAAAGATTGTACGGTATTATAAATTGAAAGTACCATCACCGGCACGTGATCAGTTCTTTTCTCTTCTTAAAAGTTGGACCGTCTAGGGCTTTGATGCAGTGGTAGGATACATGTTTGTCTTTCTATTTTCACGTGGCATGTACCGTAAATCAAGACCGTCTAAATGTTAGGAATTACTGAGATGGATTATATCCCAAATGTTGAACTGAAACCATGAAAGTTACTGATCATATATTGATGTACATCTAATTGGCTGTGAAAATAGTGGTAAACTGTCCAAACTGACAAAAAAAATATGAATTAATCAGTGGTCTGAATTGTCCAATCAATCTGACTTTCTGTACATGAAAATTCAACCGTGGGTCCTGTTGTCACCGATTCTTCGTGACAACTAGAGATAGGATGTAGATACCAACAGACTGATCGGAATTACCGCACGATTCTTCAGGTCGACCTAATTTGAGCCTTTTATCGCTGCAAGAAAACACAAAGAGCTCGGAGGTGACCGGGTTCCGGTCGTTAGTCCTCCGATGCTAAAGTCAATTGATAGGTTCTAGGGATAATAAGCACTTCTCAGTGGTGATTTATGCATACCTGTAGTCAAGGCGTTCTCCCTTCTTTATAGACATTGGGGGAGATTTTCTGGGCCGGAATTATGACTGATATCAAGCCGGATATCCTGGCAAATATCTCGGGCCGTTCCGATTTCGGGGGGCCTCATTTCCCGTTTTCCGCCGATAAGAGTGGAGATAAGGTCGGTTTTTATCATCCCACCGACCTCCGCGGCAATCTGAACTGACCTATTAAGAAGACCGCCAGTTTGGATTAATCATAAGTCAAGGTCTTGTGAGTAGGTTAGCTCGTGGCAAGTATTTTCCCACATCAGCTGCCCCCCTGCTTCCGAGGTGAATCCTTTCAGCTAGGGAGCAATTTTAAGTGGATATAGCCGATCTCATTTTTTGCGGCAAAGACGTATTAAATGCGCCGTTTTGAATTTCGAAAAGGCGCAATGATGGTTGTACGGCGCGGCAGGCTTTTATTCTGGCGGACAAATGGTATGGGGACACGTGGACTTCGTATCTCTGAACGGACGGATGGAATCTCGTTGTCCAATGGGTGAGCGGACGTGTGGCAGGCCATATCAAGAGTCGCGTCGGTTCGTTTTTTGAGGCCATGGATGCCTACTGCGTGGCGAGAGCAGGGTCTGGATGCTGTCACCAGGAACTATATAAATACCGTACTTAGGAAAATCTGCGTCCCATTCTTCCCCTCCCTACAGACCGCTTTGTTCGAAATCTTTTCTTCGAATCCAACTTTCTTGGCTGATCCCGTTCCGGAGGGTGATCCTGTACGTTTGGCCTCTGTCCACCTTGCTTTCCTTCCATTTTTGTTTTTTTTAAAAATGTCTGGTTCGAAGGAAAGTTCCTCACGAACCATTTCTGCCTCCCTGCCTGTTGGAGAATCCCAATTGGGGGAAGTCCAACTTGTTGCTGTTGAATCCCCGGGGAGAACTCTATTGGCAGAGACTCCCTCTTCCTTTGCCTCGGATGAGGTTGCTGTAGCTGGTACTTCAGGGCGTATAGTTGACAGGGTTTCTAACTACCCAACCAACCTGATCTGGACCACGCTCACCCAATCCGATCTAATCAGGATTAGGTCGGAGTACTGTATCTCAGGGGCTATCGATCTTCGGTTGCTTGGCGTAGATGATTTCCCAACCCGTCCTTCAGGAGACCAAATAACCGTGTATGCCCAGTTCTTCGAGGCTGGTTTTCGTCTCCCTTTGCTCCCTATTGTAAGGGAGTATCTCTCCAGGGTTAATTTAGCCCCGGGTCAATTGGCTCCTAATTCCTGGAGGACTTTGATTAGCTGCGTCGCTTTATGGCGCTAGGTTCATGGGTCAGACCCCAACGCAGCCGAGCTTATGAGTCTATACTAGCTGAAGAGTCATGCCGATTCCCGGGGATGGTTCTATTTGTCACCTCAGGGAAGGAAAGGGCACCGCCTCATAGATGACCATCCCTCCTCGGTTCACGGATGGAAAGAGGAGTGGTTCTTCGTCTCGAAAGGTTGGGAAGGTCCTCGACCCGAGGTCAACTTCTCCTATTACCGTGTACGCAACTCGTTTTCTGTTCCATGTCGGGTCGGCTGACACTTTTCCCTCCTCTCTTTTTTTCTTTTTTTTTGCATGATCTGACCTCCTTTTTTGCTTGATAGTTCATGGAGATCCTCCCAACTTGAGCTTGGAGGAGGAGAGTCACATTGCTGCGGTGTGGGAACTTGACCCCAGTTTCCGTAGCGTGAAGCTTCTTCTTTCTTTCGAGACTTTATCGGACGTGGGCATCAACCCCAGAGGTAACCATCCGTTTGTTTCGTATAGACCGAGCTTACCTTGATAGCTTAATGTACTGATATTGTTTCTGTATCTTCTATTTGTCAGGCATGTTTGCTCCGGCCTCTAAAAGGAAGTCTGCCGCCCTGACTACTGAGGAGAAAAAGCAGATCAGGGAGAAAAAGAGACAAAAAGGCGGCATCAAAATGCCGAAGCGAATGCCCTCCAGCTGCCCCGACATCTGATGTCCCTCTGGACCCAGCCCCCGAGGTGAGACCGGAGGCACCTGTGGCCGAGGTCACAGCCCCTGAAGCCTCCGTGAGGCCTCAGCTGACCCAAGTCATAGACTTGGTGGTTGGATCCGATGCCGGGGGACCCTCAAACCATTCCTGCTCAATCTTCCCACCGCGCTTCGCCGAGGCCCGGAGATGCCGCCGCATTTGTACAACTTGTGCAAATGGGCGTATAAAGCTGTTCCCGAAGCGGAGGTGGACACGATGACGAAGATCCCCGGGCTTTCTCTGCTTAACTCTCTGGGGATCTTCGGAACTAAGGCATGTCTATAACTTGGATTTTAACTTGCTGTAACCAAAGTAGCTATTTCTATCTTCCTTGCATACTGATCTGTCAGTCACTTTGCCGGTGCCCTCTGGGTGTCAGGCTCTGTGGGAGGAGATGACCCGCGACAAGGGGATGATCTCCAGCCTCGAGGGGACGCTAGCGGCCACAAAACGGTCTTTGGATGAAGCTCAGAAGTCCGGAGAGGAGGCGGCAAGGGCCCTGGAAGCTCGTGAGCGCTACCCTACTCCGAGCCGAGCTGTCAAATAAGGAAAGGGCGGAGGCCGAGCTCATCATTCAAGTCAAGGAGCTGAAGGCAGCCGAAGGGACCCTGCAATCGGAACTGGCGAAGGCCCGATCCGAGTTGGAGGTCAAAGTCGTTGAAGCCGAAGAGATGTTCGACTTCGGCTACGAAAAATACAGGATGACAGTTCAGAGCCGTCGTCCGGATCTAGACCTCACTTTCCTCGATTCTGAGGCTGAAGAGGTGGACCCTTCTGCTGCAGCTGAGCAGGCCGCCAGCCCGTCCTAAAAAAAATTTGTTTTTGTTGCCCAAGTGTTGGGGCTTTTGTAACAGATACTTTTGTAATGTTGACTTCTTTAGGTCTTGTAATCGAAAGAGTTTTTCTGATATTTTCGTGTTTATCAGATCGTCGTCTTTCTATTCTTTGGATTGCTTTCACTTATTTTCTTAACTTTACTTACTTCGTGGTTGAGCATGATAGATCGTGTCGAAGTATTGTAAGTTAGGATTCGTGAAGGCAATGGTCAGTTCACACGCTTTGACCGTTACCGATATCAAGCTTGAACTCAGCTTTGGGCGATATTAGCCTCTGCTGGTATTCCACGTTTCTTAGTAGGGATATAACTTCATTTTGACAAAAAAAAACACTTGGCCTTTATTGATAGTAGACTTTTAGATGTTCCGCATTCCATGGGTGATATAGGGATCGGCCCTGCATATCCTCGAGCCAGTAGGTTCCGGTACGAACTGACCTTACAACCTTATACGGCCCATCCCAATTCGGATTGAATGCATTTGCGATCTTATCTTTCTTCTCTTTCATGTTCCTTCGTAGGACGAGGTCACCTACCCTGAATCGTCTTTCCTTGATTCGTGAATTATAGAATTTAGCGACGCGTTGTTGGTAGGCTGCAATTCGAACTTGGTAGGCTTCTCGGACCTCCTCGATTAGGTCGAGGTTCGTGAGAAGTTCGTCGTCGTTCTGATCAGACTGAAAACTACCGGTTCGGTTGGTTGGCAGCCCTATCTCGACTAAGTCTACGGCTTCTGCTCCGAATGTTAAAGAGAATGGAGTTTCTCCTGTAGTTGACCGAGTCGTGGTCCGGTATGCCCACAATACTTCGGGGAGCTGTTCTGCCTAAGCTCCCTTATATTCGCCGAGCTTCGTCTTCAGGTGGCCCTTAATGAGCTTGTTGATTGCCTCGACTTGCCTGTTGGCCTGGGGGTGATGGGGGGATGAATACACGTTTTTTACGCCTAGGTTCTGACAAAATTCCCTGAACTTTGCATTGTCGAGCTGAGGCCCGTTATCTGTGACGATGGTGCTTGGAATGCCGAACCGACATATAATCGATTTCCAGATGAAGTTCGTCGTCTTCTTTTCGGTAATCTTTGCGAGGGGTTCTGCTTCAACCCACTTTGTAAAGTAATCAACAGTTACGATCGCATACCTGACCTGCCCCTTGCCAATTGGAAGAGGACCGATGATATCGACTCTCCATTGTGGGAAGAGCCATGGTCCGGACATAGGGGTGAGTTCCTTGGGTGGTGCATGAGGGACTGGTGCGAACCTTTGACATTTGTCACACCTCTTGACTATTTCTAGAGCATCTTTCTGAATCGTCGGCCAGTAGTATCCCTGACGTACTGCTTTTTGTACCAGGGCTCTACTCCCGGAATGATTTCCGCATGTGCTAGAGTGAATTTCTCTTAAGACTTAGTCGGCTTCATCTGGTCCGAGGCAACGTAGGCAGGGTAGCAGAAAACCTTTTTTGTACAATATATTGTCGATCAGTGTGTACCGAGCCGCCCTATACCGTATTCGTCGTGCTTCATTTTTCTCCTCGGGCAGAACGCCATCCCGTAAGAAACAAACGATCGGGTCCATCCAGTTGGGCTCAGCGGAAACTGGATATACGTCGTTGGTTTCGTCGTTGATACTTCTTCGGGAAAGGAGCTCGATGGGAACCGATTTTTCGAGCTTATCGTCCCCCGCGTATGCTAACTTGGCGAGTGAGTCTGCGTTGGTGTTATGAGTCCTGGGTACTTGAATAACCTTGCAAGAATCGAACTGAGCCAACAATTCTCGATATTTTAGCAAGTATGCAGACATCTTCTTTCCCTTTGCTTGATACTCAGTTGTTACCTGTCCCATGACTAGCTGTGAGTCACTGTGTACTTTGACGTGCCGAATCCCAATCGCCGAGGCCAATTGTAGCCCAGCAAGGAGGGCTTCATATTCGGCCTCGTTGAAACCGAATCTCAGAGCGTACTGTATTCTTACGCTGTCGGGAGATGTCAAGATTATTCCAGCTCCGCATCCTTGAGAATTTGATGAACCGTCGACGGATAATGACCATATAGGATTTGTCGACCCGTCATCCGGCCTGGCGCCCCTGATGTTCTCTGTGGGAGAAGCATCGGTTTCGAGGATGGGGGGTTAGTTAGTTCAGAGATGAAATCGGCCATAGCTTGTCCCTTGATGGCCGTATGAGGTCGGTACCAGATATCGAATTCTCCGAGCTCGATGGCCCATCGAGCCAAGCGACCTGACGTGTCTGGTTTCTGCAGAATTTCCTTTAGTAGCTGGTCTATGAGCACCACTATCGGATATGCTTGGAAGTAAGGTCGCAGTTTCCTCACCGTTGTTATCAATGCTAGTGCTAGCTTCTCTAAGTTAGCATATCGTGTTTCCGCATTGAGGAGGGCTTTACTGACGTAGTAAATTGGCCTCTGCGTGCCTTGATCATCGCGAATTAAAGTCGAGCTTACCGCGGCCGGGGATACAGATAAGTATAGCAGTAGTTCTTCTCCTTGCATAGGTTTGGACAATAATGGAGGTGATCCGAGGTACGCCTTGAGGTCTTTGAAGGCTTGCTCGCATTCTGGTGTCTAACTCATCTTATTAAGCTTGCGGAGTTGTTTAAAAAATGGCAGGCATCGGTCTATAGCTCTAGAAACGAACCTGTTAAGCATGGCGACCTGCCCGGTGAGGCGTTGTACTTCCTTTACGGAGGTCGGTGAGCTCATCTTAACCAGGGCACGAATTTTTTTCGGGTTGGCTTCTATTCCTCTTTGGTTTACCATGAAGCCGATGAACTTCCCCGAGCTCACCCCGAATGCGCATTTGTTGGGATTGAGCCTCATTCCATACTTTTTTAAGATGTGCACCATAGCGCGGAGGTCGTTGACGTGGTCATCCGACTTCAAACTTTTAACGAGCATGTCGTCCACGTAGACTTCCATTGTTTTACCAATCTGGTCGGCGAACATTTTGTTAACTAGTCGTTGGTACGTTGCTCCAGCGTTTTTAAGCCCAAATGGCATCACCTGGTAGTAATAAAGGCCTCGATCGGTAACAAACGTTGTTTTTTGCCTGTCGGGGGCGTACATTTGTATCTGATTGTATCCGGAGTTCGCGTCCATGAAGCTGAGGAGTTTGAAGCCTGATGTTGCATCCACGAGCTGATCTATTCTGGGCAGAGGAAAGCTATCCTTAGGGCAGGCCTTGTTCAGGTCGGAGTAGTCGACACAGACTCTCCACTTCCCATTGGCCTTTTTAACCAAGACAATGTTGGCTAGCCAATCGGGATAATGAATTTCCTGGATAAATACTGCCTGGCGTAATTTCTGGACTTCTTCTTCGATCGCGGCATACCTCTTTGTGTTGAATGCTCGTTGTTTTTACCGGATTGGTTTAAAGGTCGGATCAACGTTAAGTCGGTGGACCATCACTTCATGATTGATCCTAGGCATGTCCTTATGAGACCATGCGAAAACATCCACATTTTCCCTCAGGAAAGCAATCAGCCGTTCTCGAGTACCTCCGCGTACTTAAGATCCGATCTTAACAACCAAGCTGGGATCGTCATCCGACAGAGGTACTTCGTCTAACTCTTCGGCCGGTGATTCGCGGTCCTTTGTTCCTTCTCTCGGGTCCAAAGGAGTTGTGTGTGTGACAGCGAAAATTACCTTTTTACTTTTTCCACGTAGGGTCAGTTCGTAGCATCGACGGGCTTCCTGCTGGTCTCCCCTGACCACGCCGACTCCGCCATCGGTTTCGAATTTCATGGCTAGATGATAAATAGAAATACAAGCTTTCAGAGCTCGGATAATGGGTCAGCCTATTATCGCGTTGTAAGCCGATGGAGTGTTGACGACAAGAAAGTCGACCATAATCATCCTCTGGTTGGGCTCGTCTCCTACCGTGACTGGCAGGGTTATTTTCCCTTCAGGCATAATACAATCCCCCCGTGAATCCGGATAAGCGGTTCTGACCGGCCTCAATCTGGATCGATCTATTTTCATTCTGTCGAACGCCGAGGCATATATGATGTCGGTCGAACTCCCCGTATCTACCATCATTTTGTGAAGCTTTTTATTAGCGACCACCATTGACACTACGAGAGAATCGTCATGCGGATGTAATACTCCTCTAGCATCCTCTTCAGAAAAGGCTATTGCATAGCGGGCGACCTTTGGAATTTTCGAGGGCCTGCTGGTTAAGTTTACTTGCAACCCCGGCTCTCAGACCTTGTCGCGCATAAGATTTGCGGTCGTTGCCAGAATCACCGGTGGTGGGCCCACCGAAGATCACATGGATTTCTTCTATGGGATTGTTGTCGATCAATTCTCTGACATCTTCCCGATCCATGGCTGCTTGGTCTTCCCGACGCTGGGCAATGTATTCCTTTAAGAAACCCTGCCGAATAAGGGCCTCTATCTTTCGTTTCAAGTCGAAGCAATCTGCTGTATTATGCCCGTGGTCTTTGTGATACAAGCAGTACTTGAATTTCGATCTTCTATCGGGTTCGGTTTTGATTTTCGCGGGTCGTCCGAACATCCGTTTGTCCTTCTTAGCCAAGTACACCTGCTTAATCGTTGTTTTGAGCGGGGTGTATTTTTCGAATCGAGGGGTCGAAATTTTAGCTCCATGCTTAGTAGCATTCGAGTTCGGTGACCTGTGATCGGGTCTGTGTCTTTTGGTGCTGGTTTCCTCTTTGCGGTCTCTTCTCTTGTGAGACGACCCCTGGGCATTCACCAGCTCTTCTGCATTAATATGTTTGGCGGCTCGATTGAGGAATTCTGCTACGGACTGAGGTGGCTGTCCCCCCACCGACCAGAGGAATTTTTCATCACGTAGCCCACCTATCATCGTATGCAGCAACACGTCTTGAGATAGGTTCTCCATCTGAACTGCTTCGGTGTTGAATTGCGAGAGTTAATCCTTAAGTGATTCGTTATCTTTTTGCTTGACCGCAGCGAGGTGTGTTGAATGCTTTCTCGGATCGGTGCTCCCGATGAATTGTGTCGCAAAAGCTCTGCTCAGCTCGGCGAATGAAGAAATGGATCGTGGCTTTAAATTACAGAACCAAGTCCATGCCGAGCTGGTTAAAGACAGCGGGAAGGCCTTGCACATGATGTGCCCATTGACTCCATGGAGTTCCATTCGGACTTTGAAGTTTTCGAGATGCTCGGCTGGATCTCCAATCCCAGAGTATTGTTTGAGTTGAGGGATTTTGAAGCCCTTCGGAAGGGGTTCACCGCGAATTTCGTCGGTAAACGGGGATTCAGATGAATCCACAAGAACATCAACTGCAGTTGGTGCTCGGGCACGTTGCACTCTCTAGATATCCCTGACTCTCTCCCGAAGCTCATTCAGCTCGGCTTCAAGAGGGGTGATATTATCGTCCATTCGATCCTCACCTTGACTAGCCCGGGCTGATCGTCTTTCCTCTATCTTGTGTCTCAGATCGTTCGTTGGGAGCTCCGTGGCTGGTCGAAGTCTTGAGCCAGACGCTCGACTCGCGACCTCACCTTCATCGGGTCGGTGATGATTGGAATGCGAACGTGGTGGGTGAGAACTTTGCTGAGGTGGTTAATGTTGAAAGTCAGTTTTGAGTATGGGCGAAGGCCGAACTAAGCCGTTCAGTAGGGTCGCAATTTCATTTAGTTTCTCATCCACATGCCCGAATCGTCGATCTACCCCCCCCCCCCAATGCTCCGCCATACCTCCCACTTGCTCTTCTAATGTGGACAGTCTGGCCTCGCGATTACGGGTCCTCTGCCGTCCACTTAGGAGGTTGAAGTGGCGAGACGAACTCCCCAGGTGAAGGACTGGTGTCTCTTGGCGAGGTTCCTCATTTTCAGATTGTTGCTCATAGGAAGGTTCGGCATGCGCGGGAGCCTTCCCCTTCCTATTGCCTTTTCCACCAGCCATTGGTTCCTGCTTTTGGGTGAAAGAGTTTTCGGATGAATATAATTTTAGCAGCGTGATCCCACAGACGGCGCCAGCTGTTGTCGCCGATTCTTCGTGACAACTAGAGATAGGATGTAGATACCAACAGACTGATCGGAATTACCGCACGATTCTTCAGGTCAACCCTGATTTGAGCCTTTGATCCCTGCAAGAAAACACAAAGAGCTCGGAGGTGGCCGGGTTCCGGCCGTTAGTCTTCCGATGCTAAAGTCAATTGATAGGTTCTAGGGATAGTAAGCACTTCTCAGTGGTGAATTATGTATACCTGTAGTCTAGGCGTTCTCCCTTCTTTATAGACATTGGGGGAGATTTTCTGGGCCGGAATTATGACTGATATCAAGCCGGATATCCTGGCAAATATCTTGGGCCGTTCCGATTTCGGGAGGCTATATTTCCCGTTTTCCGCCAATAAGAGTGGAGATAAGGTCGTTTTTTATCATCCCACCGACCTCCGCGGCCACTCAAACCGACCTATTGAGAAGACCGCCCGTTCGTATTAATCATAGGCCGAGGTCTTGTGAGTAAGTTGGCTCCTGACAAGTATTTTCCGACGTCAGGTCCCACAATTTTGACTGCTATAAATTCGGTACAGGCTACTTGTATAGGGCTGTAAATGGGTCAGTGGACCCGATGGGGTACCCGGACCCAACCCATTTAGACCCGACCCAGACCCGACCCATTTGTTAAATGGTACGGGTCTGGGTCCAAGAATAGACCCATTTGTTAAACGGGTTTGGGTCTGGTTTCCTTTATTTTAGGCCCGACCCGACCCAAACCCATTTAGTAAGTGGGCGGGTTTGGTTTATGTTACAAGGGACCCGTCCAGCCCAGACCCGTCAAGACTCGGTTTTAAGCCTTGTAAAATGCGTGCATACTTGATCCAGACCCGGACCCATTAGACCCGGCCCATTTATAAATGGGTCTGGGTGGATCTCTCTCTACCAGACCCGGACCCATTTATAAATGGTTTTGGGCTGACTCGGACCCGACCCGGACCCGCCCATTTAGTAAAAGGGTCTGGGTCTAAAATTTGGACCCAAACCCGTTTAGTAAATGGGCGGGTCTGGTTTTGGCTAAACCCGCCCCGAACCCGACCATTTACAGCCCTATACTTGTACGTGGGTAGCCTCATACCCAACTGCCGAATCTAAGACCTGCTTAGGCAGCGCGTGTAAAACACCCAAGCTTGTGGGGCTCATCATATCTTATATGTAAGATCCACTCCGTCCATCAGGTTCCATCATCGATTATAGGACATGTACAAGAAATAAAATAACATTCACATCTTAGGTGGGTCACTCCATGGGGAGCAATGAGGATGGGATGATAACCGTAGGTTTGTTTATGAGGCTACCTCGGTGTGTTTATTTCATCAAATCCTTTAATCAGCTGTAACTCACTATAATTAAATTAAAATCTGAAAATCAGCCCGATCCAAATATTATGCGGGCCACACCGTCTGTATTTCAAGATTTCAGGAGATTTTATGCTGTTTATATTATTGTGGCCTACAAGAGTCCTTTAGATAGATTATATTCTGTATATACGGTTAAAATAGTAGTTATCACCTTATGAACGGATTAACATATAAATCATGGTGGCCTCACAGATCTTGGGTGTTTAACGCAGCTGCCTAAAACAGATGTTGGAGGCGGTTCCAGCCTATGACCTAGTCCTTAGTCAATGCCGTGTTGGAATTTTGAGTCGTGCTAAGACTACTCGCGCGAGTAGAATTCTAATCTTAGTAGCAGGTGCACGTGCAAGCGATGAGCACGTGAGTAAGATCTGGAACAGTCATCTGGCTGACACCAGCATGTACATGCTTTGGGCCGTAATACAGGTGAAGGCTTTTATCATATGTACCAAAACGCTTAAAAAATGGTTACAAATTTGATGATTAGCCCACTTGATGGACGGACCATGCTGATTTTCAGAGCAAATACACAACTGGGGCATCTGATGAACGGTCCAGATCTTGTACATGTTTGCAAGCTGCAAGAAACTTATATATCTAAGTTGCTTGAAGCATCATGTGGACGACTTCGATTTTGGGCCCACGTCATGTGCGAAAAAGTGCTCACATGGTCTCGTAAGAAAAGTATATGTATAGTATTCGGCTTTTAGGTTTTAGATTGGAGATATTTCCCACTGTAAACTCTCCTTTTCACCCACCAGCAAAAGTAAATCCTCAAAAGTTTTCTTTCCCACTCTAAACTTTTGGAAAATTGTCGGACGAAAATACCCTTTCATCCTCCTCCACAGTCGTATTCCTCGTCCGTCTTCCTCCACCGGCGTCCATCGTCACCTACCTCCTCCGTCTTCCTCCACCGGCGTCCGTCGTCACCTACCTCCTCCGTCATCTTCCTTAGCCATCGTCTTCCTCGTTGGAGCGGTCGTCTTCATCGTTCGAGCGGCTGAAAATGGCTCACACATCCAAGCGTCGAAAAGGTATGCTAATATAAGTAAAAATGTGAAATGGATTGTGAAGTTTTTGTGAAAATGAAAGTGGAAATACTAATGGAGGTGGGAATGGTAGTGAATGTGAAGTGTTTGTGAAAATGTGACAATGGAGGTGAAAGTGTTTGTGAAAATGTGACAATGGAGGTGAAAATGAAATGGAAAGTGAATGTGAAGTGTTTGTGAAAATGTGACAATGGAGGTGAAAATGGAATGGAGTGTGAATGTGAAGTGTTTGTGAAAATGTGACAATGGAGGTGAAAATGGAATGGAATGTGAAGTGTTTGTGAAAATTTGAAAATGAAGGTGGAAATGCTAATGGATATGGGAATGGTGGTGAATGTGAAATGATTGTGAAGATGTGAAAATGGAGGTTAAAACCCTCTGTGATCGGCCTAAAAATCATTGTGATCGGTCAAAGCCCACAGTCTATTCTGCCCTTGTGATCGGCCATTTTCGCCCCTGTGATCGGCCAAATTCTCTGTCATCGGTCAAAATGACCGATCACAGTGAAATCTGCCCCTGTGATCGGTCAAATGTATGTTTCCATGACTGTTCCTCATATTGCTTTGGTGGGTGAACCAGGGTTTACGTAACCTTGAAAAATAAGGATCCTTATTCAACAATCAACACCATTCTCCATGATTTCTTTGATATGATATTAAGAGTGGTTCTTATTGATGTGTGTTGTACGTGTGAAACATGGAAGTACTTCTGCAAATAAAGTAGTCTTTCCACATCAAAGAATGAAATGTGAAGGATGCTGAACCATTCATTATTGCTCAATGGTGCATGGCGATCATAAATTTCATTTACAAGCCTATCTATCTTATATTATTTTGTAGCTGATATGCCCCTGATTATTTATTTTCATTGTTATAGCACTTGTCTAGAACCCCAAGTTGATTTTCATTGTTATTTTCATTTACATTCCTCGTGTTTGATTTCATTTTCTTGCAATTAAAGGGAAAGGAAAGAAAACCCATGCAATATTTGGAAGAGATAGCACAACAGTGCATTTTGCTTAGCTTTTATGATTATTTTGTTTTATTTTCGATGGATTTTGATATCTGCCATTTTGATGATCGGCCAAATCCAACTGTGATCGGTCAAAATGACCGATCACAGTCAACTCTGCCTCTGTGATCGGTCAATATGCCTCTGTGATCGGTCAATCTGGTACTGTGATCGGTCAGTCTGTCCCTGTGATCATCGAACAAAGGCCTCTGTGATCGGTCACAATTGACCGATGAAAGTAAAATTGGCCACTGTGATCGCTAAAATCCCAAATTTGACCGATCATTGCCGCTGTGATCGGTCAAGCCCACTGTGATCGGCCAATTTGACCGAGTACGGCCAGAATTTTCCTCTGTGATCGGTCAAAATGACCGATCACAGTGTAAATCGGTGGCCTGTGATTTTAGTATGAATGACTCTGTGATCGGTCAAATTGACTGATCACAATGACAATTGTCCGTATCATTTGTACATATAAACTGTGATCGGTCAAAATGACCGATCACAGAGGCACTTTCTCGCTGTACTCGGCCAAATTGACCGAATTCTGCTTATGATTTACACTGAACTCGGTAAAAATGCCCGATCACAGGCAATCTCGCTGTACTCGGCCAAATTGACCGATCACAGTGACAATTGACCGAGTTCTGCGTACGATTTACACTGTGATCGGTCAAAATGGCCGATCACAGAAACAATTTGTCGCAGTACTCGGTCAAATTGACCGATCACAGTGACAATTGACCGAGTTCTGTGTACGATTTACACTGTGATCGGTCAAAATGGCCGATCACAGAAACAATTTGTCGCAGTACTCGGTCAAATTGACCGATCACAGTGACAATTGACCGAGTTCTGTGTACGATTTACACTGTGATCGGTCAAAATGGCCGATCACAAAAACAATTTGGACGATCACAGAAACAATTTCTCGCTGTACTCGGCCAAATTGACCGAGTTCTGCGTACGATTTACACTGTGATCGGTCAAAATGGCCGATCACAGAGGCAATTTCTCGCTGTACTCGGCCAATTTGACCGATCACAGTGGCAATTAACCGAATTCTGCGTACGATTTACACTGTGATCGGTCAAAGTGGGAAATTCTTGCCGTAACTGCAAATTGACCGATCACAGTGAGTATATTTGGTGTTGAAAATTTAGAATTGTTTTTGTTTTTGTATTTGTAATGTATAACATGTGTGCTATTTTTTGTGTGCAGGAACTGAAGAAATCCCTAACATCTCAGCAAAATGCAGTCTGACGTGGTGGTTTAAGGGTGGTGTTAAGGATGGAATACTGAGTAATGAACGCAGGATAAGGCTGTTTAGGCAGTCCCCATTTGGATTTCTGTTGGACCTGAAATCCTTCAGATATCTAGGAGCTCTCGGACATATCCTCTTTCTGAGACATAGAGGGGAAATTGGTGACCTCGTCTTCGAAATTCGGGGAAACTTATTGAGGATGACTGAGATGGACTTCACCCTTATAACAGGGCTGAAGTCCGGAGACCTAACAATTCCGGAATTAGGTGCTGCTACAAAAAATTCAATTAAAGAAAAATATTTGGCGAAGCAGTATCCGATATTGAAACAACATCTAGGAGAGGTGTTCAACAAGATTGTCAAGACTAAAAAGCACGAGGATGTTGTTAAAGTTGCATTGTTAATGTGTGTAGAATGGTTCGTTAGAGGGACTGGCAGCAAATATTATTGTAAGCATGAATTTATCCAGTTGGTTGACAATTTGGATGAGTTCAACAAGTATCCCTGGGGTAGTCTCGCATTCGAGACAATGATCGAAGGGGTACTAGCCGCGGCGAAGACAGCGCGTGAATGCGGGCCAACTTACAATGTATATGGATGCATATTTCCTCTACAGGTAAGGGTTGTTATATCTACTCTTTTAACTAATGCATTTATTTAGTCCACTATATAGTCTTTTAATCTTCTTCAATTTCATGTTATTCTAACAGATATGGGCCGTCGAAAAAATTGTGGCTCTAAGAAGGAGTGTGAAGTCATATGTTCCTTCCAGAATTTCACGCTTCAATCGATATGAAGACTGGTATGGATGGAGGCACAACGTAATATACGACATCATTGAGAATGAAGAAGTAAGTGCATTACTCTATCTATTTTATCGTTTAACATATCATGTATGTTTTGATATATTGAGATTGAAGCAATTTATTTTTTTCAGACAGAAATAATTGGGACGTTGGAACCCACCAGCGAAGAGCTGAAGTTGGAGGCTGTTCGTCTGGTTTATGAAAGAGTAAAGGTAAAAAGTTTAACATTGGGCATTGTTGATTTGAGAGGAAGTGATGACATGTCTCAATTCCATGACAAGTGGGCATCATTTTGTATTATTTTCAGGGAATCGAGGATGGTTTTGTTATAAGGAGTACAGAAATTCGGAGGAAAAAGTCAAGAGATATAGAAGAGGATGAGGATGAGGATGACGATGACGATGATGATGACGGAAAGGGAGAAGATGGTGACGGAGAAGATGAGGATGATGAAAATGAAGAAGATGATGATAGAGAAGATGGGAAGGAAGGAGAAGCTGGGACAAATGAGAATGAGGGAGAGGAAGAGGGAGAAGAAGAGGGAGAAGGAAACGAGGAGTTAGAAATTATAGAAAAATGTAACAAAGAGAGGAAGAAAAGGAAGAAGGAGAGAGAAGAGTTGAAGAAAGAAATAAATGAATTGAAGAAAGAGATAAAAGAATTACAGAAAGAAAGGAAAGAGTTCCACCGAGTAGTAGAAGAATTAAAGCAGCAAACAAAAGAGTTCAACAAAGCGAGGGAAGATTTGACAAAAGACCTAGAAATTTTAAGGATGGAGAGAGAAGATTTGAAGAGGGAGAGAGAAGATTTGAAGAGGGAGAGAGAAGATATAAGGAGAGAGAAAGAGGAGTGGAAGAAGGAGAGGGAAGAATTGAAATCGAAGAAGGTGTGAATGTATTATTTTTTTTAAAATATGTTTTGTAGTAATGTATTGTTTATTGAAGTATGCTATGTTTTGATATATTAATTTATTGTGATTGGTTCTGTGTACTTGAGTAGAAAGCCGCTAGTCTGTCTACTCAAACAGAGGTCGAGAAGGAAGCTGCCACTCCTACAATTCAAGGGAGACCTAAAAGGCACTTGAAGCCTTCTTGGTGCAAGAGATCTCCTTTTGTACCTATGTCTGCTATTGAAATAACTCCCAGCGTATTTACAGAGGCCAAAGAAGCTAGAGACCTCATTACTTCTCCGATACCAGTACATTTACAGATGGATCCATTTAGGAAGCTATCGGAGGAGGAAATTATGGAATTGCGTAATTGGTATGATACAAATAAAAATGAGGCAGCGGGAATATGGTTTAAATCAATATGGGAGAAGGATGAATGGGTTGATAGTGTTGTAAGTATTCTCAATCTTCATGACTTGATTTACATGTACATTTATTTACCTCGTAGAGCTAAATCAGCTTCGTTTGTTAGGCGATGGACAAATATATTGAATTTTTGGAGAGAAGGAAGGATGAGTGTCCGACAGCATATCCTCAGGATTGTAAATTCTGCCCCACCTTTTTTTCGGTAATTGTGCGACAAACATATCCTAGTAAACTTGTATTTCTACTTTCAATTTTTTTGACATTTGTAATATTGTTTTTGACAAACATGTCTCAAAAATCTTTTGCCTAAATTAAAGAAATATCAGAACGACCCAGAGCGTATGGTAAAAATTCTAGAGAAAGACTGTAGCTTTAGCATTGCAAAAGAGCGCAATGAGACGAACGCTATGTGGAAATATGAAAGTAATGTTTTCGTGATTGGCACTAGGTATTTCTTATTTATTTTTAAACTATGTGACATAATTGATAATTTCTTTTATTTTACATGTACAGGTATATGTACCTGTAAATCACGACAACAAACATTGGATTGTAATGATCATCCACCCCAAAGAAAGAGAGATTGTAATTTGCGATAGTCTCGATAGCAACCCGCTTCTCCAATACAAGAAAGAGATCCGGGTCATGATTGAAGGACTCCCTATTCTCTTTCATTTCACCGGAGACACCTCCGCGTTTGACCGGGAGTGGAGCGTCCGTGAAGAGGTTTATCTTCCAAAGCAGAGAAATGGGAGTGATTGCGGTATATATGTCATGAAATATATTGATATACTATGCGGCGGTGACATTTTGTCAAATAAACAGTTCGACAACACTCAACTATTCAGGGATTCATTGGCGTTTGACTGTTTGAGTATTCATGATTAGGCATGGGAGGGAGCGGAAATTTTGTATAACTGTATTTTATACCAGTGTAACATATAGGTGGGGAAAATGTGAATGAGTTATGAAATGATTTACAGGTGAATGGTTTGTGGAATGGTTTGTTGAATTTTGTGTGAACAGTGATTGGTTTACATGTGAATGGTACTCAGAATTTTGACCGATGACAGTGTCATTCGTACTCAGAATTCGGCAAATGTCACTGTGATCGGTCTATTTAACCGATCACAGCGAGAAGTTGCCTCTGTGATCGGTCATTTTGACCGATCACAGCGAGAAATTGTTTCTGTGATCGGCCAAATTGTTTCTGTGATCGGCCTTTTTGATCGAGTACAGCGAGAAGTTACCTCTGTGATCGGTCAATCACAGTCTAATTGAGAGTCAGAATTCGGCCATTTGTCACTGTGATCGGTCATTTTTTATCGATCACAGCCTTATTCGGAAACAGAATTCGGTCATTGGTCTCTGTGATCGGTCAATTTGACCGATCACAGCGAGAAATTGCTTCTGCGATCGGTCATTTTGACCGATCACAGCCTTATTCGGAAACAGAATTCGGTCATTGGTCTCTGTGATCGGTCAATTTGACCGATCACAGCGAGAAATTGCCTCTGTGATCGGTCATTTTGACCGATCACAGTCTAATTTGGACTCACAATTCGGCCATTTGTCACTGTAATCGGTCAATTTGACCAGAATTTGTACGCCTAAATTGAGATACACATGCCATGCATATGTACCATACATGTAATCAATCAAAATCATTAGACAACAATAATTACTTATCTAATTCTATACAGTATAACTCCGGCATCCAGTATTTCTACATCAGGCTTGCTGATCCAGATCATCAACATGATGGTCACCACTGCTGATAGCCCATGCAGCAAAAATCCCATAATGGAAAACTCATGACCCTTTCTATTGATTTCCCAACAAATAGATGATTAAGAAAGAAAATAAATTAACAACTGAAGCTGAACTGGAAAGGGGCCAAACGTCATGCATCTGCTAGTGGAAACTTGCACTTTCGTCGATTATGGCCTGTTCGTTTACACCTTCCGCACTTTACTGTTTTCCGTTCTTCTCCACGTGACGGAATTCGCATCTTCTTTGGTCTTCCGGCTGACCTTTGTTGTTGTGGGGGTTTAATTGTAGCACAATACTTCCAGAATTCATCTGATATTTCCCATTCACTCTTGTCACGTACTGGGTACACCGGTTCATTAAAGCTGATCCGATAATTTTCGACCGTATAAAATGGGGAGCAGTACTTGTAATGAGGAAGATTATAACTTATACATGCTGAAAGAACATGCAAACACGGCAACCCTTTTACGTCAAACTCACGACATGTACACGAAAGCTCGTTGAGATTAACTTTGTCATTATATTCATCCTCAATATAATACTCATCTCGAGAAATCGCATGACAACGGGAATTGCGCGCCTTCTCTACAAAATCCGTTAGTTGTTTCTCCGCCCAATTTGTCAAAGGTCCAGTAAATGATGAGATAGATTCACTTCTCTTGTAGAACATTTCTTGAATCTTCAATCTGACCGTCTCTATCAATATGGTCACAGGATACTCTCTTGCTTCTTTGAATAGAGCATTAACGCACTCCGATATATTAGTAGTAACCAAGTTGAATCTTTTTCCTGGAAAATG
This sequence comes from Liriodendron chinense, assembly GCA_003013855.2. Taxonomy (NCBI): domain Eukaryota; kingdom Viridiplantae; phylum Streptophyta; class Magnoliopsida; order Magnoliales; family Magnoliaceae; genus Liriodendron; species Liriodendron chinense. The sequence continues at coordinate 350,405 of ML058530.1, forward strand.
CGAAGATGCCCATCTTTCATATCCTATTTCTGTCAACCATGCATGTACTGGTGGGTTAGCCATTTCTATATTGCGCATTAGTTTTTCAAACTCAGCCTTCCTACACGTCTTTACAGCCTGCCAATAATATTGTTCCAACGACTTATCTTTAAATGTGTCAACCAAGTTTCTGTAGATATGGTAGGCGCAGTAGCCATGGATCGCGTATCGAAAGACTTCGGGGACTTCTTTCATTAAACCTTTATGTCGGTCAGATATAATGACAAGACCCGGAAGATACTCTAACGTATTATTCAGGTGGGAAAGGAACCAATTCCAACTGCTGCTGTTCTCTGATTCCCCGATACCAAATGCTACCGGTACGATATGATTGTCTCCATCTAAGGCTGTTGCCACGAATAGAACACCTTTATATTTACCTTTTAGGTGCGTCCCGTCGATGGCCAACACCCTTCGCAAAGTAGTTTGAAAACTTCTGACACACTGTCCAAGTGCAACGAAACATCTTTCGAACCTGCTCGTCTTTGGGTTAACAAGCACAGCCGTCACCGTCCTGGGTTAGCCCTCCTTAGCTCGTGTAAATAGGCTGGGAGTTGATTGTAGGAATCTTCGTAAGATCCCATTACACGCTTGATTGCGATCTCCTTAGCCAGCCATGCCTTCTTGTAGCTGATAAGAATATTATATTTCTCGTGCATAGCTAATATTATGTCACGCGGCCTTAATCCCATGCGCTGCTCAATACGACTAACAACCAACTCGCTGGCTAACTTACTACTTGCTTGCCGGTGATCGCTCTTCATCCAGGACATGCCACATGTGTGTTTTGACGTGTAATTCTTTATCTTGAATATCCCCGCATCATTCACCCTAGATGCATGAACCCTCCATTGACAATTATCTTCGAAACATACCACGGTAAATCTCTTGGACGATGAATACAAGACTCTATATTGAAAGTTTTGGCGAATTGCGAATTGGCTCAAAACATACTGGTAGCGTGCCTTGTCCTTAAACGTTTGTCCAACTGCTATCTCAATTGTGTCATCAAATGAATCTGAATATTTCGACAAATCAGCATTGATCAATACATCATCATCAAATGGCACATTAACTAGACCGGTCATGAAGTTTGATGTTTGAGGCGGCTCAAACAATGCATTCTCACTTAGACGTATACAGTCATCACCAGTGGTGGAGGATGAAGTTACATGATCTCTTGTACGTAAAGGTGATGGTGAAGGAACATGTGAGGACGAAGGCACATCTACTCTTATAGGTAAAGGTGAGGATAAAGGAACACCTACTTTTGTAAGTACAGGTGACGTCGTATATTCACATTTCAGGCTAAGGTCAGCTGCCCAGCGAACTCCATGTTCCTCACACGGATTTCCCACTGCGGGAGTATCATGTTCAACGACGGCATCATATTCAACACCATTCCAACCAATGGGGTCTTCGTGTAATGTCTCATTAATGCGATCCATTGTCTCTATGATTAACGGCACGTATGTATTCGGATGCTCCGACTGTGCTGCCAAGAACACTCGCACGTCTTCATCATCTTCGATTTCAGATGGTGGGATTGATTGGTTTGAGCATGGGTACATGACTTTCATCCTAATATCACAATCCCTCTGTGTAGTTTTCAACATCCTGTACATTTTAAAGAGGAGTTCCTCATATGTAGTCCCGACATTCAACACAACGCTTTTTGACTTTCCACCCTTATACGTGTATGCATTGTTTTCACATATTAACTCTCCATCATAAGCGCATACGATGATTCTAGAAGCCATTAACTGCAAACAAATTCGAAAAAATCTTCTTAGCGAACCGTTAAACAATCAATGAAGCCGGTCATTTTCACCAACTATAATGAATATGAAAACATACAGATTATTCTAATCAAATCTTAACACAAATTCAAGGTTCTCTCATTGAATTACACTGTATTCGCTGAAATTTCATTGTATCCAGGTGTATTAGGTAGATTTTGACTGTACTCAATGCAAATTCACTGTGAGCGGTGGAAATTTAGTACATTCGGCTAAATTGACTGATTGCTCGGTCAATTTCACTGAGTGCTCTTACAAACTGATGGAGTGCTCTTCCAAATTGACTGACTGCTCTTCCAATTTGACTGATTGACCGTGCTCGGTCAATTTCACTGAGTGCTCTTCCAAATTGACTGAGTGCTCGGTCAATTTGTAGCACTGCTCTTCCAATTTGACTGAGTGCTCTTCCAATTTGACTGATTGACCGTGCTCGGTCAATTTCACTGAGTGCTCTTCCAAATTGACTGAGTGCTCGGTCAATTTGTAGCATTGCTCTTCCAATTTCACTGACTGCTCTTCCAAATTGACTGATTGACCGTGCTCGGTCAATTTCACTGAGTGCTCTTCCAAATTGACTGAGTGCTCGGTCAATTTGTAGCACTGCTCTTCCAAATTGACTGACTGCTCTTCCAATTTGACTGATTGACCGTGCTCGGTCAATTTCACTGAGTGCTCTTCCAAATTGACTAAGTGCTCGGTCAATTTGTAGCACTGCTCTTCCAAATTGACTGACTGCTCTTCCAATTTGACTGATTGACCGTGCTCGGTCAATTTCACTGAGTACTCTTCCAAATTGACTGAGTGCTCAGTCAATTTGTAGCACTGCTCTTCCAAATTGACTGACTGCTCTTCCAATTTGACTGACTACTCTTCCAATTTGACTGATTGACCGTGCTCGGTTAATTTGATTGAGTGCTCTTCCAAATTGACTGAGTGCTCGGTCAATTTGTAGCACTGCTCTTCCAAATTGACTGATTGCTTGGTCAATTTCACTGAGTGCTCTTCCAAATTGACTGATTGACCGTGCTCGGTCAATTTCACTCGGTGCTCTTCCAAATTGACTGAGTGCTCGGTCAATTTCACTGAGTGCTCTTCCAAATTGACTGAGTGCTCGGTCAATTTCATTGAGTGCTCTTCCAAATTGACTGATTGACCGTGCTCGGTCAATTTCACTCGGTGCTCTTCCAAATTGACTGAGTGCTCGGTCAATTTCACTGAGTGCTCTTCCAAATTGACTGAGTGCTCGGTCAATTTCATTGAGTGCTCTTCCAAATTGACTGATTGACCGTGCTCGGTCAATTTCACTCGGTGCTCTTCCAAATTGACTGCGTGCTCGGTCAATTTCACTGAGTGCTCTTCCAAATTGACTGAGTGTTCGGTCAATTTCACTGAGTGCTCTTCCAAATCGACTGAGTGTTCGGTCAATTTCACTGAGTGCTCTTCCAAATTGACTGAGTGCTCGGTCAAATTGACATTGCTTTTCCAACTTTACTGCAATCGGTGATGTTTCACATTTGCCTTACTGCTCGGTCAATTTGACCGTCTTCAGTGATAATGACCGAGTGATCTTTAATGTTCACTGTAATCGATGAAATTGATCGACTTCACATACATGCCCGCAAAAAAACGACATTCATGGCTAGCACCCTTCGAAATAAGACATTCATTGCGAAACAAATAAAGATCTAACTTCATTATTGCGAAAAAACACATTCATTCTTCAATCTTACTTACCTACAGCGGCCGTTTCGGTGAGACACGAGTTCAAGGAGTAGAAGAAGAATCCAATGAGTTGAAACACGATTTCAAAAAGAAGAGAAGATGGGTTGTGAGTTATAACCGGAGAGAATACGAAGACAACACGGGTTCTTTTCTATATTTGAAGAGAGAAAAACGAGGAAGAGAAATAGGATATTATAAAAAGGAATGAAATTCATAAACAAAGGGTATTTCGGTCAGAAAAAGTTACGTCCGTACAGCTTAAGTTTAGAGTGGGAAAGAATGGTTTTGAAGCGTTTATTTTTGCTGGTGGGTGAAAAGGAGAGTTTACAGTGGGAAATTTCTCTTTAGATTGATAAGTAGGAAGAAAATGACAGACAAGATTATGATAGATTCGGGTCCAATGCAAGGGCGCGAGTTAGGTGTTACCCTAACCATGTGAGGCCCATTTTGATGTATTTTTTTTATTATATATCTATGCTGTCTATATGTTTTTTAATATCATTTTAGGATGTGATCCAAAAGATTAAGAAAATCCAAATCTCAGGTGGACCATAACATTAGAAACAGTAATGAATAACCATTAAAAACATTTTGTGGGTAAAAAATGTTTTGGATCAATCTGATATTTATATTTTCACTTCATCAAGACATTATTAACATTATCAAGAGCTTGGATTGAAAATAAAAATTATCAAAACCTTACAATAGGCTCTTTGGAATTTTTAATGGTGGAGCACTCAATTACACTGTTTTTAGTGGTCAAAATATCATCCTTGTGGACCATACGGTAGGGATCACACCCACTAAGCTGTTCCCGGGGTAACACCTAATTCGCGCCCCAATGCAAACACCACCTTATACGTGGCAAAGTATGCTCAGATGATGTAGGCCATACATACCATAACCAGAACTCAATCAACGGTTAAGATTCCAAATTTAGGATCGTGAAAATTTATCCAATAGAAACCACAGTATCATATATCCCACATGGCAACGTTTTAAGATGAACGGTCTTGATCGGTGACCCACACGTTGGATGTTGTGGATCTCCTTTCGATCACTTCTCTTTCATGAGTCCGGATCCTCTGTTGGCTGCAAACGGAAAATCACTGTTTGCAGCTTTTTATTGATACACGTCATCAAATAAGTTTGCAACCACATCACATTCTCAATGCAACCTCATCACACCCACAGCAACCGATCATACTAACGTCATGCAATGTCACGTAGACCAATGAAAAGGCTGCAATGGACACGGATTGGATTCTACCCCGCCTATCCCGAGTTCAGAACAGGCTGGCTCTATGAGAGGCCACCATGATGTATGGGTTTATCCACACTGTCCAACCGTATTTACATATCATCTTAGTATAAAGAACAAAAATGAGGCATATACAAGACTCAAGTGGACCACACAATGGGAATTAAACTCCTACCATTAACAACTTCTTGGGAGCCACAGAAGTTTTAGGTCAAGCTGATATTGGTGTTTTCCCTTCATCTGGGTCTACGTGACCTTATTAACAGGTTGGATTGAAAATAAACATCACGGTGGACCCTAGGGAGATCATTATCACTGATTTTTCTTTTGGTGTGGTCCACTTGTGCCTTAGATCTGCTTTATCATCGGGCTTAGAGTAAAAAATGATGTGGAAAATGAATGGACCGTGTGGATACACCCATGCATCACTGTACGTCGGATTGTATGAGGGACAACCAGCACTCGATCAATAGACTTTTTGACCGTGTCGTTGGCTGTGATTGTTTTAAGCTGTAAAGTTGCTGTCCACTCATTCAACTTTTCACTTGATTCAACTAGCCAAGTGTACAACTATATTGACCATCCATCCCGTGGGTCCCAAGATGGACAGGCAACAACCCAGAAGGTCCTAACTGCTCTACCATTGGCTATTTCCCCCGATAAATACGAGCCATATAACCTTTTGTTGTTGGGTTAATTGAACTTACCTCCCACTCAGTTATACTACAATTAACACGTTACCCCTTTCATTCGGATTATTAAAAATAGCTCCTCCTATTCCAAATATTCTCACTCATGCAAAGGAAAACTCAATCTAGTAGCACCATTTACCTTTGAGTAGTCTACCATTTTACTCCTCATACAAAACTAATTGTAGATGTGTGGGTCCACCATGGTCCATGTATGTCATCCAACCTGCTAAGTGTGGTTGCCGCACCATGGATATAGGGCACCCGAAAAAACAGACTAATCCAATCATCGAGTGCAACACCAGATGGATTTAGAAGTTTTTGGATGGTTGTCCATTAGTTGCTATGGTGTGGTTAAATGGCTGGTGGAACGTCATTCAAAAAATGTCCTGATTTGGCCAAATAAAATCCTCACATGACTTGGGCAATTTTATTATTTGGTCCACAACCCAAGGGAAGGTAACTGTAATGATATAAAATAGAAGGGAGGTAAGTATAAATGTCATATAACTGAGGGGACATAGCTGTAATTAATCCTTATCTGTTTGCTAACTGATCGGTTCGACAAGATCATTCCATTGATGAAATTTAAGGCTTTTGAACCATCCAAATTTGGGCCCTTAAATGGACACTCTTAAATTGTTACACACTCGGTCATTGGAGGAAACTTATATTCCCCAATGAGCATGGATTCACTGCCACCGTGGATCTAGCTAGGTGGGTGCGACCCTCACCGCATGGCCCACCTTGATATATGCATGGTTCATTTGCATTTTTATCTTAGTTAAGGGCATGTCCAAAAAATAAGAGATACAAAAGTAGACTATACAGTAGGGGTTGAATTTTCACCATTAAAATCTTCTTGGGGTCACAAAAGTTTCGGATCAAGCTGCTATTTGTGTCTTCCCTTCATCCATTTAGGTCTGTGTGACTTTTATCAACATGTTGGATGACTAAAAACATGGGTCTACTCTAGAAAGATTTTTTTTTTTTTTTTTTTAATATGCATGGTTCATTTGCATTTTTATCTTAGTTTAGGGCGTGTCCAAAAAATAAGAGATACAAAAGTAGACTATATAGTAGGGGTTGAATTTTCACCATTAAAATCTTCTTGGGGTCACAAAAGTTTCGAATCAAGCTGCTATTTGTGTCTTCCCTTCATCCATTCAGGTCTGTGTGACTTTTATCAACATGTTGGATGACTAAAAACATGGGTCTACTCTAGAAAGATTTTTTTTTTTTTTTGTTAGAGAGGGCATTCAATGACTACTGTTGTTTATTGTGTGGCCCACCTGATATTTATATCTGCTTTATTTTTGGGACCATGCCCTACATCCAGCACTAAATCCGCATCCTTCCCCAGGTTTCCAAATGAACACAAAAATTCCATGTAAACGCGTTGCCAATGGTCCAAGTCCAAACCAAGGTACTTTTCTATCCATTAATTTCATTATGACTCAGCTATTCACTGTCCCATCAAAATTCAACGGTCAAAACTGAATGGTCTAACCGCGTTCTCAACAATAATCCATCCATCTTTGGTGCCTATGGATCGGTTAATCGAATGGTCACCTGAGTTGCAGAGGTATTGGCTGTAATGCAATTGGAGGAATCCTGAGGTAAGACAATGGATGGTTACAAACATGGGAAGATTGTTGGATGAATGTTATATTTCTAATCAATGGTCTAGATCTCACAAAAATAATCAAGCATGACACGTGACAAGCTCGTGGATTTGTAGAGAGAAATGTAGTGAAAAGCCTATTACTTTGCTAAGCAAGGTACCACTACTTGTGGTACCGTACTATCTTTTCCCGTGAGCATGCCACATGTAAAGGAAATCAGTGCCATGATAATGGTAGGCCCCACCATGAGGATCACCTTGTACGAAAATCAGAAAGTTCCATCATTAGATGGACCATACATTTGGAAGTAGGAACAGTGGACAACCAGCAGTGTAATTCAGCATAGATGTGTGTGGCCCAATTTTTGAATGGATCTGATTTTGTTTTTGAGATGAGAAATCTTTATGGTGGGGCTTATCATTTTCATGGTATTGATTTCCTACAAAACTAGTATGTTGGCAGGAAAGATGAGAATGAAAGGATCGAACGTAGAAAAATCAATCGGTGGTGATTTGAGACTTGAGATTGGTATGCTAGAAAATGGTGAAAGTTCACCACTTGGGTCAACTGCCAGGATTGCTTCTGATGCGGGTTAGGTCCAAGATAAATCTGCAGCGGGTCAAGCTCAGGCTTAGAAATGTGGCCTATTGGGGTAAATTCAACAGTAGGACTAAATGACGCAGCGTAGACGGGTGAGGGATCGATCACCGTCTCTCCACTCAGATAACTACTCCGAATCCACGGAGCTCTCGGGAATCCTCGACCGATCTTCTTCGATTTCTTGAAAGATTTCTCGAATCCATAAGCAAGAGATGAAAACTCAGGAGAACTTTAATAAAAGATGATTAATTGTCTTTTTATCATAAAATAAAAGAGTATTTAAAGGTCTAACTACGAAATAGAAACTCTAATTGCGAAATATTAAGTATCCTAAACGAACTAAGAAAAAAAACAACTCAAATTGGAAAGTTCTCGTGAAACTGCACAACTGGTTCGTTCAAGGTCAGGCGCTCGATGGAACAAAAGTTCGTCCAGAGATTTTGGACAGAACTAGGATCAATTTCAGGTGCCCGGTCAAAGTTGGTCGGGCACCCGATGACATGGTTGGGCGCCCGATATTCAAGATTTCAGTCCAGTAACTCTCTCGACAATCGGGCTCATGAGCGGGTGCCCGGTAATGTATGGTCGGGTGCTCGACTGGGCTAGATTTTTAAAATGTTGGCCGTCAGTTTGTCACTTTGCTTGACCTCCTTCTGATAGTCCAGTTTCTTCATGTAATCTTCAGTGACCCCTTTTACATCACTAAAGTTGACCACATCATATGCATGAAATAGTGGGGATTGAACACCTACCGTTGAAAGCTGGTTGGGGCCATAAAAGTTTTGGATCAAGCTGATATTTATGTTTTCCCTTCGTCCACGGTTGGATGGCAAATAAATATTGTGGTGGGCCCAATAAGTTTCCAACGGTATGCATTCAATCCTCACTATTTCCTGTGGTATAGTTGACTTGAGCTTTAAATATTCTTCCTCTTTTTTTGTTAATCATGCCCTAAAATGAGCTAACAAAATGGATGGATGGCATGAATGAAACACATACATCATGGTGGGGCCACGGAGCTTTGACACCAGCTAGTGTTGGGTCACCAGCCAAACCGGGACCTCCACCAGCCCGTCCTGATGTTGGCTTTGGACTGGAATTTTGAACTGTTCGGGCCGGGATATTCACACAGTGGGGATTGAACGCCTACCATTAAAAACTTCTTGGAGGGCACAGGAGTTTTGGATCAACCTGACATTTGTGTTTTCCCTTCATCCAAGTTTGTGTGACCATAAGAGCAGGTTGGATGGAAAATAAACATCACGGTGGGATCTCAAAATGTTTCAACGGCAGGTGTCATTATCATTGCCACTCGTGCCTTGGTTCTGCCTAATTTTTTCCCTCATACCCTAAAATGATCTTGAAAAATGGATGAACAGTTGGTAAAACCTATACATAATGGTGGACCCAATAGAACCCTTGCCTATGGGGCATAGGAATAGGAGAGAAGCCGTAATTGAATGTGCCGACACCTCTCTTCAGTAAGGCCATCCAGGCTCAATAGATGGTTGAATAGCGATGGGGCCAATCGATTCCCTTCTTAAACATGAGTTGGGTCGTGCCAAGCCAGTAAATCGAGTGGACCTAATGGAAATGAATTGATCAGGTTGGGCTCGTTGAATTTTAAGTGGGTCAAGTTCAGCCAAAAGGTAAGACATGGGCCAATTAAGAAACGACCCATTGCCACTAGAGCTGTAAATGGTTGGGTTTGGGGTGGGTTTAGCCAAAATCAGACTGGTGTATTTACTAAAAGGGTTTAGATCCAAATTTTAGAAATGGGTCTGGGTTTGGTAGAGGGAGATCCACCCAGGCCATTTATAAACGGGTTGGGTCTGGATCTGGTATGCAAGCATTTTTATCAGGTTTAAAACCAGGTCTGGACAGGTCCAGGCCTGGATAGGTCCCTTGAAACATAGATCAAATCCGCCCATTTACTAAACGGGTTCTGGTTGGGTTGGGTCGGACCTAATATAAGGGAAACCAGATCTAAACCCGTTTAGCATCTAGGTCCGTTCTTGGACCTGTACCATTTAACAAATGGGTTGGTTCTAGGTCGGGTTTAAATGGATTGGGCAGTTCTGCTGACCCATTTACAGTCCTAATTGCCACCCCTATTCACCGCTAGCTCTCAAGCTATGGTTTATGACCAGGGAGCCCAATGAGCTTTTGCAGCCCAGCCCATGTCAGGCCCAGCATGGGCTTTAGATTTCATGATCTATGAATGGGCCTGAGTTCTTAAGCCCATTGAAATTGTGTCATGGGCCTGGTGCTGATCACCTATAGATGTTGTCCCACTTTATTAGAGATCCAATCGCCTATTGGTGTTGTACCACTTTGCACATGCCACTTTTGTAGGACATCTATTTAACGAAAATGGTAGGCTTAAGCATTGAGACGAAAATAGTGCCGGTCCACTTATCAGATGGGCCCCACCATTGGAATCAATGGACAACCTATGGTCTGACTCAATATACAGGTTTGGCCCACCATGTGAGTCCATCAGCCTGATTTTTAAGAAGAATGATCTTGTTGTTGTTGTTGTGCGTTATTTCAGTATTTGTGGATAGGGTTGTCAATGCCCTGGCCCATTTTGAGCTGGGCTTGGGTGGAATACTAGACCTGAGGGCTGGGTCCATTCCAAAAATTTAAGCCCGTTTATTAAGCAGGACAGGCACAGGCTTTGTCAAGAGTCCATATCCAGTCCAGACCGTTTGCAGCCCGGCCCACTTAGGATTTCAAGGGCAATTTTTTTTTTTTATCATATAAGCCGTAGTGCGCTAGCGCTTCTTTTGAAGCAGCAAGCGGAGAGCGTGTGTGACAAGTTGTTGTTGTAGTGCGCTAGCGTGGGATTTTTGAAGCAGTCGCATCCTTTCATCTGCCAAAAGATGCTTAGCCAAAAGCGACCAAGGAAGGGGAATGGGGAAGAAAGCCAATGACTGCATGAGGGAAAGAGAAGTTGAAGAATAGTTCCAAATGGTCGGAGAACAATTCCATGCTCTAAAAACTCCAGGTAGAGGCAATTGCCAAATGGACATACCATCATAGATGTAAAAGGCCTACGTTCATTGTATCAGAAGAGAAATTGAATTGCTTACAATTAGGGCCATGCGAATCCATTTTATGATTAATGACAACGAAATAAAAAATGTCATGTGCACTTGTCAGACATAAAATATATAATAAAAATAACAAAAATATTAGGACACTAAAAGATTAGAGGATTTTTTTTTTTTCACTAATGCCCATGTGTTTTTAATATTGGGCCATATTAGGGTTACAGTCAATTCACACATGTTAGTAAAAATTTTTAAAAAAAAGTACATACCCAACTAGAAACAACAAATAACAAGGCCATAACCCATAAAATAGAAATGAGGAAAATCAAAGAGATGACCTAGAGAGGCACATAGAAGGGCTCCAAGGCAAAACACCAAGCACAAGATAACCCTGGCCTAAGTCGTGGATAAGGATTGGGTACTAACCCCACCTACCCTGATTGGGATAGACTAAGGCTCCACCATCATGTATGGATTTTATCCACACGGTCCATCCATTTTTTCATACTATTTTAGTATATGGCCTAAAAATGAGGCAAATTCAAAGATCAATTGGACCACACCAAAGGAAGCAGCTAATGATTCCCATCGTTGAAACCTTCCTAAGGCCCACTGTGATGTTTATTTTCCATCCAACCTTTTCATGAGGTCATATAGATCCGGATGAAGGGAAATCATAAATATCAGCTTGATCTAAAACTTTTGTGGCCCCATTGTGTGGTCCACTTGAGCTATGGACCTGTCTCGTCTTTGTTTCTGTAACCTAAAATGATATGGAAAAATGGATGGATGGTGTGGATGAAACCCATACATCACAGTGGCCTTCGGAGGCCCATCCTATCCTCAGCTCGGGACAGGCAGGGTAGTACCCAAACCATGTCCCTAAAGTCCCGAATGTGTGCAGCATGGCGGGCAGTCAAAGACCGAATTTCTTTAGTCAACAGCATGCGTTGGCTGCTTGGAATTTAAAAACATTTTGAAGCTGAAGATCCAATGCATGCTGGGAATTTGAAAACATTTTGGAGCTGAAAAGCCGTTGCCCTGCCGTTTTGACTAATCATGTGTTTAGAAGAGAGGTGATTAGGCATGTGGGTCCCACATTAATGGATGGACGGCTCAGATACACAATGCATATATCAAGGTGGACCCCACAGTCAGGGTGTCACCCAAATCGCTTGTTCTGGTGTACCAACCATGTTGCACTATAGTGAGATGTATTTCCCATGAGATGTAGGGGATGTCCGTAGGTTTGCATTTAAACCATATCCCAATTAATCGTACTTTGCCATTTCACCCTATCGTACTTTGCCATTTCACCCTATCAAGGATTAGAGCTTCAGTTAAGCCTCACGCCATCAAGTCTTTTTCTAAGGAAAAATGAATCTAGACTTTTCTTTATGTTTTTGTTAGGCATGCAACGCACCCATCCTTTTAGTTGCACAACACGCCCACATGGTTAGTCACACCATGCATCAACCCACCAGTGGGGTTAGTGTGTCTCCTTAGCACTCGAACCCAAGACCTGCTGTTGAAATGCCTAGGCATCTTACAACTGGGCTAGCAGGCGAGGCACAAAATGAATCTAACGTGTCCAACAGGAGAACAAAAATATGAAGGATCTGGCCATATGGTAAGCTAATTCATAAAAAAATATACACCACTTAAAACATCAAAATTCATAGGTTGTGCAACTAAGAAATCAACTCAAATTGAAAAGTTCCCACGAAACTGTGCAACTGGTTCATTCAAGGTCAGGTGCCCGATCAAGACTGGTTGGGTGCCCGATGGAACAAAAGTTCGTCCAAAGAGTTTGGACAGAACTGGGATCAATTTCAGGCACCCTGTCAAAGTTGGTCGGGCACCCGATGACATGGTCAGGCGCCTAATGACCTGATGGTCGGGCGCCCGATATTCAAGATTCAGTCCAATAACTCTCTCGACAATCGGGCTCATGAGCGGGTGCCCGGTAGTGTACGATCGGGCGCCGGAATGGGCTGGATTTTCAGAATGTTGGCCGTTTTGTCACTCCGCTTGACCTCCTTCCGATGGTCCAATTTCTTCATGTAATCTTCAGTGAACCTTTCTACATCACTAAAGTTGTTCACATCACATGCATGAAACGGTGGGGATTGAACACCTACTTTTGAAAGCTTGTTGGGGTTATAGAAGTTTTGGATCAAGCTGATATTTATGTTTTCCCTTCATCCATGGTTGGATGGCAAATAAATAATGTGGTGGGCCCAATAAGTTTTCTACGGTATGCATTCAATCCTCACTATTTCATGTGGTATAGTTGACTGGAGCTTTGAATATTCTTCCTCTTTTTTGGTATCATGCCCTAAAATGAGCTAACAAAATGGATGGATGGCATGGATGAAACACATAAATCATGGTGGGGCCACGGAGCTTTGACACCAGCTAGTGTTGGGTCACCAGCCAAACCGGGACCTCCACCGGCCCGGCCTGATGTTGGCTTTGGACTGGAATTTTGAACTATTCGGGCCGGGATATTCACACAGTGGGGATTGAACGCCTACCGTTAAAAACTTCTTGGAGGGCACAGGAGTTTTGGATCAAGCTGACATTTGTGTTTTCCCTTCGTCCAGGTTTGTGTGACCATAAGAACAGGTTGGATGGAAAATAAACATCACGATGGGCCCTCGTAATGTTTCAACCGCGGGTGTCATTATCATTGCCACTCGTGCCTTGGATCTGCCTAATTTTTTGCGTCATACCATAAAATGATCTGGAAAAATGGATGAACAGTGGGTAAAACCCATACATCATGGTGGACCCAATAGAACCCTTGCCTATGCCTATGGGGCATAGGAATAGGAGAGAAGCCGTAATTGAATGTGCCGACACCTCTCTTCAGCAAGGCCACCTAGGCTCAATAGATGGTTGAATAGCGATGGGGCCAATCGATTCCCTTCTTAAACATGAGTTGGGTCGTGCCAAGCCGGTAAATCTAGTGGACCTAATGGAAATGAATTGATCAGGTCGGGCTCGTTGAATTTTAAGTGGGTCAAGTTCAGCCAAAAGGTAAGACATGGGCCAATTAAGAAACGACCAATTGCCACTAGAGCTGTAAATGGTTGGGTTTGGGGTTTAGCCAAAATCAGACTGGTGTATTTACTAAAAGGGTTTAGGTCCAAATTTTAGAAATGAGTCAGGGTTTGGTAGAGGGAGATCCACCCAGGCCCATTTATAAATGGGTTGGGTCTGAATCTGGTGTGCAAGCATTTTTACCAGGTTTAAAACCAGGTCTGGACAGGTCCAGGCCTGGATAGGTCCCTTGAAACATAGATCAAATCTGCCCATTTACTAAAGGAGTTCTGGTTGGGTTGGGTTGGATCTAATATAAGGGAAACCAGATCTAAACCCGTTTAGCATCTAGGTCTGTTCTTGGACCTGTACCATTTAACAAATGGGTTGGTTCTAGGTCGGGTTTAAATGGATTGGGCGGTTCTGCTGACCCATTTACAGTCCTAATTGCCACCCCTATTCACCGCTAGCTCTCAAGCTATGGTTTATGACCAGGGAGCCCAATGAACTTTTGCAGCCCAGCCCATGTCAGGCCCAGCATGGGCTTTACCTTTCATGATCTATGAATGGGCCTGAGTTCTTAAGCCCATTGAAATTGTGTCATGGGCCTGGTGCTGATCACCTATAGATGTTGTCCCACTTTATTAGAGATCCAATCGCATATTGGTGTTGTACCACTTTGCACATGCCACTTTTGTAGGACATCTATTTAACGAAAATGGTAGGCTTAAGCATTGAGACGAAAATAGTGCCGGTCCACTTATCAGATGGGCCCCACCATTGGAATCAATGGACAACCTATGGTCTGACTCAATATACAGGTTTGGCCCACCATGTGAGTCCATCAGCCTGATTTTTAAGAAGAATGATCTTGTTGTTGTTGTTGTGCGTTATTTCAGTATTTGTGGATAGGGTTGTCAATGCCCTGGCCCATTTTGAGCTGGGCTTGGGTGGAATACTAGACCTGAGGGCTGGGTCCATTCCAAAAATTTAAGCCCGTTTATTAAGCAGGACAGGCACAGGCTTTGTCAAGAGTCCATATCCAGTCCAGACCGTTTGCAGCCCGGCCCACTTAGGATTTCAAGGGCAATTTTTTTTTTTTTTTTTTATCATATTAGCCGTAGTGCGCTAGCGCTTATTTTGAAGCAGCAAGCGGAGAGCGTGTGTGTCAAGTTGTTGTTGTAGTGCGCTAGCGTGGGATTTTTGAAGCAGTCGCATCCTTTCATGTGCCAAAAGATGCTTAGCCAAAAGCAACGAAGGAAGGGGAATGGGGAAGAAAGCCAATGACTACATGAGGGAAAGAGAAGTTGAAGAATAGTTCCAAATGGCCGAAGAACAATTCCATGTAAGACTCCATTAGGTGGGCCACACATGATCATCAGTTTATATCATGACCGTTGGATTATTCAGATTGAGCGATTCAGTGGGCCCCATTACAGTTGTGATCATTGCAAATAGGTTTGGGGCGGGACGCTTGAACCGTGTTCCCTATACGCGGTTATTAAGCCAGATATGGAAACCTACGGTGTGGAGACCCTAGAGGAGAGAAGTATGATGGGTAAGCTTCTCTGGCCCTCTTTCCTATAAATATATGTCTTGGTCCCCTCACCAACACACAAGAGAAACCCTAGTCCCCATTGAGAGGTTCTCCTAAAGGTGTTAGGTGCGGAAGACCAAGAGTTCTTCTCAGCAATACGGCGGCATCGGGAATCTCTTCCCAATCAGGTATGGCTTTAAGATTACAGTATGAAATCTCCATTGTTGATGCATAGAAGATCCGATTATTCCGCATTATGTTTAAGATTCACAGTTGGTATCAGAGACTCAAAAGGTCGAGCAAGACACAAAGTGCACACCTAGTGACATCTGGTCAAGGATGAAAAGGGAATAAGAAAAGAATGTGATGTGGATCTACAATGGCTGAATGTGGCCAACGATGGCCGATGGGTTCCAACAGATGGGTTTTGGAGAGATGATAGATGAGGCGTGCTGCTATTTTGGGCGTGTACAGTGGGATGTACAGCGTGCTGTTATTTTGGGCGTGTACAGTGGGATGTACAGCGTGCTGTTATTTTGGGCGTGTACAGTGGGATGTACAGCGTGCTGTTATTTTGGGCGTGTACAGTGGATGTACAGCGTGCTGTTATTTTGGGTGTGTACAGTGGGTGTGTACAGCGTATTGCTTATTTGGGCGTTGCCACGAGTTGTGTTTTTCATGATGAGTGGGTCGCAGACAGGCCCAGTACAATGGACAGGCCCGACAAGCCCGGTCCATTTGGCCAGGCCATACAGGCCCAAATCAGACTGGCCCAATCTCAAATTTAGGTGGCCGCTTTAATGTCCTTCTTGGGCCCAACCTTAGGCCTATATATATATTGGATTTGGCCACATGTTGCGCCTCTACAGTTTAGAGCCTGTGGTGCTATGAGTGGGCATGGACAAATGTGTTTGGCTAATTTTTTTTAATATAGGCCTGCATTGGGTCTGTTTCCAGCTGGACCAGGGCCTGCATTTTGGGCCTGCCTAGTGGGCTATTGAGCTGTCTATTAGGTCCAGCGTTCAGGGCTTGTTTCCAATAGGCTATGGGCATGATTTGTGCTCATTTGGGCAGACCCTGGACCATGCTTTAAGGCCCACTTTGGTGGTAATTTTGACAAGGCTTGTTTGTAGGCCACTTTTGAGCTTATTCTTGGCCAAACCTATGAGGCTTGACATCTGATTTATTTTTGGACTAGGTGTTGGGCCTATTTTCAGCATATGCATGGCCAGCTTTTGGGGCCTATATAATATTTATCTTCAGGCTCAATTTTGGGCCTGTACAATGATGGATTCAGGCCCAGATTTCAGGCCCTAACCTTGCCAATTCTGAGACCCATGTATGGGGCAAATTTGGTATTCCATTCTAGCCCCAACCTTGAGCCTAATGCCATATGTTTTCTTTGGACTTTTGGGGTCCATTTTGGATATTTTAGGCCTATTGTCTACAGAAGATGATTTTAAACCATTTAAATTGTGTATACTGGGGTCATCCTTCCAGTACAAGTAAAAGACATATATATAATTGATGGTTGGTATGTTTTACTTAATGGATGAGCCAAGTAAATCACATAAGATGGTTATTCATGGTTGAGATTTGATTTGGCCCAAAATAGGGCCATTACCCTTTTTTTTCATGGTTGATATTCAGGGTCGATCATTAAATATAATCCAACCATCATTCAGTTAAAGTTGTTTAAGCCTATGGGCGACCAACATCAGCTGTGTTTTGGGCCGAATCAGAACTTTTGCAGTATGGTCTGTTGTGGGCAAGACCATTAAGCAATCCTTGAGTCTAGGAGTGGGATTGGAGCTGGTTGTGTTAGCCACCAAAGTGACCTCAATTGGCAAAGATTTCTACTTCTAGACTTCTGTATATGGAATTCAGTGACCCTCCATTATAGGATTGCATTCAGTTGCATTCATATTCAGGCGAGCGGTGGTCAAAATAAAGAAGTATCATCGTTTGGCTGGATGTGAGTGGGATGAAGTGGTTGGTGATGGTGAAATAGGTCTGAGAGATTTATTTCACCCAAAGGTGATGGGCGTCTTAGATTTATTTCACTAACATTGGTCAGCTTCATGTTCAGAAGAGCCTCCTGTATGTTACAATTTCGTCCAAAGGAGGAATTGTGATGATACACTGGGCTCTTGCCAGATTTTGATGATTATGGCCCATCATCATTCTGGGTCATTTGATTGAAGGCCCAAATCAATCGAATGTTCATACATGCATGATATTTGTGGTTTATGTTCATGCATTATTATAAGGGACTTGATTATTAATGTGAGTTTTATGCTTTGAATGTCCAGCTATGACTGTTTCCAATATTCCAACACAATTCAATTCCATACCTTTGCTTACTGGGTCCAACTATTCCAAATGGAAGTCGTCCGTTGAAATAGTCTTAGGTTGCATGGACTTGGGACTTGGCCCTGGAGGAAGTAGAGCCTCCTATTCCAACTGACTCTAGTACGGAATCAGCAAAGGCTCACTATAAGGCCTGGACCAAGTCAAATAAGATGTGTCTCAAGATCATAATGAACTCGATTTCTGAGACCATGTAGGGTGTCATGCCCGACACTGAGAAAGCTAGAGATTTCTTGACTGAAATAGGAAAACGATTTCAGAAATCGGATAAAGTTGAGCTGAGTTCACTTTTACATAAATTGACTCAAGCCACCTATAATGGTCAAGAAAATATCAGGGAGTACATTGGTGGATTGTCTGATGTGGTGGCTAAAATGCGCACATTAGACCTTAAGATTGAGGATGAACTCCTGATTTTCTTGGTTCTGAACTCCCTCCCTCCACAATTCAGTCAATTCCAAATCAGCTATAATACTCAAAAGGAAAAGTGGACATTGAACGAACTGATATCTCAGTGCGTTCAGGAGGAAGAGAGACTCAAAAGGTCGAGCAAGACACAAAGTGCACACCTAGTGACATCTGGTCAAGGACGAAAAGGGAATAAGAAAAGAAAGCACACTTCAGGCAAAAGTTCTACGGGTCCTGTGGGTGGCAATCAGCCTAACTCTGGACTAAAAAACTCCATATGAATTGTGGGGTGATGTGTTGAAAACGGCGGTGTAAATCCTTAATAGGGTCCCAAGTAAGGCTGTAATGAAAACTCCATATGAATTGTGGACAGGGCGAAAGCTTAGTCTACGATATTTTCGTGTATGGGGTTGTCCTGCAGAAGCCAAACCGTATAACCCGCATGAAAGAAAACTTGACCCTAGAACTGCTAGTTGCTTCTTTATTGGATACCCAGAAAGATCAAAAGGATTCAGATTTTATTGTCCATCATATTCCATGAGAGTCATTGAGACTGCGAATGCTAGGTTTATTGAGAACACTGAAGATAGTGGGAGCACAAATTTAAGAGATATTGTATTTGAGGAAGAGCGGATTGTGATTCCCACTACAATCATTCAGCGTAGCATGGTTGTCCGTCTAGCAGTGGACCCTTAGATCCTTATGGACGACCATGCACAACCTCAAATACAACCCACTGATGAGGAAATGGAAAACCCAATTCAGAATAATGAGCCATTAAGACGATCAGATAGAGAGAGAAGATCTGCAATACCAGATGATTACATCATCTATTTGCAGGAGCATGAGTTTGACATTGGAGTTGAAAAGGATGCTGTATCCCTTTCACAGGTCGAACAAAGAGTTTGACATTGGAGTTGAAAAGGATGCTGTATCCCTTTCACAGGTCGAACAAAGTGCGGATTCTTCTCATTGGTTCGATGCCATGAAGGATGAATTGAAATCCATGAAGGACAACAAAGTTTGGGACCTTGTTGAATTGCCCGAAGGGATTAGGCCGATTGGTTGTAAATGGGTATTTAAAACCAAACGGGACTCTAAGGGCAATATCGAAAGGTATAAAGCCAGGCTAGTTGCAAAGGGTTTCACTCAGCGTGAGGGCATTGACTTTAAGGAGACTTTCTCACCTGTATTTAAGAAAGACTCCTTTAGGATCATTATGGCTCTTGTGGCTCATATGGATTTGGAGCTACATCAAATGGACGTTAAAACTGCGTTTCTCAATGGAGATCTAATGGAGAACGTATATATGTTGCAGCCAGAAGGTTTTAAAGCCAAAGACTCAGAACATCTGGTTTGCGAACTTAAGAAGTCCATTTATGGGTTGAAACAGGCATCACGACAGTGATACCTAGAGTTTCATGAAGTTGTTTCCTCATATGGTTTCATTGAAAACACTGCGGATGAGTGCATATATGTGAAAATCAGTGGGAGTAAGTTTATCATTTTGGTCTTGTATGTTGACGATATTTTATTAGCCAGTAGTGATATTGGATTGTTGCGTGAGACTAAGAAATTTCTATCTCAAAATTTTGAGATGAAAGATCTTGGTGGTGCTTCCTTTGTCATCGGCATTCAGATTAGCCGGGACAGATCACGTGGATTACTTGGCTTGTCGCAGAGGGCCTATATTGATATGGTTCTCGAAAGGTTTGGCATGCAAGGTTGTGCTCCTGGCCAAACACTTATTGTAAAAGGTGACAAATTTGGTCAATTTCAGTGTCCTAAGAATGACCTAAATAAGGACAAGATGAAAGCTATTCTGTATGCGTCAGCAGTAGGGAGCATCATGTATGTTCAGGTCTGTACGTGTCCAGATATTGCTTTTGTGGTTGGAATGTTGGGCAGGTACCTTAACAATCCAAGTATGAACCATTGGATAGTTAAGAAAGCATTGCGCTACCTGTAAAGGACAAAGGACTTCGCACTCACATATAGAAGGTCTGACCATTTAGAGCTGGTTAGATATACAAATGCAGATTTTGTTAGCTGCCTTCAGCGAAAGTTCCATTGCGAGCTACATTTTCATAATGAAATTATACTATGAAAAACGTGACATGATTTGGCTGCTTCATCTACGATGAAAGTGGAATATGTAGCTTCTCTTGAGCCTATGCATGAGGCGATATGGCTGCAAGTTTTATTCAGTATAGAATTGTCTAATGTCTATAAAACTCATTTGCATGAAGCAGATGATGATGGATCTACTCCTTAAAGGTCAGTTTGTCACGTAATTTTTGAGACATTTGTCTTTCATGAGATTTGGTGACCCAAAGAAATATTGGATTAGTGGGAGCTTCAGTTTGATCCGATTCAGGTATAGACATTGGAGATCTCATTTTGATAATTCTGTTATTCAGTCTATATCTTGTTTCTCATTCAGCGTGCACATTCAGTTTTGAGCAGGCAAGAATTTGGTTTGTGTCTTGGAGACACGTTCAGTAGGACCACTTGAAGATAAACACGTATGATCACTTTAGACGTGTAATCTTCATACCACACCCCATATCATTGATCCATGTCGTTAAGGCTATTGGTATTTGTGATCGTGATTCGTCACACTTCGAAAATATTAAATGTTGTGCTGACTACCACGGTTCAATATCAGTGGTCTTGATGGACCGGATCTGACAAGCGTTGCTCATAATTATCCAACGGTATTATTTTGAAATCAGTAGGGCGCCCATTAGGAACTTTTGAAACAAATGCGTTTTATAAAATTATTTTTCACAAAATAAAATAAAATGTTTTGTTTTCTTTCAGAGATCAGTGTAGCCCAAGTGGGAGAATGTAAGACTCCATTAGGTGGGCCACACATGATTATCAGTTTATATCATGACCGTTGGATTATTCAGATTGAGCGATTCAGTGGGCCCCATTACAGTTGTGATCATTGCAAATAGGTTTGGGGCGGGACGCTTGAACCGTGTTCCCTATACGCGGTTATTAAGCCAGATATGGAAACCTACGGTGTGGAGACCCTAGAGGAGAGAAGTGTGATGGGTAAGCTTCTCTGGCCCTCTTTCCTATAAATATATGTCTTGGTCCCCTCACCAACACACAAGAGAAAACCCTAGTCCCCATTGAGAGGTTCTCCTAAAGGTGTTAGGTGCGGAAGACCAAGAGTTCTTCTCAGCAATACGGCGGCATCGGGAATCTCTTCCCAATCAGGTATGGCTTTAAGATTACAGTATGAAATCTCCATTGTTGATGCATAGAAGATCCGATTATTCCGCATTATGTTTAAGATTCACATTCCATGCTCTAAAAACTCCAGGTAGAGGCAATTGCCAAATGGACATACCATCATAGATGTAAAAGGCCTTTGTTCATTGTATCAGAAGAGAAAGTGAATTGCTTACAATTAGGGCCATGCGAATCCATTTTATGATTAATGACAACGAAATAAAAAATGTCATGTGCACTTGTCAGACAAAAAATATATAATAAAAATAACAAAAATATTAGGACACTAAAAGCTTAGAGGATTTTTTTTTTTTCACTAATGCCCATGTGTTTTTAATATTGGGCCATATTAGGGTTACAGTCAATTCACACTAGGGCTGTCAACGGGTCGGATACGGGCCGGATCAGTGATGATCCGTATTCGATCCGATTAAGGATATATCCGACTCGAATCCGATTCGGATAACAAGTACATGATCCGAACCCAACCCATTTAAATATATTGAAATCTGTTTCCGATCCGAATATGATCTTACCCGATATCCGAATATGATACCGCCCAAGAGATGAATGAGACAGCTGGGTTTTTTCTTTTTCTTTTTTCTTTTTTTTTTAATCGGGTCATTAACGGGCCGGATCAAGGTTGATCCGAATCCGACCTGAATATTAAACGGATCATCTTTGAATATCTATATTCGACCTGATTATCCGATTATTGATCCGAATCCGATTAAATCGGATCGGATACGGATCAAGATCCATGCCATTGACAACCCTAATTCACACATGTTAGTAAACCATTTAGGAACGACATTTTAAAAAAAAAAAGTACAAACCCAATTAGAAACAACAAATAACAAGGCCAAAACCCATAAAATAGAAATGAGGAAAATTAAAGAAATGACCTAGAGAGGCACATAGAAGGGCTCCAAGGAAAAACACTGAGCACAAGATGACCCTGGCCTAAGTCGTGGACAAGGATTGGGTACTAACCCCACCTATCCCAATTGGGACAGACTAAGGCTCCACCATGATGTATGGATTTTATCCACACAGTCCATCCATTTTTTTCATACTATTTTAGTTTATGACCTAAAAATGAGGCAAATTCAAAGATCAATTGGACCACACCATAGGAAGCAGCTAATGATGCCTATCGTTGAAACCTTCCTAAGGCCCATTGTGATGTTTATTTTCCATCCAACCTTTTCATGACGTCATATAGATCCGGATGAAGGGAATCACAAATATCAGCTTGATCTAAAACTTTTGTGGCCCCACTGTGTGGTCCACTTGAGCTATGGACCTGTCTCGTCTTTGTTTCTGTAACCTAAAATGATATGGAAAAATAGATGGACAGTGTGGATGAAACCCATACATCACAGTGGCCTTCGGAGGCCCATCCTATCCTGAGCTCGGGACAGGTAGGGTAGTACCCAAACCATGTCCCTAAAGTCACGAGTGTGTGCAGCATGGCGGGCAGTCAAAGACCGAATTTCTTTAGTCAACAGCATGCATTGGCTGCTTGGAATTTGAAAACATTTTGAAGCTGAGAATCCAATGCATGCTGGGAATTTGAAAACATTTTGGAGCTGAAAAGCCGTTGCCCTGCCGTTTTGACTAATCATGTGTTTAGAAAAGAGGTGATTAGGCATGTGGGTCCCACATTAATGGATGGACGGCTCAGATACACAATGCATACATCAAGGTGGACCCCACAGTCAGGGTGTCACCCAAATCGCTTGTTGTGGTGTACCAACCATGTTGCACTATAGTGAGATGTATTTCCCTTGAGATGTAGGGGAAATCGGTAGGTTTGAATTTAAACCACATCCCAGTTAATTGGAGTCTGCTGTATGAATGGTACTTTGCCATTTCATTCTATCGGGGATTATAGCTTCAGTTAAGCCTTATGCCATCAAGTCTTTTTCTATGGAAAAATGAATCTAAACTTTCTCTCTTTTTTTTTTTTTTTAATTAGTCATGCAACGCTCCCACCCTTTTAGTTGCACAACACACCCACATGGTTAGTCACACAATGCATCAACCCACCAATGGGGTTAGTGTGTCTCCTTAGCATTCAAACCCAAGACCTGTTGTTGAAATGCCTAGGCGTCTTCCAACTGGACTAGCAGGCGAGACACAAAATGAATCTAACATGTCCAGCAGGAGAACAAAAATATGAAGGATGTGGCCATATGGTGAGCTAATCCATAAAAAAATATACACCACTTAAAACATCAAAATTGATGTGTATACTCGATTTGATGATTTGATTGGCCTGATTCTTTTTGTTTGTGCAATCACCATGATGGGTTTCATTTGTTGGATGGATTAAAAGTTGCACAAATACCATGTGAGCCCCACAAGTTCTGACTATTACTAAGTTTCTAGAAAGATTCAGATAGAGTATTTGTGACACATGGATCCATAGCTCAGGTGGTAGATTGAGTGAAGATAATCTGGTTTCAACACTGAGGTTTGGACATCAATTCCCAAAGTGGGGTGGCTAACATAGTGTGACTAATAGGGGTGGGTAGGTGTACTAGCAATGGGGTATTTGCACTAACCCCCCCCCCCCCCCCCCCCCCCCCAAAAAAAACAAACGATGAGGGTATTTGTGTAACTTTTAGCTAAAAAAGCACCTCCTTTAATTAATATCTAATCTATGGTGGTAAATAGTTGGGTTTGGGGCGGGTTTAGCGAAAACTAGACCCACCCATTTACTAAATGAGCCTTGGTCTAATTTTTTTACCTAGACGCTTTTACTAAATGGGTGGCTCTAGGTCAGGTCTAAGTCAACTCCATTAGACTAAGTCTAGTAGAGGGAGATCAAACCAAACCCATTTATAATAATTGGGTTAGGTCTAATGAATCTAGGTCTAGATCCTAGCATGTAGGTATTTTTATTAGGTTTAAAACCAGGTTTGAAAAGGTCCGGGCTAGATAGGCCCATATAACATAGACCAAAACCTGCCCATTTACTTAAATGGGTTTAGTTCAGGTCGGGTCAGGCCTAATATAAAGGAAACTAGATCCAAACCCATTTAGCAATTGGGTCTGTTCTTGGACCCAGACTAAATGGGACAGGGTGTAAATGAGGTTGGGTCTGGTACACCCCATCAGTCCGCTGACCCATGTACAGTCCTAATATAATCATTCAGGCGTGATTTGGTAAAATGACGAATCCTAAGGAATTTTGGAGGAAATTTCCTTTAAAACGTGAAGTGACGTTCTACGAAGTGTTCAAAAGTCTCAATGAGCCAAATGGACGCTCCAAAATCCCTAACCATTCCATTACCATCAAGAGGATTTATAGGGGTCATGTACAAACCTGCCGGTTCGGTGAGACTGACACCCGTCGGCTTCCGTACATGTGTGGCCATTGTTAGGACCGTTTGATCTTATGAGACAAAACAATGGATGGTGGATACCCTGTAAATCTCCGGCATCGGAAAACTCCCATTCGGTCATTGCTTTTCCACTTTAATTGAAGTGGGAGTATCTTCCAATAGGGGAGACACCCAAGGGCCCACCATTTCAATGGTCTGGATCTCCCCCACCAATGGCTTACAATTGGATAATAAAAAAGAGAAATGGGCAACATCAGCACTTCTGGGATGAAACGGTCCACTAATCTGATGGTTAGGATCATCTGATTGATTGATGATCTAAGTATCTTTTACTGTCTCATCCCACGTGTCACATGTACGGTGGAGATGGCTGCCAGCCTTGATTAATCCACGCGTATAAGTAGGCGTTACCTGCCATATCTGCAGTAGGTTGGATTACTGAAAACGACTAAAACATTATTTTATTTTCGGGAATGCCACGACCTTGAGAATCCACTACCTATCACGAGCCGAACATGTAGATGCACAAACGCATGTGTAACGCGCGTGCTGACTTAGTAGCCATACCTAAGATCTGAGACGTTCATCAAGCTGGCCCCACCTAGTTGGATAACCAGGTTTTCTCACTCATCAGGTGGGCATGTAAAATGTGGACTGGTGGCCATCCTCTTTTTAAACGCCCATCTACGTGCGGAGACATCAACCATCGCATGAAAGGGGGTGATTGGTGGAAGTCGTGTTGAGGGGGTGACTCTTTTACACCACTAAGGCGGTCGAGCATAGGCCTACTAGACCTGTCTACTGTTTTTTAGTGGAGTTACTTCTCTCCCCTCTCTTTGTGATAAGTGTGAAGCCCTTTCTATGAGCGTGTTGAGTGCACAAGGAAAGGTACGTTTTTCCAACTGATCTAATAAATTATTAATCTTCCCGTCGGTTGAAATTTGGATCTCTCCGTAAACTCAAATAAACCCATAAGTATTAGAAATTTGAATCTAATACATTTTATGGAAGTACGTGCAATGAAGATAGAATAATTAAATAAACAAAAATCGACCAAAGCAATTATACAAATATAAAAATATTTAACATGAAAAATCCTGCAAGAAAAAACTACATTACAAAACGATATAAATTTATTATAATCAAAGCTTTAAAGATTACACCACTCATCTTCTTTGATCATAGAGAAAATCCAGATCTTTCCTTACGATATGCACCTAAAAACTAAGAACCCTCTCACCTGACAAGACCTTTACCCCTAAGAAGAAAACACTCTATTTACAAATCCTAATCACAATCAAACTTAAATACCCCTTATGCGAAACTGTAGAAACTACCGGTTAACCGAAATATCAACAGAAACAGTCCTCGATCAATTGGGAAGATCACAGCGTGCTTCAGTCAACCCATGAATATCTCAATCAACTGAACCGCACATGCATTAGATTAAAGGCAGAATCCAAGGGCACAACAATATCTCTTCTCTTGTTTTTCTCTTAGCTTTTTAGCGTTGGTTGGACTATTTTCTTTTGTAGTTCTACATTGCCTACATTGATCACATGCAAGCAATATTTTCTCATAATAATTGATATTAGAGCTAAAGGTTGAGAAGCATTTTTACCATAATATTTGTGTTTTTTAATTATAGATTTCTAATACAAAGGATTTGCATGTCGTTAATTAGAACATTAAGATGATGTACTTAAAGACACAATGAATAAAAAAAACATTAGATAACTTAAAGATGGGGATCCACCCAAACTGTGCCCTTGCCCGGGATTTTACTACAATAGCCTTGAAGTGTGGCTATTTTTAGTAAAAGTCCAATTTCTCGTTTGGCTCATCTTTTTTAGCTTTTTGACGAGAAATTGAAAATTTTACAGTCCAAAATGCTTCTCTGATCGCCATGTGCTCAGGGGGAATCCACCGTGCTTTAAGGGGAATCCATAGTGCCGAAGGGGAATTTGTCAAAAGGGTATTTTTTACCAAAAAATTTCAAGTTCATGTCAAAAGGCCAAAAAAGATGCACTAGACAAGAAATTGGACTTTTAGTAAAAATAGTTACACCTCAGGGCTATTGCAGTAAATATCCCGCCCTAGCCTCTGTATCCACGGAATTGTTTTCGGAGACCCGTCTAACGCAAGTCACGACTTTGGCTAGGACTCTCAATGGAGTGGGTCAAATCCGAGATTCGATTTGCTCCAAATCCATATTATGTGGATTTGGATCTTAAAATAGATCCGATTGATTAAATGGACCGAATTTGAATTTTAAAAAAGGTTCAATTAATTAAATCGACCGCATTTGGTTTCACATTTATAGCTTCGAATCCATTTAGGGCCTGTTTGTTTTCTGAGAAGTGGTGGTAAATGTAGTGGAAATAGTCATCATTATTTACATTGTAATTTCCATCTTTAATTTCAAAGCTGACAGTGACCGATTGAAAATTTTGGTGCAAAACAGAGGCGGGAAAAATTTTAGAGCCAAAAAACTTTAGGGCCCACCATGATGTATAGACCATATCCATGCTGTCCATCTATTTTGCCATCTCGTTTTAAGGCATGAGACAAAAAATGAGGGAGATTTAAAGCTCAAGTGCACCACATTAGATTAAAACGTGGGTATTAAACTTTTACCGTTAATAATTACTTGAGACCACAAAATATTTGGATCAATCTGATTTTCTAGTTTTCCCTTTATCCATGTATGTATGATCTTATGAATAGGCCAGATGACAAATAAACATTAGTGTGGGCCCTAGGAAGGCATCAACTTTTAACGGTTAAGGTCCGTTGTAATTATTGTTTGTTGTGTTGTGGCCCATTTTAGTTGTAAATTTGCCTCATTTTTTTATGCACACCTTACAATGGGCTTGTGGAACTGATGGATGGCATGGATATGACATATTCATCACAGTGGGCCCTATATTTTTGTGCATGTACAAATAAGTAAAATTCAATTAAATTTATCACGATTTCCAAGGCAGTAATTTCCTGGAAAAACAAACTAAGTATAAAAGTAATAATAACCTGTTTACAATGCATTTCCGAGTATTTCGCCCAAACAAACAGGCCCTTGTAGATTTTTAGATTTGGAGCTGGATCCAACTGAATTTGATCCATGTCGGACTCATTGTCACCTTACTGTATATGTTATATCCATGTAGGTCATCCGTTTTCAATATTATTTTAGGCCACGTTTCAAAATTGAGACCAATCTCAGGTTGACCCTATCACATTAGGTAGTGGGATTTGCATCATTTTGCTACTAAATTAAATATATCATATTATATAATTTTGGATTGAAAAAGTATCTGGCTATTTATAAATGGATTTTCGAACTTGAATCCAAATCCGTATACAGATATTCGGACTTGGAGCCCTAACTTTGGCGCTTGCGGTGGCCCCTAGTGGATTAATTTGAGATTCCGGTAATCACCTATTTTCAGTTCAGTGAATCTCAGCGTTGGGTTAATCTCGAATTACCTGTTTAATCTCCGCAGGTGGGCCCCAGTGGATGGCGAAACTCGCTCGATCAAAAAGGCAAAACGAACTCATTTTGTGGGGAGCGGATTAGGTGACTATGCACCGTGGGGCACCACCTGGATGTTTGTGTAGTATTTCCACGCTGTCCATCCGTTTTTCTCAATCACCACTGTTTCCTCTAGTTTGGTCCACTTGAGATTTTTATCCGCTTCATTTTTTTTTTTTTGGCTCATGCCCTAAAATGAGCTGGAAAAACGGATGGACGGCGTGGATATACTACACATACATCAAGGTGGGCCCAATGGTCAGGGCCACACCTAATCCGCTCCCTAATTTTGCGATCCTCCCATCCTTTCTGCTATCCTCAGCGCTGTCAGGAATATCCTTAGTAGGTAGCGGTGGAGGAATTAAATGATCCTCGAGTCTTTCCATCCTTGCGTCCTGTGTTCGAACTTTGTTGAACCTCATGGTTCGGTGATCCAGACTCTAGGATGTACGGTACAGATCCCCTTCATCGTTGTACCATTGTCAGAAATCCGGGTAAGTTCCAATGGCTAAGATCTTATGATTTGAGAGGAGATGGGGACATGGTCATCCACAATGTAACGCATCAGATCAAGTGTCTTGATCTCCGAAAGTGGTTTTAGCCCACGAGATCAGTGGTCTTGATCATCAACCGTGAACCCTGCTAACACATACCGAGATCTGGACCGTCCAACTACCCTACCATGTTTAGGATTTTCAGAAGGAAAAAAAAAAAAAAATTACCGCAAAAATCATAGTGCTGAGATGGTAATTTAAGATTCCCATATTAAGATAATTAATACCGTTCAATAAATGTCAAAATGGTATGTTCATCGTGTGCCCTACCTGATGAATGGCTTGGATTTGTGGGCGTCCGGTGGTTGAACCAGTGTTTTAATGTCTTTTTATTATTGAAGAATACTGTAGTATTGTTTTGATTTGAGTGCAACCAAAATCTAAAAAACATATGATAATAGTAAGGGCATGTGAACAAAAGCCCAAGGAATTAAATGATGTGGCATGGACAACTGATCACAACTTAATCTAAAACATCATAATTAGAAAATAGAAATATTTCACCACTGAAGATTTGGTACCTTATTACCTACTCTGCCACAATTAGTGGCACCACACCATCTTTTCCAGTCCACAAAACTTTTTAGGACATTAGTGGCACCAAAAGGTGAGCCTTACCATGATACTGATGTCCTTCATAAGTTGCATATTGTGGCCCATCTAGTACATCCCATTCTTGATGGGCCCACCACAGATGGACCATCTGTTCATAACAAAAGTGTCTTTTGTACTTTTTAAGTTTGAGGTTAGAATGACATAAAAGTGATTATGACTCCATTTGCAAGAATACAAGGTACACTAGATATGCATAAAAAAAAATGCCATGTTGAGTAGCTTTTATCAGTGCCTAGGAACAAGATATATATCCCAGCCGTGTGATTTGACCCACACTTTCAATTACATTTATGAAAAAACACTTCATTAAAAGGTAAAACCGGTGTCAAAATTACCATGGTAAACAATAGCATAAAACCCTAACATACAATCCTTCATTTTTAGTGTTTGGATCCTTAATAGGCTAGAAATACTTTGTTGGAAAGTTAGTGTCCATTTGTATAGATTGATGCACCATCCTTGGATTAGATAAGTGGTTGTTTAACATGGTATCAAAGCAAAATATCTTATGTTCGAATTCTAAAAGTAGCAAATATGTCACCAATAACATATTGTTCTATAGGGTTGTTTACCTATGTTTGCAGTTAAGAAATCTAAGCCACTGAGGTGAGGGTCCGTTTGGATACCACAATTCAGGATCTTCCAATTTAGCAATATTTAGGGCTTATTTGGATACCACCAAATAAGTTACTCTTTAACTTATGTTAAGTAATTAAGTTAATTTTTCACTTAAGTTAGTTTGGTAAGTATCAATATAAAAGTAACTTATGTGCCCAAAGCTAGTTATCTTAATGAGTAATTTTTTTTAGCCTTTTAACTTGTGATTTTTCTACTTCTCTCGCTCATTGTACATGTCAAAGGAGGCTTTCTCTCACTATCCATATGAAAGGAGGCACCATGTAAACTGTCTACAATGAAGGTGGGATTCACACAACGGGCGGTCCACATAAAAGGTGGGCCCCACATGATGGATGACCCCATATTAATATTAATGTGGGCCCACATATGGATGGTCCACATAAAAGGTTAGCTCTTAAAGATAAAAAGCCGACATCCAAAGCCGACTGGTATGATGGACAACCCACTTCAAAGGTGGGCATACATGATGGGCAGTCCACGTCAAAGGATGTCAAAGGTGTGCTCTATATGATGGTTAGTAGACATTGAAGCTGGGCCTCACATGATGGACGATCCTTATCAAAGGTCAATCCTTAATGATGAATGACCCACATCCAAGGCAAGCCTTGCATGATGGTCAACCTACATTGAAGGTGGGGCCTACATGATGGATAATCCACATCAAAGGTAGACTCCACATGATGGGCAATTAATAATGATGACCCTACATGATGGATGGTCCACATCAAGGTGGGCCCCACATGATGGACAATCCACAATAAAGGTGAACCTTAATTATGAGTGGCCCATATCCAAGGTGGGCCCTGGATGATGGATGGCCTACATCAGAGGTGGGGCCTACATGATGGATTGTCCACATCAAAAGTGGGCTCCACATGAGGGGCAGTAGATATTGAAGGTGGGCCCCACATGATGGACAATAACATTGACGGTGGGCCCCACTTGATAGATGACCAACATTAAAAGTGGGCCTTATATAATGAATGGTGCACATTAAAAATCGAGCCATAGTGATGAATGGTCCACATCCAAGGTATGTCCCATATGATAGACGGCCCACATTAAAGGTGGGGCCCACACAATGTATGGTCCACACCAAAGGTTGGCTCCATATAAAATGGATGATAGATATGATAATGACTAGACTCGAGGGATAATTGCTTCGGATGTGTGGAAACTACGCTATGCTTTTCTACTTTTTTTTAGTTAATAAATATGTCTATCAAACATACTCACCAGCTAAATAAGTAGAAACCAAGATAAATTACTTATGGTATAAGTAGCTTATCCAAAGTAACTTACCATCCCAACGCATGATTAGGGGATCGGACCCATTGACTCAAAAGTAAACCAAAACCGACATGTAGTATTAAAAAAATAATAAATAAATAAAATCCCAGTCAGATGATTATAACCCTTGGATTAGTAGCCAAAAGTAAGGAAGAAAAACAGCAATGGTGTACAATAAAAGTTATAGCTTTTGGTGTCTGGGATCTATCTTGTGCAAAAATCAGCCCCATACACTCCCGGAGTGGACTACACTTGTATTTTGTTATCTATTGCTGGCTAAGCATTGTTTTCTCTGGTGTGGCCCACCTCAGCCCATCTAATAGATTGGCCTTATATGAACGGTTGGGGCTGATTTTTCTACACGACGACCCTCATTGTGGGGCCAACCTATTTCAAGGGTTGGATGCCATACAAACATGATAGGTTCAAAGTTATGTGTTGGCTGGACTATAAATTATGGTCCAGCAGGTTGTACTTGAAACTTCTCGTTAAAAATTCTGTAAAAATGGGCAAATTCTCCATTGTAGAGGGTTAAGATCATCCAATCAATTTGACGTCTGAGTTATGGACCATCTACCTCATTCCTTGCGTGATTAACGTTCTGGATGCCTTACATGCACGACACAAATATAAATAAGAATTGAAGTTATTCTACTGAGAATCTATCATGTCACCATACCAATAAATTTTAGTAATGTAAAATGAGGTCTCAAGTCCAACCGGTTGGACCGCAAGTTATGGTCCACCCAGAGGATAACTTCCAAACTATTTAGTGAATGTGACATCCAACCTTTCCAATGGTTGGGCCCACCATTAGGATCATGTGGTACAAAAATCATTCACATCTACCCATCAGATGGGCCAGACCAAAGAAAATCCATATCTATCCACTGATAAATAGAAAAATACACATGTGGTCTGCTCAATAAGTAGATGGGGCTGATTTTTGCATAAATCCTCAAGGTGGGCCCGACTTATTGGATGGATTAGATGTTGCACCCACATTCAAGTTCGGAAGTTACCTAAGTTGTGTTACAACCGGTTGCACTCGAGACTTCTCATTTTAAATTTATTATTTTTTAATTGCCAAGACAATCACTTTGATTAGAAAATCCTTACCATCCAATCAACCCCAGAAATTAATGGTCCACATCAATCATATGTTCAAAGATTTAAAATATCAATCTAGATCTCCGTGAAGTGGGTCCCATTTTACATTACTCGACTGTTAGTAATCACCTTGATAAGACAATCCTAAACTATATAATAAATAGCTCTGTATAAACTATGCATAAGTGACGTTTGGATCGTTGATCATGTGGGCCCTTTATTAGATTGCCTGCGCCTCTAAGAATTATAGAAATGGGCCATTTCGTGTGGACCGTCCATTTGAGAGAGGACATAATTGAAAATGACCATATTGCCCTCTCTATAAAAGAGGTTTATCGGTTGTCAAACACCATAATCCACACAATGTCAACGACCGTTTTGCCCGGTTTCCGGGCACTGATTGGATGAGGCAGTGGTAACAGTTTAGTGGGAGTGGCTCTGAAAGCGTTCCCATATATATTGTGTATCCATAACATCCATCCATTTTTTCAGCACATTTTAAGGTATGGCTAAAAAATGAGGCAGATCCAAATCTGAGGTGGACCACACCACAAGAAAACAGTGATGATTGAACACCATCATTAAAAACTTCCTAGGGCCCGTTGATAAGCTCGCACAGACATGGATGAAGGGAAAACACAAACAACAGCTTAACCCAAAAGTTGTGGCCCTAAAAAAGTTTTCAATTATGAGAATTCAATACCTACTGTAGGTGGGCCATGCCTTAAAATGATATGTAAAAAGATGAATTGCGTGGATATAAACACATACATCTAAGTGGACCCCACGATAGAGCCTCACCCACTATTCTGTCTCATCTAATTGGCGCCCCTGTTTTCCGGACTCGGATTGTGCAGTGTGTCCGTACTGTGGGCTGCTGGAGAGGTCTATGGACCCACCATAATGTATGCATTTTATCCACCCGGTCCATCCATTTCTCCGCTCATTTTATGGCATGAGCTAAAAAAAATGAGGCAGATACAAATCTCAGGTGAACCACACCATGGGAAACAGTGGTGATTGAACGCCCACCACTAAAAGCCTCCGGCCTAGGAAGTTTTTAATGGTAGGGGTTCAATCACCGTTGGTTTTCTGAGGTGTGGTCCACCTAAGATTTGGATCTGCCTCATGCGGAAATTGGATTGCGTGCGGCTGAGTAAACTCAGTTGGGCCCACCTAGAATGTATGTGCTTTATCTACTCCGTTCATATGTTTTTCCAGCTCATTTAAGGGGTTGAGCCCAAAATTTAAGCATATTCAAATCTCAAGTGGACCATGCCACAAGAAACAGTGGGACTAATGATTCCCACAGTTGAAACCTTCCCAGGCCCTACAGTGATGTTTATTTGTCATCCAACCTGTTCATAAGATGACATGGACATCGACAAGGGAAAACACAAATATCAGCTTGATCCGAAACTTCTGTGCCCTCCAAGAATTTTTCAATTGTAGACATTCAGGTCACACTTTTCCTGTGGTGTGGTCCACTTTAGATTCTGATATGCTTCAGTTTTTGGCATCATACCTAAAATTATCTGCTAAGATGAATGGACGGAGTGGATAAAATATGTAAATCAAGGTGGGCCCAACAAGTTTCCGAGTTTCTCACTACACAATCCGCTTCCCCTCATGCCCTAAGATATATGCATCATGGTGGGCCCACAGAGCTTTTCCAGCAGCATACCATAGGTCGGCCCTGTGTGCTAGCGACAGCAGGCAATTCGTGTCCCTGATGTGTGCTACACCATGCAATCGAAAGCCCTGTTTTCCGCAGTGTGTCGGACACCCATCATCAATTGGCCCATCATGTTGTATACGTGGATCCACTCCGTCCATTAAGTGAGAATCCTTATGTCCACCGTATATACAAAAGATCATCCTGATTAAAAACTCAGATGTGCCCCACCAATGGTAACAATGTAAAATTGGGGTTAAAACCTCGTTTTGAATCAGGTTGACTATGAGTCACACCAGATGAACGGTTTGATGGAAGTTAAATACCATCCATACGGACATATGGTTGGCCTTCCATCCCTATTGTTCATTGTGGTGGGTCCCACTCGAGTTTTCGGTGTGGTTTTTCTTTTTTTCTTTTTTTTTTGGAACTTGGGCCGATATTGGAGAAGCGCGCCTGATGAATGGAGTGAATTTCATCTATTCAAAATGGTGGGCCCACAGATCTTCGGTGTTTTGACGCGATGCGGAAAACAAAGTGTTGCATAGTGGGAGCGGATTAGGTGCGCCCGGGCCACACCCAATACGGTACAGCCCTGACCGTGAGGGCCACCTTGATGTATATGAAGTATATCCACGCCGTCCATCCATTTTATATCTCATTTTAGTGAATGATCTCAAAAACCGAAGCAGATAAATATTTCAGGTGGACCACACTATAGGAAACATTATTGATTGGACGCCGACAATTAAAAACTTATAGGGGCCACCGTAATGTTTATTTTCCATATAATCTATTGATAAGAACACATAGACCTTGATGAAAGGAAAAAGTAAATATCATCTTTATACAAAACTTTTGTGGCCCACAAGAAGTTTTTAGTGGTCATTCACCACTGCTTGCTGAATGTGATCCACCTGAGATTTGGATCAGTTTCAATTTTGGTATCCTAGCCTTAAAAAGATATGGAAAAACAGATGGACGGCGTAGATATATGACACATATGTTAAGGTTTACAACACGGTCAAGGTCGCACCTAATCCTAATCCTTCCCTTGGTATAGGATTCTAGTCCCAAACGCATCATAGGCAACTAGAGGTGAATAGGCTGAGGTGGGGCGGCCACTTTGATTTCCATCAAAGGCACCGACACGAGTCCTCCCGTCATGATCGGACGCGGATTAGCTAGTGACAGCTATCTTGCTGCCGAAGTGACGTCACCAAGTTCTGTGGGTCCCACCATGATGTATGTGTTTTATCTAAACCGTCCATCCTTTGGAGAGATCATTTTAGGCTATGAGCCAAAGAATGAGGCAGATCCAAGCTCAAGTGGACCCCACCGCGGAAAAGCAGTGGGGATTGAATGCCTATAATGTAATTGGAAACTTCCTGAGGTCCACAGAAGTTTTTTATTGACTTGATTTTTGTTTCCCTTCGTCGAAGTCTATGTGAAATTATGAATATGAATCTTTGACGCAGATTTCCTAAGAAAGCCTTGCGCAGGTATGGAAACTTAGGTAGGGCCCACCATGATATTTTTGAGAAATCCACCCCGTCCATCCACCTTGTGAGATTATTTTAGGACATTGTGCCAAAAATGAACCAGATCCAAGACTCAAATGGGCCGAAATTGTGAGGATTGAACATCTACGGTTGAAATATTCGCGAGGTCATAAAAGTTTTAAATCAGGCTAGTATTTGTATTTTCAGTCCATCCCGTAGGAATAACGTTATGAATGGTATTAATGACATATAAACATCACTGTGGTCCCAGGGAGTTTTCAACTGTAAGAATTTCCCTACCCACATTTTCCTGCGGCCCACTTGAGCCTTATACCCGGTTCATTTTTTGCCTTATTTCCTAAAATGATCTCACAAGGAGGATGGACAGGGTGAATTTCTCGAAAACATCACGGTGTGCCCCATGTAGGTTTCCAGCCAGGAACTTCCTGCGAAAGGCTTTTCCAGGGAATCCGCGTCCGAATATCTTGATCTCAAACAAACATCATGGTGGCCCTAAGAATTGACAAACGTAGTTACTCACGTTGCTTAGCGTGGGGTCTACCAAGATTTATGTATTTTATCCCCCCCATCCATCCATTTTAACATATAATTTTAGGGTTTGAGACAAAAAAGATTAAGCATGTCCAAACCTCAAGTGGCCCACACCGAAGAAACAGTGTGAATTAAACCTGTACCATTGAAAATTTCTTGGAGGTCACAAAAGTTTTGGATCAAGCTGATATTTGTGTTTTCCCTTCATCCATATCTTTGTGATCTTATGAACAAGTTCAATGACAAAGAAACATCACTGTGGGCCCTATGAAGGTTTCAACAGTGGAAATCACTATTCACACTGTTTCCTATAGTATGATCCCCTTGAGATTTGGATATGCTTCAAGTTTGGGCTCAACCACTAATATGAGCTGAAAAAATGGATGGACAGTGTAGCTAAGCCACATACATTCACAGTGATCCCAACTGAGTTTACTCAGCACGATAAGAGGGTCCCTATTAACTCCGTTTGCAATCCGATTTCGGCTCATGTCCTAAGATAATATCTCCAAATGGACGCGGATTTCCTGCAAAAGCCTTGCTCATGAAGTTACTGCACTAGGAACTTAGGTGGGGCCCACAGTGATTTTTCTGATAAATCTACCCCGTCCATCCATTTTGGGAGCTCGTTTTAGGACATGAGAACAAAAATGAACCAGATCCAAGATTCAAGTGGGCCTCACTAAAGAAAAAGGTGGGCAGGGAAATTACTACCGTTGAATCCTCCTTAGGGTCCACCGTAATGTTTATATGACATCCATACAGTTCATAACGTCACTACTACTGGGATGAATTGAAAGCACAAATATTAGCCTGATTCGAAACTCCTGTGGCCCCACAAATATTTCAACTATGGATGTTCAATCCTCACATTTTCGGCTCACTTGAGTCTTGGATCTGGTTCATTTTTTTTTTCATGTCATAAAATGAGCTCCCAAAACGGATCGACGGGGTGGATTTATCAGAAAACATCACTATTGGCTCGCCTAGGTTCCCAGCGCAGTAACCTCTTTCCCAGGAAATCCGCGTCCTCTCCAAATGGATGGACAGTGTGGATACAATACATCATCATCATGGTGAGGCCATTGGACTCAGTGACGTCACTTCAATAGGGAATCTAGCTACTGAAGCCGTCAGTAGATAATGGGCGTCGTAATCCCCCGTAATGGGGAACATATGTGATGAAGACCAATCACATCATAAGCCAAAGCCATGTGAAAGGAGACGCGGATTGTGTCCGGCAGGCCGTTAGACGCCTCTATCTATTTTCCATGTTGGTCGTCCACTCTGCCAGATCATTTTGGGGCATGAGCTCAACAATGAAGTAATCCAATTCTCAGGTGGACCATACCATAGAAAATAATGACCATTATCGAGCCACCAAAGTTTTGGATCAAGCTGATGTTTGTTTTTATCCGTTCATCTAGGTCTATGTGACCTTATCAACAGGTTGGATGGCTAATAAATATTATAGAAACCTTACGGTGGGCCATTAGAAGTTTTTAATGGTAGGGCATTCCATCACCACTGTTTCCTATGGTCTACCTAATATTTGAATCTTTTTCAATTTTGAG
The DNA here is from genome assembly GCA_003013855.2 of Liriodendron chinense. Taxonomy (NCBI): domain Eukaryota; kingdom Viridiplantae; phylum Streptophyta; class Magnoliopsida; order Magnoliales; family Magnoliaceae; genus Liriodendron; species Liriodendron chinense. The sequence goes on from ML058530.1 coordinate 388,198, forward strand.
CTTGTCCTTAAAATGATCCGGCAAAACAGATGGACGGCATGGATATAAAATACATACATCAAGCTGGGCCTCACATACATACACCAAGGTAGGCCTCACAGTAACGGCCACCCAGCATATCTTAGTAGGCTTCCCCTGGGGGAAAATAGTCATTGAGGGGGCGAAGCCAAATCACACCGCCCATGTGGGTGAGACCCTAACCATGAGGCTCACCTCTATGTATATAGTGTAAATCCATGCCGTCCATCTATATTATACGACATGGTCCCAAAAAGGAAGCAAATAAAAGCTTTAAATAGACCACACCATAAAAATCAGTGGTCATTGAACTCCCACCATTAAAAGATTCTAGAGTCCACCCTAATGTTTATTGACCATTCAATCTATTATTGATAATGCTATTATAGATATTTCTAAAAGCAATAAACTCGTATAAACGGGGCGGTTTGGGTCGGGCGGAACGGGTCGGGTATACATGGGTTAGAGTACGGGTTGGGTCGGGTCAGGCGGGTTTGGCATGTACCCTAAACCATACCTAAATTAAAAATAGTCCAGCCGCATCCACCCGGGACTGGACTGTTTTCTCAGCCGGGTCGGGATAGATCGGGTTAACGGAGTAGATGTGCAGCCCTAATGAATACAAAAGCTTGATTAGTAAGTTCAAACACAATGAACTTCTGTGGGGCCCACGAGATGGATGAGCTTGATTAGGTGTGTTGCCTTACGTTCACGGTGTATCTAAAAACAAGGTGGGCCACATCACAGTAAACAATTTAAAGAATTTCATGCCTAAACCTCTAAATTCAAGCGAGTAGTCCACCTAGGTTGGAATGAGTTTTTTTTTTTTTTGGGTGTCCCTTCATCTTCACAGGGAAGGGACTGTCTGATGACTAGATTGGATGGCGTATACCCATTGCTCCCTATGACGTGGCCCACCTTATTAGGTGCGTTACACTAAACTTCAGGATCTTACTTCCCAAACTATGTGAATTATATGATATGATAACGCAACAAACAAGATCAAATCATCAATCACATGTGCACAAGAGATTTTTTGTGAAAAACCCTCAAGAGGTAAAAACCACGGGACCTCATCCAGAGAAACAATCCACTATGAAGAGAACTGTTTACAACCTTCGATTACAAGTATAGCCCGCTTGGATCTAACTTTCTTCACCCATGCAGGGATGGATAAACAATAAAAGGACTAGAAAGTAAGATATCTCACCGAGCACAAGAACGTAGAAGAACCGAAATGTCGATTGCATTGCGAATCACCTTCAAGCAAAGATCTCATCTTCCAACAAGCTCTCTCTCTCTCTCTCTCTCTCTCTCTCTCTCTCTCTCTCTATCTATCTCTTTCTCTCACATTGGATGTGTAAACCTCCGAATTGTATACCCTAATCTCATATTAGAAGCTCATACATAGCTTTGAGCAAGAGTTCTAGCCGAAATAGAAAACTGCGTATAGCAATCCGCGTGCACCACCGACCGGTCGACCAAAGCTATCAATCAGTAGCGGACGACCAAAAACTGTCCAGTGAGCAACTATGAGAGACGCCCATAATTCGACCTATCCACTACTAATCACCGACCGGTCGTCCATGACCCATGATGGGCTTGTAACAGTCCAGTGTGCAGAGCTCCTTAAGGGCTTTAATACGACCGGTTGGCCAGGGCGGGCAATCGGTCGTGAGACCTTATTTCTGAATAATCTCTCCTTCGAGGAGGAAAACCCCATCACACCTGAGTTACAGATTAGACTAATTTTAGGCTCTCGACTAACATCGAGAGCGAATTTGATGAATGGTTTGGATGACATTGACACATTATGGTGCGTCCCAACAATTATGTTAAGCTTACCATACTTGAACATCTCCTTTCTATGTATTTCATGTATAGGACATTCGGATTGTCCAAGAGATTCGCATTATCATGTATATTAAGTCAAGCCAATGCAAGCAGTAGGTGGTGTTCAGGCAATTCAATCAAACACGAAGCCATACGTATGAGTGAGGCCTATATTCGATTTACGTGTACAATTAAGAAGTGTAGGCGTACTAGAGTCATACTCAATTCAATGTTTGATTGAATGCTGGTGCTCCCATATGGACTGATTAAGACCATATTCAAGGATCCAGTCGTCCTCTTAACCACCGGTTGTAATAGCGATAAGGCGATTTGCAGAAGGGTAAGTGTAACGACCCGAAATTTCAGCACCCGAGTACAGAGACTCTGATCCCGAGTTCCCGAGTGTTAACTCAATAAAATGCTATTTTAGGAATGTCACACGTGGAAAATGCACTCATGTGTATCTTCAATCAGATTTACATTCATTCCATTAACAAATAATCAGAGTAACGCATTTCAATTAGCAGATCATAGGCAAAGCGGAGGTAACTAAATCTAAAATATAGGGCTAACACCCTAAATGTACAATTCAATCGCAGTGTAAGCCCATATGAGAATTATACGAATCGCAATAAAAGCAATAGGAAGGGAAAATACATCTACCCAAAAGGGATGAAGTTAAAAGACTACAAGGCACCCATGCGCACCACCATCTGGTCCTATTCTTGAGACATCTGCATATATCAAATATAAGGCATCAAAACGCCAACATAGTGAAGAAATAACCCCAAGGTTAGACTCGGGATATTTAAATTATAAACAAGTTTATATAAGTGTATTATTCTTAAGCATATTATCAAGTCACTCAAGTTAGGCAATGAACACACACTAATCATACATCATCCTAAGCTAGTTGATTAAGTGCATAAATGTCATGATTCCGCACACAATGCATGTCCCGGGCAAGCCCTGGCCCGACCAACTGGTATTAGAATCCACAATCCACCTGTCTAGCAGGTCGTAAGTCGTGACTGAGTACACAACCCGGATTGACACAGAGAAATGATATGAGATGCTCAAGGTAGCACTGGCGCTACATCAAGCAACCAGGCTACACGAGTCCCCCTCAAATGCAATGTCATGTATGCATGACTAATTAAAGTATTTATTAGTCCAATTCATTCAGCAAATTGGTGAAGCTAGAATACCACATCGTATCATAAAGTCTAACCAGGACTATCTGGCTCCCTGCGATGCAGTCGTCAATCATCGCCAGTAGCCCCGCGATCCAAGGTTGAGTTATCCTACCATGAAAGCCTGGTTCGACCGTGACTCGTTAGCCACGACCAAATCAAGTGGAAAGTCTCATCTTCCAAATATCAAATATGTTTAATTTAATTCAGAGGTGCGGGCGTTTCACTCAGAATTAACCCAATGCACGCCCAGGTCGTTCGAATGGTGCATAAGCACGCAAACATCGGCCTAGGGTCACATTTGTCACAAGGGTCATTCGAACAACAATCAGTCACCCCTGTACAATGCTCACTGGTCACTACAGGGAGGCATCACCCCAGCGTAGGCCGACAGCTCAGACACGGTGTCCCATACCACCATACCTGGCTCATGAGACTTGGTGGATCGAGTCGCAGTGTGGTTTTAAGTGGACTATTCACAGTGGGAACGATAGTATTCTAGATTCCATATAGTGTGATTCAAGAATGAAATACAAGAATGATTAACTCTAAATGGGGCTTATTCGATGGACCCAAGTGGACGACGACAACCTAACAATGGCCATTGTTAATTGACCGTATCCCGCCTAGTCGATCGAATAAGTCCGCGACTGCCAACCTAGTAGCAAGCAATACACTATATCAACGGTTTTCAGAGCTTAATCCAAAGCAACACATAACATATTATAATAACAATTTAGGTTATTAAATACCTAATCATAAACATATCCAAGCACCTGGCCCGACTGACTAGCCCGACCAATCCAAAGGACCCTGGATGACATAGCCCGGATGACACAGGGCGCCACATACATCCATAAGCATAGATATATTACAATATTGTAAATTTATATTATTCAGGCATTTCATAGAGCATGTTATCAATCAAACAACCATAGAGGCATTTCATCGAATATGTTATGCACACATCAACAATTAACAGATCAACTCAAGCAATCATTAATTAGGATTTGTCGAGAATAAGCTTGAGGGTAGATCTTCACCTTGGAATTGAAATTGCTCGATTCGGATGAGGCGTGAGCGATTCAAATATGGTCCGAACTGCCGAAAATTAGGGGAATACTTCAATTATCTACAATGAATCACAACTCTAGTGTTAATTAATTAGGGTTTAATCTAAGTAAATGTCTAATTAGGGGTTTAGAGTTTTGGTATCTCGATTTGGAAAAATCCCAAATCGATTCAACGAATTGAGGCCCAAATTCGGTGCACCGTCGGAATTCCAACGGAGTCGAGCTTGGTTACGACTCCCAGCAATAGCGTGCGCCACCCCCAACGATCAATAAAGGTCTAAGTCCTGGTACGGATAAACCCTAGGGTTAGGGTTTCGACAGAAACAAATGGGTTTCTAACCCTAATGGCATAAAAAGAAAGAAATAGAGAGAAGAGATTGAAGAAGAGGTAAATGAACACTTTACCTAGCATGGGAAGGTGACTACTCCAAGCCACAATTGATGGATCTCGGCCGGGAGACGCGGGAACGGAGGTGGAGCCGTAGAGAGCTCGAAAATCCGCGATTTCCAAGATGTTGGCGGAGGATTAAGGAAGAAAGGAGGTTTGAGAAGGAAAGAGGGAGCTAGAAGGGCTTAGGAGCAAAGGGGAGAAGAGGAAGAATGAAAGAAATGAGAGAGAGAGAGAGAGAGCTGGATCAAATGGGGTTTGAAACCCCCCTTTTAAAATCGTCCAGCCACGACCGGTCGGCCGGTTGCCAATCCGGTCGGCCGGCTACCTATCCGGTCGGCCGGTTGTCAAACCGATCGACCGGTTCCCCCCGGTCCATTTTCTTTGAAAATTCAGGGTTTCTTCCCTGCACAGTGAGTTCCTTCCCAGTCCAGGTTACTTGTCAGCCTTATTTATAAAATAAATTTTAAGTAAATGTCACTTTAAGTTATTTATATAAATAAGGAAGTACCCCCCATTTGGATTCAATAAAAAATACTAAAAAATTGAAATCCCAATAATAAAGATTTTGATTTTCCACTCCAAGTACAAATCGTAACTTTTTGGCATTTCCAAAACATAGCGCCTTTTAAAAGAGAGGGTTTTTGTCAAATTTAAACCGTTCAAAAAATCTGAAATACCGAAAATAGTCTAAAACACCAAGGTCCGGTAAAATATTCATGATGGTCTTGTCGATCTACGAGTGGATTGATAATTCAGGTTCTTTACTTAGTCTCTATAGACAGCGACATATCCGAGTCAACCCAATCGTCGGAAAACTCTTCTGAACTATGTGATCTTCCAACTCGTAAACTAATTCCATCATTTCTTTAGTAAAAAAATATTCATTTTAGTCTCCAATACATGTGAACATATGTGCGAGTACGCACTATAACCGACAAGCCGAAGGTAACACCCAAGGACTTCCAATTTCCAAGTTAGCGAAAATTCGGGGCATTATAGTAAAGGTTAGTCATTCCTGATGGATTCTTTTTGCCTTACGTTCAAGACTTTTTCTTTCACTAGTAATTGCAACTGATGCATTTCTTAAAAAAATTAAGATGAACAGACTTAAATAAAAGCAAACTAAAAAATAATGCCGAATTTTATTAATTTATAAATGGAATACATTACAATCGATAAAGTAACAAAATAATTAGAGAAAAATAAAAGAGATAAATACCTAAAATTGTTTAAACAAACAGATGATTTAAGTGAATAGTCAATAGGATGTGACTAGAATGCTTGATCTTCTAAGTAAGAACTCGGTTGATCAGGATATAATAACAAAAAGTTGTAAATATTTATGATATTTCTACTGGTACTGTAGCAATGGCGTCAAACAATAGTGATCTAAGATACGGCTAAGGCTAGACTAGGCTATGCTAAGTTAAAAATAAATGTAAAGAAGATATATCAATTATGTTTAGCATGGGCCTTGAGCTCTTCATTGTATTTTCCTTTTATAGCTTTTAGAGGCAATAAAACTCTCGCTAAGTTTCTTTATTAGTTCAAGATCCTTTGTAGTCACACATTTTATATGGTCTTCTTACAATAGATTTCTGTAAATCTAAAATTATTTTCATATCTTCATTTTTACGTGGCTATAATGATCTCCATGGATTGAAAATCATTTTCAGGGCTTTATTATATCTAATCAGATTCGATCATAGTTATCTCTACTCCTACCATGACTATGAATATTCGTCGAATTGGTGGAACTGGTCCCACCAGATCCTGATCGGGTCTTGATCTATTGTATCAATTTGCTCAGATATTGGACTGATCTTCAAATATTAAAAATCTTTGTAATCGCCTCGAGAGCTCTGAATGTCTTTAGAAAAATCTCATATTTTTATAGAATTGTAAGAGACGGCCGCCTTGCTGAGCATATCCAGATCTATGATAAGATCCTAACTCAATAGGTCTTTAATAAACATGTTAAATATGCTTCATTGATCAAGTGTCACATGCATTAGGGCTACATGTTATTCGATGTTTTATTTCCTTAAAGGCATACGTGCGATTATGTGCCACCATATTTATGATGAGAGGTCTATCATCGAAAGGTAAAGGGAAAAAGATATGTTAAAGCTGCAAGTACAATTATGTTATTATTGAGCCCATAGTGCTGACACATGGCGGCATCCCATCAATCCAAGTGTGTCAAAATGGGTATAAATAGGTGGGCCACATTATTAAAATTATATGAACAGTTGATGATCTAACCTAGCATAGAGGTTTTTAGCTTGTGTCATAAATGGATCAGCCTTATTATCATGTCAATTGTATTCTTGGTGGGGTTAATCATTTTAACGGATCACATTTAATGCGCAGTTGGGTAAATGAATTGTGAGTAAATGGCTTACTCAAATGCGTTTGGATGGATGGGAGTAAATGAAATACATTTGAAATCTAAATTTCAATTTAGAAGGGAGTAAATGGGAGGAGCTGTGATGCATTGGAATTTTCTAATATATACATAAGAAACATGTGATATCCCAAATTAGCTTTAATATTCCAAATTAGTGTTTGTATGTGATATTTAGCTCAATCAAAATATATGCTTTTGTTGAAAATGAGGAATTTCAAGCATTAAGTGGGCTACAAATGTAAGGATCACTAATAAGCAAGTGGTAGATTGAGTGAAGATTGCCTCGTTTCAACGCGGTATCAATTCTCAAAGTGGGTTGGCTAACATTGCAGTGTGACTAGCAGGGTAGTTGTGTGTACTAATCAAAAATAAAAAACTTGCCAACATTTTTTAGCTGTCCATTTAAATGCCAACCTTTGGATGGTAAGAATCTTGTTTTGGTGTGATTTTAGTGATATTACTGCTGATTAAATTATTCTGGGGTATCATCAGTGTGCCAAATGTATTATGGCAGACATGTGGCTCCTTTGTTTGCTGTGATACTCTCGAAAAGATATTTCACCACATATACTTTCATTTAGAAGCCCAATTACTCCCCTTCCATTTCACTCCATTCATTTCCTTCCATCCAAACATTCCTGAATTTGCCCACATACTTTACCTTTATTTACTCCCATCCAAACGGCGCCTAAGCTAGTCTTACTTGTGTGTGCCCACCGTGGCCCTGACTTGTGCTAACAGATCACTATATAAACATGCATCAGATCCACCGTCAATCAGGTGCACCGCCAAATTTCGACCATGGATCCTAAAAATCAGTCAAATCCAAGCCGTATGCGGGCCAAACCATATGGAACGGTGTAAAAACAATAATGCCTCCAAATCCAAATTCATTTCGTGTGGCCCACATGAGTCTTGGAATCTCCTAACATTCGGGGAATCTATTCATCAGATGAGTGGACTGGATGGCATATACATACGAAAGTAGAGCGCGCACGCAATTTGGACGATTTCAATGGTAAGGACTTCCCATCTCAACGCTTTCCCATGGTGTAGCTCACCTAAGTGTTGAATCAGTCCTGATTTTTGTTCCCAGTTCAAATGCATGGTAGCGGACCTGATGGACGGTGTGGATCACATCCACTTAAAGGTTTTCCGTCCACGTCAGCAAAAGTAATGCCCCCGTATCCGTCCGAGAGTCCCGCAAGCGTTTTTGCCTCTCTTCGTATTTGAATGACGCTTTTCTGCTCTCTGTACGCTTGTCCGCATCCATGGACGAACGCGGATTGCCTACGAAAGCCTCTTGCAGGCATCTCCTGCCATCGGAATCTAGATAGGGACTACCGTAATGTTTGTGAAAAATCTACACCGTCCAACCGTTTTGTGAGCTCATTTTAGACGCTACAACAAATAAAAAAAAATAAAAAATAAAAAAGAAGAAAGAAAAGAACTGCATCGAAGACTAAAGTGGTCCGGAAACGTGACGATTGAATTTACACAGTTGAAATATTCGTGGGGCCACAGAAGTTTTGAATCAGGATAATATTTGTTTTTGTCAGTTCATCTCAGTAGGAATGACATTATGAACGGTATTGATGGCATATAAACATCATTGTGGACCGCATAAAGGTTTCAACGGTGGGAATTTCCCTACCCACCTTTTGCTTTAGAGCAGCCCACTTTGGTCTTGGATCCGGATCATTTTTGGTTGCACAGCCTCAAATGAGTTCACAAAAGGGTTGGACCGCGTAGATTTCTCACAAACATCACGGTAGGCCCTACCTAGATTCCGAGAGCAGGAGATGCCTGCAAGTGGCTTTTGCCGGCAATCCGCGTCCGTCCATGGACAGTATATTTTCAGTTCTGACTAGTGGGCCCACGCTCCATCAAGGGGAAATACAGCAACGGTCCACGTTCAGCTGAGTATGGGCTCAACGAACCAATGGTCTTGATTACCGAACAATGGGCCCACTTCTTGAAAATTCAGTCAGATCGGATCCTAACCGAGTTCCCTCGGGTCTTTTCTTATGAGGCCTACCACAATGTATCTGTTGTATATCCACATTGTCCATCGATTTTTCCATATCATTTTAGAATAGTACTCAGTTTGCATCCTTCCTTCTATACCGAGCTGTGGAGGGGCCACTGTTATGTATCTGTTTATTCAGACTGTCCTTCCATTTTCAATGACCATTCTAAGTAATGAGAGTGAGAACGAACCAGATCCAAGGCTCAGGTCCACCACAAGAAGATGAGTCTTGCATTTAAGGTAACTCGTATTTAATGCTTACTAGCATTTAATGCACCCAAGCTCAGTATTTGGTGTGGCCTACCTTAGCGTTGGATCAACTTCGTTCTTGATTTCATGGCTTAAAATGATTATTGAAAAGAGCTGTACAATGTGGATAAACAGATAGATGACGGTGGGCTCCTCCACAGCTTAGCTTGGATGCTTTGCATCCTTACTAAGGAAGTACGCAACCCACGTCTAAATCTCAAGTGAACCATAGTACAAGAAACATTGGTGACTGACTATTAAAAACTTGTTACATAAGTTTTAGATAAAACTGATATTTGTGTTTTCCATTTATCCTGCTTCATATGGCCTTATCAAAAGGTTGGATGGAAAATAAACATTACAGTGAGACTTGGGAAATTTTTAATGGTGGGTATTCATTCACCAGTGTTTCCTGTAATATGGTTCACTTGAGATTTTGATTTGACTCATTCTTAGGTTTATGCCCTAAAATGATCCGAAAAAACGGATGGACGGCGTGGATATACAAAAAAAAGTACTGATCCACGGTCTGAACTCGACCGAACTCGATCAGGTCCCGACCTGACTGAAGCCGCGCCCGGGTGTAAGTTATATAATACCTCGTCCCTCTCTCTCTCTCATGAAGCTGCCTCTGATCCATGTCTGAACTTTCCATTCCTCGTTTTGTAAACACACCTCTTTATATTTCTGCTTCCCATTTCTTACATCTTTCCTTGGAATCTTTTCAAACTTTCAAATCTCTCTCTCTCTCTCTCTCTCTCTCTCTCTCTCTCTCTCTATCAAAACAAACACCTTTGACCCTACGAAGTTTTGAATTTTTCCAACTTCAAATTCTAGAAACTCAAATCCATTTGAATTCTTCTCCCATATCAGAAGCCCATTCCTAGTTGGAAACTTTCCTCTTTCCATTCCAAATCCTCATATGGCAAATGAATAGATAGATAGAGATAAAGATAGATAGCTATCTTTATCAGATTTCGACATCAATGGCGGTCGAACTCTGCTCAGAGACTCCTGGGTGGGTGGCTGTGATGAGTCCCCGAATATCCTTCTCTCAGGATCTCTCCCAAACTGACGGTAGCATTCCGATCGATCGTCGTGGAATGGATCCCTCCCTTCTGGACTCTGATTTCGACTTCTGCATTCAGTGCGAGCAAGAATCATCGTCTGCCGATGAGCTCTTCTCCGACGGTAAGATCCTACCTCTCCGATTCAAAGACTCCGTCCCCATTCGCCGCAATTCAAATACAGGAACTCCCCATCTCCCCAAACTGTCATCTTCAAATTGGTCTCAGCTTCCACCCAAAGATCAGAAAAAAGACAGCTTGAGAAAGATAATGGCAATCCCCGATGCAGAAGAAAAACCCGCCGCTTCCAAATCCTTCTGGCGGTTCAACCGCAGCAGCAGCCTGAATTTCGGCAATGGCTACAAGGTGAGCTTGATCTGTTCTTTACCACTACTTTCAAGAAGCAATTCAACAGGTTCGATCAATACGAATCCGAGACGTCCTCCTCCATCGAAGTTGAATTACAAGTCATTGCAGAAATCCTTATCAAACCCAAATCCAAAACCATCCGTTCCATCGACACCATCTTCCTTGCACAAGACGCCGTCGAAGAAAACCAACACCGCCGGAAAAACCCAATTCAGATCTTACGCAAACGGCGTCCGGATCAGTCCTGTTTTGAACATCCCACCTTACATTCCCAAAGGAACGACGGATCTCTTCTGCTTTGGTTATTTCTTCTGCAGTGGAAAGGATACCAAAAACAAGAAGAAATCGCCTACTCCACAGGAATTGAAGTAAATTCCAATAGAACTAACTCCACATTCGCCCGACAGCCGATGGCGAAAAATCTGTTCGTGGTTTTGTAATTTCTACTCCTAATAGAAATTGAAAAAATGGCGAAATGGGGTTCTTTTATGTTGTATCCTTTCTTCATTTTAATGAATTCTACTGCGAGTAGGCATTCGGAAAATGGCGAATTCTCTCTCTTGCAGCACAACACCATGGGAATCAAAGGCAGAGATAAAGATGGTTAATGTAATTCGAAGTTTACAGTCGGAAAATGATGAGATTCCAGTGATTTTTTTCGGAATGTCATCGAAATGTCGATGGTTTGGGAGACAGAAGAGCAGAGGTACCTCATTCATGGCAGTCTGATTTCATGGCTGTTTTGGAATCTACTTAGACTTCCTTTGTTTCTTATACTCTGGGCTGCTTCTTGTATTAGGAGTCTTAAAGAGAAGGTGTTTGTATCTATGTGTTGGTTTGTAGGGGAAAAGAATCAAAATGAATGCATGATTAGTGGGCCATTTGAAATTAGGAGTTTGAAAGAGAGGGTGTTTGTATCTACTGAGTTGGTTTGTAGGGGAAAAGAATCAAAAGGATTGTATGATTAGTGGGCCATTCTCAAATTTTCTGTTTGTATAATAATCAGTTTGAATGCATGAGTAGTGGCCCATTCTTAAATTTTCTGTTTGTATAATAACCAGTTTGAATGCATGATTAGTGGGCCATTATCAAATTTTCTGCTTCTATAATAATCAGTTTGAATGTATGATTAGTGGGCCATTTGAAATTCTCACTCTCTAATGATCAGATGGTTGATTGGATTTGTTTTGATTTGTTGGATGAGAAATTATGAGGTTGTGATCTTTTGTGTATGTGGATAGTGTACTGATGGTCCAGCTAGTGAAAGTGGGGTCATGTTTGGTATATCAGAACCGTTGATATGATGGGTCCTGTGGTGGAAGATGGATGGTTGAAAAAGTTCCCAAGTTGGAAGATGCTGACCCATTGATCACTTTAGTGGCATTTGAACGGATCCGGATGTCTTCTTTTACAAAAGAAAAAAGTTCTTTTTGGGTAGGCTGCGATTAAGTATACAGCGTGTGTTGCGGAGCCCTGTGGCCCAGTTAATGAGTGTTTGGATGATCTGAACCGTTATTTCTGTGGATTCCTATCAGAAGCCTTCATTTAATGAATGGTTTAGATCCTCATTATCTGCTAAATGAATTTTAAATAATAAAAAGAAAATTTAGAGAATCATATTCAACTTATAAAATCAATGGTTCAGATGATCAATGGAGGGATATTAATAACCAAATGGTTTTCAATTATTGGATCTAGAATGTGTACGGTTGAAATCAACCGACCTTTTGAGCATGTGGGCTCCAGTGGGTGGCGACACATGTTATATTCTGACTCGCGACAGAGGCAAAACGTATGCGCAGGTACCTCGGGAACGTACCTACCACAAAATTACGGAACGACTACCTGTAAATGTGATCTACACCGTCCATCGTGCGTGAAACTTCGATTTTGACATTGATTCAAAAAATGTAAAAGTTCCAAAACTCAGGTGGGGCACATCATAGGAAAGTGTAGGATCGTCCCTTAAAACCCTAAATTAGTGTGTTATGGCCCACCTGAGTTATAAACTATCGTGAATTTTGGTACATTCCTTCATCCTGATGAGTTGCATCATATGAATGGATGGATGGAATACAAACAAGACGGTGGGCCCCACACACAACTATGACATCCGTACCCTCCACGTGGTCTCGCCTGCCTGATTCCCAGCCGTTGGGCCCCACATGCACCTAATTCTAGCAGACCATACATTTCCAGCAAAAAAAAAAAAAAAAAAGGAGGCACATGCAAGAGGACGAACTGATGGGTCACGGTGGGGCCCACCTAGCTTCCGACCGCCGCAACTTCCTGCTGTCGAGGGTCGCACCCTCCGGTCGGAAGCTAGGTGGGGCCCACCGTGATGTTTGTGAGGAATCCATCCCATCCATCCGTTTTCCATCTCATGACAGAATATGAGCCGAAATAGGCATATCCATAACCTAAGTGGGCCAAACCACAGTGGGGAGGGAAATCACTACCGTTGAAACTTTCCCGGGTCCACCGTGATGTTTATATTCCATCCAAACCGTTCGTAAGGGCCCAGTCAATCCGGGAGATGGAGGGAATAGTCCATCCACGATGGACCCAGTCAAACCAACGATCTTGATTGCTGACCATGGGCCTTCGTGGACTGATGTCAAGACACTTTCACGGCTTCAGTGGATCGGCGAATCCACTACGTGGGTGCATCCCTGACTGTAGGGCCCACTTTGATTTATATTACCATAAATCCATGCCGTTCATTTGTTTTGAAAGTTAATTTTAGGGCATTGTCCGAAAAAAAAAAAACAGATCTAAATCGTAGGTGGACCATATCACAAGAAACTATAGTGATTGAATACCCACCATTAAAAACTTCTTTGGGACCGACAGAACGTTTATTTTTCATCCAAGCTGTTTATAAGATAAAAAAAAAAAATGGCTGGATGAAGGGACCAAACACATATCAGATTTATCCGAACCTTTTTTGGCTCACGATAAGTTTTAATTGTCATTTACCAGTGTTTGGTTCACCTGATATTTGAGTATTTTTCATTTCTGATATGATGACCCAAAATAATCTTTCAAAACAGATGGACGGAGTAGATTTAAGTAATATACATGAAGGTGGGCCCCACAGTTACGGATGATCCACCGAAGCGGCGCCCTTCTTTTGTGCCTTTAAAATTTTTTAATTCCAGTTTTGCCCTTTAAAATATCTAGACACTAGTTAGACAAAGTTGGCCACTCTTCGACCGTACACGTGGCATAGTTGTGAGGCAATCCAGAGCATCCAAATCGTTGACCCGACTGGATGGAGTGTACCCAAAAAAATTACACAGAGAAGGTGATGATGACCATCTGATTTCTCCTTGGAATTTAGACCAATCGATATTTTACTTTTAATCATCCATTCAAAAGGAAACGATTTGACGGTTAAGATTGTTTGATCTTTGTAATTTAAAAAAAATGGTCCATTGACAACGCATGCCCCACTTTGGATGGCCTAGATTTTCTTCCATGAGTGCCACATGCGAGGAGAATGAGTAGCACCATTTTCAAGACGATGGTGAAGCTATTCACGGGAAGCGGATTAGCTGGTGCACCGCACACCAGCGAGCTCGCTGGTGTATTGACGTCGCCAATTTCGGTGGGCCCCACCATGAGACTCGTGGTATATCCAAACCGTTCGTTCATTTGGAGACATCGTTATAAGGGTTTAAGACAAAAACAACAGGACAGATCTAATGATCAAGTGGACCACACTGCAGAATGCAGTGGGAGATTGTACGTCAACCATTGAAACCTTTTTGGTGGTCACAGAAGTTTTGGATCAATCTGATATTTGTTTTACCTTTCATCAGGTCTATGTGACCTTATGAATAGTTTGGATGGAAAATAAATATCATGGTGGGCCCTAGGAATATTTTAACGGTGAAAATCATTGTCCCCACTGCCTTTTGTGGTGTGGTTCACTTGAGATTTAGATATATCTCATTTTTTGAATGATGCTCTAAAATGATCTTGTAAACTGGATGGACGGTGTAGATATGTAAATACATTATATTGAGGCCCACATATCTTATTTTCTTTGAACCGTTGGTATGAACACGGAGCGCTCGAGGACTGACGAAGTTGTATGCACGTGACACGTACTCACACCAGCAAATTAGCTGGTGTAGGGTACACCAGGCAATCCGCGTCCCCTATTCACGGGATCCTACATGCATTTGTCCGCGAGTCACATCTTCAAAAGGTGATAAGATCTCTCGCGAGAACCCCGAGGATATCACATATCAGTCACACGTGTTAATATTACCTATATATGTGTGAGATCCACCCCGTCCATCATGTGAGAAGCTCAATTTTAGGCGTTGATCACGAACATCAGACTGATCCAAAATTCAGGTGGGCCTCACCACAGGAAACAGTATAAAATCTGCGTAAAAACTCTAAATGCACGAGTTGTGGTCATCCCAACTCTTCCTCATTGTGTGGTCTACCTGAGTTTTAAACCGAACCCAGTTTTTACTTCCAAGGTGAACATGAGGCAGAGCGCCTGATGGACGGTGTGGATCTCGTGGACGTCCCGTCTGTGATGAAGCTACCACGGTTCTATACTTAAATGGGAGGAGGTTTGCTAGAATGCATGTGGGCGTATAGCAATGAGATACATAGGATCATAGCCATCGGATCTGGGGTCATGTTTGGTAATCTGATTCTGAACCGTTTAAAAGATGGGCCTCACCATCGATGAATGATAACTAATGATGAAACTCTCATATTACCATATGTTAGCACTTTGATTATTTAACTTTTTATTTCCATTGAACATGGAGTGGACCATCTCCTCGACCATTGATTTTTAGTTCCAATCTTGACTATTTTTAGGACAGCCACATTCATGATAGTATTTTGTTAGATCAACGGTTTAGATCACTGAATATATCTCCACACAAGACGGCTATGGTCCCGATGCATCTTATTGCAGTACGTGGGGGTGTATTCTAGCATACCACAGATTTTTTTTTTTTTTTCCTTCTGTTTGTCTCTCTGAGCTTTTACTTTTGGCATGTTTGGATGTACATGCAAGTTAGGTATTGGATTTGGTATCTCAGTGGAGCCAATCCACTATCCGATTCGTGAGATCCTATCCGTCAGTGCACCCACTTGTGAATTTCTCCAAATATCTGATCACAGGTGCCAATGTAATCAGCGTGTGAGATTGATATGACATGATTAATGATCATGGCGTGTTTGATTTTTGAGTTAGTGCATCTAAGAGTGAGTTCTAGACCTTCAAGTGCATCATTGACAGCCTTAGCTACCACTGACTGCAATAGTGAAATATTTTCACAATAGGTTGTTGTTAATATGCTAATCGAGAGTATTAAACTCATTCAAGTGTTTTTTCTAACGAGAATTTTGCTTCCATTTTTAAGTTCCAAGAACTATCATTGTCAAAGAAAAATAAAATCTTTCTTACCGCTGATTTCCCTTCTATAAGTTTTGCAATTTTTATCATAAGCCCGTAATGGTGATTTGATAAGATACATTGGAAGAAGGAAATTATCTTCTTCTTTCCTTTTTTTATACACACCCCTACATTGCACACACTCACACACCCACCCACACCACATGCACTCTATCCGTGGTCTCAAGTGTTGAAACAAAGTTTGCCTATCATTATTGAGCCATGAGGTAGATACATTGGAATTAGTCTACTTACTATTGAACCATGATGCCAGTGCATCTTTCTGGTGGGTCTTTAAAAGTGATTTGATAAGACACGCTGGAAAAAGGAAATTGCTTTTTTCTATTTTTAATTTTTATACACACACCTACATTACACACAATCACCCACCCACCCACATGAGCACTCAATCAATGCTCTCAGTGTTGAAACAAAAGTCTGCCTACCATTGAGCCAATGAAGCCAAATTAACCCCTAAAAAAAATCATCCAATTTAAGAAGGACCATCATGTCTATTGATTTTTCTCCTCAAATTCGTTACCTCTATGTGTTTCTTTTTTCTTTTTCTTCTACAATTACATGACCTTCTTTCATTCAAAACTATATCCATCTTCAATCTCCACAATTCATGATTAGACCCATCAAACTTCAACACATTAAATATGATAGAATTTGATTCAACCAAGGAAACTATAATAAAACAGGAACGCCAATACCGATCTTATGCTTGAAGGACACCCACATTTAAACTTTCACATGGCATGTGGGGTCCACCATGTTGTGTACAAATTATCCTCATCAAGAAAAACCCGCTAGCTAGGATGAAGGGACATCAAGTTAGTACTAAACATAGGTCGGCCAAGCTATAATGAATATTAGATTTTAACAATAATTATATTTTGATCGATGTGGTGTGTCCCACTAAGTTTTTTTTATCAAGCCTTTTTTTTTACATACCATAAACGTGAAGAGTAAAAACAAACTTGTGCCTGTTAGCCTAGGTGGATGACACGTCGGCATTTTAAACAGCAGGTCTCAGGTTCGAGACATACTAACTACATCAGTGTGTGCTTGACTCACTAGCTCACTGGTGCTGTTAGTATGTCTCGAACCTGAGACCTGCTGTTTGAAACATCAACGCATCAACCAACTAAGCTAACAAACACTTGACAAAGATTCACCTTTCAAAACCATGGTTTATACTTTTTAAATAGTCCGGAGAAATGAGGGGGGAAAATAATGCAAGGCAAATCATGTGATGCATATGCTCCATGATCCACATGCCACAGCTTTTAATCCTTATACCACACACACACAAATGGAGGGCCCATGACTTAGGTGGGCTACATCATAGACAATGGTTGAGTGTAAATATCCACCCATTGAAACTTTCACGATCATTTATAGGCCCACTGAGATATGGTTCAGACACTCAGACCATCCATTATGTGTGTCCCACTTGGATGAGGGGTCACACCAAGTTTCAACCATATATGAAACTCATGTGGGTCCCACCAAGTGCTTTGAGATGTTTTAGGCATGATTCCATGCGGTTTCATATGGTATGGCCCGCTTATGTTTCAGATATTGCTGATTTTTCAGATATACCGTAACCTAGAGTGGACCCACCATGCATATGTTTAAGATATGGCTGATTTTTGGGATATCCCATAATCTATAGCAGACCCACCAAATGCACGGTGTGGATGTACGACATAGTTCGTGGTAGGGCGCACACACACACACACACACCCCCATGCATTTGATGGGTCCACTGTTGCTTATGGGATATGGGAAAAATAAGCTGTATCATGAACTCAAGTGGGCTTTACCAACTGAAACACCGTAAAATCATGCCTGCAAGCACTTGTTAGTGCCCACCTTAGTTTTGGATACAGTTGAAACTTGGTGAGACCTCATTTTTAAGTGGGACGCGCATGATAGATGGGCTGGATTTCTCAACCACATCTCAGTTGATCCTATAAACAATCATGAAAGTTTCAATGGGTGAATATCCACTCTCGACTATTATCGATGGTGTGGCCCACCCAAGTCATGGATTGGCTTGAGTTTTAGGCCCATGGTGCACCACGGAATGGTACATCTGACTGATGGGGTGGATGCCCATCATACATCACAGTGGGGCCCACACAGCTCGAACTCATGGGAACTTCCCATGAGGCCGTGAGGCCGAGCGCATAGGACCTTTTCCCTGTATATATATATATATATATATGATGAGTTCGTAGATGATAGTGCCCATCCGGTGGTCATAGATGGTTGTACATGACATTGAAAAAACCTCTTGTCGCCACTGGCATGACATTTACCTCGTTAAAATGCACCTAGGGCCTAATTATGTCATGTACCCATCTTTATGGTGCAGGCTCCTGTAGTTGATAAGTTTTCTTTTGTTTTACCCGTTTGTTTATTAGACCATCCATCAGGTAAACATTATCAACTAATACTATTATCATTTTTCAAGATTGAAGATGGCCCACTTAGTGAAGGGTTAATTTCAAGAAATAAGAGAGAAGTATGGAGATATCTGATAGTCTTCATACTCTCAATCCTCCATGGTGGACCATCACTTAAAAAAAAGACCTGATTATTGGGCTGAAAATACATTGTACCAATCCTTTTGATGAGACCTGTTTTAGCTTTCTTCTTACCAACCATCCATCATCCATCACGCAAATATAATTAACAGCTAACACAGTTTGCATTTTCGAGAAGGTGGGCCAACCAAGTGAATGGTCCATATCATATCATACATGTTCATGGTACGGTAGAGAGTGTACGTGTGGACCTGTTCAAGCCCACTTCCCCATGAAAAAAGAACGTGGACCACTTACGTCGATTTCATGGACAAATCATTATCATTGCCCTTTTATCATATCTTCTTTTTGCAAGACATACATCAAGCAAATGGTATCTATCATCTGGCACTGTTTGCAGTTTTGGCAATTGAATTTGAAGGTGGGCCCACTGAATGAAGAGTCAGGATCATATTAGAAATGTAGGTAGGCATTGGAGAATGGACATTTGTGGACTGCAGATGTTCAGTCAGTGATCTTTGTCATTAAAATAAGACCAATCAGACCACTGTCCTTCTTTTAACACTCTTTTGGGCAATCCATCTGTTCAAGTAAATAAAATCATATAGGATTGAAAGTGGTCCACTGAATGATCAGTCCCGATCATTTGTACGTGATTACAGTTTCAGTAGGGCATGGACATGTGTGGACGACACGTGTCCCATTAATGGACGGTGGCCCCACTGAATGAACGGTGTGGATCACACCTTACTTGTTCACATGGACGGTGGAGATTGGATGTGTGCGGACCACACATCTTTCATGCACATACGGAGTGTCTTTATACGGTACTCGTGCATCTCATGGTATTACATGTAGTTTGAGTTTCTACAAGGCTTTGATTGGTTGATAGGCAAAACGGGCAACGGCAGAGATTGAATGGCTCATCCCCATAGAACAGAGAAATGAGATATTCGACTGAAGAGAGGAGAGATTGAGAAGATCCGGGCCGTTCACCAGGTGAGAATCAACATGCTGAAGGATGGTCCATCCATCAAGTGTGCCACTCATATACGTTCAAGGTGGACCGTTAATTATTTTCGTTAGGACCATCGCATTTTACCATACAAGTGTGGCCCACATAATGAATGAATCGTAAATCTTTTAATATTCAGGGCATGTTTACGATGGTCCCCACTGTATGCAACGACTGGATCTCAAACACGTGCACCAAGTGTGCACACGTGCTGCGGTTCATCTATTCAAGCTCTCTTCGCGCGAATAGTATGCCTTTTAAGTACAATGGCTCCCTTTTACCGTTGCTTCACACCTTTCCACGCAGCACCTCTACGCGCATCCACATGTGCCAACCCAGCATACGTGTAAGACATCTGAGACGTGTATCAGGTAGGATTCATAGTGTCAGACATGGTTAGTGACGAGCCGTTCGTTTTATGAACACATTTAAACATAATAGAATGGCCAACGGTTAGGATCCTTTCATAAAAAAGAGGATCAACCATGGCCCATCCGTGGGGCCTACCTCTGGAGTGGGCCACATGGTCATATGCATGGCCACCTGACGTACTATAATCTCGCTTCAAGAGTTTGATCGGCGCATCCTGGCCGTTGAAGAAATTATCTAGTTCTAGTTGTCTTTGAATCATTACCATTGTTGTCCTCTAAGGCCCGCTTGGGTACCAACCATAAGTAACTTCTATAATATGGGACTTTCTTATAATCTAGTGACTTGCGTAGATGAACTTAGGTTGGCCTATATAGAAAACAATGGAACTGTACTATTCCTATGCTAAATTGAGTCGCATGAGTAGTATAAATGGGTTGTCCAGTATTAAGATAAGATTAAAGAGAAAATAAAAACTAAAAAATAGATAACATTGTGTTATTAATTTAATTTGATATATATTAAGTTGATCCCCATGGTTTGTAGTTCTTTGATTTTCTTCCTATTTGTAATGGTTTTGAAAAAAATACAGTAAATAGATCTTTGTAGCCACTTCACCTATATGTTGATGTGGAGATAGCTGTTTAATTGGATCCGAAGACAATCATGGGTTATCAAACAGTACCACGTATGTTAGTCATTTGTCATGAGTTAGTTATTGGCTCTGTGCACATCCTACCATGTTAGGTGAAAGATAATTTTTCTTAAGTTGCTCCATGTGGTTGGTGATACTTATCGAATTATTTGCATGAATGTGAATAATGTACTATTATGCTAGGCTAACTTAGTATGGTCATTACTATGTTCTTCGAATATTTTTCAACCCTTGGGATGTTATGTGAGATGTCATGGCATGCCGGCTGAGCTCATTACTCAGTGTGAATGTCTTTCGGTTGTATTCAACTTCGGTCATAAAGCTATTGTAGTGGTAGTTGGCTGTGTCAAGTGTGTAGGATATCAAATCTCACTTAAATTTATCTTTTAGGTTATTCATGACTTAATAAATCATAAACTCATCCAGCCTTTTCCTTTTAATGACATATGATATAATCTAATTCACTGGATCTAGTCGTGGTCAGACGTAGACACCAATAATGATGTGCACCATACATCATAAATCATTTAGGTGAAAATGCCCACCATTGAAATCTTATAAGGACTCACAATAATGTTTATATGCCATCCAACCTGTTAATAAGGTGATTCCTACGGGAATGAAGGGCGGAAAAAAAATAGCCTCATCCAACAATTCCGTAGGCTATAATATTTCAATGGCTGGAGTTCAGTCCTTACTGTTGCTTGTGGTGTGGCTCAATTGAGTCTTGGAACTAGTTCAGTTTTAGGTTCTCATCGTAAGGTGGGCTTTCAAAACTGATGGACGGAGTGGATTCTTACACGGATATCGTTGGGCCCCGGCAGGGCTTTGCATTGTGGGAACTCCATGGAACAGGTGCTGCAGGAAACACCGAATAGACAGTTACACCCTAGTTCCACTATGCATGAGATAGGTTGTACCATGGTATCGCTAGAGGAGAAAAACATTGATACTCTGTAGATAACTGACAATACGCCGGCACTTCGAAATTGCATACGTGGCTTACAATTAATTAAAATTAAATTGTGGACCATTATTCAACGGTTGAGAATGAAAAATATCCAGTAGTACTTATTTCAATAAATACGTGCATGGTAATCAGAGAATGCCCATCTGGCATAAGCCCGTAAAGAACTGTGAGCGGATCAGGTGAGAACCCGGATCCACCAAGGTGGGTGGGACCCATCTGTGGGGCTCACAGTGATGTATTTTTATTAAATCCACACCGTCCAACCATTTTAAAAGCTCAGATCAGGGCATGAACAAGCAAATGAATCTATCTCAAATCTTAGGTGGACCACACCACAGGAAACACTCGTTATTGAACCCCACCATTAAAAACTTCATAGATTCCACCCGAATATTTATTTGCCATCCAACCGGTTGATAAGGTCACAAACACCAAGATGAAGACATCACACAAATATCATCTTGATCCAAAGCTTTCGTTGCCTAGTCAATCACCACTGTTTCCTGTACTTCTCCATCTCCCAGTTGGAACTGCTTCATTTTTTTTTATCATGCTCTAAAATGAGCTTTCATTACGGATGGACGGCGTGGATGTAGGCACATTCATCACAGTGGGCCCCACAGTAAGGGGTCTTACCCCCTAGCATTGTGGGCCCCATCGATGATTTTTGTGTAACATCGACTCCGTGCATAAGTTGGGCCACCTCATTTTCACCATTAAAATTTAAAATAAATAAATAAACTCACATAGGCCAACTAACGGTAAAATGCAAAATTACATCTAAAACCTCTAAATTCACGTGATGGGCCCACATAAGTTTTAGATAAGTCTTCTTTTGGCATATATCTTCATCCTAGCAGGGTCAACAGATGACACGTAAAACAACATGGTGGGCCCAAGAAGCTTTCCATGTTGAGGATCCCCACTCCCATTTTTTCTGTGGTGTGGCCCACCTGAACTTTTTATCGGCCTGATTTTTGGAATAAACTCCCATAATAAGATGTTTCTACTGATGAACGGAGTGGATTTCACACATGAATCACGATCGGCCCACCGTGCTCGGGTTTTGAACGCTCTTCGACAACGGGTGTTGTTGAGTATTCGGGTCTTGTACAACAAGCGAAAGTAGAAAAGAGGTGCAATTATCTATAACTGGACGGTTGTAAATATCAATTCCATATATTGTAATAGATTTCTGCTAATTCGTCGCGCGTATAAAATCCTATACATCCACGCGAGGTCACACGTGCAAATTCGACATACAAGTACATAATCTAATCTTTACATAAGGTTGAAAATAATTCTTATATCTAAATTATAAAATATAAGTAAATTAGTTATATTAATGTGGACCACAATTTACAAAGTAAAGTAATGGTTAAAATATTTTTCTAACCGTTTTTTTTCTTTTTTATAATCTGTGGCCCACCTGAGGGGTGAAGTTAACTGATTTATATGACAGAATATATAAACAGTGTATCTTATCTGAAGGAAAGCTCAGATATCATACACGTTTCACATTATTACACAAGAGCATGCATGGGTATGTGTGCCGCTCTCACACGCGCGTGGAATTAGCAAAGCCTCTATTTTAGTGAATTATTATAGTTTTAAGTAGAAAAGAAAATGTTTTGATGGGAGAGAGAATGCATGATTTCTTGGCATGTGAATTGCCTCTGACACGAATTAAGAATCGTTGGATGTACAACACAATCCACGTGGACCGTTGATTGACAGGTAGCTCCTATGTAGGCTTCCTGTCCTTGTTCTCTCCTCCTCTGCATTGGCAGTGTATGATCCTCTGGCCGTACTCAGACTTCCCACACTGGCGTGGGACCCACGTGGCTGCTTCTCGTCGTGGTCCCATAATAGAGGTATGATAAAAAATAAAAATAAAAAACTTTGATACTCTGGCAGGATGGGACGGTTGATACTCAGGCACTAAGAAATTGCATCTTTGTCTTGGGAGAGGATCAGGTGTTACCCGGGTAACACCGTAGTGGGTATTTCTCCGACCATAGGGGCCCATCTTGATTTATTTTTTTATATCCACACCGTTCATATGTTTTTCCAGCTCATTGTAGGCCATGAGAGAAAAACTGAAGCAGATCCAACTCTTATTTGGACCACACCACAGGAAATAGTGGTGATTCACCATTAAAAACTTCTTGTGGGGCTACAGAAGGTTTGGATGAATCTAGGATTTATTTTTCACCCTTCATCCATGTCTAAGGTGGGCCCCACATTCAGGGAAACACTCACTACCCACATTTACTCGATTATCCATTGGATTGGTGGATATTTATTGGACGGTTTGAAATTTCAACAGGCAAGTGTCCACGAATAAGAGGTTTGGATTTTCAAACATCTGAATACGGGACTGTGGGTTCTTCAATCTAGACGGTTTACTTTGAATTAGTGTATGACACGTGTAAATTTTGAATGCCTGCGTATCAAGCGTCATACTCTGTCACAGTATCAAATAAGTCCCAATAGGTATATCCTCATCGTAGGATGATTTAAAGCTGACTTCCATAGTACACGTGGCAGTAAAATACCAATCAGGTCCATTCATATACTAGGAACTATCATGGATGGTTTAGATCTCAAATATCACTCTTTTTAAAGAATTATATCATCTGATCGATCCCTACCATATAGATGGAGAGAAACGAAGACAGCTAAATTGAAGAAAATTGACGGACAGGATTATCCTATTGGCTACAGGCCAAGTAGATTGACGGAGTAGATTAATATTACTGTAGAGATGGCTCTACCATATCCAGGTATGGGAAGAACCACAGTCTATGACTACCGTGGTAGTCGACCATCATTTCAAAATGGTGGTGATTCGTATTCCTTACATGTGGAGCCTTTGATGGAGAATATTTATGATGCAACATGACATGAAAATTATACTTAGAAAGCAATCCTAACCACCCATTTGGTGGATATTAAATGGATGGTTCAAAGTGAAAGATAGAGCTTCCCAAATTCCATAGTTAAAGATATACTCTTCGTAGAATCTGCTCAGAATCATTCTAATCAGAAATTGGACGGTATGGATTTCCCAAAAAATATGCCATATGTATAGCGAACGAGTCACCACCATTTTGTAAATGATCTATAAACTATCACAGAAGTCTCTGTGAGGAATTATTGACCCTCGACCCCGGACTGGGCAGACTATTCACGTGTTTTTCTTTTTCTTTTTTCTGACAATTTGGACCCACAAACCGGTATTGGTACGTTGCATCCTACCTTAAATGGACCATGCACCTACAAATCCCAAAGTAAGATCCTAGCCACCCATCTACGAGTAGATTTCCAAGCTATGGTCCATCCATGGTGGAAGGCAAGAGATGGATGGTCCAGATTACCGGATCATGAGGCCCACTTCTCAGAAATGAAAACCCAAGGATATTGGGCAATAGGACAAGGAGATGGAGGGATTAGATGTACAAGAAGCTTTTCTAGCAAAAAGCGAGAGAGGGGCACGGTGGGCCATTTTGTCCTTTACACGTACCAATCAAGCAAAAAATGGACGGTTTAGATGTACAAGAAGCTTTTCTAGCAAAAAGAGAGAGGGCATCAAGGTGGGCCATTTTGTCCTTTACACGTACCAATCAAGCCAAAAGGGACGGTTTCTTGAAAGTGAAAGAGAGAGAGAGAGAGAGAGAGAGAGTGTCTGATCAATGGAGGGGAGGTGGGCTATTGATGAATTCAATTTATACCAAAAAAAGAAAAAGAAAAAAAAATCCTAGAAAGATGCAGTAATGTGATGTCCAGCACCCAAAAAGAAATATACCTGGCACTCGTAGACAAAATCAGGACCGTTCATCAGGAAGGGGCTACATGAAAGACCATGGCTGAAAAATCACCCTCACCAAGCAACCCTAACCATCTGATCAACAATGAATGAACCGGCAATCAAACAAGGTAAACATAAAGTGGCCCACATCCAACAGCCAAAAGTCTTCAGAGGCTTAGAACCATCTGATCCATGTGATTTTTGAAACATGTATTAATCAATCCAGGACCCACTTAATGGATGGCCAGGATATTGATTGGCGCAAGGGATCTCAAAGTAAGACTTATATAATATGGGAGATGGACAGATGGGTCCCTATCAAAAGCATCACTAGTAGCAGCTTGACTGATAAGGATGGTAATCTTGCTTTTAACACCAATAATTGGGTGACTTAGGTTTCACTCTCCTTTCATGATTCATGATATGTTGCTCTCACCTTTTTACGTATACCCCACCTTTACCTGCATGTTGGGCAATTCACCCCATCATCAATATGAGTTTTCAGTTTCTAGAATCTTAGACCGTTGGCGTGTTGGGCCCCACCTCAGGTGGACCACACCCCCAAAAACATCTATGCTTGGACAATTTCAGGCTCTTGATTTTTCATCATCATCATCATCTAATCCTTATTCCAACTACTTCATGTTAGGTAGGAAATCCTGTTCCACCATTACCATAGGTTATTAGGTCTTTTCTTACTACTTCCACTCACAGACTTTCGGGCTTTTCCCCTTACCATATTAGATCACAGGCTCTTTATTTGTGGCCTGCAAATGGACGGTTATTAAGAGAAAATACGGCAAAAGTCAACATTTTACTAGAAAAGAGGCCAAGATAAGTTGTTAGGATATTCGAATCTGGGAAGCTTTTGAGGAACATTCAATCCACGGTAGGTGGCGTCAGATCAACGGTTTGGATTATTGAACCACGGGCTCCACTTGTACAAACTGAAAACTCATCATTGGGGCGAGCACTGGGGATCATACAATTGTTAGAAGTCTCCAGTGGCAGAAGTTCCTTTGTACTCCATTAAGCTGTATATGTATTTGAATATATCTTCCCACATCCCAGAATCTAAGTACGTTGTGTAATTGATGTGACTCGTCCCAGTCGACTCAGACTCAGTTTGACTAGGTCGACTCAATACGGCGAGTCTTGCTGGGTGACTCAGATCAGTCGCTCAAGTCAGTTGAGTGCGACTCAGCTTCATTGGGACCACCTTCATTTTCTTTTTCAATTTTCTACCGTCCATTTTCACATCCAAACCCTAGATCTGGGTTAAGAGCCTCTCACAGATTTATTACTTTCAAGTCACTGCAAACTCATCAAGCACAACTCAACTAAAGACCAAAGAAGCCAGTCTGCTTCTCTGTCTTAAAACGATGTTACTATCCAATTCAGTTGTTTGACTATGGATGAATCTCCCACCACTCCCAAGGAGCCAACCATCCATCAGCATTTTCATCTCCAATGGTCATGCTGCCTAATAGAATCACAACCATTGTGTACTCGGATCTTTGGGAATTCTCCTTGCACGTATCATCTGATGTTCTTCATATTTCCAAATCGACGTCGCGGATATCGGTCACAAAAATCCTGCAATTCTCTAATAAAATATTATCTTTCAAAAAAAAAAAAAAATCCTACAATTCCATAACCAGCCAGTGGAGACCTTTCTACCTAGCCATATGTAATAAAACATACGTCCTCCATTCAGGCATTGGGTGCGCAACCATCCATCACAGAGCATGGCAGATGAATGGTCCACAAGTGTGCAACCTCCATGGAAGTTCTTGATAAACTTCAATACAAGTGATATCACTACATTTCGCAGAAAAGGAAACATGAACAAAAACAGTGTCATTTTATTGATTTGTGACTACATCTTTTCCAACAGCCAGTGGGCCATAGGTGGTTCCAGTTTATATGGGTAATCCATCCGTAAAATATATACAGATACTCACAAAACTGACATTTGATTTTCTTTTACAAAACAAATCATATCATGTGCTAATGACTGAATATATATTAGAAAGTCCCGTCATCATACATGCTTTAGTGAATATAACCAGAGAGCATTTACCCATAGAATGAGAACCGTTCTCATCGAAGATCAATGATATCAAACTTGAGACTAGGATTCATATAAACATCAGAGCAGTGGTGATAGATAGGCTCGCCATCGGGTGGCTCGTCATGAGGATGGAAACCACGTTGCTGGCAATTCCTTATGACCGACATGCCACCTGGAGTCGTTAGTCGGAAAATGCCATGTGTTCTGCAAGTGGAGAACTGTCAGACAAGCCCTATTACAAAACTTTAAGGAAGACGAAACTGAATTCCAATATGTATAAGAGCACATCTCTCTACCTTGATGCATCTTTTGGTGCCATAACAATCGCAATGGCTTCCGGCAACATGATCTATGACAATCAGCAAGAGCACTTAAATGAGATAAATGACATATAAGGAAATAAAGAAAATGAAAAAGAAAGGGGAAAAAAAAACTAAGGGCGTTGGTAGTTATGTCCAAGTTGGTTATCAAGCATATGGAAAACAAATATGTGATCCACACTGTTAATCGGCTGGGCCCTGCCATCAATGGCACACACCAAAAATCATGCTAGTTGGAGGATCCTAGCCACCAATGGGAGGATTTCGATGATTGCAGAAGGGCAGTTGGAAAAATGTCCAACCCGTGGCAGACAATCAAGGGGGAAAGTCCCTCATGGTTGGCTAGGATCATCTAACCAATGAGTTTTGGCGCATGGCCCATTCATAGTAGGGCCACCAAATGAATAGTCCATATACTGTACATCTACATGTAGAGAGGTGGAGTGCTTGATAACAAACTAAGATATAACACTAGTCTAGACCCAGAAAAAAAATAATAATAAATAAATAAATAAATTTGAGCATAAAAGGCCTAAAATGAAAAGCACAGTTTAAGCATTCAGGCTGAAAACAGTAATGGAAGAGGAAAATCATAAACATCAGATTAAGAATGCCTGTAGAAGTCAACGAGTGTGATATTGTAAAAAGCATACCTGATAGGAATAATGGGTGTGTAGATCAATTGATGACATGAAACAAGATTGTGAAGGATGAGTCTGAACATAGAACATAAGGACATTAATAAATTGGTTCCATGGAATTCAGAAGTATGAAAATGATCAGACACTGAATCGGAGATGCAGACAAAATTTACATATGAGAGTTACTTCATACGCAAGCAAGGACAGCCATGCACATGCACTCAGCAATTGTAGATGTGGCATACATGTAACTCAAACCATCCATGTTGCAGGCCCACTGGAGATAGGTCGTGGCTCGAAATCAGATTGATCCTGAACCTCTGATTAATGGACATTTGTTAGTTGAATTTTGGACCATTGACTATTTTTCATTTTAACCATCCATTAGATGTCCACCAATTGGCCAGTCAAAACATCAGCTCAGTGTAATTTTTGGTTTACGACCCATCTAAAGTGGGCTCCACAATTTGGACCATCACACTCTGCCAGAGTATCATTTTTCTCAGTTTTACATCATGCTAATATGCATGAACAGAGGAATGAATGCTTATCAAAACACAAGATTATCTTCCCCTTATCTTCATTCACAAATTATGAAAAGCACTTTCCACGCGTAAAACAGAGCTTACTTCCTCTCCAACTCAAAAGGAGACTGAATGGATATTGGACTAACTTTTATACATGTGATCAATAAGCAACTGGACCATGCTAGTCCAGTGCATCCATTTGATAAACATCATACTTACGTTCCTCCCCATGTTCCATGTAGTGCACAAATATGTAGCTTAGTCTGTGAATAAATGTGAGGGTTGATGAAGTTAACCGAATACTAGGTGAGACTGGCGAGTTTTCTCGATCTGGACTGAGAC
This sequence comes from Liriodendron chinense, assembly GCA_003013855.2. NCBI lineage: Eukaryota > Viridiplantae > Streptophyta > Magnoliopsida > Magnoliales > Magnoliaceae > Liriodendron > Liriodendron chinense. Next base: position 417,546 of record ML058530.1, read on the forward strand.
ATAAGTGTAATTTGATTTTTTTTCTATACCTATGAAAAGCTTAGGTAATACAAGTCTTTATGACTCTGCCTGAATCCATCTTTTTTTTTTTTTTTTTTTTTTTTAACTGATGATAAATTTATTAAAAAAGAGGGCTGCAGCCAAGAAAACACCGCAAATGACAATTACAACTCAACCCAAAGCTCAGGAAACTGCTTAACAAACTTAGACACATACACCCATTCCTAGACTAGACATTTTGCCTTACGAAATATCGATTGTACCAGTCGATGCTTTTTTTCTGAAACATCGATCGTTTCTTTCCCCGCTAGCATGGACATGCCAAACGTATTTCCCTACCCTTCCTTTTCCTCCCCCGTGCCATGCTTCAAAAAACCTATCGGTTGAGCCAAGAATCACCCAATCCACCCCGACCAAGCTGAAAAACCCCTCCCACATTTTACCCGCATAGGAACAATGGAGGAAAAGATGGTCCACCGATTCCACATTTTGAAAACACATGACACGACATTCGGAAGGATCATCTTTCTTTTTTGAAGATTATCTATTGTAAGCACCTTCTTACAACCCACTAACCATGTGAACACCGCCACCTTCGGAGAAGGACCATAATGCCATATGTACAAGGTTGGACTAAGATCTTCTGCCCAAACACCACCAATCAACACCTTATAGAATGATTTGACCGAAAATTTTCCGGACTTGTCATGCAACCAATTCTGAGAATCCTTTCCTGCAAGCCTCGGCCGAACTGTAGATAGCAAAGCAAGCAAGTTGGAGAGCTTAACAATCTCTTCGTCGTACAAATGCCTTCTACATGGGGGAGCCCAAGCAACTTGGTCACCTTGGATCGAAAAACACTAATTGACCGTTGTTTCTCTGAACACCGCAATATTCGCTAATCTTGGAAACAGATCCTAAGTTTTTTATTTCCAACCCAAATATCCTCCCAAAACCTTATGCCCTTTCCATCTCCCAACTCAAACCTACTCCTTCCTATACCTTTGTATCCAGAGCTGCCACCATATGCCAAATATATGAAGCCCTATATAAAGATGACACTCTAGTTCGTCTATCTGAAGAATCAACCCCATATTTCTTACCTATCACCTCCCTCCACAAGGAGCCCCTCTCATTTGCAAATCTCGACACCCACTTGTATAGGAGGGCCGAATTCTTGGTCTCCAGACTCTTAAGACCAGCTCCCCCTTGTTCCCATGGCTTGCAAACATCCTCCCTCTTCATTAAATGAAATTTGTGTTTGCCTTCTGCCCCTTGCCATAAGAAATCTCTTCTCAGGTTTCAAATCTATTGAGCACTAATTTCGGGCATTTGAAAAGTGACATGTAATACACCTGAAGGTTTGACATTAATGCCTTAATGAGATTTAACTTCCCTCCCAAGGACAAGAGCCTTTGTTGCCAAAGCACTAGTTTGCTTTTGAATCTCTCCACTACCTTGTCCCATAAATGTTTCGATGGTCTCCGGTCTGCCTATACATAACGGGAGACCAAGGTCTGTGGTGGGGAAAGAGCCTTCACTACAGCCAAACATTCTGGGAGGAGATTTGACTTACACCTTCAGAATCCCCACCCCCAATAATTCACTTTTAGATATGTTCACCTTCAAGCCTAAGACTGCTTTGAAGCTAAGAATAATTGCCCGGAGAATGCTAACTTTGGATGGGTCAGGTTCACAAATTGATAATTTATCGTCTACAAACTGAAGATGCGTAACCTGAAAATCGGAATTATCCACCCCAAAGCCTTTTATTAGATTTACACCTACTCCTTTTTTAATCATTCTACTCAATGCCTCCATGACCACTACGAATAAATAGGGAGATATTGGATCCCCTTGCCTTAAACGTCTAGAAGCATGAAAGAAACCATTCGCCAAGCCATTGACCAATACCAAGAATTTGGTGGAGAAGATACACTCCTTGATCCACATCCTCCACTTCTAGCTGCAACCCATCCTTCTTAGCACATAATCCAAGAAATCCCAGTCGACATGGTTGTAATCTTTTTCGATGTCCAATTTGCAAGCAACCCCTTTCAACCCTCTTCTACTATAAGAATCAATGCATTCTTGCGCCACCAAAGCCAAGTCCACTATTTACCTCTCTTTCACAAATGCACCTTGCACTAATGATGTAGCATCCCCAATCACCACCCTAAATCCCGAAGCTAAGATTTTAGCCAACATTTTTTATGGGCTTCTGACGTAGGATGCCCTAATTATGATGCATGCTCATGAACATAATTAGACAACGGAAAATAAAAGAAATAAACAATCTAAAATTCAAAATCACTCATCATAAATTAAGAAAATTTACAAGGAGCTTGCAATGGATCGGGCCAACCATCACAACCACGAAGTTTGAGTTTCAAGTATAGCTAAGGTTGGATCCGGCAAGGGATAAGACCTCCCAATCTTGCATGGCCATACCCAATCGATCAATGAAGATCACTAGTCCGAAGAATCAGGAAGTTCTCGGATTAGGGATCTGAGAATTTGAAGATTAAGGGTTTAGGTCGCTTCTCAAAGTTTGATCGAAGAAGGATTAGTAAAACTAGAACTAGGAAGAAGAAAGATAATTACCTTGAAGAATTTGGAGGGGCACAAGAAGAAGTTAGAAGAAGAAGATCAAGGAAAGAGAAGAAGCACCATGAGAAAGAGAGGAGGGAGAGGCCACCAAAGAGGTATGCTTTTTCATTAATAATCAACTAATCTCAGTTGTTAGGGCTTAGCCCACTTAAATAAGCAATAAGAAAACATAAAAGTACCAAAATACCCCTAAAAATTAAGTAAAAAACAAGTAAAAAAAAACAATTCGCAGGGTGGTCGGGTGCCCGGTGACCAATTTGGTCGAGGCGCCCGACGAGGACCAAAAACGTCCAGCAAGCAAATCTTCAAAGTCGGAGAATTCCGGGCACCCGATGACCAATTTGGCCGGGCGCTCGACGACCTTTAGTCGGGTCTTCTTCCATCCTACACACATATCGTCTATGTGCCAAATCACGTGTAATCACGTGCGTAGGGTCTTCAATGCTCCTCAATTATCACCTAACCACAAGAAAGAAGCTTGTGGTGTGCGCCCTTTTCGCTGGTAGACTTTAAATGTTCTTGTATCCTCATCAATTCCCCTTGGTGAGAAAAACTCGACTCCGATGAGTTAAAACTCTTGTGGCGCTCTAGTAAATCTGGATCGACGGTCTGCAATTCAACTTCAGTCAACCATGTAGATTATAACGGTGGTTTATTCTTCCACTTGACAAGGTATCTTTGGAAACCTCCGTCTCTCGTAGATACTATCTCCTCATCCAAGATTTCCTCAATTTCTTTTTTATGGACAATAGGTGGAGGAAGGGGTGGAAGGGGTTGTGAAGCAAAATCAGAAAAGGGCCATGAGAGAGATGATGGATCAACGATGGGATTGTGGGAATGGACTAGATCTTCCACATTAAAAGTTGGGTGAATGCCCATTTCAGGTGGGAGGTCAATCCGATACGCGTTAGGCCCAACCTTTTGCAATATCTTGAATGGTCTAGCACTACTCGCTTGTAACTTCTTAGTGGAATCTTGTGAGAACCGCTCAGGCCTTATTCTCACCATTACATAGTTTCCTTCCTGAAATTCTTGCAATCTACGATGAGAATCAGCAGAAATTTTATAATCATCATTACTCTTATTTATCTGTTGTCTAATATGTGTATGCAGATCATGGATATAGCGTGCAAATGCATCGGCTGATTCAGAAGACCTTTGGGTAACAGACATGGGTAAGAGATCTATGGGCATTATAAGTTTATAACCACTTATAATCTCAAAAGGACTCAACCCTGTAAATCTATTAACGGACCCGTTATAAGCAAATTCAGCAATTGGTAAAATTAGGTCCCAAGTTTTAATATGTTCCCCCACTAGACAACGTAGAAGATTTCCAAGACTTCGATTTACCACCTCCGTTTGCCCATCTCTTTGAGGGTGGTAGGCAATAGAAAATTGTAAACGAGTACCCACAATGTGCCATAGTGTCTTCCTAAAAATAACCGATAAATCTGACATCACGGTCAGACACTATGGTCTTAGGCAATCCATGGAGACGCACCACACCATCAAAAAAGATACGAGTAATATGAGACGCATCTGACGTTTTAGAACATGGGAGAAAATGCGCCATTTTGGAGAAACGGTCCACAACGACAAAAAATGGAATCAGTGCTTTTTTATTGTCTTGGGAAGTCCCAGCATGAAATCCATACTAATGTCTTGCCACGGAGCATGTGGCACTGGCAATGGCGTATATGGCCTAGTGTTTTGCTTGCGTTGCTTTGCCAGCTGACATGTACGACACCGCCCTAAAACTTTGGCTACGTCTCGCTTGAGACTTGGCCAATAGAAATGATCCTCTACAAGGGCAATTGTCTTATCACGACCAAAGTGGCCAGCTATCCCTCCTGAATGAAGCTCCCAGACGAGGAATTCACGAAGGAACATACGGGGAATACAGAGTCAGTCTCCTTTAAAAAGGAAACCATCTTTAAGCACATAATCACCCGTACTACGCTAATCACTAGAGAGTGACGCATAAGTACCCCCAAAATCAGGACGTGGGGTATTAATCTCTCAATTGCTCAAACCCAACTACTTCTATACTCAAGAATTGAGCAACGTCAGTCTTCTACTAAGGGCATCCGCTGGTTTATTTTAGACCCCAGCCTTATATTTTAGGACGAACGAATATTCCTAAAGAAACGCTACCCACTTAGCATGCCTTGGGTTGAGTTTCTTCTGAGAATGTAAATATCTCAAGGCCTCATGATCAGAAAACAAGACAAATTCTTGCGGTAGGAGATAGTGACGCCAATGTCTCAGGGATTGCACTACTGCGTAGAACTCTTTATCATAGGTGGAGTACTTCTGTTTTGCTTCATTCAATTTCCCACTGAAATAGGCTACTGAGTGGCCCTCCTGGCTCAACACTCTACCTATACCAACACCAAACGCATCACACGCCACCTCAAAGACTTTAGAAAAGTCAGGTAGACGCATGACAGGAGCTTCTACCATTTTGCCCTTAATTTCCTTAAAAGCCTTGACTGCGGCTTTAGACCACATGAACTCTCTCTTTTTCATGCATTCAGTAATGGGAACCATAATCGTGCTAAATCCTGTAATGAACCGACGATAAAAAGTTGCTAAGCCGTGAAAGCTTCGCACCTCATAAATGCTCCTCAATTCAGGCCACTCAACTATGGCCCTGACCTTTTCAGGGTCTGCGCGCATTCCTTCTGAAGACACTATAAATCCTAAGAACACGACTTGACTAGACATGAATGCTACATTTTATAAGATTAGCATATAACTTTTCATTCCTAAGGACGCTACAGACCTGCTTCAGATGTTCAAGGTGTGATTCCTTAGTGGTACTGTAAATAAGAATGTCATTAAAGTACACCACAAGGAATTTTCCCATGAACAGCCTCAAGACTTGTGTCATCACCCGCATAAAAGTACTAGGCGCATTAGTCAAGCCAAAGGGCATGACCATCCATTCGTACAACCCATCTTTGGTTTTGAACGCCGTTTTTCACTCATCTCCTGGGCGTATGCAGATTTGGTGATATCCACTCTTGAGATCAATTTTGGAGAATATGGTGGACCTTGCCATCATGTCAAGCATATCATCAAGTCTAGGTATGGGAAACCTATACTTGACGGTAATTTTGTTTATGGCACGGCTGTCCACACACATGCGCCACATGCCGTCTTTCTTTGGTGTCAACAATGCTGGCACAGGCACACAGGCTTATACTCTCTTGAATAAAACCCTTTTGCAGAAAGCTCATCAATTTGCCTTTTCAACTCTGCATGTTCTGCAGGGTTCATCCTGTAGTGAGGAAGGTTCAGTAGAGTCGACCCTGGGACGAGGTCAATGGCATGCTGAATGTCCCTCATAGATGGTAACTCGTTCAGTAAATCTTCAGGAAACACGTCACTGTATTCCTTTAGAACCGACGTTACCTCATAGGGGTAACTCTGATGGAACCTCAGGTGTAATCTCTTTTGCCACAAGGGCATACACCATGGAATCTTCCTTAGTCTCTTTCTCAAACTCTCTCGCATTGATTATGTGAAGAGACTTAGGAGTGGATTTCCTCACTTCCTTAGACTCACTCGCCTTCTCATCCTTCTTCTTCCCTAGTGTGCTTTCAGGTGGCATAGGATTAAGTTTGATCTTTTTACCATTATACATGAAGGTACACTGCATTCGAACAGCCAAAGATCGTGATGTCATTGTTGAATAGCCACGGTCTACCTACAATAATATGTCTAACATCTATAAGTATCACATCACACCATAAGGACTCCCTGTATGACCCAAACTCGATAGGAACTAAGCACTGATAGGGTGACAGGAAGAGATGTTTTATCAACCCAAGAAACTTTGTATGGGTCAGGATGAGGTATGGATTTCAACTTCAAACGATCTAAGGTGTTAGCGGAAATCACATTCTGACAACTTCCACTGTCCACTATCACCTTACAATTTTTCTCTCCACACTTGGCAAGAGTATAAAAGATAGTGTTTCGACGCCAATCAACACTACTCCTAGACTGAGATAGCACACGCTTGATTACTGCAAGCGTTGTTTCATCGCTTAATTCGTCTTCATCAGTAAGAGCCTCCTTCAGGGTGATATTCTACTTCATAATCACCCTTGGTCATCAACACCCTCGTGGGACTCGCCTACAAATAAGGCTTTTCCACGGTTCTTCATGGGACACTGATTGGACATGTGACCGATATTCCCTGCATTCGTAGCACCTCACTTGGCTACCCCCACAAGGACCGGCACCAAGAACCCCTTTGCCCTTGTCCTCCCTAGGCCTAGGCGGAACAGTCGCCTGCACTCTAGGTTGACTACCAACGTTAGGTCTAGTTCCCCTGGGAACCAAATCTAGCATTAGAGTCTAAGGACTCAAAACAGTCTAATGACAGGAGCTTTCAGGTATTACTCTAGTTCCTGCACAACTTGATATGTTTCATCCAAGTCCGTTAAGGGCCGAGTCGTAAGCTCACGCGGAAGATCTGCTCGAAGGCTCGTCTTGAAACTGCAAGAGCATTACTAGAGGATCCTCATGGATATCACATCGCATCATCAATTCCTCAAATTTGACGATGTAGTCAGTGATGGACATTGACCCTTGGCGTAAGATTGTCACTGGTCAAGGAGCTTTTGTCGGTATGAGAGAGGAAGATATTTCTCCTTCAACTTCACTTTCATCTCATACCAATCTATGATAGGGGCTCTACCAAATCTTTTTATCTTTCGCTCAGTGTTAGTCCAAAACAACTTGGTCTGGCCCACAAGTTTCATCTTTACAAACTGCATTTGACGATTTTCTGACATGCCATACCACTTAAAGTAGTGGTCCATGTCAGCAACCCAGTCAAGGAATGCATTGGGATCCAGACGCCCATCAAAACTCAGGGCCTCCACTCTCACATTCTTCATCGCACGTTCATCTGGATCGTAATGGTCTTGATGATCATGTGTGGCTTATGCCTCTCGCACAACACCACGACCGGTTCCACGATCTCTACCACTATCGTCTCCACGTGCGAGAGCGCGTTTTTCAATGATCCCTCTCACTTGGGAGTGCGCATCATCCCCAACAGCGGGGTTCTCCCTTTGGGATGCCTCTAACTGCTCGACCTTAGTCATGGTGGTGGTGAGTTGGTTATCTAGGCAAGTGAAACTCACTGCTTTTGACTCATTTCTAAAGCAATTATCTTTTGTATCAATTGAGCAAGTTGCTCAGATAACTGCTCGTTGTTCATGGTGGGTTGAAGTCCGAAACCTCTACCTCTTCTCGTGGACATACAAGTAAAACTTGAACCAAATTCTACCCAACTTGACCACTATGGATATGCAACTCACAAGATGAATGCGATGAATGTAAACTATGATGAACGGACAATTAATGAATTAAAACAGGAAACTACTCAAATCTGAAAATTTTCCAAAGTAAGAAACTTTCTAAAATTAGAAAGTTTCTAAAATTTGAAGCTTTCTAAATCTGGGACTTTCCTAAAACAGTCCTTAAAAAAAATCAAAACCCTAATTTGATAACTCGATCTAGACAAAACCATGCAAGCCTATTCTCTGATACCAAATTTGACGTAGGATGCCCTAATTATGATGCATGCTCATGAACATAATTAGACAGTGGAAAATAAAAGAAATAAATAATCTAAAATTCAGAATCACTCATCATAAATTAAGAAATTTCACAAGGAGCTTGCAATGGATCGGGCCAACCGTCACAACCACGAAGTTTGAGTTTCAAGTATAGCTAGGGTTGAATCCGGCGAGGGATAGGACCTCCCGATCTTGCATGGCCATACCCAATCAAGCAATGAAGATCACTAGTTCTAAGAATTAGGAAATTCTCGGATTAAGGATTTGAGAATTTGAAGATTTAGGGTTTAGGTCGATTCTCAAAGTTTGATCGAAGAAGGATTAGTAAAACTAGAACTAGAAAGATGAAAGATAATTACCTTGAAGAATTTGGAGGGCACAAGAAGAAGTTAGAAGAAGAAGATCAAGGAAAGAGAAAAAGCACCATGAGAAATAGAGGAGGAGAAGGCCACCAAAGAGGTTTGCTTTTTCATTAATAATCAACTAATCTCTTTGTTAGGGCTTAGCCCACTTAAATAAGCAATAAGAAAACATAAAAAGTATCAAAATACCCCTAAAAATTAAGTAAAAAACAAGTTAAAAAAAAAAAAAACAGTTCGCGCGGTGGTCGGGCGCTCGGTGACCAATTTGGTCGGGCACCCGACGAGGACCAAAAACGTCCAGCAAGCAAATCTTCAAAATCGGAGAATTTCAGGGCGCCCGGTGACCAATTTTGTCAAGCGCCTGATGACCTTCAGTCGGGTCTTCTTCCATCCTACACACATGTCGTCTATGTGCCAAATCACGTGCAATCACGTGCTTAGGGTCTTCAATACTCCTCAATTATCGCCTAACCACAAGGAAGAAGCTTGTGATGTGCGCCTTCTTCGCTGGTAGACTTTAAATGTTCTTGTGTCCTCATCTGCTTCCCAAGAGACTAATAGGCCTGAATTCATCTTTAAAGCCAACCTTTATGTAAGCCCATAAAGGATTCAGTAGACCATGTCTTAGTTTAGTCAGTATCCTCAACAATTCAAATTCAAGTTTTTATGGCTTAACCGAGACCATCTTTAAAGCCGAACTTCATTCAAGTCCTTAAAGGATCCAATAGACCATGTCTCAGTTTAGCGTAATGAATGAGCATTTTCACACCAGGCTCAAGTGGGGCGGCCTATGTGAAGCGAGAGCACACTCGGGGTGGGCAGTCCGTGTGAGGCGGGACCCATGTGAAGTGGGGCCCACGAAGGAGGGTTCGGCCGAGGGCCTGACCTGTGTGAAGCAGGCCTGACTTGGGCTATTAGATAAAAGGATTAATTCGCCACGCTCTATCAGTTCGAGCTTTTAGAGCAAGTGGTTAGTTGTCCTGCGTCAAAAGTGGTATTAGAGCGTGAGGTCTCGTGTTCGAGACTCCCCACCGGGGGTGATTAATGTAGAGGCATTTTCACATTGGACTCGAGTGGGGCGGCTTATGTGAAGCGGGAGCACATTTGGGGTGGGCGGTCCATATGAAGCAGATGGCCCATGTGAGGCGGGCGACGTGTGAGGCAAGACTCATGTGAAGTGGGGCCCACAAAGGAGGGTTCGACCGAGGGCCTGACCTATGTGAAGCAAGCCTGACTTGGGCTATGAGATAAAGGGATTAATTCACCACGCTCTATCGGTTCGAGCTTTTAGAGCAAGTGGTTAGTTGTCCTACGTCATAGCGACTATGCTCAAAATCAAGTTTCAAGTTCTAAACCTTTCTCGTGAGTAGTTTTATCCCTTGGAAGTTCTCTTGAACATCAAAGAGTTGTTTTCTCCATGGACATTGTCTCCAACGAGCATGCTTTGCGTGGCATCCAAAAAATAAGAGACATGTTAAGAAAAGAATTTGTAGATAAAGCAGAGCATTTGGGATGAAAAAAACCAATTCGCTAGTTAGATCTAAAGACCAAAAAATGAAAAAAGAAAAGATACACTAAGCAAAGAATGTGGAGAAGAGGGGGCGTTTAGCTGAAATGAGACAAGTATCACATTTGAATTATTGACGAAGTGACACGTCAAAAGAAGAAGATCGAACAAAGGAAACCAACAACACCTCCAAAACCTTTCAAAAAAAGAAATGAAATTTTCAAAGTATGTCAGCGTCCAGAAAAGGTATGGAAAGTACGGAAACTACAAATATGGTTACCATGTCTCGAGTTTAAGAGCCATCAAAGAATTGGAAAGGTTATACCCACTTATGGAAATAACATGTGGCCACAGATGCTAAAAAAAAGTACCAACTTGACATCCCAGAAAATAGGAACAAATAGGAGATTGGAAACACAAACATCTGCACAATATATTGGCAACTGAAGAAGAAAAATTCAATGCAAGATGCCTGCTATATAGTTGCACAAAGCATGAAGCAAAGCGGTAACAAATTCGGGTGTGGGGGCAGGGAATCATCTCTTTCAAAATGTAAACAAGTATAAATAGGTAGGAAGAGGGAACATGAATGGGAGCAAAATTTCGAAGAGGGGATTCAAAGCGGAAGCAGCACCTAAGTAGAAGGATCCTGCAACTAATGTCTGCTAAGTTTCAAGAATGTGAGGTAACTGATGAATTAAACATGAATAATGGTGTTCTTCCTGTGTCCTCGAAACTCTGTCACTAAGTGAAAGGATTACTAACCCCAAGAAAGATTATGAACTTTTAGGAATGGTAATAATGGAGGATACAGTGAGCGAAAGATACTAGACTCAAAGTCCACAGCCATGAAAAGCTAACTTCCAGAGGCCTGCCATAGCATCATTTCCAGGCTACATAGAACCTTAGACCTTTCACCTATACCCACAAATGCTGACCCCATATATCTGAAACCACCTAGCAGAACAGCCACACCCAGCCCAAATACCCTGTTGCAAACACGGTACCCACCTGCAGGCACCTTTTATACCTAGGAAACCACTGCAGGACAAGATGTATGAGGTGACAAACACCTGGCCAGGCCGGGACAGATGGTCGTTATTAAATCGTCGCATTCAATGCAATCCAAAGCGCCTTCGAGCAACTGGTTTAAAAGCACAAGCACGCATACAGCCCAACCGACAATCCCAAACTCAATTGCACACTGCTTCACAAACTTATGTTGTGAGCTCAAACCCAATCTCATATGTGAAATGCAACAAGCAGTTGAATTTATAAAGTTAGCACAAATGTATAAGTTACATCTTTTTTCTTTTCTTTATGACAAGTCAGCACATACTAATATGGGACCTGTAATATAGCATTGCATTTTTCATTTTTGTGTCACCATTGTGTCTGGAATGTCTTCTGAACTCATTTTTAAGAAGGGGGGAAAAAATCGTGCAGGAAAGAAGTAATTCACACTTGATCAAGGCCATGCTTAGAAGCTATATAATTTAACCTACATGTTACGTGTGGTTGTTCCATCAGAAAATACACAAGTACACCCAAGAAAATTAGCCATGTGAAATGACAACACATTTTAAACTATTAGAAAATAACCTCATGTGTGTGTGTGTGTGTGTGTGTGTGTGTGTGTGTGTGTGTGTGTGTGTATATACAGGGCAAAGTCATGGCCACAACAATAAATACTTACATGAATCCACCCAAGGGGGAAAAGAGATTGCTTATCCTGAACATCAAAAATTTCCTCTTCATTCATGGTTTGACACTGATGAGCAATAATATTAATAAAAGAACAAATGTCAGATTCCCAAAAAATTAAAAAAAATAATAATAATAAAAGAGGAATAACAGCGTCTTACTGAATCAGATGTTGACTCCTGCTTTGGGATGATGAGAGCTGTCACATTAAATTTTCTATTTTTCTGCAAAGCAAATGGCAGTTAAATTGATATTTTTCCAGAGAGGATGTAATTAAACACAGTGCTGGCTTTTTTTTTTTTTTGTGGGGGGGGGGGGGGGGGGGGGGGTACTTACAAGTGAGCCTGCAAGAACACCGCAGGTTTCTAAATTCCTTTCAGTGTTTGACCTAGCCAGCCTCATGAAGCTGTCCATCATTTGAGTTGACTGCAGAGATAATATAAGAATAATTGGTATGGTAAAAACCCAGGAAAACCTATAAAGAAGCATATAAGAAACTACACAGTAAGAAAAGAAAGAAGCTCATTTCCTACAATTAAATCTTTCTGGATAAAATGCACTAGGTAAACAGAAGCAATTGCACTCAGCGCTGGATCAAAAGAGGCTACAGAATCTCACCACATGCAACTGCAGAGGTGATTCAGATTGGATAAGCTCATCCTGAAAGGACTTTGCTGGTCCATTTAAAACTTCAGATGAAGTAACAGGGACCAAATCTTGTATATCTGCTAGTACAGGTGGAGGAGTAGGCTGTCTGATAATATCCATCTGAATAGGAGATTCTACAATGTTCGAGGTAGCCATTGAAGAAGGTTGCTCGGCATGTACAGACCATCTACCATCATCCAGGGAAAGGACGGATTCAATTGTAGATCTTTCAGGCTCTGATTTATCACCAGCTTTTAGAACCTCAGCTCCATCTTCGGTAGGTTGAACCAAGCTGTTTGTCATGTAAAATGAAAGGTGAACTAGATTCATCACCATAACTGAAAGACTTGAGAACGACGTCAAAAGAATGAGCAAAAGAGGCATTGCCTTTCTTTAGCCATGAGCCTAAATTAAAAAGTTGAAAGATAGTGTTCATGAAATACATAAAATATAAAATTAATAATTAAAAAAAAAAAAAAAAGCAAACCTTGGGATCTCTATTGGAGTTAAGTCTAAATTGCGTGGATATTGGACCTACATCGACAAGCAACATGTCAGCATTGTTTATGAGTACAGCTGAACAAAAAGTAGTGGATGGATTAGAGTTTACCCCTTTATCAATAATAGGCGGTTTCCACTGCCCTCGAAGCCCATTTGGACCTAAAATAGAGTGTCTCGATAATGTCTCCTCCTTCGGAAGCGGGATACTTAGGGATCTGTACAATATCAGGCAGAATGCAACCAGTTTAATGAATAAAACTTAAACACGATGTAGTATAACATCACAAATAAACTGACTTGATATTTATTTTCCAAGTTTACTCACTGAGAATTCAGCATAAAGGAAAACACAACGAAAAATAAACATTGGGAATTAATACAGAACTCCAGAAAACACACCAGATAACCAGAATCTGGTTAACAATGAACAACATATTTTCCATTTTAAGTATAATTACTTCCATCAGATTTTGAAAATGATCTTTCTCATCTCTCTCTCTCTCAAAAAAAAAAAAAAAGATCATTATCCTTCGTTCTTTTCAGAGAGAAAAATGGCATGATATAACAGCTTTGGGTGGAACTATTGACTGCTCTACCAAAGGGCACATTTTGCTCCTGCATTGGTTCATAGCTTTTGGTCAAGATGACTTCCAGGCTAAATTCTGTTAGCATTCTGTTACTCAATATGGAAGGATTCACCCAACTACAAGATGTTCAGCATTAATGGCACTATACTTGAGTTTACATGATAATGAACTGTAACTTAAGGGAATTTTGACTTTGTGTCAAGCTTTGTGTGGGACTATGGTAACATTACTTGTACATCTCTACTCCAGCATGTTAATTACCTTTTTAAGCACACTTCATTTATTTCTGCCTGAACTTTAATTTCACTAATCTATAGCATATTGTAGTGTATTTTTTGAAGAAAAATTCTGATCAAAGTTGATAGCTTTCTCTAAGTTTGTTGATCATATAATGAATGATGTATGGTAGTTATTATATGATGTATGGTAGTTATTAATGTAATAAGATCATGGTATTCAAAATTGGTTACTTAATGCCCGTAAGAGTAATTGTGGGAACCATTTCACGGTACAGGATTGTAAAGGCCATTCTGGAGAACAAAAAAGGGCCCATAACAGACCTCTAACAGCCATAATGGGCCCATAACGGTCCGATATGGGGTCATACAATTTCAGCCCTTAGAAAAACTTTTGACTACTACAAGGCCGTAATGGCCCTTTTGGCCCGTATCGTTACGGCCACCGTTACCATTATTGAATACCTTGAATAAGATAAGCTGCATGTTTTATGTTGTTTTCTATAATTAGCATCAGTTCCTCTTTCTATTTTATCATTTTCTTATATAACTTATCTTTCTTACCCTAGAACTTTTTCAATACTTATTCAGGATTTTGTAACTACTTGCTACAGTTTCCAGATTTGATAAGCCCCATTTATAATTAAAGAGTAGAAGAAACATAGTATACACAATCACAAAAGTTGAATGAAATTTTGTAATGCAGACTTTATAATAGGACACTTACAATTTGCGGAATTGGTCCTCTACTGCTGGCAACTGTGACAATTTATCTCGCTGAATCCATGGACCCTGGGATGTACCATCTCGTCCGACAAATTGGTTTACCTATAAGAGGAACAGACCATAATTTACATGAGAATAGAAGCATAAACTAGAATACCGATTCAGTGCATGTGGGCCTGACCTATATGGAAGGCTGGGATAGATTAGGGCACTCGACACTGCAGGGCTGCACATGTGTCTAGCACTTGTCCGGTTTGAATTCAAAATTTGGCAGGAATTATGAGGATATTTTGAACTGTGTAGATTTAGTTGGAACCTTGGGCGACTAATCACAAGATTAGCAATACCCAGTGTTTTAAATAGCTTACCATATGCAGCATGCAGCTTAGCCTTAATGCTACATTGCTTAGGAAAATAGCTTAAGTCGCATTACATATGCTACACACCAATTTATATACACTACACACTACATAGCCTACGCTATACGCTTCAGAGCTTACACTACAAGTTATTTTTCACTAAAACAAAAATCAAATTAATGTTTTCAATGAATTGTTAAATTTTTCTATTTTTCAATAAAAATTAGTTTAGCTTTTCAGCGATTTTAGTAAAATAATAAAAGTAACATAAGCAACTAGTTTGTTGCTCTTTCTTTATCTTTATAGTTAATCTTTGCCCCTTTTTCCTATTATTTTAGATTGTGATTGGTTGCAACAGATATCATGAAATTTCATTATTAGTCTGTCTTGGTGCAAAATATCATGAAATTTCATGATATTTGGTGCAACCTTAATTAAAAGAACGAATGTAGCTTATGCTAACATTATGTGGCTTGCACCTCAGGCTTCAGAGGAATGAATGCTATGCTACACGCTATTTTCTATTTAAAACATTAGTTGCACCTAATCAAGATTAGTTAGAAAGTTTGTTGGAGTTTGTTACAAGGTTGTTGCGTAGTTGTAAGGATTAATATAAATACTTGTTTTGAAGATTGTAAAAGGACTTTTGGTTGAATTTTAATGAAATTTCTTTTCTTGGAGCAAGGGGCTTGAGAGACCTTCTTGAATATGGTGGGTGTTTGGATTGTAATTTGCAATCCAAATACTTTCCAAATTCCCTTGAATTCCCTTCCCCTCTCCTTCTCTTGTTTTCTTTAGGATCAAAGACCGGAGTTCGTCGATCCATCAATCCTGTACGTCATCAGCTTGGTATAAAAGCAAGGGTTTCGGCGAAAACCCTGTCGTAGCTGCTTGATCTCCACATGAGTCTTTGAGGGGGAAGTGCCATCACAGTGGAGTGCTAGACGTAGACAAACGTGACATTGAATGGAATTGGCATAGGGAAGGTGTTTATAGCAGCACCTTTGGAGGTTGAAGCTTTTGAAAGCCAATTTGAGGAGAATGGAGGAGGTCATGATGGCGCAACGTGGAGTCCATGGACGCAGAATGAAGAACTGATGATCGATTTCAAGGATGAGGAGATTTTGAAAGACTAAGAAGGCAAGTGGTAGATCTATCCCAGAACCTTACACAGAAGAAACCCTGATGTGTAACGTCGTCAACAAGCCAGATTCATCAGATGACTCCAAGGGTTCTTCTTGTCATACAGTGGTACGGGTCCTTTGCATGAGGTCTACAAGCACAAGCATCGTTTAAGAGGATTCCAGGTGGAAGAGAAACGCGACAATCTTAGAATAGAGATCGAGATACCCGAGTTCCATGGCGATTCACATGCGAAAGATTTTGCCGATTGGATCAATACCCGAGATGATCTTTGATTTCTACAAGATTCCAAAAGTCAAGCAGGTGAAGCTTGTTGCAATTTGATTGAAGGGACAAGCCTCGGCGTGGTGGGAGCAAATGCATCAAATGTGCACATGTCAAGTTCAAGTGCACAAGATGAAATGTCTCCTACATGAGACATTCCTACCATTCAACCATGGCTGAATGATGTATCAATAACTCCAAGGCTTACAACGAGGAGATTGGAGTGCAGTGATCTATATTGACAAGTCTCAACCATACTGTGGCTCGGTTAGGGCTCTACGAGACTGACAAACAACTCCTTTCATGTTATATCGGCAGGATGTGGCCATCCATTCAAGATAAGATGATGATGCAACCTTTGTGGATGGTTCATGAAGCATTTTGTTGAACCTCGATTCGGGAGGCAAGGCTACCTTGGTGAGGTGCAAGAAAACACCTGCCGAGAGGTTTCCTTCCGAACCTCCACAACGGCATCAACTCCGTGGTTGATTACACTTCAAGATCTCATCCCACAACTATGGAAACCTCTCAACACTACCATGGGTGGTTAGAGAGCACCACCAACTCCTGAAGAGAATGTTGAGCCATGACCTCTCAAGTGCTTCTAGTGCAGCAAATCAAGGCATCAAGCAGCTGGGTCTCCATTCATGGCTCAGTGGTAGACGCACAAGAGTTTCAACACAGACACCAGGGATCGAGTGCCCATGTGGTGTGAGTAGGTGTGTGGGTGGTTTTGGAAGGGGGAGGGGGGGGATTGTTACTCTAGCAACTCATGATGCAAACGAGATGGATGACAACCAGGAGATTGATGGCAACCCGATCTACAACTACAACGACAACAACGCCGATGACAAGATTGTATATGGTGATGATGGGGAGGCATTGGTGCTTCGGAAAATCTAATCCCAAAGAATACTGATATAAAGGATTGGTGTCACTTTAATATTTTCTGGACGATTTGCACCATCAACAGCAAGGTGCGCAAGCTAATCACTGATGAAGTTACGAGAACATTGTTCCTCATGAAGCCTTGGAGAAGCTACGCTTGCCAACATAGCGACATCTAACTCCCTACGAACTCTTGTGAATTAGCAAGGACAATCGAGTAAACATCACTAAACGATATTTTGTTTCTTTTTCAATTGGCAAAAGGCAAGAAGCATGTGGATAGTGTATGTTGTGATGTGGTGCCGATGGATGCATGCATTGTTGTCATATGCGACTGCATATGCGCATATCTTTATACAGATCGCATATGCGATCAAGCCACATATGCGATCGCATATGTGGCATATGCAAAAATATGCGATCACATACAACATATGAGATCGCATATTGGCCATCGCACATTAAATTTTGTATTTTTATTTTTTGTAAAAAAATAACTTTTTGCCTATAAAAAGGCTTCCAATCCTCCTCCATTTGCAATATTCTCACCCCAAAACTCTCTTACTCTTACATTTCTTAATTCCAAGTGGTCTCTCTCTCTCTCTCTCTCTCTCTCTCTCTCTCTCTCTCTCTCTCTCTCTCTCCCCCTACATTCCCTCTCTTGGAAGTTGGAAGATCAAAATTCAAGCACTTCCAAGTTTTAAGGAAGATAGCTTGTTGATTTTCTACAATAATAAATAAAAAGCTTGTTGATTTTGTTGTTACTTCTTACTTATTAACTATATTATTGAATGTTGATGACTTGATGTTTATGTCATTGTTTATTTGATTTTATTTATCTCAAATGTATTTTAAATTTGAAAAAAAAGTTATATGTTAACTTAGGAAAGTTCTCCTTAGTTTCTTATATTTTTTACATTTTTTTTATTTTTCCCTATTTTTTTATTTTTTTATTTTTCAAAAAAAAAAATATGTGGTCGCATATGCGATTGTGCGATCACATATGTGCATAGGTATATGCGATCGCACATGATCGCATATGCGATTCGACGACATTGGATGCATGTCACCTCCTAATGGGAAGAACATGGCAATTTGAGTGTGGTGCCATCCATGAAGGTAAAATGAAAACCTACACCTTTTACAAGGACAATGCTAAAGATCATTTTGCGCCTGATGTGGGAAGAAGTTCCTCCCAAGCCTTTCAAAGGGGAGAGTGAGAACCTCCTCTCCATGTCATTGTCTGTGAAAGCAACACAAGAGGAGGACGAGGTGTTTGTGTTGGTGGCACATGATGTTAGCAAAGGGTCAAGTGTATTGGCTTTGATGAAGTCATTACTCAAGATTATGAGACATATCCAACATCACATTGACCTCATCCCAAGCTCTAGTTTACTGAACAAGGCGGCCTAGCAAATGAGTCCTAAAGAGCACTAGGAACTCAATCAACAAGTGCAGGAGCTACATGAGAAGGGTTATATGCAAGAAAATGTGAGTCCTTGTGTGATGCCTCCTCTCCTTACCCCGAAGAAGGACAATTCTTGGCGCATCTATGTTGATATTCACACCATTAGCAAGTTTGTCATTGAGTATCAATCTTTGATTCCACAGTTATATGACATGTTTGACCAACTTGTGGGATCTTTTCTTTCTTTTCTTTTTTTGGAAAGGTAATGTAATGCGGGGGCATTTTCACACCAGGCTCGAGTGGGGTGGCCTGTGTGACGTAAGGGCACACTCGGGGTGGGCGGCCCGTGTGAGGCGGGTGCCTAGTGTGATGCAAACTCATGTGAAGTAGGGCCCACGAAGGAGGGTTTGGCCGAGGGTCAGGCCTATGTGAAGCAGGAGCTTGGGCTATTAGATAAAGGGATTGATTCGTCACGCTCTATTAGTTCGAGCTTTTAGAGCAAGTGGTTAGTTGTCCTGCATCAAAGTGGTATTAGAGCGGGAGGTCTCGTGTTCGAGACTACTCACCGAAGGTGATTAATGCAGGGGCATTTTCACACCGAGCTCGAGTGGGGTAGCCTGTGTGAAGCAGGGCCACGGGCGGCTCGTGAGGCGGGCCCCACCCATGTGAGGTAGGTGGCTAGTGTGATGCGAACCCATGTGAAGTGGGGCCCACGAAGGAGGGTTCGGCCGAGGGCCTAGCCTGTGTGAAGCAGGAGCCTGGGCTATGAGATAAAGGGATTGATTTGCCACGCTCTATCAATTCAAGCTTTTAAAACAAGTGTTTATTTGTCCTGCGTCAAAATGGTAACAACTTGCAGGATTGATGGTGTTCTCAACTTACATGACAACAAATTCATGTTTGGCTTGGGAATTATAGAAAAACCGCTGTCAAGATGAGCAAGGGATTGTATGAGTAGCTCATCATGCCATTTGGTTTTTCAAATGCCCCAAGTATGTTCATGAGAGCAATGAACCAAGTGTTTCACCCTTCAATGGCAAGTTCGTTGTGGTTTACTTTGATGATACCTTCCTTTGAAGAACACTTGAAGCACTTGCATGCGGTATCTAATGCATTGAGGTGGGATAAGTATTAAGCGAACACCAAGAAATGTAGTTTTCTGATGGACATTGTAGTTTTCTTGGGTTACATTATGTCAATCAACGACGTAAAGGTCAATCAAAGCAAGGTGGATGCATTTGTTTCATGGCCAACGCCGAAGACTATTCATGAGGTCCATAGCATCCACAAGCTTGCTACCTTCTACCAACATTTTCTTGGGTCACATTATGTCAGTCCACAAGCTTGCTACCTTCTACCAACATTTCAACACCATATTCGGGCCACTTACTGATTGTATGAAGAGTGGAAAATTTCAATGGACGAAGACTGTGGATCGTAGTTTTTAAGTTGTGAAGCTCAAGATGACCAAAGCTCCCGTCTTAGCCATGCCCGATTATAATAAAATGTTTGAGGTGAGTTGTGATGCCTCTTGTTTTGGCATTAATGTCATGTAGGGGTAAGATAACCGGCTAGTGGCATTCTTTAGCAAGAAGCTCAACAGATCCAAGTTGAACTACTTCATTTATTAGGTCGACTTCTATGCTATTGTGTGGACCGGTCAGCATTGGAAGCATTACTTGATACAAAACGATTTTGCATTGTGTTCGGACCACAAAGCCCTCAAGTACATCAATGGTGAAAGCATGCCTAACCATCGTCATGTTAAGCGGTGGCGTTCTTGCAAGAGTAAACATTTTCTCTCAAGCTCAAAGAAGGGATACTCAATGGAGG
Source organism: Liriodendron chinense (assembly GCA_003013855.2). Taxonomy (NCBI): domain Eukaryota; kingdom Viridiplantae; phylum Streptophyta; class Magnoliopsida; order Magnoliales; family Magnoliaceae; genus Liriodendron; species Liriodendron chinense. The sequence continues at coordinate 437,925 of ML058530.1, forward strand.
CAACAACCTCAACCAAAATTTGGGGGAAAACAAGATTATCAAGATTCAGCCAGGACCATCCTTCAAAAGATAGGATATTGTAGTAAAAAAATAATACGGTCAAAGAAATTGTCTCTCTCCTCAACTTTAGGGCAAAAATATAGATCACCAGGAGTCAAAAGGAGTTGAACCTAGGGATGAAAGCCTCAAATGCTAACCACTACATCATAGGAAAATTTGGTGAAATTTTTGCTAAGCCTAGACATATGTACCAGGGGACCCATTCACCCTTGTTTGCTATTAAAGCATCCTTCATGTGGAGCCCACTGTGTAGATGGCCCCGCCTGAAACTCATTCCAATCCACTCATCAGATAGACCAGCACAGCCATGCATTTGTTTCGTAAATTGTGGCTCAACTAAGCAATGGAAATGGCTGATTTTTTTGTCAAAGGCATTTACATGGTGAGAGATCCCCTCAATGGACGGTGTAAGTGCTAAGCACAAAAAGTGAGTGCTAAGCACAGTATAGTTGTCATATTTCGTAGACACTGGTTTAGTGCATGAGGTTGTGTAGTCAAGCCAAGTTCTTTGAGAAGACAAGTCTCTACCTCAACAAACACATTAAGATAAAGACTATCGACCTCTACAACAAGATACGGCAAAGCTACGAAGATAAACCATATATGCCAAGGTAATATTGACTATACGGATGACCCTAGGTTAGGTGTTTTCGTATGACTTTTTAGTTAATAACTCCAATCTCTTTGAAAAAGTCATATTTCAAGAAATTCGGCTAACCTAACCCTATGTTCGGTCAGCCCAAGAATCTTCGGTCAAGTTTCCAGCAAGCTTGATTAAAATTTTATGGAGATGTTCGGCCAGCCCAGCCCTGTGTTCAGCCAGCCGAAAAAACTCCGGTCAAGTTTCCAGATGTGAAACATATTTTTGGACTCGGATCTCGGGTCAGCCTGACCCTGTCTTGAGCTAGCCAAACCAACACTCGGGTCAGCCGAAGTTTGAACAAATTTTTATCCCGCGAAATCTGATAGCCGTTGGGATAAAACGGTTGAATCTTAGGTCAGCCGAAGGAAATCTTAGGTCAGCCGAAAACCTAACTTTTTTGCTATAAATAGAGTTTTCTTCACTCTATTTTTCAAAAAAGAAAAAGGCATGAAAATTACTATCTTTCTGGTGATAAAGCTTTCCATTATAGTGTAGCTATTTGTTTTAAATTCCTATTTTATTTTATAGCTATCTCAGTTCTCTTCTCATTTAATTTGATTGTGTAAAGAGAAGATCATTCTCATACTAGAGATAAGAGAACTGAAATTGCAGTTTTAGAAATTCCTAGATCCATCTTATTCGAGCCGTATTGATTTATCTTCTACAACGATCGGATCACTGCATTATTGAAGCTTCATCTCTGCTAAGCTTCATTTCCTTCTACAAGAAGAACGGTAATACCTTTCTATTACTTTTAGGTTTTTGTTTGAGATATCCCGTGAAAATCTCAAATCAGGTTGTTAGTGATTAGCCTGTGAAAATCACTTAGAGTTATTGATTAGCCTATGAAAATCATTTGAGGTTTTGTTGTGATAAGCCTGTAAAAATCACAATCTCTGTATCAGGTTTTAAAGGTGAACCTGTGAAAACCTTTATATAGTGGAAAGCCAAAATTACTTGTAATTTTAGGAGTGGAGTAGGTGCAAGTTGTTTTAGCACCGAACCACTATAACTCTTTGTGTCGTGGTGATTGCTTTATTGTTTATCTGTTTATAGTGCTTGATTATTTATAAATTCTTAAATCGTAACATAAGGTTGTCCTACTTAGATTTCTAAGTGATATAAGGTTGGCCTACTTAGTTTGCTAAGTGGAAGGTTGTACTACTTAATCTCTAAGTGAAAGGTTGTCCTACGATTTAATCCAAGGTTTTCATATTGATCTCTATATTTGCTTTCAGATTAGCTACCCCCCCCCCCCCCCCCAAGGACATTTCTAGCTCAATCCTTTTTCAGACGGCTTGGATCTCATGTATGTGTTCCACTTTGACACAAGTGTGGCATGTAAATGGGCTAACTTGTACAAAAGTTCAGTTAGCAAAGTGTTAGACCCCTACAATAGTTCACTACTAATTTGAAAATGGTGGTGCTCATCCTCCTCACATGTGGCACTCATGTACGGCTATCCAGACCACCCAAACTGTCCGGGTTCATTGTCAACTAAAATCAAATTGGTCAATATATCATAACAATCCAAGGGATGGCTATCAATGGGTCGTTAGAAGTAAAATAGCAGGTGATCCCAATTGGGCTGATTTTTTGGTCAAAGGCATTTACATGGTGGGGGACCCACTCGATGGACGGCTTGGATCTCACGCATGTGTTCCACTTTGACACAAGGGTGGCATGTAGATAGGCTAACTTGTACAAAAGTTCGGTTAGCAAAGTGTTAGACCCCTACAATAGTTCACTACTAATTTGAAAATGGTGGTGCTCATCCTCCTCACATGTGGCACTCATGTACAGCTATCCAGACCACCCATTCATTGTCAACTAACTACTAAGCATATATCTAAAATCAAATTGGTCAATATATCATAACAATCTAAGGGATGGCTATCAAATGGGTGGTTAGAAGTAAAGTAGCAGGTGATCCCAGTTGGCCAGGCAAGAATTAGATGGTTACTATCATCTTCTAAACTTTTTTTTAATGCTATGCTCCACCCACGACTGGGTCAGCAACTTGGTAGGTCTAGTTTGTAGTACAATTTTGTCATGCGCATAGCTGAAGAGTCACCACTACTTTTTTGAATGGTACCAAACTCTTAAGGAGTTTAATCCATACATATAATAACTTAATTAACACTTTAAGAGAAACATTCATACTTTGGAAGAGTGTGATTGTGATAGACAAGCACTAAGAAATTGTACACGTGACATACAAGTAACTCAAACTAAACCGCCAAATCATGGGCCCCTATTTAGATAGAACATAAACCAAAAGTAAGACTATCATTATTTTCTAATTGGGAGATTGATGGAAATTCAATGAATGGTTGAAGTGTAAATCACTCAATTGTCCGAACTCAACAAATGGATGCCCATTAACCAGAGTATAAAATTGCTCAATTGATTTGATTTTGATGTACTGATTATCTATGGTAGGTCCCAGAATTTGTATGGTTTACTTGAGTTACTGCATGCCACTTCTACAATTAATGAGTGCATGTGTATCAAACATCATACTTTGCTCAAGTACAAATAATCCCTCGAAGTACAAAATGGCGCTGCCTTCTTCTGGCAGTTTTTTGGTAAGTTGGGGCAGAGAGGAATAATAGAGTCTTTAGAAGCAAGCCGGCTAGTTCGATCGTAGTGTTTTTTAAGGTTTTGGGTTTATTCAAGGATTGGGCTCCGTGAGAGCGGAGGTTGTTCAGGGATTGATTTTTTTATTTTTTTTTTTGCAGCTTTGTTGTCCTCCAATAAATTTCTCATCTTTCAGGAAGAAAAAAAAAAACCCCAAAGCCATGGACCCGTATTTGGATAGGTCATAAGCCAAAAGTAATACTGATTTGACAGTTGAAGTCTTAAGTACTAAATGTTCTGAATTCAATGAATAGATGTCCATCATCAGAGGTTAGGATTGCTCAGTCAATCTAATTTTGAACCATGGTAGGTCCTGCAATTTGGACAATTCAGTTTGAGTTAATGTATGTCACATGTGCAAATTCTAAGTGCCTGCATATCAACCATCATACTCTACTAGAGTATCAAATAAATCTTCCACTTTCCTTTTCTTCTCTTCTTCTTTTCTTCTTCTTCGGTTCTTCCTCTTTCTTCGTGGGTCAACCCAGTTGGACCAATTAGACTGGACTGTCCATGGAAATGGGTTGATCTCCGATCAGGGTTAAAAACATTGGGTGCATCCAATTGAGACCTATCAAAAGTAAATGGATTCCAGAAGTGCAAAATTCTTCATATTAAATAAATAAGTGCGACATTCTTATATGCAATGTAATAGCATTAGTGTAACATCAGATTTCCAGTGGTACATTGAAGACCTTGACTCTTTACCTGTTTGACTCCATAATTTGTTGGAGTTTGCTTTTTAATAGGAGGCCATTCCAATGAAGAATTGGTGGCAAAATTTTGGTGAACCTGGTCCTTTCCATCAACTTGATTCGTACGCTTTCTGTTCAATTCCTCAATGCGGCTTAGAACAACAGGCTTCAGTGTCTCCAGCTCAGTCAGGGCATTCAATAATCTCTACATAAAGAATTTCAAAAATTAAATTGCATCAGTTGTACTCATATGTAAGATTTTAAATGAACAAAACCAAAATGCATGGATAGAATACCTTCTTAAAATAGAGCCGATCATTTTTCAAAGACACCTGGTAGTCTTGATGGCGTGGTATAGTTTCCGTGATCAAACTGTGGAAGATAAAAGTCAACTAGTCAGATACTATTTGGATTTTGGACTTGAGAAAAACATGACTACCGCTTATGAGATTAAATAATAACAAATATATTAGCAGTTGTAGCACTGGTAGAAAACAAGATAATAAGAACAACTTTGAGACCCATAGCGAAGAAACAAAGAAAGGGAAAAAGATTATCTCTCAGATGATTGATATGAAAGATAATAGTTTCCAAAAGCAAAAACAATGATGACCAATCCCAGTTAAAGTAGAAAACAACATAAGCTGTCAGGTTCATTTCTGACCTTGAAAAGCGAAGAAGCATAATATACAGATCTATTATATTCTTCTCGCCTCGATAGATGTCAGCCTGCACAGAGTCAACATTTTCAGCCCACAGGAATCACAACCCTTAATATGGGAAATAAAAATTCTACAAGGATAATAGTGAAAGCTGAATATTTCTTACTAAAAATAGCACAATAATCAGCATCAACACAAAAGGAAAAATTAAAACAAAATAAAAAGGAAAAACTAAAACAAAGAAAGAAGGCACAAGTAAACATGCAAACAGAAGTAGGTTTGGGGCATGGCAGGCATGGATTAGAAAAACGACATCGTATCGGAACTGTATAAGCTGATGCTAATCTGCGATTTGGGGGTGAATTGACAACCTGTAAAAACCATATAAAAAGCCCCTTCTACAAAAATTTCAGTCTTTCTCTATTTTTAACCTATTTTTTAAGGGTAGAAAATCATTTCCATGACATCTAGACCTAGTTTAGAGATTAAAATATGGTATTTAAGTTTGATTCAATGAAGCGAAGCAAGGCAGCCAGTATCGAAGATCAAAACCCAACATAAGACTCCTCTCCAGCTCAACTCTCTTCGTTGAGGACTTTAGATGTTTTGAGGCGCCTTTTATTCAGAGCATAAAAACTAATTAAAAGCTTTGTCATGGGAGTGGTGTTAAAGGAGAATCACTTGAATGGACTAGCTAGATGTTTGAATTGTTGGGAAACTTCGTGCTGCGAAAGACTTCCTCTTTATAACAGAAAGCCTGAAAGGGAACTTTGGGATCCTAACGCATGGACTGATGAGAGTCTCCTCTTGGAAACGCCATTGTCAAGTGTCGGGAGCTAAGATTTCCCATATCAGAGCATCTTGGAAAGCATACCAATATACAGTATGTCAATGATTAAAGTTCTCACTTGATCAAAAACAAAAAAGGAGTTCCAGCCTCTTGGGACAGTTAAAGAAGGTTGGAATTAGGGGGATTTCATGTGTAACGATAGGGTGAGGGGAACAAATTCCATTTAGGTGGGAGGAACCAAAGAAGTCTTTCGTCCAATGGAGGATGAGGATTCCAGGAGTAGGAGTCTTAACATGCATAAGGCAGTGGCGGATAGAAGCATTGGAAGTTTTATGCGACGCATCAAAGTCTCTAGAGGCGCAATACAATGGGCCTATCAACTGACCGGCTCTGGCCAAGGATAATGGACATTCTGAATAGGCCCACCCTGCATAACCAGCTCAAAATCCAAGCCCAAACCAATGGAGGCCCGATCTGTAATTATGGAAGGGAGGAGCATCAACAGCCTACCTGTTAAAAGGGAAAGTAGCTCGTGAAAATTGGGAGGGATCTGCATGGTAGATGCAGAGTTTGAGAAAGGGATTAGGAGTAGGGTTGGGGATAGGGTCTGGTTCCAGAAGATGTTTTGTGTTTGATTAGAGATTCTTCTAGCTTTTGCTTTTTCTTTCTTTTTTTTTCACTTTTTTATTCTTGGGTTGTCAGGATTACACTACATAGAGAGGGCCAGAGGCAACCAATTGACGAATAAATAGTTCTTGAGATGAGGAGTAATGTGGTCTAGCATCCTGAGTTCCAAAGGAGCTTAAAGAGGGGACAAATGAATGAGTAGGAAAATAAAGGCTACCTACTCATCAAAATCGATCTCAATCTATAGCATAGGGCAGGGTGGAATGGTGGTCAGTGTGGGGAGGGTGGCGGTGGGCATTCATGTGACCGATAAATCCTACTTTTAAAGGTATAATACCACTGGAGCTGAAGTACCCACTCTTAAACCCTCCAATGTACCCAAGACAAATGCCCCCCAACCAATCCACTACCGGTCTCCTACACAAAAAATGATTATGTAACAACTGTTATGTAACATTAACAATGGAAACCACCATGCATTATGGGGCCATAATGGCCATTACGGAAAAAATGGCCCGTAAAGATCCGTTACAAGGCCGACACAGGTTTTTCTTTTCAAAAAAAAAAAAGGGCGGTAACAACCATTTCGGCCCATATCGTAATGGTTACAGCAGGTGGCCATTATAACCACCATTGTCGTTATTGAATACCTTGATCACCTTGTTGAACACCATTTAATCTTTTCAAATGATGGAAAACTCAGTTGAAGACACACAAGCCAAAATACAGGATCATATGACCCTTTTTTTTTTTTGTGGTGGTGGGGGGTTACACCAAGAAAATTGAAACACCCCACAGAACCAAACACATGGGTGTGAATTCATTTCCCAAAAATCCAAAGATACCCAATTGGCTAGATCATTAGGCAATTGCATTACCCTCTCTATGAATATAGGCAGCTGAAGATGAATAATGATGAAGGATAACCAAAATCTCGAAGAAAGAAAACATATGCAACTGTCCAAGAATTCATTATTAACCAGTGTTTTCGGTAGTGCTCATAGTGTAGTAGCATAGTGTAGCTAAAACACTACATAGCGTAGTTCCCTAGTAGCGTAAGCTTGCGGGAAGATGGTACCAATGTAGACAGTCAAATAGCAGCCAAACAACCGTCAAAGACCAAACAGGGGCGTCGATCAGCATTGGGGAGAGCGGGTGAGGGAAATAGGGGGAGGATCCATCAATCCTGGAATGTGTGATAACACCTTTTCTAGGGCCTCATCTACCAGAGCATGAGGAAGTGAAGATCACATCTCGCCCACGAAACATGGGAGACAACCATTATTGTCAAAATCCTACGATTTATGATTTGAGTCGAATCTTAAGCAAAACGATTTGAATCCCACCTTTGAATCCCTTTTTATATGAATCTTATGATTTTATGATATGAATACCTACAATTTACGGTTCAAATTATACATGTTCTCTTATATTTTAAGCTTCATGTGGCTTTAATTTTATGTTTTTAAATTGGTGAGGGCTTTACCAGAGATTATCAACAAGCTGACAACTGAGCATGTGAGGCAGCAAGATGTATGCTAAGCAAAAGGCCTCTCTATGGTTATTGTACATCGAGGCCAGCAAATGCAATGCCTAGCATTATGGAGTTCTAAACCAATGAATAGCTAATCTTTTGGAGATTGGTGCTTCTTTCCTTTCAAGAAACTTTTTTTGCCTTGTATAATCGTCTAGTGATAGGACAATTTCAACTAGATTGGTAAGGAAGCCATTAGTGTATGATGATACATGCATTTATAAATGCCCAGATGCATGGCTGTAGAAGGGCGGATTTTTTTACCTGGTTTTATTTTCCTTTTATGGCACGCTGCTTTCTGCAAACTCCAAACACAAAGTTTGGTTAGTTAGTGTTCATCCTATGCTGGTTTGGTTAGTTACTGTTCTTCCTATGCTGTTGTAATGTAGGGCTTGCTTGTTTTTAAATTGAATGGATGTGGTTTGAAGTTCATCAACTTGTATGCACATTTTCAGTCCGTGTCCGGAGCTAGAAAATGAATATTCATTTTGTACTAGTGTCCGGAGCATTAGTATCACTACAAGACCAGCCGGGGATACGGAAACAATATCAATGTTACCAATAATATCGCCTATAACTGGAAATGCAGGGAAACATGGGGAAAACGGTGAAATTTTTCAGTGAAACTTTAGGAGATGCTAAAATACACATATTTGCATATTTAGGAATCAAAAAATTGCAAAAAGAATGCATACATAATAAGTTTCCATTTAATGGAGGCCTAAAAGCAAGTGTTGTCATCAGAAATCAGTCCAACCATCCCATACATCCCATTTATCCATCCAACCATCCATCCAACCTTCCATTCAAATTTCAAACATCCATCGATATTTCAAAATATTGACAAAAGACGATATTTCACCTAAAAATCATTGACAACTGAAAAGGAAAACGAAAGATTGTGGTCTCCATATCGTCGACAAATTGAACATTGTATACAACCATGTAACCATAAAAAAATTTGAAATGGAATTTTTTTAATAAACAAAATTTTGGTGATATTGATACATTGGCGATATTTTGAATACATTGGCAATATCGATATATTGGCGATACTTAGCAATACATCCCCAACACCTGGAATTTCTGATACTACCAATGTTATCGGTATCAGCTACCACTATTATTGGTATCGTCGAGCTGGAGATGCGAAATACGAATAATATCAGGAATATTTAGATAATATCGGGATACTTTGAACAATGTGTTGTAGTAACAAAAAACAGAAGTTTTCAATCCCGACTTCTAGGGATAATGATTGATAACCTACAACCCGTTGTAGGTCAACTTCACCTGTGACCCATATATATACATGCATTTCCCTCTAAAGCATATGATTTTTTTTCCAGGGAAAGAGTGGAAACAAATGTTCTGAAAGCATATCAAGCCTAATCCCTACATGCCCCAAACAAGGGATTGATGACATATGTCTAGATTCACCAATCCTCTCATTAAGGGAGTGATCGATTTCAATTGACAGTAGAACTACTAGGTTGAGGCGAAGCGTCCAAGGCATGCAATTGCTTGGCAGGTTGGTCTTTAAATATTTCAACTGCAATTACTTTCCTTGTTCGATATTTGCAAGATTGTATTTTTTTAACTACTATAAGAAGCCCGTTTTGGAGAGCAGGTCACATAGAGACAAAAAGCTGTACAACTCGCCCTGACTGGTTCCATTACAAACGGTTTCAGTCCATGACTTGTTTCATTGTCCAACAAACCAACGCAGCTCAAGCAAAAAAAGAAGTATTGGATGATATTTTGAACCATGGCCGCTGGTAGTGTTCCTGTATAATAAAGTTGCAATCAAAACCAAAATGTTTTATGCAACAAAACTTAAGTAATCGCACGTTTGGGCAACCTTGAAACCTCAAGCAAAAGAGATGTTTTCCGTGGAAGTAATGAGCTACATTATTTGGGGCGGAAACAGGCCCTTCTTTTTCAAATTGAAGAAAACATATGCCACCCAACAAGCTTTCTTTTCCCAAAATCCTAATTCAGAAAATACTGACCCACCCAAATCCTGATTTCGAGGCATCCAAACAGCAATCTAAAGTTACCAAATCACAAATGAGATCCTACATAAATATCCTGAGTTCCACTCAAATTTCGCATTCCAAATCAATCCAAAATCAAAATCTCTAACCAAATTCAAAAAAACAAAAAAAAAAAAAAAATCCAACAAAAAATTAGTGCTAATAAATTTAATAAGCACATCCAACAAAATGATATTCAATCGATATGCAAAAACATCGAATTAAGAACAGAATCGATAGCAAAAATCGAAAAAAAAAAGGGGGGGAAAGAATAGAAAAAACAGACCTGTTTGAGAAGATTGTCAGCGATGCGATAGTAGTAACGTAGAGAGATCCGATTGTCGACATCGAGCTTCTGCGTGCTGGCAGCGATACTGATCGCTCCCGAAGAAGAATAAGAAGATCTCATCTTTTTCGGGGCTTTGTTCCTTTCTATTCTGTTTCAGGAAGAGAAGAAGAAACGCATTTTCGAGAGAACCTCGTAGAACCAAAAAATAACAGAAAACCCTAACCCTAATTTACATAAGACTCGGAGCTTTGGTAATGGCGGAAACTGAGAGAGAGAGAGGGAGAGAGGGAGGAGTCAAGACACGAGGCTGTGAGGAACGCTATAGCGATTCGCGCGGGGAGAGAGAAGAGTTGAATCGGATGCGACACGGACGAAATCCGAACCATTCATTAGGCGAGGATGGCCGTGAGAATGCCCAGGGCCATAAATCAGACCAATCCGCTCAGTAGTGTGGGCCACCCTCATGACAGAAAAATGGATGGTTTGATTTTTTATCTTTTTTTGAAGTACGACAGGTAGATCAAACCGTTCAAAGTATGCTCGAAGATCGGATTGATGGATGATAAATACTCTGGCAGATTGTGACGGATGATGCGCAGTTACTTTATCATCTATAAATTCCATGCGTAGAGGACAAGTAGTTCAGGTTAAACTGCCCAAGTGATGTAACTCAGATGTTTCAATTTTCACGAGGAAAAAATTAGACATACTTAGATCGTATAGCCGTTCGATTGGTGGACATCTAGGGTGACGGTTAGGCCATTACTGTGGAGCCCACCTTGATGTATCTAATCTATATCTACTCCGTCTTTTTTATCAGATCATTTTTTGGGCATGATACCAAAAATGAAGTAAATCCAATTATCAAATGAGCCATACTGTGGGAAACTGTGGTGATTTGCCATTAATTGATCACTAAAGTTTCGTATCAAGCTGACATTTGTTTTTTCCTTCATCCAGTATTATGTGACCTTATCAACGGATTGGATGGTAAATGGATTGAACAGCAAAGAAACACTACATAAACAATATGGTGCACATTAAGAAGTATTCAATGGTAGGGCATTCAATCACCACTATTTCGCTTCAACTAATCATATCATGAAATGATCTAGAAAAACAGATAAATGACATTGATATAGAATAAAAGCATCAATATAGGCAAGAGGGCCACATCGTCTTTAGTAATGGAAAATAAGCATTATGTAAAGATTAGGGTGGGCTCTACAATGTCTTTAATAGTAGGAGATTCAATCACCACTATTTCTTATAACATGGTCTACATGAGACTTGGACCACGATCGAGCCAAACGGATAGACAGTGTGGATAAAGAATACATATATCAAGGTGGGTCCCACATCTAAGGCCTCACCATTTTGGATGAGGCGCTGGTGCCCGATCATTTTTGGCATGATTAAAAAAAAGAAAAGAAAAAAAGAACCATACCGAGAAACAGCCGTGATGGATCATTAATAAGTCATAAAAGTTTTGAATCAAGCTGATATTTGTTTTTATCCTTTCATTTAGATTCATATGACCTTATCAGGGAAGATTACACTGTGTGTTAGGAAGTATTTAATGATAGGGCCTTTAATCACCACCGTTTCCCATGGCAAAGCCTACCTAAGATTTGGATCAGCTTTATTTTTTGGGTTCATTTAGCAAAAAGGATGGACAGCATGGATATGCAATACATATATCAAGATGGGCCCATGGTGAGGGCCACATCACGTCCACTCATCAGTTTGGGCATATTGAGGAACCCATGGATGGTTTAGACGCGGATTCTGGGGAAGCCTTTCTGAAGAAGTTTCGGAGCTGAGAACCTAGGTGGGGCCCACCTTGATGTTTGTGAGAAATCCACTCCATTCGTCTGTTATTTTTAGCTCATTTTATTATTTTTAGCCCATTTTAGAACATGCAACCGAAAATCAGCCAAATCCAAAATTCAAGTGGGCTTCACTAGGAAAAGGTGGGTAGGGAAATTCCTGTCCTTGGAACCTCCTTGGATTGATGTTTATATGCCGTCTATACCGTACTTAAAACACAAATATTAGCTGTAAGACTTAATCTTAATGCGGAATAATCGGATCGTCTATGCATCAATAATAGAGATTCCATACTGTAATCTTAAAGCCATACCTGATTGGGAAGACATTCCCGATGCCGCCGTGTTGCCGAGAGGAACTCTTGGTCTTCTGCACCTTACACCTTTAGGAGAACCTCTCAATGGGGACTAGGGTTTTCTCTATGTGTTGGTGAGGGGACCAAGACATATATTTATAGGAAGAGGGCCAGAGAAGCTTACCCATCACACTTCTCTCCTCTAAGGTCTCCACACCGTAGGTTTCCATATCTGGCTTAATAACCGCGCATAGGGGCCACGGTTCAAGCGTCCCGCCCCAAACCTATTTGCAATGATCACAACTATAGTGGGGCCCACTGAATCGCTCAATCTGAATAATCCAACGGTCATGATCTAAACTGATGATCATGTGTGGCCCACCTAATGGAGTCTTACATTCTCCCACTTGGGCTACACTGATCTCAGAAAGAAAACAAAACATTTATTTTATTTTGTGAAAAACATTTCATAAAACATGTTTGTTTCAAAAGTTCCTAATGGGCGCCCTACTGATTTCAAAACAATACCGTTGGATAATTATGAGCAACGCTTGTCAGATCCGGTCCATCAAGACCACTAATATTGAATCATGGTAGTCAACACAACATTTCATATTTTCGAAGTGTGACGAATCACGATCACAAATACCAATAGCCTTAACGACATGGATCAATGATATGGGGTGTGGTATGAAGATTACACGTCTCATGTGATCAAACGTGTTTATCTTCAAGTGGTCCTACTGAACGTGTCTCCAAGACACAAACCAAAGTCCTGCTTACTCAAAACTGAATGTGCACACTGAAGGAGAAGCAAGATATAAACTGAAAAACAGAATCATCAATGCATAAAAGATATCTCAAAAAATGTCTGGACATAATCGGATCATACATGAAAACTCCCACTACTGAAATACATCCTTGGGATCAACAACTCCCATAGATGTCACATGCTCCTTAAAGAGCGTGATAGGAAGGCCTTTAGTGAGAGGATCCGCTATCATCTGCCTTGTGCCGATGAGTTCCACAGACACTTGACGATTCTGAACTCTCTCCTTCACAACAAGATATTTGATGTCAATGTGCTTTGACCTCGATGAATGCTTGTTGTTGTTGGAGAAGTTAACTGCAGCTGAACTATCACAATAGATTTTCAATGGTTTCGGGATCATCTGCACAACCCGTAAACCAGAGAAAAAACTCTGAAGCCAGACCGCCTGATTCGTAGCTTCATGACAAGCTACATACTCTGCTTCCATGGTAGATGATGCCGTAATCGACTGTTTCACGCTTTTCGATGATACGGCTCCACCAACCATCATGAATACATAGCCCGAGGTGGACTTCTTGCTGTCGAGACAACCAGCAAAATCTGCATCTTATATCCTACCAACTCCAAATGGTCGGATCTCCTGTATGTGAGTTCGAAGTCCTTTGTCCTTTGCAGGTAGCGCAACACTTTCTTTACAGCTATCCAATGATTCATTCCTGGATTGCTAAGGTACCTGCCCAACATTCCAACCACAAAAGCAATATCTGGACGCGTACAGACCTGAGCATACATGATGCTCCCTACTGCTGACGCATACGGAATAGCTTTCATCTTGTCCTTCTCTAGGTCATTCTTAGGACACTGAAATTGACCAAACTTGTCACCTTTTACAATAGGTGCTTGGCCAGGAGCACAACCTTGCATGCGAAACCTTTCGAGAACCCTATCAATATAGGCCCTCTGCGACAGGCCAAGTAATCCACGTGATCTGTCCCGGCTAATCTGAATGCCGATGACAAAGGAAGCATCACCAAGATCTTTCATCTCAAAATTTTGAGATAGAAATTTCTTAGTCTCACGCAACAATCCAATATCACTACTGGCCAATAAAATGTCGTCAACATACAAGACCAAAATGATAAACTTACTCCCACTGATTTTCACATATATGCACTCATCCGCAGTGTTTTCAATGAAACCATATGAGGAAACAACTTCATGTAACTTTAGGTACCACTGTCGTGATGCCTGTTTCAACTCATAAATGGACTTCTTAAGTTTGCAGACCAGATGTTCTGAGCCTTTGGCTTTAAAACCTTCTGGCTGCAACATATATACGTTCTCCATTAGATCTCCATTGAGAAACACAGTTTTACGTCCATTTGATGTAGCTCTAAATCCATATGAGCCACAAGAGCCATAATGATCCTAAAGGAGTCTTTCTTAGATACAGGTGAGAAAGTCTCCTTAAAGTCAATGCCCTCACGCTGAGTGAAACCCTTTGCAACTAGTCTGGCTTTATACCTTTCGATATTGCCCTTAGAGTCCCGTTTGGTTTTAAATACCCATTTGCAACCAATCGGCCTAATCCCTTCAGGCAATTCAACAAGGTCCCAAACTTTGTTGTCCTTCATGGATTTCAATTCATCCTTCATGGCATCGAACCAATGAGAAGAATCCACACTTTGTTCGACCTGTGAAAGGGATACAGGATCCTTTTCAACCCCAATGTCAAACTCATGCTCCTGCAAATAGACGATGTAATCGTCTGATATTGCAGATCTTCTCTCTCTGTGTGATCGTCTTAATGGCTCATTATTCTGAATTGGGTTTTCCATTTCCTCATCAGTGGGTTGTATTTGAGGTTGTACATGGTCGTCCATAGGGATCTCAGGGTCCACTGCTGGACGGACAACCATGCTACTCTGAATGATTGTGGTGGGAATCACAATCCGCTCTTCCTCAAATACAATATCTCTTATATTTGTGCTCCCACTATCTTCAGTGTTCTCAATAAACCTAGCATTCCCAGTCTCAATGACTCTCATGGAATATGATGGACAATAAAATCTGAATCCTTTAGATCTTTCTGGGTATCCAATAAAGAAGCAACTAACAGTTCTAGGGTCAAGTTTTCTTTCATGCGGGTTATACGGTTTGGCTTCTGCAGGACAACCCCATACATGAAAATATCGTAGACTAGGCTTTCGGCCTGTCCACAATTCATATGGAGTTTTCATTACAGCCTTACTTGGGACCCTATTAAGGATATGCACAGCCGTTTTCAACGCATCACCCCACAAAGATTCTGGCAACGTAGAATTACTAATCATAGATCGCACCATGTCCTTTAGGGTGCGATTACTCCTTTCCGCTACACCATTCTGCTCTGGAGTACCAGGCATGGTGTACTTGGCGACGATGCCACAATCTTGTAGGTATCTAGCAAATGGACCTGGATTACGCCCAGATTCGTCATACCTTCCGTAGTACTCACCACCACGGTCGGATCTAACGACTTTGATCTTCCTGTCAAGTTAATTCTCGACTTCAGCTTTATAGATCTTAAATGTATCCAGGGCGTCTGATTTTTCGTTAATAAGGTACAAGTACCCATAACGAGAGTAGTCATCTATAAAAGTGATAAAATACTTCTGCCCATTCCAAGATGCTGTAGGGAATGGTCCGCAGATGTCTGTATGAATCACTTCTAAGAGTCCTACGCTCCTAGTGGCACCCTTTTTCTTTATTCTAGTCTGTTTACCTTTAATGCAATCAATACAAACCCCAAAGTCTGAGAAGTCCAAGGAGTGAAGAATTCCTTCACGTACAAGCCATTCCAATCTCTCACGAGAGATATGGCCTAATCGCCTGTGCCATAGCATGGAGGAATTCTCACAATCTAAACTTCGTTTGATGCCTTTAGTGTTTCCATGTGATGAGTTAATATTGTATACATGTGAAACATCCAAATCTAGCTGATAAAGGTTATTAACTAAAGTGCCAGAACCAATCACAACTGAATCATAGTAAATGCTTAATTTTCCATTTGCAAATTTAAACTCATAACCAAATTTGTCCAAACGAGAAATGGAAACCAAATTGCGCCTTATAGAAGGCACACAAACAGTATCTACTAGATCAAGAAAGTGTCCTGACGATAACCTAAGCCTACAGACTCCAATAGCTTCCACGTTTGCTCTAATGCCGTTCCCCATATAGACTGATCTCTCTGCATCAGTTGGCGTCCGGCTTTGGAGCATATCCTGCATGGAATTACAAATGTGAATAGTTGCACCAGAATCTATCCACCAGGAGTCTGTGGACATATCAGCTAAATTTGATTCAAAACAGACTAAAATATGGTCTTTACCCTTAGAAACGAGCCATACTTTAAAATCTTCACAATCCTTCTTCTGATGACCAGGCTTCTTGCAGAAGAAGCAGCCATCATTAGGACCCTTCTTTTTCTTCTTAAATGTCTTTCCAGACTTAAGCTGATTGCCACCCGCAGGACCCGTAGAACTTTTCCCTGAAGTGTGCTTTCTTTTCTTATTTCCTTTTCGTCCTTGACCAGATGTCACTAGGTGTGCACTTTGTGTCTTGCTCGACCTTCTGAGTCTCTCTTCCTCCTGAACGCACTGAGATATCAGTTCGTTCAATGTCCACTTTTCCTTTTGAGTATTGTAGCTGATTTGGAATTGACTGAATTGTGGAGGGAGGGAGTTCAGAACCAAGAAAATCAGGAGTTCATCCTCAATCTTAAGGTCTAATGCGCGGATTTTAGCCACCACATCAGACAATCCACCAATGTATTCCCTGATATTTCCTTGACCGTTATAGGTAGCTTGAGTCAATTTATGTAAAAGTGAACTCAGCTCAGCTTTATCCGATTTCTGAAATCGTTTTCCTATTTCAGTCAGGAAATCTTTAGCTTTCTCAGTGTCGGGCATGACACCCTGCATGGTCTCAGAAATCGAGTTCTTTATGATCTTGAGACACATCTTATTTGACTTGGTCCAGGCCTTGTAGTGAGCCTTTGCTGAATCCGTACTAGAATCAGTTGGAGTAGGAGGCTCTACTTCCTCCAGGGCCAAGTCCAAGTCCATGCAACCTAGGACTATTTCAACGGACGACTTCCATTTGGAATAATTGGACCCAGTAAGCAAAGGTATGGAATTGAATTGTGTTGGAATATTGGAAACAGTCATAGCTGGACATTCAAAGCATAAAACTCACATTAATAAACAAGTCCCATATAACAATGCATAAACATAAACCACAAATATCATGCATGTATGAACATTCGATTGATTTGGGCCTTCAATCAAATGACCCAGAATGATGATGGGCCATAATCATCAAAATCTGGCAAGAGCCCAGCGTATCATCACAATTCCTCCTTTGGGCGAAATTGCAACATACAGGAGGCTCTTCTGAATCATGAAGCTGACCAATGTTGGTGAAATAAATCTAAGACGCCCATCACCTTTGGGTGAAATGAATCTCTCAGACCTATATCACCATCACCAACCACTTCATTCCGCTCACATCCAGCCAAACGATGATACTTCTTTGTTCTGACCACCGCTCGCCTGGGTATGAACGCAACTGAATGCAATCCTATAATGGAGGGTTACTGAATTCCAAGTACAGAAGTCTAGAAGTAGAAATCTTTGCCAATTGAGGTCACTTTGGTGGCTAACACAACCAGCTCTAATTCCACTACTAGACTCAAGGATTGCTTAATGGTTCTGCCCACAACGAACCATTCTGCAGAAGTTCTAATTCGGCTTAAAACATGGCTGATGTTGACCGCCCGTAGGCTCAAATGTATTCTAAAGAGTGGTTGGTTTAAATTCTTAATGGTCAACAACTAAATATCAGCCTCAAACACATGGGTAATGGCCCTATTTTAGGCCAAATTTGAACTCAATAATTAATAACCATATTTATATCTTTATGGTCCAAAATAAAAAATAAAAATCAACAAGACATTAAGCTTAAGGCTAGGCCCAAAGAAACTTTAACCAGGCCCCTGAAAAATGGGCTGCTATACAACATGTTATGGGCTCACAATTAAGCCCTTTACATTTCTCCAATAAGCCCAAGGTTAAGCCCAAAATGAGCATTAAACAGGTCCACCATAGATTTTTTTTTTTTTTTTAGTTGCAGCAATATGAGAAAATCAAGCCATACTCAAGCCACACCATATGACCTGCATTTAATGCTTTATGCATTTAATGCAACCCAAGCTCACAATGTGGTGATGAGCATCTGTCTCATTTTTGTTCTCTATTCTCCGGTCTTAAAATGGTTTGAGAAAATGACCTGATATAGCACGGTGGGCCCAATTTCCACCTGCAACAGACCCATCACAATGGCCCCATACATAAAACATACAGGCTCAAGGAACATGCCCTAAATCAACTTGAAATATAACAGGCCCGTGATGTATGGAAATATAGGCTCACGTTTGGGTTGAAACCCAAATTAAACTGTCCATGCACGCCCTAAAATAAAACATCAACTGGGCCTAAAATCAGATCTGGTTGAATTAAGGGTCACGGCCTAGAACCTTTTGCGAGTGGCAATTTCAAATGAGCACAAAACTGTTGGACTAAAATGCCACCTGAAGGAGGCCCAACACATGGCCTAAACACCAAGCCCAATGTAGAGACCCAGTCCACGGCCTAACTCCGAATCCAAGAACTGGACCCAATGGTCTGGCCCAACAACCCAATGGACAGGCCCATAAAAGGAACTGCAATCATGTCTCTTGCAAGAGAAAGCACAACCCCTTTTCAAAAAAATAGAAAATAAAAGCATATCTTCCTTTCCTCATCCCAAAAAGGAAACCAGACCATAACCCTTTCATTGCCAAAACCAGTGCCTCAAAAAATAGCCGCTGCAAGCCCTGATTCCGCCACCAGAAAAATGAGTGTCAGCACCGCGGCCGACATCGCAGCTATAGAATCTAGCCACCAGAATCACCATCATCTACCATGGCAGGGTCGAAACCCTAGCCGCATGATAGTTTCGTCGCTGTCCTAAAATGGAAGCCACTACCCCAGAGGCGACCGATCGTCGGTTTCAATGGTGAAACGTGGTTGCTGGCGTTGGCTGTAAAGATTTTTTTTTTTTAAATCTTAATTCCTGAAAGTGGCCAGCGGCTCTAACCGATGATAGCTGCTAGCTCTCACAGACATGGCGACAAGGTCTGGAGGTCATGGCGTTTCTCTGCCACCATTAACGGCTACTAGATTGGTGGAATGATGGCGATAATCAGCAGAGTCCGCTGTCCGCTGATTGATGAGGTAAATAACCGAGAACAAGATGGGGTTTTAAGCAAACAGGGTTGCGGTGATGGCTGCCCTCTCAAAACCCTTGTATGGAAAATTCAATCGGGTGACAGTCATGCCACGATTTGCACGGATCATACGCCCAAAAAAAAAAGTTTCTTAATGCGTCTGGATTTGGCGCTAGCCCAAACAACCCATTGGAATCCGGCATCCATATTAAGGTTTCGATCGAGCTCGAGATGTCCAAATCTAATCTCTTGATGTTAAGAGAAATCCCAAAGATTAATGCATAATCTGCTCTGATACCAACTGTAAGACTTAATCTTAATGCGGAATAATCGGATCGTCTATGCATCAATAATAGAGATTCCATACTGTAATCTTAAAGCCATACCTGATTGGGAAGACATTCCCGATGCCGCCGTGTTGCCGAGAGGAACTCTTGGTCTTCTGCACCTTACACCTTTAGGAGAACCTCTCAATGGGGACTAGGGTTTTCTTTATGTGTTGGTGAGGGGACCAAGACATATATTTATAGGAAGAGGGCCAGAGAAGCTTACCCATCACACTTCTCTCCTCTAAGGTCTCCACACCGTAGGTTTCCATATCTGGCTTAATAACCGCGCATAGGGGCCACGGTTCAAGCGTCCCGCCCCAAACCTATTTGCAATGATCACAACTGTAGTGGGGCCCACTGAATCGCTCAATCTGAATAATCCAACGGTCATGATCTAAACTGATGATCATGTGTGGCCCACCTAATGGAGTCTTACATTAGCGTGATTTAAAACTTTTGTAGCCCTCAAATATTTCATTTCTCACGTTTTTAGCTCACTTAGAGTCTGGGATGAGGCTCATTTTTTACTGTATGTCTCAAAATGATCTAAAAACCGGATGAATAGGGTGAATTTCTAACAAATATTATGGTGGGTCCCACCTAAGCTCCCATCGCATGATCATTTTCCCTGGAAATCTGCAACGGATACCATTGACGGCTAAAATTGAAGTGGAATAAAATATAGTAAAAAATAAAAATTAATTGTTATGATTACGTCATTGTTTTATCTTAAAATGTAAGTAGTCTATCTTGGTGCTATGGAACCAATTGATGGGTGACCCTGCCACGTTTAGCCGGTGAGATGATCCACCATATCACGGTTCTTCCAGCTGTACCGTGCGTGATGTGCCACACGCAACCGACCTGGGTGGTGTATTGAGGTCACCAAGTTCTGTGGGGCCCACCATCATGTAGGTGCTATATCCATGTCATCTTTTTTTTTTGGTCAGTCATGCAACATACCCACCCAGTCACTCGCGCAACACACTCACCCAGCGGGTCATGCAATGCACCCACTGGTGCAGTCAGCAGCGTGGATTTTCACCACTAATGGGTTTCAAGACTGAGTCCATGTTGTGAAGGCCTCATTATTATGCATAAATAGAGTCCACCGACCGGTCAGCCAGTGGACAGATTGGTGCAGTTTGAGGTCCAAACTCTCTGGATGTTTTTTGACATTTTGAAACCAGTCACTAGTAACTCAGACCGGTCGCTCGACCAGTCACAGAGTGCTCAGACTGGTCTAGGGACAGGTTTGAGTTGAGGCAGCGAGCAGGCAAACTCTCTGGACTATTTGCGACCGGTCGCTAGTAGCTCAGAACGGTCGCAGAGTGCTCAGACCGATTGCAGAGTGCTCAGACCGGTCTAGGGACAGGTTTGAGTTGATGCAACGGGCAGGCAAACTCTCTGGACTATTTGCGACCGGTCGCCCGACAGGTCTGCAGTCTACGAGATTTGATAGCGTTGCGCGGTTTTCGTGCTACTTGTTTCTAATTTCAGGTTTCCTCTTATAAATAGGTTTCCTAATCGTGTTTGGAGTTATTCTAAGCAATACCTAGGTGATTTAAATGGGATTAGGATTATTAGAAGAGAAGATTGAGAGTTTTGTGTACCTTGTTCATCTTTGGGATATACTCGGGTAGTTCTAGCTCTATAATCATCTGAATTCATAATGGAAGGTGTCGCTTTGTGCCGTGGTTTTTTTCCGCAAGGGTTTTCCACGTAAAATTCATGTGCTTTTGCGTTGATTGCGTGTGTGGTTGTGTGGTGATTGTTTGATCTTCTTCGGTGCTTCCGCTAACCGAATTTCCAACAAGTGATATCAAAGTTATCATTAGAAAGTTGAAGAATGAATTTTCTGAAACGATATCATGGCTTCAAGTACAAAGTTTGACGTTGAGAAGTTCTCGGGCAAAAACAACTTTGAGTTGTTGAAGGTGAAGATGTGTGCCGTCTTAACTCAGTAAAGGGTCGTGAACGCCCTTATAAAGCGCCATGCCGAGATGAAAGATGATGAGTGGACAAAGATGGATGAGAAGGCAATGGCCTCAATCCAATTGTGCCTGACGTCCTCTATAACGTCATGAAGGAGAAGACCATTGTAAAGACATGAACCAAACTAGAGAACATCTATGCGAAGAAGTCTCTAGAAAATCGTATGTATCTAATGATGCAACTCTTCACTTTGAAGATGGCGGAGGTGACAGATGTGGATGACCATATTAGCACATTCAACAAACTGATTTGCAAGTTGCTCAATTTTGGTGAGCAGATGAATGACGAGTATCAAGCCTTAATCTTATTGAATTCGCTTCCTAATTCACATGAGTCATTGAGGGACTTGTTGTGCGTGAATAGAGACACTATTAATGTCGAGACCATTGTCTCAGCCCTTCAATCGAAGGTCATGAGACAGAAAAGCGATGATACTAATTCCTCCTCCGAAGTACTGTTTATGAGAGGAAGGAATTATGAGCGAGGTGAAAGATCGTCGCGTTCTCGATCCAAATCGAATGGCAAGGATAAAGGCAAGTTGAAGTGTTGGGGATGTGACCAAGTTGGGCACATGAAAAAGGACTGTAAGAGTCCTACATATAAGAAGGAGAAGTCAGGTGATTATTCTAGAGAAGCCAATACCGCTGAAGCTGAGGAAGGTGGTAGTGATGTGTGCGAGGTCTTGACGGTGTCAAAGGCTGAATTTCTCTGCGATGAGTGGATCATGGACTCCAGGGCTTCATATCACATGTGCCTAGATAGGAGCGTCTTTACTTCCTACAGGGAGTATGAGGGGGGCTCGGTATTTCTAGGCGATGACTACGCCTGCGAGGTTGTGGGGATTGGTACTGTGTGCATCAAGATTTTCGACGGGATTGAACGGACCTTGACGAAAGTGAGGCATGTTCTTAGGTTGAGGAAGAATCTGATCTCCCTTGGTGCACTCGAAGAATTAGGGTGCAAGTTCACCAATTTTGACCGGTTCTGCAAAGTTTTAAAGCGGGCCCTTATAATTATGAAGGGACAGAGGCATTGGAACATTTACAGACTGATTGGGAACACTTTGGTAGGTGGAACTGTAGCGACTGTAGTGGATTCTACGTCTACACGTATGTGGCATGCTCGCTTAGGCCATATGAGTGAGCGAGGTATGAAGGTACTCTTTGAATGATCTTTGATTCCTTCCTTTAAATCTGTAGACTTTAGTATATGTGAATATTGCATGTATGAGAAACATTCTAGATTATCATTTAAATGGGGGAAACATGTATGTAAAAGAGTGCTTGATTATGTCCATTTCGATGTATGGGGGCCGTCGCTCATTATTTCTGTTGGGGGGTCATCGTGATTCATGTTGTTTATCGATGATTATAGTATGAACGTTTGGGTTTATTTTCTGAAAAATAAATTCAATGTCTTCATGACCTTCAAGTATTGGAAGGCGATGGTGGAGAATCAGTCAGGGCAAAAATTAAAAATTTTGAGAACCAATAATGGAGGTGAGTTTACTTCCAGGGAATTTAACACGTATTGTAAAGAGGAGGGGATCGTGAGGCACAACATAGTGCGCCACACACCAGAGCAGAATAGTGTGGCAGAGCAGATGAATCGGACTCTCTTGGAGAGAGCTCGATCCATGATTAGTAATGTTGGGTTGGGCAAAGAGTTATGGACTGAGGCCGTTAACACGGCTTGTTACTTGATAAATCGGTCGCTCTCTATGGCAATTGAATGTAAAATCCCTGAGGAAGTGTGGAGTGACTGTACGCTAGACTACTCAAGTCTGCAAGTTTTTTGTTGTGAGGCTTACTCTCATATACCGTCAGTCGAGAGAGATAAGCTAAACATAAGGCCAGAAAATGGACCTTTGTGAACTATGATGATGGTGTGAAGGGATATCGGATATATGACCCTATCACACGGAAGATCACCCTGAGCCGTGATGTCAAATTTGATGAAGGGTCTTTATTCCGTAAGCATGCTACAAATGAACCAGAAACATCAGAACAGGTTGATACTCATGAGGACAAAGATGAGACATAAACCGATACTGAGGCGCAGATAGAGGTACGGGATTAGGTGGAGCAACCACCTGTGCGAAGAAATCCACCCAGGGATCGCAGGTTATTGGCAAGGTATAGGGATGACTCAAACGTTGTATTTGTTCTCATTACAGATGAAGGGGATTCATCTAATTTTGAGGAGGCACTGTAGGATGTAGATGCTGAAAAGTGGAAGATGGCAATGTAAGATGAGATGGACTATTTGTACAAGAATGAAACTTTGGAGCTTGTGGAGCTTCTAGTGAACTAAAAAGCGATAGGGTGTAAGTGAATTTTTCAGAAGAAACATGATAGATATAAAGCAAGGTTAGTAGCGAAAGATTATGCTCAGCGTGAAGGCGTGAACTTCAGTGAGGTTTTTACACCGGTTGTGAAGCAAGTATCTATCAGGTTCATGTTGACGCTGGTTGCCCAATACGACCTCAAACTGGAACAGATAGATGTGAAGACTGCTTTCCTACATGAAAAATTGTAAGAGTAGATATACATGGTGCAACTATACGATTATACAGTGCAAGGGGCTAAAAATAAGGTTTGCAGGTTGAGGAGATCGTTGTACGGTCTCAAACAGTTGCCTAGGCAGTGGTACAAGAAATTTGATTCCTTCATGATGAGTCAGGGCTTTCCAATGAGCGACTACGATCATTGTGTCTATTTCAAGATATTGAATGATGAGAAGTTTCTCATACTGTTGTTGTATGTCGATAACATGCTTATTGCCAGTCATAACATGTCTGACATCGATATGTTGAAGACTTAGTTCGAGATAAAGGATTTGGGAGCTGTAAAGAGGGTTCTTGGCATAAATATTCATAGAGACAGGAAGAAGAGCAGGTTATAGTTATCTCAGGAAGAATACCTTGAGAAGGTATTGAAAAAGTACGAGATGGACAAGTCCAAACCGGTTCGCGTTCCTCACGTAGCTCACTTTAAACTTTCTTCTGAACAGTGTCCCAAGATAGATAAAGAAAAGCGTGCTATGTCTCATATGCCCAATTTAAGTGCTTGGGTAGTTTAATGTATGTCATGGTCTGTACAAGACCAGATATTTCACAGGCTATGGGTGTTGTTAGCCGATTTATGTCTAACCTAGGCAAACAACATTGGGAAGCTGTGAAATGGCTACTTCGATATATTCGGGGTACGTAAGACTACGTCTTGACGTTTGAAAAATTCAAGGACAAGTTGGTTGGTTACGTCGATTTTGACTACGCAAATAATGTGGACAGTAGGAGATCGACTTCAGGGTACTCGTTTGTATTAGCAAGTGGAGCGATTAGTTGGATGTCTAAGCTTCAGTCTGTGGTGACTCTTTCCACTACTGAAGTTGAGTACATGGCAGTAACAGAAGCTTTTAAGGAAGCTGTTTGGTTGAAAGGAATGATAAATCAGTTGGGGCTTTAACAGGAAGCCGTGCCGGTTAATTGTGATAGCTCAAGTGCTATAAATTTGGCTAAAAATTCTGTCTATCACTCACGTATTAAACATATTGATGTGCGTCACCATTTTATTTGACAGGTGCTTGAGGAAGGAGATGTGACTCTGGACAAGATTCACATTAGCGTGAATCCAGTGGATATGTTGACTAAGGTGGTCCCTATAGAGAAGTTCAAGTTCTGCGTAACTTCTCTGGGATTGGCGAAGGCTTAACGAAGACGCAGTAATGCATGAGAAGCGGCGACTATGATTGATGATAGGTTGGTTCTTTGAAGAGTAGAAGAGATGGTTCAATGTTTAATGATGCCTTGGTGGAGTTTGTTGTGAAGGCCTCATTACTGTGCATAAACAGAGTCCATCGACCGGTCGCCCGACTGGTCGACCAGTGGACAGAGTGGTGCAGTTTGAGGTCCAAACTCTCTGGACGCTTTTTGGTATTTTGAGATCGGTTGCTGGTAGCTCAGATTGGTCTAGGGACACATCTGAGTTGAGGCAGCGGGCAGGCAAACTCTCTGGACTGTTTGCGACTCTCTAGACTATTTGCGATTGGTCGTCTGACCGGTCGCTCGACCAATCTGCGGTCTGCAGGATTTGATAGCGTTGCGCGGTTTTTGCGCTACTTGTTTCTAATTTCGGGTTTCCTCTTATAAATAGGTTTTTTAATCGTGTTTGGAGTTATTCTAAGCAATACCTAGGTGATCTAAACGGGATTAGGATTATTGGGAGAGAGGATTGAGAGTTTTGTGTGCCTTGTTCATCTTTGGAATCTACTCGGGTAGTTCTAGCTCTGTAATCATCTATATTCATAGTGGAAGGTGTCACTTTGTGCCGTGGTTTTTTCCCCAGGGGTTTTCCATGTAAAATTCGTGTGCTTTTGCATTGATTGCGTGTGTGGCTGTGTGGTGATTGTTTGATCTTATTTGGTGCTTCTACTGACTGGATTTCCAATAGACCACTTGTTGAAACTCTGCAGAGTCTACCAATAAGGCAAGGACCCGAACCCATCCATGTCATCTATCCATGTTTGTAAGATTATTTTTTGGACATGGGCTACCAACTGAGGCAGATTCAAAACTCAAATAAACCATACCACATAAAAGCAATGGGAGAATGATGTCCATCGTTGAAACTTTCCTATGGCCCACCCTAATGTTTATTTGTCATTCAACCTGTTCATAAGGTTACAGAGACCTGCATGTGCACGAAGGCAAAACACAAATTACAGCTTGATTCAATAAGTTTTTAATGATAAGCATTCAATCGCCATTGCTTTTTGTGGTGCAGTCCACTTGGACGCCGATTAGCTACTGACAGGTTGAGCAGCCATCTAGCTACTGAAGTGATGTCACCAACTTCTGTGGGCCCCACAGTGATCTATATATTGTATCCACACCATCCATCCATCCATTTGAAGAGATTATTTTAGGGCATGGGCCGAAGAATGAGGCAGATTGAAAGCTTAAGTGGACCCCACTAAAGAAAACAATGGGAATTGATCTCCCACCATTAAAAACCTCTTGGGGCCACAGAAGTTTTCAATCACGCTGATATTTGTGGTTTCCCATCTTCCATGTCTTTGTGAACTTATGAGCAGGTTATATCTCAAATAAACATCATGGTAGGCATTAGGAAGGTTTCAACGGTCTCGTCACTGTCCCCCTTGTTTTCTTTAGTGGGGTCCACTTAAGCTTTCAATCTGACTCATTCTTCAGCTCATGCCCAAAAATGATCTCTCCAAATGGATGGACGGTGTGGATACAACACATAGATCACTGTGGGTCCCAAAGAAGTTGGTGACGTCACTTCAGTAGGTAGATGGCTACTCAACCTGTCAGTAGCTAATCCGCGTCCGAGCTTTAGATCTGTCTCATTGTTGGGCCCATCACCTAAATGCTCTCGCAAGATGGATGGACGGTGTGGATATAACACATGGTGGGGCTCACAGAACCTCTTCAATCAATCTGTCTTTCGTTCAATCAATCTGATTTAATTGGTGTATGCCACGTGTACAATTTCTCAAGTGCCAGCATATCAAGTGTCAGTATACATGATGAGTGGTCCAGCATGGAGTACCACCTGATACATGGCTCGGATCTCGTACATGCATTCAAAGTTGGCGTGCCGGGATTCTCTTCCTTAATCCAACCACGCGCGAATGCGCCAGACGGATGGAAGGAGGGGATCCAAGAGAAGCGAGGGGGTGCGGCACTGCGGCCACAAGTGCAAATTTGGAACACGTGCGAAAGATGCAAGCTGTTTACCATGCGGGACCTTTTGAGGGTTGGGTCTCACATGCCAAGGTGGGATCTACATGATGGATGGTGGACATCAAAGGTGGGTCCCACATGATGGACTATCCACATCAAGTGGGCCCCACATGATAGTGGTCCACAACAAAGGTGGAATCCACATGATGGATGGTGGACATCAAAGATGGCCCCCCTTATGATGAATGACTCATATTGAAGTGGGCCCCACATCAAGGTGGGCTCGCGTAATGAAAGGTTCACATCAAAAGTGGCCCCACATGACAGATGGCCCGCATCAAAGTGTGGCCCAACATGACAGAACATGCACATCAAGTGGGTCCATTTGATGGGCACTCCACATCAAAGGTGGGACCCACATGATGGATGATGATCATTGAAGGGGGGCTCACGTGATGAACGGCCCATAGTGAAGGTGGGGCCCCACACAATGAATGGTCCACATCAAGGTGGGCCTACATAATGGATCGAGTGAGCTTCACATGATGGATGACCCACACAAAAGTGTGGCCCCTCGTAATGGAAAGTTCACCTCAAGTGGGCCCCACTTAATGGACGGTCCACATCCAAGGTCTCTCATGATAGATGATCCATATCCAAAGTAAGCCGTATGATGGATGATCTACATAGAAGGTGCACTCCACATGATGAATAGTAGATGTCAAAAGTAGCCCCATCATGACACATCAAATGTGGAGTCTACATGATGGGTGATGGGTGATGAGTAGTGAACATTAAAGGTCCCAAAATAAAAGACGATTAGGCCCCCACACAATTGACGGTCCACCAAAACAACGACGTGGATTACTCTTATATTAAAGCTATCGTCATCTTTAAAAATAGTATTAACTATCCTTAGGAAGAGATCTTATTTAAAGTTTTATTAAATATACTCATTTTAAATAAGATTTTTTTACTCTTATTTAAAACAAGGGTCAGAATAAAAGCATCTTACTGGAGTATCTTTTATCCAAAGGTTCTTATGAAATCAGAGTAAAGATGCCAAATGAGCTTAGACGGGTGCAGTTTTTCTGCCCTAGGAATCTAGGTAGGGCCCACTGTGATGTTTGTGAGAAATCTATGCCGTTCAACTATTTTGTGAGATCATTTTAGGCTTTGCGACAAAAAATGAACGGGATCCAAGGCTCAACTAGGCCGCACTAAAGCAAAAGGTGGGTAGGGAAATTCCTACCATTACAACTTCAATGGGTCCACAAAGATGTTTATATGCCATCTATACCGTTAATAATGTCATACCGACTGGGATGAGCTGAAAACACAAATATTATCCTGATTCGAAACTTCCGTGGCCTCATGAATATTTCTACTGTGGAAGTTTAATCGTTTCGGCTCACTTGAGTCTTGGATCCCGTTTGCAACGCCTAAAATGATCTCACAAAACAGTTGGACGGCGTAGATTTCTCACAAACATCAAGGTGGCCCCACTCAGATTCCCAGCGGTCTATCCACGCCGTCTATCCATTTTATCAACTCATCTGTACCCTCCGGGAAGTTTTCACCTATCCGCTGAAAGTCTTGTGTGTCTAGTACTGAGCCAGAGACCCTTTGGATAGGTTTGCATTTGAGGCTCATTCCTCATGAAGAGCTGGAAAAACGGATGGACAGCGTGGATGATGCACATACATCATGGTGGGTCCCACAGAGTTTACTCAGTACGCAATCCGCGTCCTTTGTGGAATGTGTGCAATTAGTCAATATTCGAGAGTGATTTATGGCCACGGAGTTTAGCATGATGGCCTTACCTGATGTGCGGCTTGGATCTGGTACACGTATATGGATGCATGTGTGAGAATCTACGCAGATATGACCCCTACGTACCAACCGGGTATTGGTGGGGCCCACGGGTGATTTACATACCACCCGGATTTACCATGCCCCAACAACCTCTAAGATTGGAACATCCCACCCGTTAATTTTGGGATTTTTTTTTTCATTCGAATATAGGAAAATTGCTGTATCTCTCTTTTTGACCGTATATTTGTAGACTAGAAATCGAAAGGATGAGATTGTCCTGTCCAGAACACCTTTGCGGCAAGGGCTATCTGCTGTGGGACCCAACAGATGAATCGGCAGTGGCCCGGATTATCCAACCAGGGCTCCTGCCTGTCAAGATGAAAACCTGATTTTGCTGTAAAACGCTTACCACGGTGGGCCCATGATGGATGTATCATGCCTCAAAATCTCCACCACAAACAAGATGATCCTGTGCTTTCAATCCGCGACCTACAAATAGATGGTCAAAAGTCCAAACACGTAAAAAAGGTTGATGCTGGAAAACTGATGGCCAGGATTTCCCGTTCCGAGTTTTTATCATCTTATATCCACTGTGGGCCACACCAAACCGTTGAGTTGGTTCAGTAAATCATGGGTCCCACAATGGCCAGACCACCAATTACCTCCAAATACACAATCTGCATCCTCAAAATCTACCACATTTCATATAGAACGAACGTTGCATACCTGGGAAGGCTAACAAAGGGAAAGATGCAAGAGCAACATCAACTCGCTCCAGGCACTCCCCGCAGAAGAACCTGCAGGGTATTCCCAAAACAAACAGCCCTGCCAAACTTCCATTTCAGCACACACACCCTGCTAACATCCAACCATGATTGGATTATCAAAGCTATCCAAAATTTGTGGCAAAAGTAGAAATAGGTCTACTGTCCATTTTGCAAGGCCTTATAATCATCATTAAAGCCTTATCCCAATTAATTAGGGTTAGCTACATGAATCTTGCTATGCTATTTCACTCTGTGAAGGGCCAGGCCTTCAGAAATTGTAATTATCTTAACAAGGTAATATATGGGCCATGTGCAATCTATGGTGCATCCCTTGCATCCATTCATCCACTGTAATTATAAGTGGGCCAAAAATATATATATCTGCACTACAATCACCTTTGAAGAATTAAATGGAATAATAATATGTCGCCATATATGCATGCACTCAAAAGTTGTTCACTTTAAGTCAAATTAAATGGTCTGGATTATTAGCTCACTTTAGATGGGTCGTAAGAGTTTTATGTCGAATTGATTGCCTGACTAACAGATTAATGGACATCTAACAAATGTTTAAAAATGTTTTTCCTTTTCTTTTCTTTTCTTTTTTCTTTAAATTTTATGGAAAATAGAAACATATAAATTGCTCTAATCAGATCCTAATATGACCTGATTAGAGCATAAAACAAAACTTTTTCAACAACAGCAACAAAAGTATAGACTAATTAGAGAATAGAACAAAAAAAATTATCAACAACAACATAAGCATACCCTTTCCGCTGTCTCAAGTAAATAGAACAATGCACCAATATTTGATACTTCGCAAGGATAGCACATGCTCTCGTTTTAGATCAAGTCATGATTTTAGTTGTGGGAAAATGATAATTTGACTCCTTGTAATAAAGAAGCAGCTTCGCAATATTTTGATTTCCTAGTTCACAAAGTACTGAAAATTTTCAGTAAGATTTTTTTTTTGTCAAAAGACGAATTACCACGACGCAGGTAGAGGTCTCAAAGGGCACTAGCTACTTTTCTACAGGAGTCCTTATAGGGGACTTAATTGGCTTGCACCATCATTAAAAAGAGAACTAAAATATATCTTCGAAACTGATTGCTTCAATATTCTCTTAGCCTGAAAAATTCTGAAATTTCATTCCATCTCACATGCACCAAATGGTCACTTTAATAACCAATTTCCATATATACAACTGATTTTACCCCATGTTGCTATAAATTAGTTAAAAATGTAAAAATTACATCAGTCTGAAGTTCCAGTAAATAGTTAAAATGGAAGCTATGGGTGTAGTTAGACATTGGACTGATTTTCTGGTGGCGGATGGGGTGTTATGGTAGTGGTGATGTCAGAGATGAATGGTGAGGATCAAAGGCCCCAAATCAGTTGCTCTATTGCTCTAATACCATGTTAAACCAGAGACTACATTATTGAAATTGTAAATTGTTTATTTAATTGATAATAACAAGAATGTGTATAAAAGATGGTTGAGAAATCTGTGACAGATTTGTAGTAATCTTAACAGATAATAAAAAAAAGGAAATTTTTTATTTACGAAGATTTATTAACCTACTCTAAACAATTTTGAAAATAAACGTAGTTCACATTCAAAACCTCTGATGAGGTAAAATCACTCAAATTTATAAACCAAGGCTCGTATGAACAAATTAGTAAGAATAAAACCATTACATAACCATAATATACCGTGAGATTCAATTTCCTCCGCCATCTAAATTCATTATATAATGGTGTCTTTTTAAGACAAAAAATATTAAATACTAAAATTAAATAAAAACACAGTATAATGTCACAAAAACTTTGGAAAGAAGTCATTGATGAACATATGGCAAATGTACAAGTTAGTATCCAAAGATCATAAAATGTGTATGTTCAAAGGATGCCGAAACATACTCTTCTTGTGAGTTTGGTTCCAACGGAAGGTGGGTCTCAAATATTGTATTCACAATGTCATACTTGAAATAAAACTTTAGTAGTCTAATAATATTCTTCTATAAATGAAATAAAAGACTAAAGACCTGTTTGGATGCCGCTTAAAAATGAGTTCAGGGCATCTTGGTTAGTTATAATCATATATTAAAGATTGTATTTGTTTATGGTAACAATTAAATATAATCTTGATAGCCAACTGTCATAATTGCTAATACACAATTACAATTAACTAAGATGAGATGAACTTATTTTGAAGTGGCACCCAAAACATGACCCAAATAATGTACCCATATAAATTTGGATTAATGATATACTTGTTGGGATGCAACTTGGGTTTGGTCAACTAGGACCTGATTGACCCAATCCAACTTTGGGTTGGGTTGGGTTGGGTTGGGTTGGGTTGGAAAAGCCCGATGTAAATTTAAGTTGGGCTCAGGTCAAGTAAATATTAGATGGTCGGTTAGGTTGGTCGGGAATAATCACACATGTATTTGGTTCAAGTTGGGTCAAGCTGGGTCAAGCTGGGTCAGGTCGAGCTAGGTTGAGTTTACTGAGGACTTGGGGTTTGGCTCGTGCTAGGCACCTTGGGCTGGAATTCGGGTTGAGTCAGGTTGTGGGTTAAGTCATCTTCCTTGCACATATCTGCATTTGGACTTATTGCGTCTATATTACCAATCTAGACCGTCAACTAGATCTAGTCCATCCTTGGTAGACTTCCTTTAGAATGTCACTAATGTAATGATCCATACCACCTAGTCAGTGGCATGAAGAAGGTCCGTACAAGATCGTTCAACAAAGAGAGGTCCCATCAAGGATGTCTACCGTTGGATGGATGTCAACCTGAAAATTGCACAGATCAGATAATCCTAACCGTCTGATCATGGTCTCCTTTTGCTTTTCCACTTTGATGGCCACGAACAGGTACCAAGGTTCATTGGATTAGTATGATTTTTTGGTCATAGGTCATTTTTTTTTTTTTTTTTTGGCAGGAAATGGATTTATGCATGTAGTCATGTACATGAACATCAATGGACAGTGCTCAGCTCTATGGTGGGCCCAGAGTTGCAATGGAGTCCGGTGCATTAGGAAGTACATCGCACACTGATATTCCAGATCATACTAGTGGATACCAGCAGTCCTTGATTTGGTGGGGCCCACCATGGATGGGGCATACTAAAGAGGGAAACTATTTCAGACCTCACATAGATATCACATTCTCTCTAACTTTGGGCAAATGGCTTAGCGTGAATGAAATCCACCCCATCCATCAGGTAGATCACCACTTTTTGGTATTGATCCTTAAAAATCAGGCTGATTCAACACTCCGGTGGGCCACCGCATGAAATATTCCCCATGAAAACCTCTAAATTCACCTGGTACGACCCACCTGGGATTTTTAATGTTCCGCTTTTTTGGGTAGTTGTTTTGTACCTAGACACATCAGATGAATGGATTGATGGCATGTAAACACTATGGTTACACCCAGGTCCATAGCTTGAGTGGCAGACTGAGTGAAGATAGCCTCGTCTCAACACTGACTTCATGGTCTCATAGTGGAGAGCGGATTAGGTGAGACCCCGGCCTCACCTAAGACGGTGCGGCCCTTGCCGTGGGTTTACCATGGGGCCCACCTTGATGTATCTATTATCTATCCATGCCGTCCATCCGTTTTTCCAGATCATTTTATGACATTATACCAAAAATGAAGCAGATCTAATAATCAGGTGGATCATACCATAAGAAACAGTGGTGATTAATCATCCTACCATTAAAAACTTCTTAGGGCGTACTTTAATGTTTCCATAGTGTTTATTTACCATCAAATCTGTTGATAATGTCACCTAAGCATGGATGAAGGGACAAAAACAAATATCAGATTGATCCAAAGCTTCTGTGGCCCATTAAGGGGCAATAACCACTGTTGCTTATGATATGGTCCACCTGATAATTGGATCTTCTTCAATTTTTAGATTATAACCTAAAATAATATGGAAAAACGGATGGACGGCGTGGATAGATAATAGATACATCAAGGTGGGCCCCATGGTAACCCACGGTAAGGGCCGCGCCGTATTAGGTGAGGCCGGGGTCTCACCTAATCCGCTCTCATCATGGGGGGGAATGTGACTAAGAGGGTTGGGTGGGTGTACCAACAATGGGGTGTGTGAAGTAACCTATAACAATGGGGTGTGTGAACTAACCTATATAAAAAATAAAAATAAATAAATAAATCTAAAATCTATGGTGGACCTACCCAACTAATGGGGTTTGTACCATCCAAACTTTTTCCTAGGGTATGGCCTACCTGAACTATGGATAGTCATGATTTTTGGCGTCCAAGGCCAACATGAGGGGGCGTGCCTGTTGGATGGGTTTGATCTCATGAAAGTTCCACCCAAGTTATTCTCGGTGCACAAGGTAAAAATTGGATGAATGGCTAGGATCTTCTGATCCGGAAAATACTGGGGCATCCACTATCCATGGTGCCGTTTCATCAGATGAATGGTCTTCAGTAAGGGAGAGCGGATTAGGGGCGGCCCTGACCATGGGGCCCACCTTGATGTATTTATTGTATATCCACCCCATTCATCCGTTTTTCCAGCTCATTTTAGGGATGACCTCAGAAAGAAGCGGATACAAATCTCAGGTGAGCTTTTTGAGTGTGACACAACTGGTAGCTACTGTCCGAGGCCCATGGCGAGGGGTTCGAGAGCTCCATATCCATCATACCTAGGCCTAAGTCCCACAAGCGAGGGGTATGCCGAGATCAAGTATGAAGAACTTAGGGAAAATATCGAGGAGCTTTATATACCGGGGTCACTCCACCTAATAGGTTAGCCTTTTGGGTGTGACACAACAAACGGTACCATATGAAACAATGGTGAATGATGTCCACCATTAAAATCTTCCTACGCCCATCATAATGCTCACTATAATGTTTATTTGCCATCCAACCTGTTGATAAGGCCACACAAATCTGGATCAAGGGAAAAGCCAAACATCATCTTGATCCCAAACTTTTGTGGCTCATAAGAAGTTTTAAATGATCAATCACCACTTTTTCCTATGGTATGGCCCACCTGAGATTTGGATCTGCTTCATTTTTTTGTTCATGCCTTAAAATGAGCTGGAAAAACGGATGGAAAGTGGATATACAATAAATGCATCATGGTGGGCCCACGGTCATGGCTGCACCATATTTGGTGAGGCCAAACCGTACCTAATCCGCTCCCCTTGATACTAAACCACAGGCCCACTTGTACGGATTGGGTACACCCGGACAATGTAGTTATAATGCATCAGGACCGATCATTACTTATGGTGCCTCTTCCACAAATTTCGTGACACCGCACATCATCACGAGAGACATAGTGGAGACCTGTTGATCACTAGGATGTGTGCCCAGCCTGCACAATCGGATGGTCTAGTGATCCAGACCGTCCATTCAGCCTCCTGTGCATGGGGATGACCCAATCTTTCATCCGTACCGGTTAATGGATGGTTAAAGGTAATATAGTGAGTGGTCCCAATTCAACCTGAAAGTTAAGATGGTCGTTATCATCCGGCAATGCGGTTCCATGTTATCCTCGTTCTACGTCCATTTGCATGTGGAGGATTAAGATTGAAATGCAACAATACCACGTGGACACAAACCTGCCCAATGCAACGGAACCGGATTTGGTGAGACCAGTGTCCGAGATCAGTGAAACCATGATGTGGAGGGTTATTATTCATCCATCTCCCTTGTAATGATTGAACCACTTTCAAATATGCTTTGTGTGACTATATTTGACAGCGGCATTTGGAGCCTGACACAAATTGAGTTTGATTGTTTCGGATGGACTCAAATCGACTCAATAAAACTCTATTCGAGCAAAAAGTTTTTCTTGTTCAAACTTTGTTCAAGCACACAAAGTCCGTGCAAAAAAATTTGAGTCGATTTCAACCATAGCCTGTTCAACATGATTCGAGCTCGACTTGAATATTGACCAACTCGACTCGTTTGTTCAAGTTTCTCTCTCTCTCTCTCTCTCTCTCCTCGAGTTGAACAAACTATGGTTGAAATCGACTCGAATTATATATATATATATATATAGAGAGAGAGAGAGAGAGAGAGAGAGAGAGAGAGATGCTCTCCCGCGCACTAGTGCTCATGAGAACTCGTGAGCACCAAATTGAGGACTCGCATCAAAATTTGAGCTGTGATGCAACATTTCAAAAAACCCCTGGGTCCTAGCTTTCAACTTGATTCAGAACTTCGATAAAGCCATGGAAAAATGAAATAGTTTCCTCTATTGATTTGCCCCTCTCTATGCTACAGCCCACGAAAGTTTTGGATCAAGTTGAAAGTTGGGCTCTGGGGTTTTTTGAAGCTGCTGGATCACGTGGACAACTCAGATTTTGGGATCACATTATGTGTGATGAATCCTCAAAAAGGTGCTCACGAGTTGTTGTGAGCATAGTGTGCGATTGGCCCTAGGAAGGTTTCAACGGTAGATATCGTTCTCCTCACTGTTTCTTGTGGTGTGGTCCAATTGAGCTTTGCATCTGCCTCATTTTTTGTTAGTTAAAAATTTTAAACCTTGTGATTTGCCATTTGTGATATGTAATTTGTCAACAAAACAGTATTCATTATTCAATAGTAGTAAAATATGAAATTATTGAACTTACTTAAACTTGTAAAAGTTGTCTGAAATTCACATGTTCAAATATAGCTGGGCCAAACGAAATTAATCGAGTTTGAATAGAGCCACCCTGATCAAATGTTTGTTCAAACATTGTCCGAACACACCCATTCAAGTAGCCAAATGATCCAATATAGTTCATGTTTAACTTGGACAGGATCGTTGCCCACCTCTGCTAATTGGTATGATTTTTGAAACATGAATCATCCATAATACAACTCACTAAATGAACGGCCCAATCGATACATTTCTCCGAATTAGTTTCCGAGTACCTGTGTAACATCCATCACACTCTGTGATAGTCTCAGAGTTTTTAATGACGTGAAGGAATGGAATGGTCTGACAACACATGATGCACGCAGTGCATCCAGCACCAAACTCGGAAGGCCCACCATGCTGTATATGTGAAATTTACACCGTCCATCAGGTTAGAACCATTATCATTGTACATCCAAGAGATCAACCAAATACAAAACTCAAAGAGGGCCACACAACCAGGAACATCAAGGTTCATACGTTGTAGCTCGCCTGAGTTTTTTTTATCAGGCTGATTCTGGGATATGGTCCATCCACTTCAAGACACAACTAAACAACGGTCTCAATTATCAAACCATGGTCCCACCTATCAGAAATCCAAACCCGTTGTCTAAAGCTTCTGTACAGATCCTGTATTTTTTGTGGTTAAACAGAAAGGAGGTGGGGCCCACCTTGGTTACAGCTAGACATTCATTGCATCCATCATCAGTTTCATCAACAACTGTTAGGACGCTGGACCAAAAATCAGGGAGATCAAATGGACCACATCATAGGAAACAGTAGAGATGGGGACGCCCACCGTTGAAGCCTTCATGGGGCCCACCAAGGTTTTTGATTTGACAGATGAAGGGTTTGGATTGAATATAAACATCACGGATTGGATCCCAATTGAAGGTGGCTTGGACTTGAGGATACCTTTACAAGAGCTCTCGCAATGAATATCACACCTTCATCATGATGGGCCCCACAGAGTTTTCTGTTGCAAGGTTACTACAGTATAAAGAAATTGAAATCCTTGCCCTTGCTACTTGGTCAAACAATTCTAAAAAGACTGACCTACAATACTAGGTGTCAATACGAGAAGGGGCACGGTTTGGGTGCATCTCTAACTGTGGGGTCCACTGTGATGTATCTTCCTTAATCCACACCATCCATCCATTTTTAAAGCTCATTTTAGGTTATTATCCCAAAAATGAAGCAGATTCAAAATTTTAGGTGGACCATAGTATAGGAAACAGTAGCAATTGAATCCCCATTTTTAAAAACTTCATGGGGAAACTGGAATGTTTATTTTCCATCCAACCTGTTGATAAGGTAAAAAAAATACCTGGATGAAGAGGCCACACAAATTTCAGATTGATCCAAAACTTTAGTGGCCTACTATATCTTTTTAATGGTCGATTACCATTGTTTACTGTAATATGGTCCACCTACGATTTGAATCTGTTTCATATTTTGGATCGTGCCCTAAAATGGATTTTCAAAACAGATGGACGGCGTGGATATAAGACACATACATCGAAGTGGGCCCCGCCATCAGTGATTTTACCTACCTTGGTGGTTCTCGGATCCATCAAAGCCGGCGCTCTAGGAGTAGAATTATTCTGTGGTCCAAATATTCTCACTAGTGTTTCTGGTCATTGTGAGCAAAGATTTTTATAACCCATTTCACCATCTGCTCTTTATAAGATTTGAAACTTTTTACTAAAAGACAAAAATAAATATAATTTTTTTTCTTTCTAATATACCTTTAATACTATCCATTCAATTTTTGGCCCTTTGGGACCGTGTTGATACCGAAAGGTTAGAAATAGGCCATCCGTACGTTCGATTTCATAGCCAAAACATGGGCCCCAGATATAGAAATTTAAATACACAATGGTTAGGTTTTCCTATTAGAGACTAGTGAACTTTCTTACAATTAGTTTCCATGAAAACTTCATAAGAACTTTATACATACATGATATGGACACAAAATCTGAATGGCTTACTAGATGAGTCACCTTATGAAATCACTTGGGTTAACTTTTTTTGGCTCATTCAAAATTTTAGTAGGCATAGCAAAGTGAGATGGCCTACTTAGATTTTTGGAGCAAGCCAGAAAGTTAGTCCAAAAGATTTCATTAGCTGACTCATCTAGCGAACCATTCGAATTTTACGCCCACATCACGTGTCAAAAGTTTCCACAAAGGTACGTGAAAACCGGCTCTTAGGAGAGCGTTACTCTCTCTCTCTCTCTCTATATATACATTTAATATAATATGAAAACTAAACTTTACCTATTCCTTCTAATTGAAGAATTCCAGTCTGAGAAGTACTTTGTTGGAGAACTGAAAATCCAGCAGAAATTGCAAGAACCATCTACTGAAAACCCAGACCAGGGAAGATGACCTACAAAGATTTGTAAAAGTAAAACATTAAATCCAATAAAAATATTTAATATAATCTGAAAGGGAGAGGATAGAAGAAAAAATAAGAAAGTAGTTGAAATTCCTTACATCAAACTCCTTCTGTATGACCTTGGATCTTTTCTTGGGCTTCTTGGGCGGCTTTGATCCCGTCATCGCCAAGAAATCGTCTTCAATCTCTTCCTTGGAGAGCAAGAAAGAGAGCTTGGGTGATTTCAGCTGATTCTCCGGTTGTAGGAAAAACAAGGGAATGCCCATCGTTTCTTCGTTTCTTGAATTCCTCGTGATCATCTTGTTGGGAGTCTTCCATGTAGTTTTCTTCTTCTTACCTTTGGGAATTGAGATCTTTGATGGATTCGATGCTTCTTTCTTCTCTTTAGTTTCAGTGTCTAGTTTTCTTTCAATCGATGATAATTTCTTTAGTTTCTGCCGAGCACGGGTAGGAGAAGAAAGAGAAGAAGATGAAGAAAGCCGTTTAGAAAAATTCATAGAACTTTTCGAACCAACTAATTCTAGTCCACCAGCCATGAATATCTGTTGTCTTTTGATATTCAGATGTAGTGAAGGATGCTATGAAAAAAAAAAAGACGGAGAGATGAAGATTTTCTTGATATGGTTTTTATACTTGATTTACCCTTTCCAACTTTAGATTGAGCTGAGTTGGTTTGTCAAGGTCCTTGGGTTGGAAAACGGCAGCACCATCTGAATTCGGGGTTGGGTTTAAATAAAAAAATTCCGGATGGGTTAAGTAGGTTGGGAATAATCACATGTATTTGGGTCAAGTTGGGTTAAGCCGGGTTAAGTAGTGAAGACTTGGGGTATGGTTTGTGTTGGGCACCTTAGGCTCGAATTCAGGTTGGGTTAGGCCCTCTTCGCGTATTTACATTTGGACTTATTGGGTCTATATTACCAATCTAGACCACCAACTAGATCTAGCCCATCCTTGGCAGGCTTCTTCTAGAAAGTCACCCCGATGCAATGATCCAAATCAGCTAGCCAGTAGTATGTAAAAGGCCTGTACAAGATCGTTCAACAAAGAGAGGTCCCATCGAGGATGTCTACATTTGGATGGATGGAAACCTGTCAATGGGCCGGGCTGGGCCACGGGCTTGAGGGCTTGACCAGCTATAAGATGGGCTTGGACTGCAATATCAGGCCTGCGGGCCTAAATCTGAGCCCTTTTTTAAATAGGCTGAGCTCAAATCAAGTAAAACAGTACAACAACCCATCAACCTGACCCGAATCGAGCTCAGTCAGCCCGTTACAGTTGGCAAAATTCTAAAATTTGAAAAAAAAAAAACTCTCTTTCTCCAAATCTCCTCAAAAGCTTATTCATCGCTTTCTTCTCAACTGTTCTCTTCAAAAACCCATCTCTCTCTCTCTCCAAATCTTTTCCTCAAAATCCCATCTCTCTCTCTCTCTCTCTCCCCCACCACCACAACAGAAACGGCTCAGGCTTAGGCCCAATTGAAATTTTTTGTCCTGTCATGGGCTCGGGCTGGGTTCGGGCCTATGTAGAAAACTACTAGCCGGGCTTGGAGAGAAGTTACGTCGGCCCGAATATCGGACGTGTCACCTACTAAAAATTGCACAGATCAAATAACCCTAACCGTCCGGTCTTAATTCTATTATATGATTCCTTTTGCTTTACCACTTTGACGGCGAGAACATGCACTGAGGTTCTTTCCATGGGCCCTTCTTGCGTAGTTATGTACATGAAGTGGTAGGCCCATCATAGTTTCAATATGAGGTCATGGGTTCAAGCACCCATTGTAGTGTAAGTGTGCCTGCGTGTGTGAGTGCGTGTGACCCCCAAAAAAAAAAAAAAGGACAGTGGAGCTGCCGGA
This sequence comes from Liriodendron chinense, assembly GCA_003013855.2. NCBI lineage: Eukaryota > Viridiplantae > Streptophyta > Magnoliopsida > Magnoliales > Magnoliaceae > Liriodendron > Liriodendron chinense. The sequence goes on from ML058530.1 coordinate 478,657, forward strand.
GTTACAATGGGGTTCAGTGCATTAGGAAGTACATCATGTATCATACTATTTGATACTGGTTCTATATCTAATGGGACCCACTTAGGGCTGTCAATGGGCCGGGCGTGGGTAGGTTTTGGCCCGAATTATGAGCTATTTTGGGCCTGTTTGGCTGTGGGGTTAACAGGTATGAAATTGCATTAGATGGGATTAACATCAGTATTATTCGTCACTGGCATACTAAGTGTATGCTTTTATGTACTGAGTAAACTCTGTTGTGCCCACCATGAATGAATGTGGTTTATCCACGCCTTCCATCTGTTTTCACGAAATCATTTTAGCAGTTGAGTTCAAAAATTGAATCATATCCAAATCTCAAGTGGACTATACCACAGGAAAAGTGAGAACAATGATTTCACCCTTGAAACCTTACTAGGGCCCACATTAATGTTTATTTATCATCCAACTTGTTCATAAGATCAAAGAGTAGTAGACTGAGTGAGTGGGATGTGTAGACTGAGCGAAGATAACCTGGTTTCAACACTGAGGTCCAGGCATTGATTCCCAAATGTGGAATGGCTGACATTGAAGTATGACTAACAGCATGGGTGTGTGTACTACCAGTGGGAGAGCAAATAAACACCATGTTGGGCCCTACACAACTAATGGTGGGCGTCTAATCCAAACTTTTTCCTAAAATGTGGCCTACCTGAGTTATGGATGGTCATGAGTTTTCGTTTCCAAGGTGAACATGAGGCAGCTTACCTGATGGATGGGTTTGATCTCGTGAAAGGTACACCCTAAGTTGCTCTTGATGCACGAGCTACCAAGGTAGCAGACGCTAACCGAAAAGAAAGAAGGCTAGAAATTGGATGAATGGCTAGGATCTTCCGAGGCATTGGGGCATCCCTCATCCATGATGGCGTTTCATCAGATCGATGGTCTTGAATGCTAAACCACCGGCCCACTTGTACGGACTGGATACACCCGAACAATGTACGTAATGATGCATCATGACCGGATCATTACTGATAGTGCCTCTTCCACAAATTTCGTGACCCCACATCGTCACGGAGGGAAATGGAGGAGTCCTGTTGATCACTAGGCTGTGTGCCCAGCCTTTACAATCTGATAGTCCAGTGATCCAGACCGTCCATTCATCCTCCTGTGTATGGGATGACCCAAATCTTTCATTCCTTCCGGTACAATGGATGCTTAAAGGCAAAATAATGGGAGGCGGATTGGCTAGTGATGCTGGTCGGTGCTCTGTGGGCCCTACCATGATGTATGTGTTTTATCCATGCCGTCCATCCATTTTTTTTTTTCAGATTATTGTAGGGCTAGAACCCAAAAATGACGAAGAAGTAAATCTTAGGAGGACCACACTACAGGAAAGCAGTTGTGATTGAATGTCCACCATTAGAATCCTCTTGGGGCCACTGTTAATACTTATTTGACATCCAACCTGTTGATTAAGTCATACAGACCTGGATGAAGGATAGAAAAAAAAATACAAATACAAATATTAGCTTGATTCAAAACTTATGTGGCCCTTAAGAAGTTTTTAATGGAGAGCATTCAATCAACACTGTTTCCTATGATGTGGTCCATTTAAGATTTAGATCAACTGTGAAAAAATGGATGAATGGCATGGATGAAACTCATACTTTATTGTGGGCCCACAGAGCACCGACGTCTAGCTATTGGCCAGTGCAGGGTCACTGGCCAATTCGCGTTCAAAATAATGGGGAGCGAATTAGGTGAGACACCGGATCCACTGTGGGACCCCTAACTGTGGGGGCCACCTTGATGTATGTGACTACATCCATGCTAACCATCTTTATTGAAAGCTCGCTATGGGGCATGATCCAACGGAGAAGATCAAGTCTCATATGGACCATAGTACAGGAAAAACTGGTACTTGATAGTTAAAAACTTCTTGTGGGCCACTAAAGCTTTGGATCAAGATGATATTTTTGTGATCACTTCATCTAGCCTCTTCGTGACCTTATCAACTGGTAGTATGGCAAATAAACATTGTGGTGGAATCAATGAAGTTTTTAATGGTGAGGATTCAATCACAACTGTTTCCTATGGTGTGGTCCACCTAGGATTTGGGTCACTTTATTTTTTGCATCATGCCCTAAAATGAGCTGTTAAAATGATTGTATGGTGTGGATTTAAGGCACACACATCACTGTGAGCCCACAATTAGGGGTCCCACCCACTTGGCCCACCCACTTGGGTGGATCCGGGGTCTCACCTGTGGGGGTACGGCCCTTACTGTGGGGCCCACCTTGATGTATGTATTCTGTATCCACTCTATCCATTCGTTTTTCCATATCATTTTAGGGAACTATCTCAGATCCAATTATCAAGTGGACCATACCATAGGAAACAGTGGTGATTGACCATTAAGGGGCCATAAAAGTTTTGGATCAAGCTGATATTTGTTTTTTCCCTTCTTCATCCAAAACTTATGTGACCTTATCAACGGATTGGATGGCAAATAAACACTGTATTTGTTTTTTTTTTGTCCTTCATCCAAGCTTATGCGACCTTATCAACACATTGGATGGCAAGTAAACACTACAGAAACATTAAGGTAGGCCCTAAGGAGTTTTTAATGGTAGGGCACTCAATCAAAACTGTTTCCTATGGTATGGTCCACCTGATAATTGGATCTCTTCATTTTCTTGTATAATGCTCTAAAATGATACAGAAAAAATGTATGCACAGAGTGGATTCCGTGCTATCCTCGTTCTACATCCATTTGGAGGATTAAGATTGCCATGCAGCTATACCACGTTGGCACGAGCCTACTTAATGCAACGGTTCCCATTGCAGAACCAGATTTGATGAGGCCGGAGTCAGTTTGGTGAGGCCCTGACATGGAGGGCTCTCATCGAACCCACGTGCGATGTGTCTTATATCCGCCGTCCATCCGTTTTACCGGATCATTTTAGAGTATGAGCCCAAAAATGCAGTAGATATTCAAATCTCACGTGAACACATCATAGGAAACAATGGTGATTGGACGCCCACCATTAAAAGTTTCTTGGCATTTGATTGTTTATTTGCCATCCACTGTTGATAATGTCAGGAAAAGCTAGATGGAAGGACCATACAAATATAAGCTTGTAAGCTTGATACAAAACTAATGCGGCTCTGCAAAAGTTTTTAATGGTCAATCACTATTGTTTTCTATGACGGCCCACCTAAGATTTGAATCTGATGCATTTTTTAGTCCAGGTCCTAAAATGATCTAACAAAATAGATAGATGGCATGGATATAAGACACATACATCATGATAGGCCCCATAGTTTGGGATCCACCGAAGCAACGTCCCTTTCACTCGTGCTTTGGGTGGCCCATATATAACAGCAGCAGACGGCCCGAGCAAATCTCCGCCTCACCTAATCTGCTCCGTAGCACTGCCACCCCAAATATAGAAGGAAGGTGATTGGGTATAGCAGGAATATGGTAGAGCCATCTCTACAGTGTAAGTAGCACGGTAATAAATTGATCGGGTCCATCCATATAGTTTCTCCTTCAGTGGATGGATGTTTGTTTGTTTGTTTTTTTTATTATATATTTATTTTTTGTTTTTTTAATACACAAATATGGATTTGCATGTACTTTTCAGATTTTCTATGAAATACAAAGTACATGAACCATTATCATCATTTTAAGGTGTTTGTTTAAACATAAATTGGTAGAGTAAAAAATAAAGAGAGTGGGTAAAGTAAAATGTGATGATTAGGGGTACTCATTACGCACCATGAATTTGTTAAGGCCTGGCACCATAAAGTAATTAGGGAATCCCCTCAAAGAGAGGGTTTAAAATCCTAAGTGGAAGCTAGGATTTCATTTAAAATAGCTCCCATGAGTCGCATGTGTGTCACTAGGCTACTAATCTATCGAGCACATAGCCGATTGATGATATCTTAAAACAATAAGATTATCAGCTTCATCACTAAAATTACTTCAATAGGATGATCTATGCAATCTAAATATTGTCCATGTAAATTAATAGTTAAAAATCATTGGTTAGTTGGTTAGTTGTGATCTTATGCTTGTGGCCCATTCGAGATTTGGAGTTTCATCATTTTCCACCAAAGTATATATTTCAATGGGCTTATTACAATCATTGTGCCAAACATTACATACGTACACTAATTAAGAATATTAAAGTTAATTTGGTAATTAAATTCAAACTCTTGTAAATATATTATGGATAGCTACTTTTTTTTATTACAGGTGATTCTAAATCTAGGGTGCTATACACATCCAGAGGATGCCAAATCCAGAGGATTTCTAATCCGGGTATTCCAAATCCACGGTGCTAAACGAGGCCTTAGATTTCACATTATAACCAATTTAATGGTGATTTATGAGTGAAGCAAACATTGTAGTAAAATCATTTTTACTTGTTATAGTCAAATGTAAGTGATATCACAATCCAATTACAATGGTAAATAATAATTATCTATTTGCATCCATTTATTATTATAATTGGAAAACCAAAGAGGCCCTAAAACGACCTTGGAATTGATCTACTTCGTTTTTGGGCTCATCTCTTAAAATGATATGAAAAAATGGATAGCTGGAGTGGATATAGAATACATACATCAAGGTGGGCCCCATGGTAAGGGCCACACCATCTAGGCTGAGGCCAGGCTGCACCTAATCTGCTCCCCTTTGGGCCAAACCACTTGTAGAATCACTCTCTGGCCAAAGACTCTCGACAGGCAACCCCACTGATTTGTACAAAATAACAATTTAATCAGTTTTCAATCAAATTTTGTGAGTACAGGTTTATAACCCACTTCACATCTTTCTTTTAATCAGATGTAGGGGCTAAAAATTCACTAAAGGCAATAAAAAACACACATTGTTATTTCTTTATTTAATGCAACTTTTGTAACGTTGGAATACCTTTAATTAATACCATTCATTCAATCTTTGGACTTTTTTAATGGAACGTGTGGACCGTTAGCCAATATTAAAAGATTAGTATTATTGTCAAATATCTGTGATGGTGCCATCAGTTAACTTGATAGCCACTCCATGGCCCCACAATTACAAATTCTATACACAACAGTGAAGTTTTCTATTAAACTAATGATTTTATTTTTTATTTTTTATTTATGAAAACTAAGCTCTGCTGTTTCCTTCTAATTGCAGAATTCTCATGAGAGAAGCACTTTGTAGGAAACTGAAAATCCCCAGACGACAACAAGGGAAGAGTAGCTACAAAAGTTTGAAAAATCAAAACATTTAATCCAATAAAAATATCTAATATAATTGAAGGGCTTGTTTGATTTTTCTGCTAATTATCTTGTAAATGGGTAGTAATTATTTACTAGGTAATTGTTTTTAATAAAATTGTAGTAACTTTTCAAAAAAGAAATTATTTACCTAGGTACTTACCGCAGCTTTCCCAAGATAAACACTTTTTTTTTTACACTTAAATTAAGAAATTTGTGAAATAAATGTGGGGCCCATCGTGATGTATATGGATTATCCACACAGCCCATTCGCTATGCCAGCTGAATTTAGGGAGTGAACAAAAAAATGAGGCAGAGCTAAAGCTGAAGTGGACCACACCATAGGAAACAGTGGGAATCGAACGCCTATCATTAAAAACTTCTTGAGGCCAGTAGAAGTTTTGTATCAAGCTGATATTTGTGTTTTCCCCTTATCCATGTCTTTATGACCCTATGAACCGGTTAAATGATGACTAAACTTCAATGTGGGTCCAGCGAAGGAAACAACTTTTAACGGTGGACAAATTAAGGCCACTGTTGCCTTTCGTGCAGGAAATTAGAGTGTTGGATCTGCCTCATTTTTCGGCTCATGCTCCAAAATGTTCTGATAAAATAGATTGATGGTGTCGATGACGTTTACATGTATCATGAAAAATCAAACAGGCTCTAGAATTAAAAGGATAAAAGAAAAATAAGAAAGTAGTTAAATTCCATGCATCCATGTCTTTCTGTATGAACTCTAGATATTTTCTTGGGCTTCTTAGGCTGCTTCGTCGTCATAGCCAAGAAATCCTCTTCAATCTCTTCATTGGAGAGCAAGAAAGAGATCTTCTTCGCGTGCTTTGTTTGGCGGCCAAGCCTTTCAGATAGAAGGACTTCGGCTGATTCCCGGGTGGTAGGAAAAAGGAAGGAATGCCACTCCTCTCTTCGTTTTAGGTAGTTTCTTTTTCTTTTTTCTTTTTTACTTCCGGGAATTAAAATCTTTGATGGTTGTTTTTCATCTTGCTCCTTTTGCTGATGGATTAGATAGTTTTTTATTCTAAAATTATTATGCAAAAATGAATATCGAATTTTGTAGTTTCTGTCTTTCTTTCAATCCATGGTGATTTCTTTAGTTTCTACTGAGAGTAGATCTAGAAGAATAAAGTAAAGAAGATGAAGAGAGTTGTTTAGAAAAATTAAAGAAGATGAAGAGAGTTGTTTAAAAAAATTATTGGAATTATTTGAATTGTTTGATTTTAATTCCAGTAGTTAAGACTGTTAGTGCCACCAGCCATGATTTTTTGGTGTACATAACAATTTTTTTAAATTCCGCTGATTTCCACCAGCGGAATTCGCTGGATGGAAATCGGTACAAACAGGTAGGGCTGTCAACGGGCCAGGCCTGGGTAGGTCTTGGCCTGTGAACTATTTTGGACCGGGCCTCCTGGTCGGCCCATTCAAAATTCTGAGCTGTACACTAGTTGAGCTGGGTTGGTTAGATAGTTCAACTCGGCTCGGAACAGCATGATTCGAGTGCTAGCTCCGAACCAAGCCAAGCCCTTTTTCCATGCTCGAAATGAGTTTCGAGCCTTGCTTAAGCTGGGCCTAGCTCGGTTCAGTTTGGCTCGAAACTCAACTCATTCTTAGCTTGATTAGGCTCGCTTGGCTTAGCTCATTTGACTCAGTAGGAACTCGACTCAATTAAGTATGTTGTTTAGTCCCACATTAAAAGAGAGCAAAGAAATGAGAGATGAAACTCTCTATAAAAGCAAGTGAGGGTGTTGTTGATGTCGATTCTGGTCAACAGACGAGGTGATAGGATTTATATACGTAGGAACAGATCGTCGCTGGAGATATCCTTCGGTGGAATCGGAGGAGGTGTTCGGATCAGCGGCTTGGCTTCGATTCTGTAAAACACCACAGAAAACGGTAAAGGGGGTGGCTGGGATCCAGCCGTGAACCCTCCGATGCCTAAATCAGTAATGGCCTTTGAGAATCGTAAGACTACTTTCAGTAGAGATTAATGTGTACCTGTAATTGGCGTCAATCTTCTTATTTATAGGAATTGATAAGAAGGTTATTGAGCTGAGATCACGGCATATATCTTGCCCCTTGCCCGGGAATCCGGGCAGGAATCTCGGGTCGTTCTGATTTTTCGGACAATTCCGATCTTGAAGGGATGCGCCCTCATTTATAGGTCGTGTGAGGAGGGGATGAGTTCGGCTTCCGTCTTCTCGTCAGATTGGGTACGATCCGATCTGACCTCGGAGAGGGCGAAGTCGTCAGCTCAGGCCTTCAACTTGCTATATTATTCCGAGGTCTTTTGTTCTCGGGTCGGTTATGAGAAATTATCCCATAACAGCTGTCCCCCCACTTCCGAGGTGGACATTTCCATCTCTGGAGTAAATGTAGCTGACCTCGTTTTGGCGACAACGGCGCCTTAAATGCGCTGTTTCGAATTTCGAAAAGGCGCAATGATGATCGTACGGCGCGGCAGCCTTTTATTTCGGCGGACGAATGGTGTGAAGACACGTGGGGCCTCGTATCTTCGAACGGACGGGCCGAATATCGTTATCCAATGAAATGCTGACATGTGGCAAACCTCGTCGATAGTCGCGTCGGTTCGTTCTTTGAGACAGTGGATGACCGCCGCGTGGCACAGCACGTCTTGCGTGCTGTCTCCTGCTACAGTATAAATACTGTTACTTAGGAATTTTTTCGGATTTTTTCATCTTCCCCGTTTGCGATTTCTTTCTTCCGCTCTACAGTTCTCCCTGCGATTCCTTCTGTGGTTTCCTCTGGGCCATTCTTCAAGATCTGCTTTGGACCGCTGTGATCTCAGCAAGCTGTCCTTGCTTTCTTTCTTTGGCCCACTCTTTTTTCGGAAAGGAATCCGGTACGTTCATCTTTCTGCCTGCGCTCAGTTCTTAGTTCTTAGCTCCCCTTTTTTCTGTTTTAATGGCTGGTTCGGAAGAGAGTTCTTCGCGGACTCTATCTTCTTCTCTGCCTGTTGGGGAATCTAAACTGATGGAAACCCAACTTTTCACCGTAGAACCTTCGGGAGGAGCTCTGTTGGCAGAAACTCCCTCTTCCTTTGCCTCGGATGAAGTTCCAGTGGCTGGGACTTCAGGTCGGGTTGCTGATCCGATTTCCAATTACCCGGCCGACCTGATCTAGACCACTCTTAGACCGTCTGACCTGATTAGGATTAGATCAGAATACTGCATCCCCGGGGCCATAGACCTTAGACTCCCCGGTTTAGATGACTTCCCTACCCGTCCATCCGGAGACCAGGTCACCATATATGCCTCGTTCTTTGAGGCTGGTTTCCGTCTCCCTCTCCTTCCTGCTGTGAGGGAGTATCTGTCCGCAGTTAACCTTGCTCAGGGCCAGTTGGCCCCGAACTCCGTGGAGGACTTTGATTAGTTGCGTCGCTCTATGGCGCCAAGTCCACGCGTCGGACCCGACTTCCTCCGAACTGAGGCATCTCTACCAGCTGAAGAGCCACCCTGACTCAAGGGGGTGGTTCTATATGTCACCTCGGGGGAGGAAAGGACATCGGTTGATAGAAGACCAACCCTCCTCAATTCACGGGTGGAAGGAGGAGTGGTTCTTCGTATCCAAAGGTTGGGAAGGGGCCCGACCCGAAGTTAACTTCCCCGACCGAAGAGTCAACAACTGGTTTTCAGTTCCAGGTCGGGTCCGATGCTCCCTTTTTTTAATTTTTTTTTATTTTACTGACCTCTTTTTTTTTGTCAGTTCGTGGTGATCCTCCGGCCCTTAGCTCGGAGGAGGAAGAGCGCTTGGCTGCAGTGTGGGAGCTGGACCCAAGCTTCCGCAGTGTAAAGCTCCTTCTTTCTTTTGAGACCTTATCTGACTTGGGCATCAACCCTCGAGGTAGGCATTCATGAGTACTGAACAGTTCGGATTTACCTTTGTACTTTGTACTTTATTTACATGATGCTTTGTTTTCCTCAGGTATGTCTGCTCCTACCTCCCGAAGGAAGATGTCAGCCATGACGGCTGAGGAAAAAGAACAACTCCGGGAGAAGAAGCGGCAGAAAGTGGCTACGAGGCGTCCCCGAGCAATGGGTGAGAAAAAGGAAGAAATCTCACCAAAATCTCATCTCATGATGATGGGTGGAAATCGGGTTGATGAGTGCGCAAAGTACTATGATCTCAAGAAAAGAAGGCTTGACCGTGGTCAACGAAGCCCACCACCAAAGTTAACCTGACGATCCTGAACATCCAAGAGAATTCCCGAGTCTTGTGGATTGCTGCTCTTTGTACATAAATTGGTCCGAAGCCCATTAAACTACGTCGCGGATCAAGATCCCGAGGGACTCTATAACCGTAGCGTCTGGCTTCCGCATCAAGATCCGCTGGATACCGGACATTTTCCAAAAAAAAAAAAAAAAAAAACATTGCCAGCCCCTCTTATGTACAAATTGGGTCCGAAGACCTTAAACTACGTCGGGATCAAGACCCCGAGAGACCTTTTAATAAAAACCGGCATCAGCCTGGATTGAATCAAGATCCGCTGACGCCGGACATTTTTCCAAAAAACAAAAAAAAAATATATATATATACTACCAGCCCCTCTTTTAAAATTCAGTGGTCCGAAGACCTTAAACTACGTCGGGATCAAGATCCCGAGGGATTTTCAATAAAAGCCGACATCGGTTTGGATCGAATCAAGACCTGACGATCTCGGACACTTTCAGAAAACAAAAAAAATATGTCTGCCCCTTTTGTACAGTTTCAGGGTCCGAAGACCTTAAACTACGTCGGGAACAAAATCCCGAGAGATTTCCAATAAAAATCAGTGTCAATCCTGACCGTTCAAAATAGAGATCTTATGACTTGGAACAGTTTTCGAAAAATCACAAAAAAGAATGTATTTTCAGCATGTACATATTTGCGGTCCGAAGACCTTAAACTACACTAGGATTAGTTTCTCGGGGACCTTTCTCGCTTTCAACAAAAACCGGCATCGATCCCAGCCATTCGAGCCAGGATCTGATGACCCGGATCATTTCAAAAATACCAAAAATATTTTAAAGCTTTCCATAAAAACCAGTATCAATCTTGATCACCCGAGTTGAAATCTGGAACCTTTTCAAAACAAAAAAAATATATATAGATATAATATAAAACAAAAAAAATTTTCACCACTAGTTTCAAACGCACCAATTTATCCCCAGTGGTCCGAAGACCTAAAACTACACTGGGATTAACTTCTCGGGGGCTTTCTTTCCTAACCTGTTCCAGACATGGCTGACACTTGATCGTACGGGTGTCTGGAATCTTCTAAACAGGTAAGGGCTGAGGCGGGCAGAACTCCGCAATCCTGTTCGTGTTGAACGCACCGTGATAGACAACCTTGATTTGGAAGTCGCTGTTGAAGCTGACGGATGTTCCCTGTTCCTAGAACTCATGATGGGGATTAAGGCTGTTGGGAGGTGAAGCTCACCCTCACGGAATTGTGAGCAACGTAAGGCCCCAAACTGGATTGACTAAGGGAAATGTGAGGATGTGGCTCATTTTGTGGCCGAAGGAGTCCGTCGGACAATACGTGGTCTATGTGCATTGCACATGAGGAACAGGCAACTTTGTGGGTGTGTTGACTGAAAACCCTCAAAATCTCCTCATCCGAAGATGTAAAACTACGGCACTTAACTGTGTGAGACTCGTCTTGCTCGCTGACGTAAAATGGATCGGGTGCCTTACCAGCAGTAGAAGCTGGAAGTGGATGAAAATTCCACACTTTTCCCTACATTTCAGAAAAACCCCAAAATACAAAAACATTGCAAAATCACCTCTTCAAAAATCACAAAAAAAATATGTCCCCTGCTTTCAAATTAAATATTGGCAAAAATCACAAAAAAAATTTCCGTTGCTTTCAAATCAAAATATTCTCAAAATCACAAAAATATTTCCCTTGTTTTCAAATCAAAATATTTTCAAAAAATCACAAAAAATATTTCCCTTGCTTTCAACAAAATATTTTAAAAAATCACAAAAATATTTCCCTTGCTTTCAATCAAAATATTTCGAAAATCACAAAATATTTCCTGTGTTTTCAATAAACTGATCTCTACCCTGACCGCTCAGGTAAAGATTCGGATCCACATATTTACAAAAAATCACAAAAATTAGCATCCCCAGCACTACAATTCAGGAGTCTTGAACTCCGCTCACTTCACAGTATGGGATGACGGATCCAATCGCCCGCAAATTGGAATCTTGACCAAAACGGGCAACCAAACACCATCTCAATCACATGTATGCCCAGAAGAACATCTTGAAGTCGAATGATATCCTCGTACATTCTCATTAGCAAAGAAACAGCATCTTGAGACGATGGACCTGATCGACCACGGGTCGGGATCTTGACCAACCCGCTGTCCAAACCTCCGTATCAAAAAGAAAAATCCCCAAGGGAGTACAACCCTGCAAGCAATAAGCTCAAAATTCTCTGCATCTCCAGCAAAAGCAAAATCATTAAATGAAAAGAGAATGAACCAAGCCATGCATTCATCATGCATCTCCATCCATCGCATCAATCATCATGTTTATCTGCTTTCAAAATAAAAGTCGGTTAGCTAAAGACCCCACAGGCATCCCTAGTGGAGGCACATGCAAACCAGATTTCCATTTCAAAAAGACAAAAAATATTTCTGTTTGCAAATAAAAACCCCACGGAGTATCACTCCCCAGAGTGGGTATCTTTTCAAAAATCCAAAAATATTTTTCCAGAAGAGCGTTCTGCCTCCAAAACACCAGGAGATCTTCCATATCTCTGGGTAGGAGCCGACGCGAAAATCAAACAAGATCCGATGTCTCGCGGTTTCCCCGGAGACCATCGGATCCAACGCACTCAAAGTGCGGTCGAACTGAACTCCAGTGTCAGTGCGGTCGTACCACATGCCAAGATACAAAAAGATGAAAGCCAAAAGGCTCGGTCACAGAAACCATTTGAACAGGTGGAAACGATGAATTGTAACCCAAGTATCAAAATCAGCAGATTGGGTGGAAAGAGTTCACCCGCACATACCTAGGCGTGGATGCCTGAAGTACCTTGACTGAGTCCAAGTCGGCGTAGTAGAATCCCGTAAGACTATCTGACGCAGGGCGTCTAACCACTTTGACAGTCAAGCGAAACAAGTACTCCTGGAGTGATCTGGGAAAACATCAAACATCACACAATCAGTCTCAGGGTCAGCATCCTCGTAAGACTGTCGACGCAGAGGCTCTGCTGTATCTTTCCGATGTTAGTACCGATCGGGAATGGAAGGGTTGCGATTGGGTACCCAGGTTGCAGCAAACTGCAGGGACAATCGCAACGTTTTCTCCAAACTCTCGCGGTATGTGCGAGTTATCAACTTCCAGACAATCAACTGACTCAGATACAAAGGATAACAAAGATTCCAGACCACAATCAAGGAAAGAATGAATTGCAAACCAAGCATCGAAGCCAGCAGATCGGGTGGAAAAAGCCCACCCGCACATACCTAGGCGTGGATGCCTGAAGTACCTTGACTGAGTCCAAGTCGGCGTAGTAGAATCCCGTAAGACTATCTGACGCAGGGCGTCTAACCACTTTGACAGTTAAGCGAAACAAGTACTCCTGGAGTGATCTGGGAAAACATCAAACATCACACAATCAGTCTTAGGGTCAGCATCCTCGTAAGACTGTCGACGCAGAGGCTCTGCTGTACCTTTCTGATGTTAGTACCGATCGGGAATGGAAGGGTTGCGATTGGGTACCCAGGTTGCAGCAAACTACAGGGACAATCGCAACGTTTTCTCCAAACTCCCGCGGTATGTGCGAGTGATCGATCTCCAAACGATCAACTGGCACAGATGCGAAGGCAAGCGAAGATTTCAGAACATGATCTATGAATGACCGGGTCAGAAGTGGGGTGTCCACTCGCTTTGGCATTCGGTTGCACGCAACCTCTGCCAAAGAGGGGCATCTGTAGACACCCCACCTTCGGCTACACTGTTGGTAGAGATAGCTATTTGAATGGAGGACCATACCCCCAAATCCCAAGTCCAAACTCAGCCAAACTCACCCTTGTAAGCCCCATTCCATAACCCAGTTCAAGCTTGAACCCAGTCAACCCAGTCCTAAACACCACCCTGAAAAACCTCCCATAAAAAAGGCCAGTCAAAAAATCCCAAAAAAGTTAAACTCACTGAGTCAACTCGCTGAGTCAACCCGTCGAGTCAACCCGTCGAGTCAAAACACCGAGTCAACCCGTCGAGTCAAACCACCGAGTCGACCCGCTGAGTCAACTCACTGAGTCGACCAGCGAGTCCAACAGCAACCCCGAGGGAGCGACCGTACTCGCTGGAAACCGAGGAGCGGCCGTACGGGCGGCCCATGGCAGGCCGCCCGGAAAAAATTACGAGAGTGCCCCTCTCTGCTGCTATAAATACCCCCCTCCCCTTCTCATTTCAACAAGCCATTCGAGTCCATTTCAGCCCGAGAGCTCTGAGTCCATCTCTCCACCCTTTAGCCCATTTTTCCACCAAGGAGAGCCCGAGTGAGGAGAGTCTAACCCTGGTCCAGCCCAGCCTGACCACTGGTCCAAGCCTCCCAAGCCATCCAAGTCTTGATCCAGCCACTCGAAGCCAACCCTTGCGACACCTCCGTCCACCCAGCTACTCATTTTCCAGCATCATCTCATTTGCATCTAGCATAAGTGCAACATTTACTTTTCTTCCAACCCCCCTGCTTCACTACAAGCACCTTGATTACTCAAACACACATGCATATGTCTTTATATTAAGCACCTGTCAGTTCGAGCGTATGCTCTGGGCTTGCCCGTTGTTGGAACCTGCCCATCAGAAACTCTTACTGCTCAGACCTGCATTCATGCTTCACCATAAAACACCTTGATCATTCAAGCACACTGCATACGTCTTACATTAAGCACCTGTCAGTTCGAGCGTACGCTCTGGGCTTGCCCGTTGTTGGAACCTGCCCATCAGAAACTCTTACTGTTCAGACCTGCATTCATGCATCATGTCATCCATGAGAATATACGAGGATTAAACTAGACTTTCAAGTATTCGATCGATTCTGTGAAGTAGAGACCGTACTTCGGTACGGGCAGTGTGTGGGGTGCTTAACCTCTTCCCACCCTGTAACCGTGATCCCTTACCTTGAATCTCTGACCGCAGATCAACAGGAGTCATTTTAGAGGAAGGAATCTTCGGATTCCCTTCTCTAACGTTTCTACGGGGTCTAGCCGACTGTAGATTCGAAGTAACTGGCTAGTGGCGACTCTGGTCTTATATAAATTCACTTAAACACATCCAGCTCAATACGACAACCAAACGAAGCCCTCGAGAACGAGGCAAGCCAGTGGCACAAACGGCGATTTCGCACTCACGCATCCTCATCTCCTTCTTTTCCGAAAGGAAAGGGGAAGGGAGAAGAACGTCGTGTGGGAGCGCGGAAAATCGGCGAGGGTCCACAGTAGCCCGTTTATTAGGGCATAGTGTAACAAATGCTATATGTAATCCTGACCTTTTTTAGGGTCTTATAAAAGAATTACCTTTTTTCTGATCTGTTGAGTACTTTGTCAGAAATTTTTTTTTATTTGTTTTCGCTGAAGTTACCCATTCGCTTCGCATCCGAGCAATTAAAGTCGGAACTGAAGTACTTAAGTTATGCGAAAATGCTGGTCGGTCTCAGTTAAAACTGTGGGACCGAGCTTAATTTTGGAATATGCTTCAGGGTGGCGTCCACCGAGCATGGATACGGCTATGGATGAAATTATCCTCTGCTCGTATCTTAAATTTCTTGACAGGAAGGTGAAGAACAAATACTTAGCTTTTATTGATAGTAGATTTTCAAATGTTCCGCATTCCACGGATGGGGCAGGGCACGACCTTGCATATCTTCGAGCCAATAAGTTCTGGTCCGAACTGTTTTAATAACTTTGTAGGGTCCAATCCAGTTCGGATTGAATGTGCTCGCAATCTTATCCTTCTTATCCCGTACGTTCCACTGTAGGACGAGATCTCCCACTCTGAACCGTCTTTCTTTCACCCGGGAATTGTAGAATCTAGCAACGCGCTGTTGATAGGCTGCGATCCGAACTTGGGAGGTTTCTCTGACTTCGTCGAGCAGATCGAGGTTAGTTCGAAGCTCGTCCTGATTCTGATCGGGTCGGTAATTACTGGTACGGTTATTCGGTAGCCCTACTTCAACTGGGACCACGGCCTCCGCCCCGAAGGCTAAGAAAAATGGGGATTCTCCTGTTGTTGACCGAGCTGTGGTTCGGTATGCCCATAATACTTCGGGGAGTTGTTCAGCCCAGGCTCCCTTGAATTCGCCGAGTTTAGTCTTCAGATGATTCTTGATAATCTTATTGATGGCTTCGACTTGACCGTTGGCTTGGGGATGATGAGGAGATGAATACACATTCTTTATGCTCAAGTTCTGGCAAAATTCTCTGTACTTCGCATTATCGAACTGAGGCCCATTATCGGTGATGATGGTGTTCGGGACACCGAACCGACATACGATCGACTTCCAGATGAAGTCTGTCATTTTCTTCTCGGTGATTTTCGCAAGTGGTTCTGCCTCGACACATTTCGTAAAATAATCGACGGCCACGATTGCATATTTGACCTGTCCCTTGCCCGTAGGGAGAGGGCCAATGATATCGACCCCCCACCGTGCGAAGGGCCACGGTCCGGACATAGGAGTGAGTTCTTCGGGAGGTGAATGAGGAACTGGTGCGAACTTCTGACATTTATCGCATCGTTTGACGATCTCACGAGCGTCCTTTTGGATCGTCGGCCAGTAATAACCCTGGCGAATTGCTTTCTGTGCTAACGCCCTACTCCCAGAGTGATTTCCACATACACTGGAATGGATTTCCTTCAGGACGTAGTCGGCTTCATTTGGTCCGAGGCAGCGGAGATATGGCAGCGAGAGACCCTTCTTGTACAGCACATCGTCGATCAACACGTACCGAGCTGACCTATATTGAATTCGTCTTGCTTCGTTTCTGTCCGTGGGCAGCGTGTTCTTTCGTAGGAAACGAATGATAGGGTCTCTCCAATCTGGCTCAGTTGAAACAGCGCATACCTCATTCTTAACTTCGTCCGCGATACTTCTTTGGGGGAGGAATTCAATGGGAACGATCCGTCCCAGCTCGTCGTCTCCTGCCGACGCTACTTTAGCGAGGGAGTCCGCATGGGTGTTGTGATTCCTCGGTACTCGGACAACTTCGCAACGATCGAACATTTATGCAGACAACTCGTGATATTTTTGCAGGTACGCGGACATCTTTTTTCCCTTCGCTTGGTGTTCCGATGTTGCTTGACCTACGACCAATTGCGAGTCGCTGTATGCCGTGATGCTTCGGATTCCGACCGCTGAGGCTAGCCGTAATCCGGCGAGAAGAGCTTCATACTCGGCTTCGTTGTTAGAAGCTTTGAAACCGAATCTTAGGGCATACTGGACTTTTATGCCATCACGGGAGGTTAAGATTATCCCCGCTCCGCATCCTTGCGAATTTGACGAACCGTCGACGTGCAGCGACCAGTTCGATTCTTCTGTTGGATTCGACTCTGCCATGTCTTCCGTGAAAGAAGCACCAGTTCCGGAATCGGAGTGGTCGGTAAGCTCGGCGATGAAATCAGCCACAGCCTGTCCCTTAATCGCCGTGCGGGGTCGATATTGGATGTCGAATTCTCCGAGCTCGATGGCCCACCGTGCCAGGCGACCCGAAGCTTCCGGCTTCTGTAGTATTTGCCTCAGTGGCTGGTCCGTCAGTACCACTATCGGGTGTGCTTGGAAATAAGGGCGTAATTTTCTTGCCGTTGTAATCAGAGCCAGAGCCAGTTTTTCTAGGCTAGGATAATGGGTTTCTGCATCCAGAAGAGCTTTGCTGATGTAGTATATCGGTCTTTGTACACCTCGATCATCGCGGATTAGAGCCGAACTTACTGCCTGCCGAAGATACGGCCAGATACAGTAGTAGCTCTTCCCCTTGCGCGGGCTTGGACAGCAGCGGAGGTGAGCCGAGGTATGCCTTTAGATCCTGGAAGGCTTGTTCACACGCGTCTAAGTCATTTCGTTGAACTTGCGAAGTTGCTTGAAGAACGGGAGACATCGGTCTGTAGCCCTGGAAACAAATCTGTTGAGTGCGGCGACCCGTCCCGTGAGGCTTTGTATTTCTTTCATGGTGGATGGCGAACTCATCTCAATCAATGCACGAATCTTTTCGGGATTGGCTTCAATTCCTCTCTGATTTACAATAAACCCGAGGAACTTTTCCGATCTTACTCCGAAGGCGCATTTGCCGGGATTGAGTTTCATCTCGTATTTTTTCAAAATTCCGAACATAGCGCGGAGGTCATCAACATGGTCCTCTGACTTCAGACTTTTTACGAGCATATCGTCCACGTAAACCTCCATGGTTTTGCCGATGTGCTCCTCGAACATTTTGTTGACCAAACGCTGGTACGTCGCTCCGGCGTTCTTCAATCCGAAGGGCATCACCTTGTAACAATACAGCCCTCGGTCTGTGACAAACGCCATTTTTTGCCTATCGGGAGCATGCATCTGGATTTGATTGTACCCGGAGTAAGCGTCCATGAAACTGAGAAGCTCGTGGCCCGAGGTCGCATCTACGAGCTGATCTATTCTGGGTAACGGGAAGCTGTCCTTCGGGCAGGCTTTGTTGAGATCAGTGTAGTCGATGCAAACTCTCCACTTCCCATTGGCTTTTTTGACAAGGACGACATTGGCGAGCCAGTCGGGATAGCGGACTTCCTGAATGAAACCCGCTTGGCAGCAATTTCTTTACTTCTTCTTCAATTGCGGCATATCTTTCTGTGTTGAAGGCTCGTCTTTTTTGACGAACGGGTTTGAAGGACTGGTCCACGTTAAGTCGGTGGACCATTACCTCGGGATTTATTCCAGGCATGTCCCGATGGGACCATGCGAAGGCGTCGGCGTTCTCTTTCAGAAAGGCGATCATCTTCGTCTGGATGTCGTCACTCAATTGAGACCCGATTTTGACGACCAAGCTCGGGTCCTCTTCTGACAAGGGGACCTCTATCAACTCTTCAGCTGGTGATCAGTGCTCTTTCGTTTCTTCCCTGGGATCCAGAGGGGCTGCATGTGAGATGGCGGATATCAGGTTTTTACTTTTTCCGCGCAAGGTCAGCTCATAACATCAGCGCGCCTCTTGTTGGTCACCTCGGACCACACCGATTCCATCTTCGGTTTCGAACTTCATGGCCAGATGATAGATGGAGATGCCGGCCTTTAGAGCCCGTATGATGGGCCGGCCGATGATCGCGTTGTATGCCGATGGAGTGTTAACGACCAGAAAGTCGACCATGATCATTTTCTGGTTCGGCTCCTCCCCTGCGGTGACCGGTAGGGTTATTTCCCCTTCAGGCATGATACAATCTCCTGTGAACCCAGTCAGGGCTGTTTTGACCGGTCGTAATCTAGATCGATCAATCTTCATTCTGTCAAATGCCGAGGCGTATATTATGTCGACCGAGCTCCCTGTATCCACCATCATCCTGTGGAGTTTTTTGTTTGCGACTACCATTGATACTACCAGAGAGTCGTCGTGCGGATGTATTATTCCTCTAGCATCTTCTTCGGAGAAAGATATCATACGCTGGGCGACCTTTGGAATTTTTGTGGGTCTGCTGGTTAGATTCACCTGCAAAGCTGGCTCGGATGTCCGTGCTTGACAAGCATAGGATTTGCGGGCGTTGCTAGAATCTCCAGTGGTAGGTCCGCCGAAGATCACATGGATCTCTTCCATAGGATTGTTGTCGACCGGCTCCCCTCTTTCTTCCAGACCTGAAGTTCTGTCGTCGTCGGGACGTTGGGCGATATATTCTTTCAGGAATCCTTGTCGGATGAGTGTTTCTATCTGTCGCTTCAGGTCGAAACAATCCACCGTGTTATGACCATGATCTTTATGGTATAAACAGTATTTGGATTTCGACCTTCTGTCGGGGTCGGTTTTTATCTTTGCTGGTCGTCCGAACGCCTGTCTGTTCTTCTCGGCTAGAAATATTTGCTCGATGGTTGTCTTGAGCGGAGTATATTTCTCGAATTTTGGAGCCGAAGTTTTGGCTCAGCGTGGATTAGTGTTTGAATTCGGCGATCGGCGATCTGGACGATGCCTTTTAGCGCCGCTTTCCTCTTTGCGTTCTTTCCTCTTATGAGACGACCCCTGAGCGTTTACCAGCTCTTCTGCGTTTATATGTTTCGCAGCTCGGTCAAGGAATTCAGCAACCGATTGAGGGGGCTGTTCCCCTACTGACCAGAGGAACTTTTCATCGTGCAATCCTCCTATCATCGTATGTAGCAGTACGTCTTGGGATAGGTTTTCCACCTGAACCGCTTCAGCGTTGAATCGTGAGAGGTAGTCTTTTAATGATTCGTTGTCTTTCTATTTGACTGCGGCGAGGTGTGTCGAATGCTTCCTCGGGTCAGTGCTTCCGATGAACTGAGTTGCAAATGCCCTGCTCAGCTCGGTAAAGAAGAGATGGACTTCGGTTTTAAATTGCGGAACCACGTCCAGGCCGAACTAGTCAAGGACAACGGGAAGGCTTTACACATAATGTGGTCATTAACTCCATGGAGTTCCATTCGGACCTTGAAGTTCTCGAGGTGCTCGGCCAGGGTCTCCTATCCCGGAATATTGCTTGAGCTGGGGTATTTTGAAGTTTTTCGGGAGAGGCTCGCTGCGGATTTCGTCGGTGAACGGGGACTCAGATGAGTCTACCAGAACATCTGCTGCTGTCGGTGCTCAGGGCAAGTTGTGCTCGCTGGATATCACCGATCCTCTCCCAAAGCTCTTTAAGCTCGGCTTCGAGGGGAGTGATATTATCGTCCATCCGACCTTGATCTTGACTAGCTCTGACGGATCGTCTTTCTTCTATTTTGTGCCTCAGGTCGCTTGAAGGAAGTTCCATGGCCGCTCGAACTCTCGAGGCTGAGGCTCGGCTCGCAACTTCATCCTCGTCGGGTCGTGGATGATTTGAGAGTGAGCGTGGTGGATGAGAACTTTGCTGAGGTGCAGGGTTGGTTTCGTGGATAGGTGCGGGTCGGACTAAACTATTCAGCAAGGCTGTAATTTCGTCCAGTTTCCTGTCCACGCGCTCGAAGCGCCTATCTACTCCACCAAATTGTTCTGCAACGCCTCCCACTTGTTCTTCTAATGTGGACAGTCTGGTCCCGCGATTACGGGACCTCTGCCGTCCACTTAGAAGATTGAGGCGGCGTGACAAGCTTCCGAGGTGAAGTACTGGAGTATTGCGAACAGGTGCTTCATCTTCAGAATAATGCTCGTAGGAAAGCTCATCATTCACAGGGGCTTTCCCTTTCTTATTGCCCCTCCCACCGGCCATTGGCTCTTAGTTTTGAACGAAGGATTCTGTAAGAAATTACTTTTGTCGTCGTTCCCACAGACGGCGCCAATCTGTTGATGCCGATTTCTGGTCAACAGACGAGGTGATAGGATTTGTATATGTAGGAACAGATCGTCGGTGGAGATATCCTTCGGTGGAATCGGAGGAGGTGTTCGGATTAGCGGCTTGACTTCGATTCTGTAAAACACCACAGAAAACGGTAAAGGGGGTGGCTGGGATCCAGCCGTGAACCCTCCGATGCCTAAATCAGTAATGACCTTTGAGAATCGTAAGACTACTTTCAGTAGAGATTAATGTGTACCTGTAATTGGCGTCAATCTTCTTATTTATAGGTATTGATAAGAAGGTTATTGAGCTGAGATCACGCATATATCTTGCCCCTTGTCCGGGAATCCGGGCGGGAATCTCGGGTCGTTCTGATTTTTCGGACGGTTCCGATCTTGAAGGGATGCGCCCTCATTTATAGGCCGTGTGAGGAGGGGATGAGTTCGGCTTCCGTCTGCCCGTCAGATTGGGTACGATCCGATCTGATCTCGGAGAGGGCGAAGTTGTCAGCTCAGGCCTTCAACTTGCTATATTATTCCGAGGTCTTTTGTCCTCGGGTCGGTTATGAGAAATCATCCCATAACAGGTGTCAATGGTATTTGGGCTTCATTTTAGTCTGGATTTTAAATAGTTTTAAGCTGGGCTTTTGGCCTTTGGGCTCAATTTTTGTTTTTGTCAAGCTTAAACTCAGTTAGAAGGCTCAAAAGCTTGATCAAGCCAACTGGAACATGTTAGTCCAGCTCGAAGGCCGAGCTGAGTATAGCTGAGCTGAACCGGGCTCAGTTCGACTCAGCTCATCCCATTGACACCCCTACAAACAATGTCAACTTAAAACTTCCAAGATGTTTTTAATGGTGGGAGTTCAATCTCTACCGTGTGGTGGGCCCCACAGAGGCCCTGCCTGGACGATTCCTTTTGAAATCGGATTGCCTCCGCAAGCTCTTATCGTGCGGAGTATCTATTCCCATATGTTTTTTTATCCTCTCATTTTAGGGGTTGAGCCCAAACTTTAAGCATATCCAAGTCTCAAGTGGACCATGCCATAGGAAACAGTGGGAATAATGCTTACCACCGTTGAAACCTTCTCAGGCCCCACAGTGATGTTTACTTGGATGTGTGTCCCCTGAGAATTTTTCAATGGTAGACATTCAGTTCACACTTTCCCTGTGGTGTGGTCCACTTTAGATTTTGATATGCTTCATTTTTTTATATACCATACCTAAAATTATCTGTTAAGATGGATGGACGGATTGGATAAAAAACGTAAATCACGGTGGGCTCCACAGAGTTTACTCCGCACGCTACTACGCAATCGGCTTCCATTCCTTCCAGCCGAGGCAGGACGCAATCCGCTTCCGAAGGGGAAAGAAAGTAAGCGATGACGATTTTCTTGAGTTTTGTACTTGTTGATGCAGGAGTTGGAATCCGTTTTAATATTTTTTTGCCGAGATTTTCGTTACAATATCTCGAGAAAATCCTCCAAATTTGAGAATCTCCTGTGAAATTTCGGAGAAAAAGATAAATTGCCCGAAACGAGATTTGTCATTACGTGGGTGGCTGGGATTCAGTAGTTATTTTATACTTTAGCAGCCTATGATTGTTCATACACGTGTATTCAAAATTCATCCAAGTGGAATAGTCTAGAAAAATCTGACTGTCCAAATCGTCTGTTCCTGGGTAGATAATTCACAGTAATAAATTCAGATTTATTGGATGAATTTAAATTTTAATTATTTCGTTGAATTCAGACCGTTGAATGTTTATCAACCTTACTGTCCATTTTATGTCCATCAATCCAGCCGTTAAGATATTATTTAACTATTTATGTGATTAAAAAGGCCCATCTGAACTGGGTTACTTAATCTGTATGGTTTATTTGAGTTATATATGTTCCACGTATACAAGTTCCGAGTACATGCATATGAGGAACCGTACTCCAGAGTATTTAAGCTCATTATATTTTGGCGGGAAAAGAAATGCGGTGTGAGTTCAGTTTTTGACGGAGACTTATAAATTTAATATTTTTAAAAAATTGAAAAAAAATGGAAATCTTTTGATAAAATGTCTGCCGAGAATGACATCTTCCATGCGCCACATGGTTCTCTACGTCGGACAGCACACGTGTAAGAAATGCGGGCCATTCATCAGGTAGTTCACACTATGAGCATGATCTGGGCCATAAAGAAATGTTGGTGGGCCCGGTTCTCGAAAGAATTCAGTCTGAGTGTCCCAGATCTGAAGATCCTAGCCATCAACCGTGGGGCTTTTCCTGATGAATGTGGATCCTGATATCTGAAAGGAGCCGATTAGGTGTTACCCTTACCGCGGGACCCACCTTGATGATGTGTTGTATATCCACGTCGTCCATTTGTTTTTCCAGCCCATTTTGGGACATGGTCCCAAAAATTAAGCAGATCCAAATCTCAAGTGGACCACACCATAGGAAACAGTGTCGATTGAACGTTCACCATTAAAAAATTCCCAGTGCCCATGGTAAGCAGATCCATAATGTTTATTTACCATCCAACCTGTTGATAAGGTCAACCAGACCTAGATGAAGGGAAAATACAAAGAACAGCTTGATAAAAAACTTTTGTAGCCACGAAAAGTTTTTAGCGGTCATTCACCAATTTTTCAAGAGTTATGGTCCACCGGAGAATTAGATCTGCTTAAATTTTGGGATAATATACTAAAATGATCTGAAAAAATGGATGGACGGTATGGATATTCTACAAATTTATCAAGGTGGGCCCCACATGGTAAGGGTTACACTCACTAGGGTGGGTATAACACCTAATCCACCCTAGTGGAATTGTACATCTAAAGTGGACCCCAGCTGACAGTTAATGTAGGGCATATAACCATTGTGAAACTGGCAAATTCAATCCTAACCATCCAAACCTTGGCTACCAATGTGGACGGGCACAGTACAAAAAATAGATTATTTATAATCCTAAGATTCCTATCAGTGGCCATCAAATGAACGGTTTAAATGAAAATCAGTGAATGGTCCAAATTCAACAAAGAAATTTCCTAAGTACTGGAGATTAGGTTGTCCAATCAAGTTCATTTTTCAGATATGCCCCATCTAAAGTGGGGCCTTCATGTGAATATATATGCCACGTTTACAGTGGCTGATTGGAATGTGCATTTCAGGCTGGTTGCGGAATTAACAGGTTTTAGTTGTGGAGACAATGAATCCAGACCATCCGCTCATGGGTCTTTCTTCTGACTAGAATTCTAGCCATTGGTTTAACATGATTTTCTCCTTTTTAATTTGGACCGTTGACTGCTTTCCAATCAGGTGGCTGGCATTTTGTGTTCGGTTTTATACCATGGACCATCTATGGCTGGAACAACTAGATGGTTGGTCAGGATTCTCCAACTGAAATTACATGGGCGGTTAACACCGCTATATCAATCTCACTCGACTGAAAATGACCGTCCCCCTTTAATAGGAGAAAGTATCTTATGCCATACACGCACATCGGCTTACATGGCACACAAGCACGAGATCTGACCCATTCATCTGGTGTGGCCCCACCGTGTATATATCATAGGCCCAAAATCACACCAGTCCAATGATCGTAGAGCTCGATAGGAGGATTTCTTTCCATTGAATGCTGACAGTTGATTGGATTTCTCTCCTGATAGCCCATTTGTAATCCTTAGTGGTTAGGATGTCCTGAATTTAGATGATTAACGTAGAATCCACCATACATTGTAGGGTCCAATAGATGAAAGGTCCAGATCTTCTACAAGTGTATCAGATAGACCGATACGGGAGCGGATTTCCTTCTAAAGCCTTGCGCAGGAAGTTCCTGCCGGGGAACCAAGGTGGGGCCCAAAGGGATTTTTGTGATAAATCCACCCCGTCCATCCGTTTTGGGAGCTCATTTTAGAACATGAGAACAAAAATGAACCGGATCCAAGACTCAAGTGGGCCGAAAACGTGAGGATTGAACGTCCACAGTTGAAATATTTGTGGAGCCGCAGGAGTTTCGAATCAGGATAATATTTGTGTTTCCAGTTCATCCCAGTAGTAGTGACTTGATGAACGGTATGGATGTCATATAAACATCACTGTGGACCCTAGGCATTTTTTTCAACTGTAGTAATTTACCTACCCACCTTTTCCTTTAGTGAGGCCCACTTGAGTCTTGGATCCGGTTCAATTTTGTTTTCATGTCCTAAAATGATCTCCCAAAACGGATGGACGGGGTGGATTTATCAAAAAAAATCACTGTGGGCCCCACCTTGGTTCCCAGCACAGGGACTTCCTGCGCAAGGCTTTCGCAGGAAATCAGCGCCCGACCGATACTTTGATTGGATGATACAACTAGATAGACTCACTTTGACGTCTCGGTGCTATTAGATTTCCAAGTGGTTTGTTGACAATGTTGGGTGGAAGATGATTGCATAGAGACAGTGGAACGAATATAGTAGAGCCGTCTGTCCAAATTACACGTGGTGTCCACAGTTGACTTTGAAGGCCACTGATCGGATGGCTAGGATCATCCGACCATCCAAATTAGGAATTACATGAAATCCATAATTCATGCTGCATACTATGGAAATATTGATGGTCCCACCTGATGTATACAGCACAGACTGCGTAGTGTAGGACACAACACAGACTTAGCAAAACTGATATATACACCACAGGCTACGTTAATCATCTAGATTCAGTACTGTGTATACTTGGCAAAACTCTGTGGCCCCACCCTAATGTGTTTTTTATCTAGTGTCTTTCCATTTTGCCAAATCATTTCAGGACATGAGCCCAAAATTTTTTTGAGCCACATCCAAAGCTCAAGTGTACCACAGCATAGGAAACAGTGGGATTGAATACTTACCATTGAAAAACTTCTGTGGTCCACTTGAACTTTGGATCTGCCATGGGCTCATCTCAAAAAAGTTTTGGTAAAACGGACGGCGTGGAAAAAACGGATAGGTCATTGTGGGATTCCTTCCCATAGAGGTTTTCCACCAGCTAGCTGGTGTAGGGGTCAGCAGCCGCGTCCCATTCGTTGAAAAGCTAGTCCAACTGTAACCTAAAAAAGCAGCCGCCTTATTTCCCGTTCCTCTCATGTCATGTTCCAAGGCTCAGCTCCGATCACAAGTTGGTTCGGGGTCCTCATCTGATCCAGACCATTCATCCGGTAAGCCTTAGTCTGGATGGTCGATGCTTCCAAAAGGTACCAAGATCCAACGGTCCTATGCTTCACATCCTCCAACAGACAGCCAGGCATGTTTGCAGGAGGGGACGTCTGATTGATCGCGCTTGGAAGTGGGGCCCACTAGATAAAAATCAAGACTACTAGAAGTTAGAACCCTGGTTTGGGCGGAACAGGGAAATCATACACGTGTCTGCAGCACCGAAAAGAAGGGCAGGTGCACGTGTAAAAAAAAGAGCTGAGGAATGCCAGCAAACAACACCTGGGCATCATCATGCAACAAGGCATACATCATGGATGCAGATTCCAATCATAATCATAAATCTGGACCGTCTATCTAGTGGGGCCTACATTGGATTGCCCCTGGCCCACATTTCGATCCACCGATACAGTTATATCCATCCAATCAGTGGACATGTCGCCGTCCAATGTGTAACATTGCTCGACTCAAGATCCAACGGATAGATTTATCCACTCAGCAATTTGAGGGCACCGCCGTGGCCCACATAGAATTGCATCTGATCGTTGCTTGGGAATGGGGAGCTGAAGTGGTATGAAGCACCAAAAGCATCGACGCCTTGCAAGTAACTGTTTAACTACAACAACCTCTTACATTCACTTCTCATGAAATGCCCCTGAAATGCCAAAAAAGGGCTTCAAAGCTTCTATGCCAAATGTGCCGATTCGACCATGCATGTGAAAGATCAGAGCATTTCATCAGGTGGGTCACACCGGGTAGATGATCTGGTCCAACGATCAGGCGGGCCGGTTCATCCAGTGGGCCACAGTGAAGAAAATGGCTGGTAAGGATTGAAAAACAAATGTTTCAAGTCTTCCATTAGTTTCACTCACTGTGGCCAACCAGATGAGTTAGGCGGCATGGATTTTGAGTCACAAGATCTACCCACTTTGGCCCACCTGATGGAATGCAAGCTCACATGTGCTGTCTTTTGGGTAGGCAGGGGATGTGAGATTGGCAAACCTCCAATTACATTCTTTGAAAGGGACATTTCTTCTATAAAAGTTTCTAAATGAGAATTTGCAGACCAGAAGACATTCTGCAAATAAAACTGAATAATCAAAGCCATTAAAGAAGCTTTTCCTTTCCTTACAAGAAAGAAATGTGCCCATATCTTCATATGCTCGATGTCTTTATATACATTAATCTGTCAATGTCTTTATATACACAAATCCATCTACCAGGGGTAAATGAAAATGGAGCAAATGGGGATCTAGCTACTGTAAAAGATGTTTAAAAACCTGATCGATCGATGATCATCTACTACGACAACATCAGACAAATCTAATGGAGCTCTAATGGTACTGTAAAAGATATTTGAAAACTGGAACAATTATCTTTGACTAATAAACCTTGATCATCAGGCGTGGGGTCAGACGGGAAACAAACAGAGAAATGACTGAAAGAGAACTTCAGCTGAATTTCTACAAGATTCACCCATTTACCACAACAAAGAACATAAAACCCATTTGCAACTTGAAAAATCGAAGGTGGTTTTCTTTTTTACTGTGGATTTTATCCTAATGAATATATAAACTCACAAATCTAAAATGTCATTGACGATCTTCTCTAATATCATTCCCTGTTTTGACTGGAAGTTCTATGGTGAACATATGCCACTGCGGGGTACAGCACTGGGCATTTGGTCCATGTCAACATCCTAACCGAAGAAACCAGAGATTTTTTTCTCTCTGTCGTGTGGCTGAGCATTGGCTTCTCTTCACTCTAAGAAACTGTTCATTGATGGGTTATTAAGAAATAGAAGTGTACCTAAATTCAGAGATTGCATCTAACAAAGCTACAAACACATTCCCACTTTTAGCTAAACAAGATGAATAAACCAGATTTAGAAGTGTAACTAAATTCAGAGATTGCATCTTAACAAAGCTACGATCACATTCCCACTTTTTGCTAAACAAGATGAATAAACCAAACAGCCAAAAATTTGAAATTATTCAGCAGAAAAATGCTGCTAGACAGAAATGCAAGACTCTTAATGCAACGTTTTCTCGTTTGATACAAAAAACAAAATTTTCACAGATACAAAATCTAGCTTTCTGGTTCCCTTGGTATTGGTCAGTGCCATGGATCATTGACCTTCCTTTCCCTTCTTTCAGTTGATTTGAAGGCCATAGATCATACAGCTAGGAGTGCTTAATCAGTGTGGTTTCCCATTGTGGGTCATGTTAGGACCAACTAAGTGGATGATCTGGATTAACCAATCGTAGTTCATCGTAATGAACAAACATGAGCCTTTAAATTCTATTAATTCCCTTCTTCATATTTACCATTCTCAACACCCGCTGCATGCATTTACACCAAATTCAATTCATATGAAAAATTCTAGAAAACCCATCTCAAATCCAATCTTCTTTTTACCTTCCATGCAACAAACCAATTCATCCCTGACCCACATAAAAAATCTAACAAACAAAGAAACGGCGGAATCACATTAACAAATCAAATTAGCAATTAAAGCAATAACTTCAACTTCGAGTTAGCATGAAATTCAACACTTTTATTTCCATTTCCATTTCCATTTCCATTTTACAAATCAACATAGTATAGTACCTCTCCAATTGAGGACACAGCGTAGCAGTAGGTATTAGTTAGCCTGTGAAAAATGATGTAGCTTCAAGAGATCCAAGTTGCAATTGCATCTATCTCTGCAGAAACAAAAATCAAGATCATTAGTCCCACGAACCGAACAATCATACACAAGGAAACATTTATTGCTCGACGTTGTTGTTCAACAGGTAACTATAGAGGTGGGCCCGCCTAACGCCTTTCTTGAATCCCAACCGTTCATCTGGTGAGCCGTAATCTAAATAGGTCATGCCCTTCCTTATCAGAAAATAAGGATGCAATGTTAGATTTCATTTTTCTCATAAATTGCGAGCCATTGGATAGCAGGGACCATCAACTTGTAGGCCCACCCAACTAGTTGTCAGGTCCAACAACAGAAGCTAATGTTTTGTTGCATCAAACATCATAGACTACCTCTAATCATATCATTTTCAACAAAAATCAAACTAGCTGCAAAAAAATAGAAATAAATAAAGGAAAAGGAGTTACCTTTCCAGATTCACGTAATTCAGGAACTTTGTATGTATCGGGCGTTATGTCGGACAACCATAAACCAGGGAAAGTCACCTGAGAGAAATCGTAAAAAAAAATTGCATCAATTTCATACTAAAAATCAAGAAACAGAATCAAGCATCCTTTTTTGGCACAATCAGCAACAGCAGAAGCTGCGTGCACTCTTCCCGTGGTGATCTGACTGTTCATCCAGTGGGCCACATCACGGATGGATCCCATAGCCATCATTCCCACTATCAGATTGATGATCTTAACTGTCCTGCAGATGAATGTTTCCTGCAATGGACAGCAATACACCAACCGGACGGCAAGGATTTTCTGACGAGGGAGATTCTCAAGACACCGCCCGTCATTAATTCCATGATCAAGCCCACCGATGAACCATCATGAATGCTGGAAGACAGGCCTCGCCGGTAAATTTGCAATCCAAGGAAGCAGAAAAAGAAAACAGAGAATGAAATTCCTTACATCCAATAGCCGCTGCACCTTCCCCAATCGCTTCTTCGGCCTGCGAGCCGGCTTCGATCCAGTCATCGCGTAGAAATCCTCCTCAATCTCCTGCCTCGACAGGGCGACCGAAAACTTCCTCTTCTCCTTCATCTTATCTCCGCCCTGTGCTGCTGCTACGGCCGCCGCGGCCGCCGCTCTTGACCGCATCGACCTCGTCTGATTCTCCTGAACTCGTGGCGGCGAGGGTGGCAGGGGAGCCGACGAGTGCTGAGGAATCCCGCCGATCTCCATCGGAGCCTTACAAGCCGCTCTCCTCGTCCTGAGATTCCACGGCATCGCCGTCGATTCCTCGTCTTCCGGGACCCGAAAACTCATCTTATCCGCCGCCGAGCGGAGATGATCCAAAAGCCTCTCTCGAATCTCTTCAATTCCGTCGTCGTCCGCTTCTCCTTCGGTCTTCGAAGCTCCGATCCGTGGCGTACTATGCAATTTCTCGAGGGAAGTAGGGGTAGAAGGTTTGCGGAAGGTTTTAGGCTGGGCGGCAGCAGCTCTGATGGGGGAAGCGCCGGAGCCGTTGGATTCAGACTCGAAAGTAGGGGATCTACGATCAACAGCCTGATCGGGTTTCATACAGCGGAGGAGGCGTTGGCCGCCCCACTTTAGAATGGGGAGAGAGAAGTTGTGCAGAGGTGGGTGGGGTTTTGAAGACATGGATTGTAAAGGTGCCGTTTCGGTTTCGGACATGGCCGAAAATCCCATATGAGGGAGAACAGTGTTTCGGCGTGCCGGATCGGATGTAACGGATTGTGCGTGTCGGAGTGTAGGAAGAAAGGCTTTTTTTCTTCTTTTCCCTCTCTCGCTCTCTCTCGCTCTCGCTCTCTCTATTTCTGAAATCGCCGGGAAATATTGGGAGAGAGGAGGGAGGGGAATATAAGGAGCAGATTGTGTCCTGCTCCTGCTGAACAGAATCGGTCCAGACACGGACTCTGTGGGGCCCACAGTGATGTATTAATTTTATCCATACCGTTAATTCATTTTTCCAGATCATTTTAAGCTGTAATATAAAAAATTAAATGCATATACAAGGTTCAGGTGGACCATAAAGTGTAAAATTAATGGTCACCATTAAAAACTTATTTGGGTATATATAAGTTTTTAATCAAGATGAAATTTATGATTTCCTTCAATAAAAGTTGTTTCTGAACTTATGAACAGTTTGGATGAGAAGTAAAAATCATGGTGGGCCGTGGAAATGTTTCAACGGTGAATGTTATTATCACTTATAATTCCTCTGAAGTGGTCCACTTGAGAATTGGATCTAGCTCATTTTTTGAATAACAATGTAAAATAATTTTTAAAAATTTATGAACAGCGTGGATAAAATAATTATACCACTGTGGACCCCACAGAGCATCTGCATAAACCGATTTCTGTTCAGTCGCGGTAGTACGCAATCCAGTTCCGCATATAAGCGTTGAAGCGGGCAAGTTCTACTCTCGCTTGTACGATATGAATCGTATTCACGGACGCACGTGTCTGTATGGAACAATTTCAAAACGATCGAGTCCGTTCATCTTGTGGGACATGTAGTTTAAGTACATCACATAGTTAATTTATAGTTTTTATTGTTATTAGAGATTAAACATGATTAAAGTAAAAGAACGGTTATGAAATTTTGATTAAAGGCTAATGTTAGGCGTGAAAATATGGCCCACGTTGCAATAATATCAGATTAATTTGGGTTTCTCGTATGCAAACTGAGGTAATATATTGATGAACGGTTGAGATCTTTCGTACGTGAGAGATGACTACTTATGTCGTGAGTTTTATTCTTACTTACTTGAGCGAGTAAATATTGAATTTCATTATGCTCTTTTAACGTTCGCCTGTGATTTTGAGTGTTTTATATGCAATAGTCTACTGTGCGCGTTTTTCACAGTTTAAAAATAAATGGGTATTGATGTAATCGACATAACGCGATCTGGACCGTACATAGGTCATGGCCCCTAAATGGAATATAGACCTGGAACTAAAATAAACAGAAGATCTTGAGCGTCTATTTCAAATTTAAGTGGTTGAATTAGGAGAGAATACATCCTTGGGATAGATAGGTGATGCAAGCAGCTGGCCCTGAGTTGCTTAGGGTTGCCTTTAAAATGGCCAATATTCGAAGATCCTAATCTTTCAATTAATGGACCATGAAAAAACATAAAATAGCTTGCTGGTTGAAATATTTCAAGATGGAGGACGTGGATTGCCTGTGACCCTAGAGCACATGAAGTTCCTGCATTCGGAAGCTAGGTGAGGCCCATGGTGATGTTTGTGAGAAATCCACTCCGTCTATACATTTTGTTATCTCATGTTAGCAGATGATACCAAAAATGAGGTGGATCAAAAACTCAAGTGGGCCACACAACAGGAAAAGTTGGGGATTGGACGCATATCATTGAAACATTCATGGCCACAGAAGTTTTCTATCAGTTTTTTTTTTTAATTTTTTTATTTTTAGTTCATCCCAGTGGGAATTACCTTATGAACGGCTGGGATGGCACATAAACATCAAGGTGGACCCAAGGAGATTTTAATAGTAAGCATTTCCGTCCTTACTCTTTCCTGTAACCTATTAGGTGGTCCACTTGGGGTTTGATCCACCTCATTTTTTGGCTCATGGCTTAAAATGAGCTGGAAAAAAGAATGGACATGGGAATTTCTCACAAACATTACAGTGGGCCATCCGGATTGTGTGGTGTAGAACACATCACCCACCTTGATACTGCATGTACGTGACAAAGCTCTGTGGACCCTAATATGATGCATGTATTTTATTTACATTGTCCGTTCATTTTTTCCTGACCATTTTAGGGTAAGACTTACAAAATTCGAGATTCAAAGCTAAGTGGATCGGAAATAATGAGATTGAAATCCTACCGTTGAAAACTTCATGATCAAGTTGATATTTGCATTTTCCCTTCATACCGGTCTGTGAGACATTTTGAGTAGATTTGATGGCAAATAAACATCAAGATGAGCCTCAGGAATGTTTCAACCTGGGGAGGGAGCTTGGGATTTACATAATTTTTTAGCTCATGCCTTCCAATCATTTGGCAAAATGAACTGAGAGTGTGAATAAAACACATACATCATGGTGGGATCCATGGAGCTTTGTCATGTATATGCAGTGCCAAGGTTTGGTGTTGTGTCTTACATCGGAGCTGATTAGGTGTGGCCTGGCCTCACCCAAGACGGTGCAGCCCTTCACTGTGGGGCCCACCTTGATGTATTTATTTTACATCTATGTTGCCCATCCTTTTTTTCATTACATCTTATGGCATGAGCCAAAAAATGAAGCATATCCAAGCCTAAAGTGGACCATACTTAGGAAACAGTAGTGATTGATCGTTAAAAACTTCTTGTGGGCCACAATAGTACTAGATCAAGCTGATAGTTGTTGTTGTTGTTGTTGTTTTTTCCTCCTTCATGGACGTATGTATGACCTTATCAATGGGTTGAGTAGCAAATAAACATTATGGTGGGCCCTAGTAAGTTTTTAACAGTGTGGTGTCCAAATCACCGAGAGGTAGAATACATACATCAATGTAGGCCCCATGGTAAGGGCCGCACCATCTTGGGTGAGGCCAAGACCGCACCTAATCAGCTCCCATTGTACACTGCCCAATCGTAGTGGCACCACTTGGCTGCGATCAGGAACAGACATGTGGGTGGGACCCTGACTGTAGGGCCCATCTTGATATATGTACTGTAGATCCACCGCGTCCTGTCTGCTTTTTCAGCTTATTTTGGGCAGTGGTCCAAGAAACATGAGGTGGAGCGCACACAGGAAACAAGGATTATTGGCCATTGTAAACTTTTTTTAGGCTACAAAAGTTTCAAATCAAGTAAATATTTGTTTTTTTCTTTTCATCCAGGTTTTTGTAATGTTATTATTAGGTTAGATGGTCAGTATACATTAGACCTTAGGAAGTTTTTAATGGTGGGTGTCTAATGACCACTATTTCTTGTGGTGTGGTCTACCTGAAATTTTATATATTTGAGAAAATATCCTAAATTGAGTTGGAAAAAACAGAGGGACAAGGTGCATACGATGGAAAAATCAATATGTCAAAAGCAAGAATCAAACGAATGTCAATCACATAAGGGCAACAATCAAGCAAATCAACATATAAGAGACAATTCGATTTTAACTTGGAAAAATTCCTCATGGTTAAAATCTACAGCACAAAGCAAATCCACTGTGAATCAGAAATTAAAAGAGATTATAGAAAAATGACTTACTCAAATCCAAAGCCCCACAAAGAAATCCAAGCTACCCAAAGCTAATTCTCACATGAGAATGACAAAGATAGCCATTTCTCTCCTCCAGAGAACTCTAAGCTTAACCCTAGCTTTTTCTCCCATCCTAAAACTCTCTCAATTCCTCTAAGATACCCAAACCATGCAAACTTATTGCACAACCAACATACATCGGGTGTCTGAACCAACCTTTAGTCGCCCGACATCACGGGTTCAGTAGCTTGAAACCATGCAGAAACGTCTAAAGAGTTAACTGTGCAAAATCTGCCTCAACCATCTTACCCGATCGCCTAATCACTTTGTCCAACATAGATTAGAGTCACCCAATTCCAATAAGATATACAATGCATACATCAAGGTGGACCCTGCGGTCAGGGTTCGCCCACATCGCTGGCTTTGGGTTGCAGCAAAGTTAGGCCCCAGGCAATCCGGCGTCATGTTATTCATTTGGATGCGGTTGGAGGAGGTTTTTGTGGTCAGAAGCTAGGTGAGGCCCAATTTGATATTCGTAAGAAACCCACTATGTCTATCGATTTTGCCAGATCATGTATGGACATGAGCCCAAAAGTAAGGCTGATCCAAAACTCAAGTGAGCCACACCACATGAAACATTTAGGATCAAAGGTCCACTGTTGAAGCATTTATGGAGGTACAAAAGTTTTGGAACAGGCTTATATGTATGTTTTCAGCTCATCCCAATATGAATGACCTTATGAACAGTATGGATGGAATAAAAACACATCTAGCTTCTGACTGTCACACACATCACGGTGGACCACCTAGCTTCTGACTGTCGCAGGCAATCTGCGTCCCTTTTCAGGTGTAATCCATTTACGATGAAGCCTATCCTATTAATGGTTTAGATCAAATGATCGAGAGCCTATAATTCCTCCTGAACGACTTGGATGGTCCCATCAAGGTATGTGGTCAATCTAACATCCAGAATAATCCACTGACATCTACGGCTGGTAACCAAAGTTGCTAAAGTTACGCAATTTGTTGCGGACTCACAACATAATCCAGTCTCTCTGTAGATATTGTTTGGGAGTTCTAGAACACGCGCTGGTGCGTCGTGCGCACACCAGTCTGGGATTAGCGACTTAACACCTGACACGCCAACGTTGAATTAGATGGATTAACACTTAGCTTGGAAAATTGTCTGACCTGTCCCTGAATGGTGATCAGGACCGTTCATCTGGTGGGACCGTATAAGAAATGTGCATTTCAATATTCATGTTTTCGCACAAATTTGGACAACCAATAAGGTCGGCTGAGGCTGGCTTCATAACCTTTTACTCTCTCACCTTTTCTGGATGGTGGATGTTCCAGACTGACTTGGGTGCACTGTACTTGTAAGAGAAAGGACAAAGTAGGCAAAAGGGAGGTACCACTATATGACTAAGGACTCTTCGATGCCTAAGTTAGGTTTTTGAGAATATCAATATAAAGGGGTTTAAGGTTTAGATGTTTCATACCTTGAGAGTGGAGACCCAACTCTATTTATCCTGATGGAAATTTCTAAAGAGTTACGTCCTCTTAGGATATGTCGTAAGAGTCCCGGTTTAGTAAGATTCCCCCTCCTATTATGTTGAGGAGGGCCTGCTAAGAATATAAGTAGATCTCGAAAAATTTGGATATATTTGGATTGCCCCTAGAAGGTGGTCGATCGATCTTGCTCGGGGAGGCTTGGTACCCAAGCTCCCTCAGCCTTAGCTGATGACTTTGATGGTGTGCTCCCCTTGGGCGGTTGTCATTGATAAGCCCTCGGTCTTAGCTAGGGCCGAAAGTTGGGCAGGTTCAACCCGACCGACCCGTGACCGACCCGACATTGGGTTGGGCCTGGGCAAAAAATATCGAACCGGATCTCGAGCTTGGGCTATGTAAACACCAACCCGATAAAGCTTGGGTAGGGCTTGGGTTGAGGTCTTGGGTTGCCCGACCCAACCCGAACCCGATCTATATACAAGTTACTTATAATTTTATTATACTTAAGTAAACTTATTGGTTTATATTACTTTAGTAAGTAAACTTATAACGTTTGAAATTTGATATACTTTTAGTATTAAAGTAGTAGTTATCCTAGCTAATTTGTTTAGAAAAAAGTGAAGTTCTTCATAATAAATAACTACGTACATAATTAATAAAGTCATAGGTACGAAAAATAAGATGTGTATTGAAACATAATAGGCTGATGTAATAATGAAGATATTAGCATTTATCAACTCGACCAACCCGATCAACCCGATCGAGCCCGCTTGGGTTGGGCTTGGGTTGAGAATTCCCAACCTGAGGTTGGGTTGGGTTGGGTTAGGGTTGAGGTATAGGAACCTTGGGTTGGGTTAGGGTTGAGCACCAACCCGACCCAACCCGCCAGACTTTCAGCCCTAGTCTTAGCTGAGGACCAGGTCATAGTCTTGCTCTTCTCTCACAGTCGTCGAAGTCTATTGTGTTCGTCATCATACATCCCAGGCGAGGACTTATACTTTGGGCCCTTAGGCCTACGAGCTTCTTCCTATATGTGGGCCAGCTCGGAATCCCCCACAGCAATTTACATTTTCTTAACTATCATGCATAGTGCTGTACACGAGTCGAGTTGAGTTGAACTTTGCTCTGCTCATTGCTCGACTCAAACCACCCAGGCCTTGCTCGGTGCTCGACTCAACTCGACCGAGTTGAGCGTGGACCTATTGAATCAGCAAACCGAGCGAGTTCGAGTTTTCGCCTGAAAATCTATGTAAAAAAATTGGGGGGGGGGGGGGTTACCGGCGTCGAGCGGACAGGAAGGTTGGGTAGCTCAAGGGGTGGCTAGTATTGAGCAGACATGCAGGGGGTAGCCGGCGTCGAGCGGACAGGCAGGTTGGGTAGCTTAAGGGGTGGTTGGCATTGAGCAGACATGCAAGGGGTGGCCGGTGTCAAGCGGACAAATGGGCCGCAGGGCAGCTCAAAGGGTGGCCGACGTCGAGCTGAGACTTGAGAAAGAGGGAGAGAGGGAGTGTCGGAGTCGGCCATGGGGGTGGTCCGATGGGGCCAAGTGGGCGAGCAAGAGAGGGAGAGGGTTAGGACGCTCGGGCAATCAAGCAATTTTTTTGTTTTTTGTTTTTTAATGAAAGGATTAGAGTTTTTTTCTTTCTTTCTTTTGGAAGGGTATTTATACTCGAATTCACGATCCAAGTTGAGCCAAGTCAAATTAAGCCGATTTCGAGCCATTCCACGTGTCGAGCCAAGTTGAGCTTGACCCTACTCGGTGCTCAACTAAGAATTCATTTGAGCACCCAATCCTGTATGTTAGATTAATAATTTGATTAAACCCGGACCATTGCTTCACTTATTCTGAATTAACTGTCCATTTACAGCTAACAATTAGACGGCTAAGATTTTGAATGTAACGAATGCCAGACAGTTGACACTTTACAGTTTCTGGCTTTTACAAAAGCCATACAAATTGACAGAGGTTGAATGAGTGATTACCTGGACTGCCATTGCACCCGAAATTGTAAACCCACAAAATCTACACCATACATGTGCTCACCGTCAATGAATCCAAACCATTCATGATGCACTGATCATGGGCCACTGTCCAAAACTGCAATCCTAACCATTTATTGATGGACGAGTTTATGTTGATTGACAGACGTTAGCAGCTTTTTACAACTGGAGCGGATTAGGTGCGGGACCGGCCTCTCGCAACTTGGGTGAGGATTTCCTGCGAAAGCCTTGCGCAGGAACTTCCTGCATTGGGAACCAAGGTGGGGGCCACAGTGATGTTTTTTTATAAATCCACCCCGTCCATCCGTTTTGGAAGCTCATTTTAGGACATCAAAATAAAAATCAACCGGATCAAAGACTCAAGTGGGCCGAACTAAAGGAAAAGGTGGGTAGGTAAAGTACTACCGTTGAAGCCTCCCTGGGGTCCACAGTGTTGTTTATATGACATCCATACCGTTAATAACGTCACTACTACTGGGATGAACTGGAAACACAAATATTATTCAATTCGGAACTCCCGTGGCTCCACAAATATTATTCAATTCGGAACTCCTGTGGCTCCACAAATATTTCAACTGTGGACGTTCGATCCTCAAGTTTTCGGCCCACTTGAGTCTTGGATCCGGTTCATTTTTGTTCTCATCTCCTAAAATGAGCTCCCAAAACGGATGGACGGGGTGGATTTATCAAAAAACATCACTTTGGGCCCCACCTTGGTTCCCAGGCAGGAACTTCCTGCACGAGGCTTTCGCAGGAAATCCGCGCCCTCGCAACTTGGCGCAACCTGACCGTGGGGCCCACCCTGATGTGCGTGAAGTATATCCATGCCTATTATCTGTTTTATCAGATCATTTTAGAATATTAGATTTAAATGAAGTAAATCCAAATCTCAGGTGGACCGCACTACAAGAAACAGTGGTGATTGACCATTAAAAACTTTTTGTGGGCCAGAAAAGTTTTCGATCAAGCTGATATTTGTTTTATCCCTTCATCCAAATCTATTTGACATTATCAACAGGTTGTTGGATGGTAAATAAACGTTACAGTAGATCATAGAAAGTTTTCAACGGTGGCATTCATTCACCGTTGTTTCCTGTAGGATTGTCCACCTGAGATTTTTATCTGTTTCATTTTTGTTATCTTGCCCTAAAATAATCTTGAAAAATGGATGGACGGCGTAGATATACTACAAATACATCAAGGTGGGCCCCACGGTCAGGACCCCACCTAATTCGGTCCTTTCCAACGAGTCAGCCTTCCTGTATGGGAAAATACAATAGGATATTAATCAAAATAGGTCGTAAGTCGCTGACGCAAGAAATTCAAATCAAATCCTTTTCAGTCCTCAAGGCACTTTTTTTACTTTTTCCAAGACGAAAATGCTCCCTTTCGTAGCCATCCCTTGTTAGGGCGCGATTTATGTGTTACCCTCGGAACAGCTTAGTGGGTGTTACCCCTACCGTATCGTCCACATGGATGATATTTTGTATATCCACGCCGTCCATCCTTTTCTACATCACAACTTAGAATGAAGTTCCAAAATTTATGCAGATCTAAATCTCAAGTGGACCATTCTACTAGCAACAGTGTGATTTAGTGCTTCACCGTTAAAAATTCCAAAGAGCCCATCTTAATGTTTTGGTAATGTTTATTTTCAATCCAAGCTCTTGATAATGTCAATAAGGTCTTGATGAAGGGAAAATATAAATATCATATTGATCTAAAAACATTTTGTGGAAAAATTTGTGGCCCACAAAATGTTTTTAATGTTTATTCGTCGTCGTTTCTAGTAGTATGGTCCACCTGAGATTTTGATCTTTTAAGGGTTTTAGATCACATCCTAAAACAATACAAAAAAACATATAGACTGCATTGATATATAAAAAATACATCAAGAAGGGCCCCACACGGTTGGGGTAACACCCGCTAAGCTGCTCCTTGGGTAACACCTAATTCACGCCCGCCTTGTTATTGCAATAGCTTCTGGTATAATTTGACGGGGCCTTTTGAGAATGAAGGTGTAGGCCCATTAAATCAATGATCGAGGCCACCTCTTGACCGATGTGATCCGTTCACTTTAATCAGTAACTGTGAATTCATAGAAGGGTCATTTCAAAAATAAAAATAAAATTTAAAGTCGTCTATAACCCACAACCGCATTAAATTCCTAACTACTTCCTCTAGTGTGGTCCATCTAAGATAAGTTTTGCACTTAAACTTAGGCAAATGACATGAAATTAAAACCCCTTTCATATTGATGGCTTGGATCTACTACAAGACGATTCAGTGGGCCCCACACAAGATGTGGATGGGTTCAAAAGGTGAGTCTCTTGTGTGGGAAGGCCATTTAACCTTTACTTTCTCTTTCTTCTTTGTTGTTGTTGTTTTTTTTTTTTTTTTTTTTTTTTTAATTTTCACGGGAGGGGACCATTTCGCAGTTAAGACTGTTGCTATCTCTGTTGGACCTACTCCAGCAAGCTTTCGACATCATTTCCTCAATTCTAACGAGCTTTTGAGTGTTTTTTTTTTTTTTTTTTTTTTTAAGATATTCGATTATACTCTCTAACGTAGAAGCTATGATGGCTAAAGGTAGATTTAGGTTAAGATAATAGTGGCTTTTGTAATTTTTTTTTTTGTTTTTGTTTTTAGTATCAATAATGGAATTTGTGAAAGACGGGAAGGTATGGTAGTTCCCTTTATAATTGTTTTCATTTTATTTTTTTATGGGCATGAATGGTGGGAGTTTGTGAAAGAGATGAATGTGGTGGTTGTGTGGGAGTTTCAAACTGGTCTCGTTCAGGGAAAAAATAGGCTCAGGAGCCCAATTACAAGTCTTCAGCCCTAGCCATCAAGCAGAGGTGGAGCGGGGTTGAGCCGATCGTTTAACTAACTCATAAGATAGGAGCAAGTAGCCTGATCAGAAGGGTCATCTACGCGAGACGAGTGGTCCCTCCAGCTTAGATGCAAGCGGCTGAGCTAATTCGTTAGGGCATAAAGGGCAGCATGAGAGGACTTGACCCTCGAGAAAGATCTACGACCTAGGCGAAGAGCTCGAAGGGAGGAGCTCGGTCCCCAAGCTACACGTTTTAAACAGACCAGGCCAACCCTTGCCAAGGGCAGCGCATAAAATCCGAGATATGGATCCCACTGAAGGACTTCCGGCGCGACACGTGAAGGTTAACATATCCGACGCCTAATGATTACAACTACAGGCTTAGCATGTCAGGCTATGTTGTTAGGACTAGGGCCTGCCCGCACACCTCAATGATTAGAGCAACATGATGGCATGTAAAGGAAGAATGGTCATGCCTGGAGCCTGCCATCACATCTTATAAATATTACCACCAACTCCAAACACAGGTACATGCAAAATTTTCCTTTATCACCTTGTTGTCCGAGCTCAGCCGACCTGACTTAGGCATTAGAGGGTCTACTGCCACCCAACGGTACCCCATTGCCTACATCCTCTTCGTTTTGCAGGGTCTATGAGTAGAGGACGATCACAAAATCGCAAGCCATTTCAACACTTCCCCAACCTCACCTATTGGCCAAATTCGGACGACAACAAAAGTAATTCCAAAACCATTTAAAAGTTTATCAAATTAACTTTCCAACAAGTACAAGATCACCCAAATTGAATATGTAATGATGGAGTTATGATCGTTTTTTTGGGATCTACAATCCATAGTGAGTATCGGTGAACCATAGTAACTTTGGACACGCTTTTGGGCAATTAAATGGTGTCCAAATGAGGTGATTCTAAAGTCATTTGAAAATTTGTTAAATCAACTTTTGAACAAGTATATGATCACCCAAATTGGATATGTAACAAGGACATTATAATCGTTTTTGTGGGATCGACTATTCATAGTGAGTACCGATGATTCACAATTAGTATCAGTGAATCGTAATAACTTTAGGCCCACTTTTGAGCAATTAAATGGTTTTTCAAATGAGGTTATTCCAAAGACATTTGAAAGTTCATCAAATTCCCTTTCCAACAAGTACAAAATCACCAAAATCGGGCATGTAACGAGGGAGTTATGTCCAATTTCGTGTGATTGAAAATCTTAAAAAAAAAAAAAAACACTCAGAAGCTCACTGGAATGGAGGGAATGATGTCGGATGCACGCCGAACGCTCATTGAAGTGGTTCCCATGGAGGTGGCAACAGTCTCAATGGCTAAAATGGTCCCCTTTCGTGAAAAAAAATGAAGAAAAAAGACAAAGAAAATGCTAAATGGCATTTCCAAGCAAGGGACCCACTTATTGAACCCATTTAACATCTTGTGTGGGGCCCACTAAATCGTCTTGTAACAGATTCAAACTGTCCACATGAAAGAAGTTTTAATTTCATGTCATCTGCCTAAGTTTGAGGGAAAAACTCATCACAAGTGGACCATACCGGATGAAGTAGTTCAGAATTAACTTATAGCGTTAATGTAGTTATGAGACAATAAACAATTGCATTTTTTTCAAATGACCCTACTACGAGTTCATGACTATCCAATTAAAGTGAACGGATTAGATTATCTAAGGGGGGATTAGATTGTCTGAGGGGCAACCCTAATCATTAATTTAGTGGGCCCACACTTTATTCTCAAAGCCCTCTCTACTCCTGAAAAATTTCACTGTGGTACAAGGAGATGGTGACAAAGGGACATTTTGGACCAGAAAAAGTAAAAAAAGTGCTGAGAGGCCTAAAAAACAATATGGCTTGAAATTTTGACATAAACGCTTATATTATGTCATAATTTCTGGCTATTTTAATTAATAACCCAACATACATATAATCCGGTACAGTGGCTGTATCTGAGCTTTAACATCCATCCACTTCTTTCCTACCCAGTCTCAAGTGTGTAGATAATCCGACCCGTTCAAAAGGTGGGTCACACCATGATGATCACCTATAAAAAAGTCGGAACAACCCATTCATTGGCCGGCACTCAACATCATCAATAACAATTGATTATATGGTTCAGTGCACTGGAGATGGACCACCCAATACGTGGACCTGAATGATTCTCAGGTCAGGTGATCATATTAATGTGGCTCACCTTTTTACGGATGATCGTATACTCTGTACAAGGATACTTTGGGAGTAAACAAATGGATGGATATAAAACATCTGATCAGTAACGTGGATAATTCCTACACGGAGCTTGCTAGAACAGCTCACGTTTGGGTTGGTTGTGGTTGCTTGACCGACACTCGCATCTCTATTTGTACACGTGTTAAATGTCTACGTGAATCGAAACCGTTCATCTGATGCCCCATGAGAAAGATGAGGCAGAGGTGAACTTTCAGAGACGATTGGCCAGATGAGACCACCAATCGAGGTGGGTGGATCCCTTACCATGCCGTTCACTGTGTGATGTGTGTTTTTTAAATCCACTCCGTCCATTCGTTTTGAAAATTAATTTTAGAGCATGATTCAAAAAAATGAAGTAGATCCAATTTCAGGTGGACAATAATACAGTAAACAATGGTACTCAACCATTAAAAGATTCTCGTGGGTCAAAAGTTTTGGGTCAAGCTGATATTTGCTCAGCATCGTCATCCAGGTGTTTGTGACCTTTTCAACAGGTTTGATGGAAAATAAACATTCCAATGACCCCCCTGAAGTTTTTAATGGTGTGGATTCAATCACTGCTATTTCATGTGGTATGGTCGGCCTAAGATTTGGACTTGCTTCATTTTTGGCATAATGCCCTAAAATGAGCTTTCAAAATGAATGGACAGTGCAGATGTAATATACATACATCACAGTGGCCCCACAGTTGGGGATCCACAGACCTCAGTGGATCCGGGGATCGACCCAAACCGCTCCCAAACGGGTTTGGGTGGTCCTTTTAGGACCCGGCCTTAACCAGGAGGTTGCAGTCCTTACCGTGGGGCTCACCTTGATGTATGTATTATGTATCCATGCTGTCCATTCGGTTTTCCATATCATTTTAGAGCATTACTCCAAAAATGAAACAGATTTAATTATCAGGTGGACCATGCCATAAGAAACAGTGGTGATTAACCGTCCTACCATTAAAAACTTCTTAGGGGACACTTTAATGTTTCTTGTATTGTTTATTTACCATCCAATCTGTTGATAAGGTCACATACGTCACGTCTGGATGAAGGTAAAAAACAAAGATCAGCTTGATCCAAAACTTTTGTGGCCCATTAATAGTCAATCACCACTGTTTCATATGGTATGGTCCACCTAATAATTTGATGTGCTTCATTTTTGGGGTGATTCCCTGCAATGATCTGGAAAAATAAATCGACAACGCGGATCCATAATACATAGATCAAGGTGGGCCCCACAGAAACCCTACGGTAAGGGCCGCACTATCTTGGGTGAGGCCTTCATCCAGGTCTGTGTGAACTAATCAACGGATTGGATAGCAGCTAAAGCGTTATAATGGCTCTCAGGAACTTTTGGAATGAACTGATTTTTCATGTATGCGTTCGTACCGGTGGGGAGAGCAAGATTAACGGATTGGATTCAATACAAACATCATCTTGGACCCCACATTCCGTCCAAACACTTGTCCCCACTCTTCCCTTTAGCGTCCTACCAAACTATGGTTGAGACGATAACGGATTGCATGGTAACCAAGTGATTAAAAATATGGAGTCCGGATCCTCTTTTGGCCTTCTTTGCTTGGAGCCTTTTCATTGGTGCACGTAACTGCATGATGATGTGACCTAGTTGCAGGTCTACGTGATGACCTGGAATAATGAAACGGCACCAAGTAAAGTTTTAATTAATACAATAGTACGGTGGACCAATCAGCTTGGTGCGAAATGAAGTTTCCTTATTTGGTCCGAGCAGAAGATCCGGACTCGATTCAGAAATATCAGGTTAGGCAGGATTTGATTGGCCAGAATCTGGTGTGAGAAACGAGCCCACACAAAAACAAGATTGAAAGTTGTTTAGTGGAGCACCAGCTTGATAGCAGCACTTGACCCAATCAAGTGTCGTGGTTTAGGCTAAAGAGGGGCCCACTTTGTGGATCTCTCACTGTGTGGCCCACTGTGATATATGTGCCTTACATCCATTTTGGCAGCTTTAAAATGATGATAAAGAAGAAGTAGATTCAAATATCAGGTGGACCACACAGGAAATAGTGGTGATTGACTGTTAAAAACTTCTTATGGGCTACAACAGTTTTGGATCAAGCCTATATTTGTTTGATCCCTTCATCCAGGTCTCTGTGAACTTATCAACAGTTTGGATGGCAAATAAGCATTCTGGTGGCTGCTGAGAAGTTTTTAATGGTGGGTATTCAATCACCACTCTTGCCTATGGTATAGTCCACCTAAGATTTGGATCTGCTTTATTTTTAGATCATTCCTTAAAATGAGCTTAAAACGGATGGACGGTGTGGATGTAATGCACATACATCACATTGGCCCAACATATGGGTATCCCCGCCAAAGCAGTGCTCGCCAGGGGGCATCCCGGGAGCGGAAGCAGATTGCGTACTGAGTAAACTCCATCGGCCCACCGTGATATATGAATTTTATCCCCTCCGTCTATTATTTTACCGGAGAATTGTAGGGCTTGATGCAAAAAAATTATGCATATCCAAAGCCAAAGTGGATCACACCATAAAAAATCAGCATGAATTGAACATTTACAGTTAAAAATTCTTTTGGATCACTGAAGTTTTGGATCAAGCTGATATTTGTTTTTTTTCCCTTCATCCATG
Organism: Liriodendron chinense; assembly: GCA_003013855.2. Taxonomy (NCBI): domain Eukaryota; kingdom Viridiplantae; phylum Streptophyta; class Magnoliopsida; order Magnoliales; family Magnoliaceae; genus Liriodendron; species Liriodendron chinense. The sequence continues at coordinate 523,625 of ML058530.1, forward strand.
TGTGTGTCAACCTGCCAAATAAACATCACTAAGGCCCTTTGAAGGTTTTAATGGTGGAAATCATAATTCCCACTGTTTCCTGTGGTATGGTCCACTTGAGCTTTGGATATGCTTCAATTTTGGGCTCAACCATTTAAATGAAATGTAAAAACGGATGGACGGCATGGATAAACCACATACATTCATGGTGGGCCCAACTGAGTTTACTCAGTAAGATAAAAGGGTAACTCAGGACGCAATCCGACTTCCCCGGGAGCGGATCAGCTTTTACCCGGGCAACACGTTAGTTGGTGGTACCCCAACCGTGTGGGGCCTGACTTGATTTATTGTTTGTATATCTATGCCGTCCATCTGTTTTTTCATCTCATTTTAGGACTCTATACCAACTTAAAAAGATCCAAATCTCAAGTGGACCACACAACTAGATAGTGACAAATGACCATTAAAAAGCTTTTTTAGGCTACAAAAGTTTTGGATCAAGCTGATCTTTCTATTTTCTCTTCATCCCATTTTTCATGGAATGATCGACAGGTTGGATGGCAAATAAACATTACAAAAACTTTAAGATGGGCCCATTGGATTTTTTAACGGTGAGGCACTCAAACACCACTGTTTCCTGCGGTGTGGTCCACCTGAGATTTGGATCTGCTTAATTTTTTGGACCATGTCGTAAAATGTGAAATGTGCTGGAGAAACCGATGGATATACACCACATCATCAAGGTGGGCCCCATGTTAAGGGTAACACCCTACAGGTGCAACCGATACAATAAAATCCGTCATGTCAAGTCATCAGGGATACCCTCGTTGTCCAGTCTTGCTTCCAAGTTAGATGGTACTTACGCATAATGGTGTGCCTACAAACAGAAGTTTGGGGAAATCTGATAAAATTCTCAGCATATGAATCCAATCTACTGCCATAAATTGTACAGATGTTAGGCATGTGGTCTGAAAATTTGTGATGAGCGCATTTATCTGTTGGGCTTCATCATAGATGGACCACGGTGGAAAAAAAATCACGAATTTGAGGGTCTTAATCATCCCGTTGGTTTCCACAAAATGGACCTAGTGAAATGAAGGTGGGGTTGCACGTGGAGATGATCACAATAGCGACATGGGTTCAAAATAATCTGGACCATCCAAATTTTAAGCCTCATAATTGCCAGAACTCAGTATTCACATTGATAGGAATGTTTCAACAATAGTGAGGGGGATCGCACATATTGTTGGAATTGTGACTCAAATTTATGTGAGACAGGGCCACCAATCAATCGACCAGGGTAGGTGGATTGATCGGTAATGCGTTGTTTCTCATAGCAACCTCCCTGGACAGTTTCGCGGTCGGACGATCAATCGAATCGCTCGGGGCGATCAATTGATCGGCCGATCAATCGACGATGCATTGTTTTACGTAGTTCTACGCAGTTTGCGTAAGTTTGTTTTTAATTCGAGTTTGTTGTCTATTTAAGTGGGTGTGACCGGGATTAGGATGTATCCTGAGATGTCTAAGGTTTTCTAATTGTATTAGGAAGAGGGGGGAGTATTTTGAGAGCAAGAGAGAGAGAGAGTTTAAATTTTCTTTGTTTTTCCTTGCTTGTGGGTTGTTAATCTCTGTAATCTTCTGTTAATCATAGTGGATCGCTTTGTGCCATGGTTTTTTACCCGTTGAGGGGTTTTTCTACGTAAAATTAGATTGTCTCTTGTGGTTGAATGTTTGTGTTGATTGGTTTCATCGTGTTTTTCGTTTGATCTTATATACTGATGTGGTGTTTGTTCGGCTTTCGCTTCTGCTGTCGGCGTCCCTATTTTCAACAAGTGGTATCAGAGATAAATTTGAAGTGGAGTAGAATTCGGATCTGAGACTTGAAGATGGGATCAAGCACAAGGTTCGATGTAGAAAAGTTCTCCGGTAAAAATAACTTTGAACTATGAAAGGTGAAGATTGAATCCCTCCTAGTTCAGCAAGGGGTTGACGAAGCTCTTGGAATGCGACCTGCGGCTATGAAAGATGATGAGTGGACGGAGCTCAACAAGAAGGCTAGATCCTCGATCCTGTTATGCCTTACGGATAATGTCCTCTATCAAGTCACGAAGGAGAAGACAGCAGCTGATACGATGACAAAATTAGAGAATGTTTATGCCAAGAAGTCTCTAGAGAATTGCATGTATCTTTTGATACAGTTGTTCACCTTAAGGATGACTAAGGGACGGATGTGGAGGACCATTTAAGTACGTTTAATTGGTTAGTTTGCAAGTTGGTGGAGATAGATGAGCTGATGAAGGATGAATATCAAGCATGCATCCTGTTGAATTCTCTTCCAAATTTGTATGAGTCATTCAGGGACTTTGTGTGCGCAGGGAGGGAGACCATCAATGTCGAGACCATTATCTCAACCCTCCAGTCGAAGACTATGAGAAAGAAAAGCAGATACGTGGGTTCTCGTTCTTCCTCAGAAGCACTGATTATGAGGGGAAAAAATTCTAAGTATGGTAGAGAATATTCGAAATCGGAATCTAAGGTCAAGGGCAAAGGGAAAGCTAAGGTGAAGTGCTGGAGTTGTGGTCAGGAAGACCACATTAGGGGGGATTGTCAGAATTCCAAGTTGAAGCAAGAGATGTGTGAAAATTCTTCTGGAGATGGAGCTAATACCATAGAGGATGGTAGGGACCTTTGTGAAGTTCTAACTGTATTTGGCAAGGGATCTCACCGTAAAGAGTGGATCCTAGATTCAGGAGCTTCATATCACGTTTGTCTTGACCGGAGTTCATTTACGACATACAGGGAGTATGGGGATGAATCAGTGTTTGTGGGTGATGGCTACGCTCATAAGATGATGTGTATTGGTATAGTGCGCATCAGGATGCTCGATGTGATCGAATGAGTTCTGTAAGATATGAAGCATGTCCTTAAGATGAAGATGAATATAATTTCTCTTGGTGCACTCGAGGCGAAATGGTACGTGTTCATCGGCCGTGATCGTTGTTGTAAAGTTTGAAGGGGCACTCGTGTGGATGAAGGCACGGAGGAGTGACCATCTTTACAAGTTGATTGGGAGCACAATTCACGGTGGAGTTGCGGGATCAGCAGTGAGATCCACGATTGCTCGTATGTGGCAAGTGCCCAAGGGCCACATGAGAAAAGCGAAAAAGGGCGTGAAAGTACAAGGTTAGGGTTGATAGAGGCACGAGAAGCGGTGGAGCTATGTTGAAGTTGAAATGATGAAAAAAACAATGATGGAAGGATGTATGGCAAGGTTCTACGCGAAGATTTTCGTCACAGTGGAGATTGTTGGAATTGTGACTCAAATTTGTGTGAGACAGGGTCATCGATCAATCGACCAGGGTAGGTCGATTGATCGGTAATGCATTTTTTCTTTCAACAACCTCCCTGGACAGTTTTGCGGCCGGGCGATCAATCAATCAGGCTGGTCGATCAATCGCTCGGGGCGGTCGATTGATAGGCCGATCAATCAGCGGTGCGCTATCTTGCGTAGTTTTACGCGGTTTGCGTAAGTTTGTTTCTAATTCGGGTTTGTTGCTTATTGAAGTGGGTGTAACCAGGATTATGATGTATCTTAAGGTGTTTAAAGTTTCCTAAGTGTATTAGGAAGATGGGAGAGTATTTTGAGAGAGAGAGCTTGAGTTTTCTCTGTTTTTCCTTGCTTGTGGGTTGTCAATCTCTGTAATCTTCTGTTAATCATAGTGGATCATTTTGTGCCGTGGTTTTTTACCTGTTGAGGGGTTTTTCATGTAAAATCGAATTGTCTCTTGTGATTGAATGCTTGTGTGGATTGGTTTCATTGCGTTTCTCGTTTGATCTTATATAATGCTGTGGTGTTTGTTCGGCTTCCGCTTCTGCTGCCGGCGTCTCTATTCCTAACACAGATAACAAAGGTGTTACTAGCCTACTATTTATCATACACATGGCATGTTGACATATTTTGAGTCAATCAAACTGTCAGCTACATCACTAAAATCACACTAACAGAATGATCTTAACTATTCAAACATTGCCCATCTAAAATGATGGTGAAAAATGTTGGCAAGTGGCTTGTTTATAATCTGTATATTTGTGGACCACCCAAGGTTAAGAATTTCCTCATTTTTTGGCCAAAGTATATATTTCAATGGGCTTATTGCACTCATTTTATCAAATATCACATATGTACAGTACTTTGGCAGTGTGGATTTGAGTGTTTCTTAGTGCATTTGAAATCCAAAAATTATTTAGCAGGTTGGATCCGGTGATACTTGAGATACCAAAGTATGCTATATTTTGAAATCTCACCTTTCTGTTATGATCCGGAATTATATGCATTTTTCATTTTTAATGGCAAGAGAGTCTCCATTTTATTTTACACGTGGTACACTGATGACAACGTAAAGCAATCAATGTATTGGCTCCATCATTAAAATTACATTAATAGAATGGTATGAATAATCCAAAAATTGGCCATGTGAATCTACAGTTAACTTCGATGAGTCGCTTTGAGATCTTATGTTTGTCGCCTAACCAAAGTTCAAAATTTCATCATCTTTGGCAATGTTTTAGCCATCCAAACCATTTATTTGATTTGGTACATCAGGTCCGCCTTGAAAATTTTCAAGATTAGAACTTAGCCGACAAGAAAACAAGAAACAACTCATATTAAAAGGAAAAATATTTTAAAAAATGAAAAGGTTGAAACATTCCAATCTGAGAATTTTTTCTTTAATTAATCCCCTGCAATGAGTCCCACCAAATAAACGGCTTGGATCATTGAAACAATTGCTTCCGATTCAAAGATCTAGTTGTGCCTCACTACTCATGGGAACCCACATGTCATGTGGTATCATAATCTGAACCCTCCATGTAGTGCACTTATTCTATAAGGGCCGCTCAAACAAAATTGCATGAAATGGTGATTTTGACCATTCATCAACCATGAAAAGGAAATTTGATTTTTCAGCTTGGGTAGGTCTCAGCTCCGATTTTGAACTATTTCAGGCCAGACCATCATGCTGCCCCATGTAAAATTTGATTTTTCAGGCCCGAGCCGGCCATTGACACCCCTAATTAAGATGAATTGGAAATAAACTTGTGGATGTATCGGTTTTGATGGGCGATGCCCAACCAAACCGGCTCAATCTGTTTTTAATATTTAACAATCGAACTGAATTGATAAAGTGTCACTAACCGACCTAAACTAGATAAATTTTGATCGGTTTAGTTTTGTCAGTTTTATGACAACGTTCAAAAAATTAAGAAGATCCAAATCTCTTTCAAACCACACCAATCTAAAAACTGGTGAATGATCATTAAAACTTTTAATAATTATAGGCTACAAAAGTTTCAGATCAAATTGAAAGTGAAATTTGACTTTTCCTTTCATTTAGGTCTGTTTAACCTTATCAATGATTCGGATGATAAATACACATTACAGATCTTCTTCAAGTGGGTCCTAGGACATTTTTAATGGCAAGTGCTTAATCAATATTTATTCTTGTGGTGTGGTCCACCTAAGATTTGGATCTGATTAGTTTTTGGGGATACATCTTAAAATGGGTTGAGAAAATGAATGGACGATGTTGATATATAAGATATTATCAAGGTGGGCCATACAGTAGGAGTAACATATATATAATAATATAAAAAACGGTTTATAATTTTCACGAACCGACAACTGAATCGACATTTTTGGTTTTTCGACCTGAAATAGAATGTAAAATTGATCGAAATGAACTAGTTTAGTCCGATTCAATCAGTTTGGTCGGTTTTTTGAACAACCCTAATTGAAAGGGTAAAAAGGACGGGACATCTAGGCCGGATCCTGAGTCATAATAAAATAAGCTTGGTGTACAGGTGCTTGAGTAGGGCCCACATGGATGGGAGCGGATTAGGTGCACCCCGGGCCAGACCCAAGTCTTCGGTCTTCAACTTCAAGGGCTCAACTGACTCCTAAACATATGGACGCATGTTATTGCAAATAAAGTCCACAAACAAATGAACTAACAAGACTCGTAGGGCAAGCTTGATGGCCAAGTAGGATGCCATAGACAATCACTGGTGGGCCATGCTCGGCACTTGTTAAATAAGTTTATTTCACACGACTATATATTAATGTGGGAAGAGCATGTAAGATGGGAGTTTTAAATGTATGGTAGGTATTAATAATGATTAAAAAGAAAAAAATTTAGGGTGTGCCACACTGCTTGATCTTTTGAGGTTTTAGGAGCAATTTTACATGGTTTCATTGGTGCAATGCATATGGATTTTTTTTTTATTAGGCTAATCTTTTATACATGCTGTTCAAATAAAGATTCTAACCTCATGGATGTAAATTTGTAATGGACTTACATGGTGGCTACATCAAGCTTGGATGTTTTGAAACAGGTGGTGTAAGGATTCTGGAGTAAGGACAGAGAAGGTGGATCCTAATCGTAGCCTAGTGGTAAGCTCACAAGAGTATCAACACTAATGTCAAGGGTTTGAATACTCATTATGGTGTGTGCCTAACGTAAATAAATAAAAGGACAGAAGTAGCTCTGGACATAATCGGATACCACCAGAAGTGTCAAGGATTGATTTTTTTTTTTTTTTTTTTTTAAACAGTAGCATAAATCAGCCAAGCTATTTGGGTCTACCCTATTATATTTATAAAATCCACTCAGCCAATGAGGTAAGAGCATCTCAGCTCAATATAAAAACTTAAATGGGCCACACCAATGGACACAACGTAAAATTACACCTAAAACCTCTAAAGTTCATGCAGTACTGTGGCTAGCGTCACCTGATGAACAGATTTGATGAAAGACACATGCTATGACTGCCCATGCACAAACCTATGGTTGGTAACCCATCCCCATTGTTTCCTGTGGTGTGGCCCAACTAAGCTGTTGATCTGGCTGATTTTTTTTCCCACAATTCTAGCATGACGGAGAGAACTTGATGAACGGAGTGGATGTTAGGCATAAAAATGACTCTAAAAGAGCTTGGGTGCTTATGCATAGAAGATTCATAGGTGGGTGTAAGAATATTTTAAAAACGTTTTGAAGATATTTGCTCACGTAAAGTACTAGAAAAAAAGCTACATTTGCTTTTTGATTTATACAGATATCCTCAAAAGGTACACAAAAGTAAACAAATACAAATATTTGTCACACATAAAAATACAGATTTTTGGTCACGTAAAAGTACACAAATATCCTTAAAAAAAACTGAATTTATGCAAAAGACCTTGATTGTTTAAATTTTTTCAAAAGGACACGGATGAAGTTGACCCAAATCCACATCATTTAACCCAAGCATTTTTGGGTCATGTGTGGATTTGTGATATCCAACCCGTCAAACAGGCAGAACCCACCATGGTTATTGCAGGACCAAAAAATCAGATCCATCCAATCATCAGGTGGGCACATCATAAAAAACAACATAAACCTCTCAAAAATTTCAGTTCCACATGTGGCCCACCTGATAATTGGATCGGCTTAATTTTTAGGTCATTTGATCATAATGATATGATGCACCTTTCAGACGGGCTGGATGTAATACTCAAACCACTTCAGCCACTATTCTCTGCCACATTACTTTTAAAAAAATGACCATAGGCATTTTGGTTACTGTGCCAGCCATCCATATGATCAGATGGTAATTTTGTAAATCCAAAATAGTTATGGCCTTCTTTTTTTCCCATAATTTCAGTTTTTTTTGGGTAAAAATCCCTTGATTTTATCACTCCAAGGGTTTTTAACTGTGACCCACCATAATAGCCGCATCAAAAGCCGCTATTAGAGAAAAACAAATGTATGTATGTTCAGGAAGTCAGAATCAAGCCAAAATTCAAATATTACATGGAGTGCCTAGGGAGAAATGGAGGGGATATGATCATATGGAGTTGAATTCAATCACACTTTGATAATCTATCGACTGATTTGAACTGTCCAGTAGGTTCAGCATACATTTTGTCGTGTGCCAGAAAAAAATTCACACAAATCTGATTATTCTAACAATCAGATCCACAACTTAAAAATTGGACAGTCAAGACCATTTATTTAAAAATCAGTCCAATCACCGTTTTACACATTTATTTGTCGGAGCCATCATTTACAGCCTATGGATGAAAACCAAATGCTGTAAAAGAGAAGGCAATCTTGAGAATGATGTCATCCTATTGATGTAATTTTTCCTGGCGCTGATGCAATGTTACCAGAGTTAATGGAGGATTGCACATACTTCTTGTTAATAAAGAAAATAATAATAATAATAATTGCTCTATCTCTGTATCTCTTTGTGTTTAACAAGGATTATTAGTTGTATTTTTATCCCTTAATTTTATTATTATTTAATTATGAAGTTTTCTTGTTTGTTTCATGCATGTGTTTAGTGTGGGATGCTGTGGAAACAATCACAGAGTTCAACAAACAAGAGATAAATAAACACAATTAAAACACACACAGAGCATACAAATTTTACGTGAAAAACTTTTGTGGGAAAAAATCATGGCACAAAGCGATGGCAATCCACTATGAAAACGAATTACAAGAGATAAAAATCCGAACTTATAGATGTGAAAACCCTAGCTTCCTCTTTTGCAAACCTTAGAAACTATTAAGATCACTCTCTTATACCACAATCCCGCATTACACCCATTTATATAATGTTACACTTGGAAGAGGAAACAAAATTATACAAAATTACACACTTATACAAAACAACATATGCCTAAAATAGACCAAAAAGTTTGCAAGGAAATTCCAACTAGCTTAGATCGATCGAGACTTAAATGTCTATCGATCGAATTGGTCCAACATTGTCCAAAGACTAAACTGTCTCATCCGAGGTTTTTTTTTTTTTTTTTGTTATCAATCAATCAAAGTCGTCGATCGACCGATTATCCCTAAAACTAAAGATTTAAGGCTTTATTTAACAATCTCCACCGAGATTTCAATCTTTCATTGATCTTTCACTACTTTAAGCTACTTCTACCATTTCTAATTGTCTTCATCGTAGCTTCACCTACCTTCGTTGCTTCTTATGCACATTCCATCCTCATTCTTTTAATGCTAGACCCATAAAAGTCGAATAGAACTTGAACTTTTTTGTAGAAACCACCTTCATAAGCATATCTATCAGGTTTACGCTTGTGTGGATCTTCCCAAGAGTAACTTCGCCTTCTTCAAGCACTTGTTGGATAAAATGATGATGAATATCGATATGTTTACTATGAGAATGATAAATAAAATTCTTTACAAAATTGATTTCACTTTCGTTGTCACAATTAATCGGCATGACTTCCTACTGAAGCCCCAATTCATTCATTACCCCCTTAAGCAAACAACTTTCTTGAATGCCCCACTCACCGCCATATACTCAGCTTCTATTGTGGAAAGAACAACAACAGATTAAAGCTTTAACATCTATCCGACCACTCCATCTACTAATACAAATGAGTAACTGAAAGTCGATCTTCTATTGTTCACGTTTTCTGCGTAATTTAAATCCACGTATGTACCTTGTAGATACCGAGGTAGCCACTTCATTACCTCATAATGTTACTTTTCAGGGTTTGACATGTATCTGCTCACAACATTGATTACATGTGAAATATCCGGTCTCGTAGAGATCATGGCATACATTAAACTACCAACTGCGCTCAAATAGGGAACACGAGACATAAATCATTTTTCCTCATTTGTAGTATGATATTGCTTTGAAGAAAGCTGAAAGTGAGCAGCGTGGGGCGTTCTAACTGGTTTAATCTTATCCATCTTAAACTTGACTAAGACCTTCTCAATGTAATATACCTAAGACAACCATAGCTTACTCTTTCTGTCTTTGTGAATATCAATGTTGAATTTTTTTTTTGCAACCCTAATGTTTTTCATCTTAAATATCTCTAATAATTGATTCTTCAATATGTCAGTTTCAGATATGTTATGACTGTCACTAAGCATGTCATCAGCATATAATATCAATAAGATGAATTTTTCATCATCTAGTGCCTTAAAGTAGATATAATGATCATTTCACTTCTAGTAAATTGTTGACTCATTATGAAAGTATCAAACTTTTTGTATCACTGCTTAAGCAATTGTTTTAGGCTGTATAACGATATTCTTAACTTGCAAACTTTATTCTCTACTCTCTATATTTTGAATTCTTTTAATTGCATAATAAAAATCTGCTCTTCCAACTACTTATATAGGAAAGTAGTTTCCACATCCATATGTTTTAATTTAAGGTTGTATTGGCAACCAACGCTAATACTCACCATTTACATAAGATGTTTTATACCTTAAGCCAGTGCTAGGTTGGTGAAAGTCCCTGTTGGCTTTCACATGAACCCCAAAAGGAGTATCGTTTCAGGTTTTTTTTTTTTTTTTTTTTTTATGAGTTAGTTCACACACCCCATTGTTAGGACACCCACCCACCCTTATTAGTCACATCACAAGGTTAGCCACCCCACTATGGGAATCAATAGCATGACCTGATCAGTGTTGAAACTAGGCTATCTCCATTCAGCCTGCCACTTGAGATATGGACTTGGGTGTTTATCATTTGAGCTTTTATAAAAAGGGACATCCATGAGCATCTGAGGGGCACACCAAAATACACTGAAAAAAAAAAAAAAAAAAAAAAACAAAAACCGAGAGAACATATCCAATTCCAGGGTGCACAATCCAGAGCCAAATGGTGTCACTCTGATCTCCGATCACCAACCATCACCATCATGGGTTGCACTAGAAACATGACTCCACCATGGTAGACCGGTTTGATATTAATGATAGACTAAGAAAATAGCTCCAACTCAAGCCTACCCATTCACTTTTATGCAAGATCCAGGCCGTTCATAATTGAAATGGGTGTAAGGACGAAAACCTTGCGTAGGCTAATTGGTGTAACTAACACATCAAAGTACATCCTACCTAAATATTGAACTATGTTGATAATGGAATATGCATGGTGGGGTCCACCTGATGAGTGGTTTGAATCGCGACGTACTTGTAAATATTAGACCATATCTTCAACTTGTAAATCTCTCAACTTCATTTCAAAGGCCCTGTTCTTCAGACGTCATGGCATCCCCATTTATACGTATGATCGCGTGACACGTGTTCTCCATTTCCATGTGTGACGCAAGTGCAGTAGAGGGACTGCTTGCATTGATTAACATGGAGTAGCTATCATTGTCGAATTTCGATTGGACAGTGATGTGATGGGAAATGTTTTGCTAATTAAACTGTCCACTACAAAGTAAGACCCAGGCCTCACCCAAGACGGTGAGGCCCTTACCGTGGGGCCCACCTTGATGTATGTATTATGTATCCATGCCGTCCATTCGTTTTTTCACATCATTTTAAGACATTATACCAAAAGGTAAGTAGATCCAATTATCAGGTGAACCATGCCATAAGAAACAGTGGTGATTGCCCGTCCTACCATTAAAAACTTCTTAGGGCACTCCTTAATGTTTCTGTAAGGTTTATTTACCATCGAATCTGTGGATAAGGTTAAATAAGACTTGATGAAGGTAAAAAATAAATATAAGCTTGATCCAAAACTCTCGTGGCCCATTAATGGTCAATCACTACTGTTTTTTATGATATGGTTTACCTGATAATTGGATCTGCTTAATTTTTGGTGTAATGCCCTAAAAGTACGTGTATAAACGGTTGGACCGCATGGATACATAATACATGCATCAAGGTGGGCCCCACGGTAAACAAACGTAAGGGCCTCACATCTAGTCCGCTCTCCCACTTCAAAGCTTTATAGATTAATTTGTGTGGGGCCAAGGTGATGTGTGCATGCTGACATCCAGGCCGTCCATCAGGTGTGTCCCGTCTTTCATGTCGCTCAAAAATTAGGCTGCCCACCGTTACAAAAACCGTGATTCCAGAGGTTTTAAGCATGATTTTACACGGTGTACCCTCTGTGTTTGCTATGTCTACTCTAATCTAATTAGAGCTTTTTAAATAAGAGTTATTCGAATAATTTTTTTTTTTTTTTTTAATTCTAGCTCTTGTTTTAAATAAGCTTGTTTAGTAAAATCAAGTTTTTTTTTTTTTTTTTAAAGCTTTTATATGAAGTAAGCACTTCTGGTAAAACATTTAAATAAGAGCATTTTTAAGGTTATGTAGTTGATATCATTTTTTAAAATTATAACAACTCCTTTTCATCAGGGTCCACTAACCGCTACTTATAATTCACATTTTAGGTGTCCATTGTGTGGGCCCCACCTTCGAAGTGAGTTGTCCATCATGTGGGGCCCACTTTTGATGTCCATCATCCATTGTGTGGGGGTGCATCTTCTATGTGAATCATCTATCATGTTGAGCCACTTTGGATATGGGTCATCTATCATGTGAGAACTTGGATGTGGACCATCCCTTAGGTGGAGCCCACTTAATGTGGACTGTCCATCATGAGGGCCCACACTTTGATGTGCACCATCCATCATGTGTGGCCCACTTCATCCATTATATGGGTCACCTTCATGTGGACCATTCCCCCCCCCCCCCCCCCCCCCCCCCCCCAATGCAACTCATGTCAACTGTTCAACACACGGTCCCACCTTTATTGTTCACCATCAATTATGTAAGTCCCACCTTTGATGTGGACCATCCATCAAGTAAGGCCCACTTAACATGGATGGTACATCATAATGGGCCACACTTTGATGTTGGTCATCCATTATGTGGGGCCCGCCTTTGATGTGAACCATGCATTATGAGGGCCCACCTTGATGTGGACCATTCATCATATACGGGGCACCTTCAATACTGGTTGTTCATCATGGGAGCCTGCCTTTGATGTCCGCCATCCTTCATGTGAGTCTCACATTTGCTACGGACCATCCATCATGTGGTGCTCCCCACTTGATGTAGATAGTCTATCATGTGGGGCCACATTTTGGTGTGGGCCATCCATAATGTGGGACCTACTTTTGATGTTCACCATCCATCATGTGGAGCCCAACCTTCAATATGGGTTGTTCATCATGTGGGCCCACCTTTGATGTCAATGTTTTATCATATAGTTCTACCTTCAATGTCCACCGTTTATCATATGGGTCTCACCTTTCATGTGGGTTGTCCATCATGTGAGGCCAGACCTTGATATAGGGCATCCACCATTGTAACGCTTTGAATTTCAAGGGCCGAGTACAACCTCGATCCTCGAGATTTTGGGTATTACTAATACTTTGCGGAACCGTGATTTTTTATTTAAGGTTCATAAGGCATCAAAACACAAATTCATAATCAATAAGCAGGAAAGTAAAGATGAAAATTAAATTTAAATCGACCAATATCCCAAAAGTCACACCTTTAACCCCTAATAATATGGGGTCCACATAGAAGGTGGCTCAACATATACATGTCTGAAATAAGAGAAATAAAAAAGTTTAGTGTATTTGCTCCTAGAGTACATGTATCGATGAAATCGCCTAATTTGTATTTTAAAACACTGTTCCGGGTGAGAGTGAGTAGCTAACCCAGTGGAATAATACTATACTTCTAAGTTAAGCATGTTATCAAATCAATCAGGATTAGATAATAACCACAAACAAAACCTACATTTTCCTAGACTATTTAATTTAGTGCATGGATGTCATGAGTTCGCACACAATGCATGTCTCGGGCAAAGTTCACATATCAACAAATGGTACGCTGGTCTTTCTAACAGTCAACCAAGCACCCACAATGCGAGTCTAAGGGTCGTTCTTTAGTACCCTGGCATTTCTAACAGTTGGACAGTTACTTAGAACGCCTATGACATGTATACATGATTAGTTCGACCTTTATTAAATGTTTTCTTATACAGCAGAATTAGTGAAGCTGAGATATTACCGTCATATCACAAGTCTTAAACCGGATCATTTGGCTCCGATCGGTGTGTCGTCAATCATCGACAGTAACCCACGAATCCCTATCTCGACAAACACAATTTGTATAATTTATTCATTTCTACTTTTATAAATATGGGTTCAATTTAACACCAATAGGGCTTGTCACCCTCACGGTTGCTCCATATACACTATGGGGAGGCTCGTCGCCCTAGCATAGGCCAACAGCTCAGACACGGCGTCCCATACCATCATGCTCGGCCCACGAGATTTGGTGGGATTGTATCGTACTAGTGATTACAAGTAGACTTATCTACACTAGCAACGGTAGTTTTCCAGATCCAATAGAAGGTGATTCAACAATGATTATTAATCAACTAAACCATGCATTAGACAGATCCGATTGACACGAGGGAACGACGACCGGACCAATATTGGGTGCGAAGCAACCCGTGCAGTCCGACTATTGTTGGTCGTTCGGGTTCACCCTCGACCAATCGAACCAACCTTGAGTAGCCAAACCAACCGGGCTACCCCAAGTATTCATTTGATTTGCCAATATCTCCCTATTAAAATTCTATCTCAACTTACGTAAATAGAGCATTTTCATAAGCATTAAAAATATCCTTTAAAACATGACAATTCAACCATAAATACCAATCATTTACTCTCTATTAAGTCAATTAAGAATCAAGTCATAACCACATGCCAACATATAATATTTAGGTCATTCAAGCATTTCGTCAAACTTGATGGCAATCATGTCATAATGGTTGCAATAATAGAGAAATACAAGCATTTATAGCACATGAATCCTATGCATATATATCAAAAATCATTCACTAATACCATTTAGAGTTAATAAAAAGAAACCTAGAGGTATAGTCCGCACATTGGGTTTAGGGTTTTTTGGTTGTCCGAGCGCCTAAAGTTAGGGTTGGTCGAGAAATCATCAATGCCTATTCACAAACTAAGGTTATGGTAAGATCTCTTGTAATCGGACTTAGAATAATTTGGAATGAAAAATAATCTCGCAAAACGGATGGACGGAGTGGATTTCTCACAAACATCACGCTGGGCCACAAATCTAGGAGGAAACTTATATACTCTGGCAGAGCGTGATGGATGGTACGCAGGCGCTATGAAATTACATATTTACACATGGCATGTAGGTGACTTGAGTTAAACAGTCTAAATAGTAGGCTCCAGTTTAGATAGACTTTAACCTGATGGTTACGGATTTGACTACGGAACTTTCTGATTGATGGACATACAACGGACGGTCAAAATGGAGAATAGTCAATGGTCTTCACTCATGACGAAAATCGCCATTAATAAGAGGTTACACAAGTATAAGAAATCTAAAGGTGGTCCACAATTCTGACTCTTTATCTTGAATTCATGCATGGCACTTATACAATTTCAGAAACAAAACCTACCAGAGTATCAAATAAACCCTCCTGCCAGAGTATCAAATAACTGCCCATTTACAAGCCACGAGATCTTCGGACGCTGAAGGGCACATGAAGTTTCTGCAGTCGGAAGATGCGTGGAGCCCACAGACATTTCCGTGATAAATCCACTACGTTCATTAGTTTTGGAAGAACATAATACGATCAGGAAGATCCAAAATTCATGTGGGCCACACCAAACGAAACAGTGAGAACAGAAATGTCCTCTGTTGAAACCTTCCTAGAGACGACAATGATGTTCATATGCTATCCAAACCGTTCATATGGATAAACGAAATGGCGAAACATGGGCTCGCCTTTGAAACCTTCCTGGAGCTGACCAAGATGTTTATATAATGTTTATATGTCATCCAAACCGTTTAGAGGTTATTACCACTCAGATAAACTGGAGGCACAAAATATCATACTCATATAACTTATGTGGACCCTACAAAATTTCCAATGGTGGGTGTTCAATCTCCGATTTTCTTTTCTTTTCTTTTTTTTGTATGCTCATACACGTGTGAATTTTAGATATCCCTGGGCACAGTCAATCCGCTTCCCATGGTCCCACTCCGTGGATGGATCCCTGGATCCACAGAGGAGGATGGATCCCTGACGGGCCCACCTTGATCTATGTGCCTTACATCCACGCTGTCCATCCGTTTTAAAAGTTCATTTTAGAGCATGGTTCGAAAACGAAAGCAGATCCAAATGTCAGGTGAACCACACCACATGAAAGAGTGTTGATTGACCATTAAAAATTCCCTGTAGGCCACAATTTTTTTTTGAATCCGGATCCTCTGTTGGCTTCCAAGCGGAAAACCTCTGCTAAGAAGCCTTGTTCCACTCTTTTTTTTTTTTTTTTTTTGATTAAGCTGATATTTCTGTGATACATTCATCTAAGAATTTGTGCATTATCAACATGTTGAGTGGAAAATAAACATTCAAGTGGCGTGCTCAACCCGAGGGAAGCGGGTTGCGAACTGAGTAACTCCGCACGCTCTGTGGGGCCCACAGTGATTTACGTATTTTATCCACGCCGTCCATCCATTTTAACAGAAAATTTTAGGTATGGTGCCAAAAACTGAAGGATATCATAATCTAAAGTGGACCACACCACAAGAAATGTGTGAACTGAATGTCTACCATTGAAAAATTCTCAGAGGACCCATAAGTTTTGGATCAAACTGATATTTGTGTTTTCCCTTCATCCATATCCATGTGATCTTATGAACAGGTTGGATGACAAATAAACATCACTGTAGGCCCTGGGAAGGTGTCAACGGTGGAAATCATTATTCCCACTGTTTCCTGTGGCATGGCCCACTTGAGATTTGGATATGCTTAAATTTTGGGCTCAACCACTAAAATGAGCTGGAAAAACATATGGACGGAATAGATAAAGCACATACATTCTAGGTGGGCCCAACTGAGTTTACTCCGCACGATCCGATTCCCAACCCGAGATTAGGTCTCCTTTATTTTTTGGACCGTGACCTAAAATGAGATTTTAAAATGGATGGACGGTGTGGATTTAAAGGAAGATAGATCAATGTGGGCCCAGAGTCACCTCGATGGATTGGGGGATCTACTGAAGCCGCGCGCCGGCAATCCCCGGATCCACCGAGGAGGGTGGGATCCTGACCGTGGGGCCTACTGTGATGTAATTGCATTACATCCATGCCGTCAATTGGTTTTGACAGCTCATTTTAGTGCAGGATCTCAAAAATGAACCAAAATCTTAGGTGGAGCAGATCATATGAAACAGTGGTGATTGAATCTCCACCATTAAAAACTCATAAAGACCTGGACAAAGAAGGGACCACACAAATATCAGCTTGATTCAAAACTTTTGTAAATCGCCCCAGTTTCCTGTTGTGTGGTCCATCTGAGATTTGGATCTGCTTCATTTTTTGTATCCTGCCTTAAAATAAGCTGTCAAAACGGATTGACAGCGTGGATGTAAAGCAAAAACATCACAGTGGACCCCACAGTCACGGTGGGATCCACGTGATGACTATACATATCTCACACGTGTCCCAATATGGCGCGTGTTAAGGCCTTGTGTTTATAGATTAGAGATGCGTTTCTGAGCGGCCGGTTCCTCCTCCCAACTTGTGAAATCCAGTCCGTCCATTAGGTGCATACCTTGATGATAAGCCCTGAGGCCAAAAATCAACCAGATCCACAAACTCAAGAGGTGTGAGTCACCAGGATGAAGGGAAGATACGGACATCAGCTTGATCCAAAACTCAGTCGGGCCACACCGTGTTAGTTTAAATTTTAAACTGTTCCCATTGGTGTAGCCCATCCGAGAATTTCATGGGCATGGGCATGGGCTGATCTTTTGCTTGTACGGTGAAGATAAGGTTACTCACCTGATGGACGGATTGGATTTTACATATACCCTATCCATCCATCAGGTTTTACATTGTTTTACAAGGGCGAGGCTAGCTATGTATCCCATATAATAACCTCTGAATTACGTGATCGTGGCCAAACTCACACCAATTCCATCATAGGTGGGCCACGCCATAGAAAAGATCTGTGGGCCCCACCATGGTGTATGTATTTTATCCATGCCGTCCATCCATTTTCCAGCTCATTTTAGGGCATGAACCCAAAATTAAGGATGATCCCAAGCTCTGTGGACCACACAACAACAGAAAACAGCGGGGATTAAACGCCTACCATTGAAAACTTCTAGGAGGTCCCAGAATGATTATTTGCCATTCCGACTGGATGAAGGGAAGACACAAATATCAGCTTGATCCAAACCTTCTGTAGCCCCGCCCCCCCCCCCCCCCCCCCCCCCCAGGTTTTCAACGGCAGGCATTCAGTCCCCACTATTTCCTGTGTTGTGGTCCACTTGAGCTTTGGATCTGCCTCAAGTTTAGGCCCCTAGAACGAGCTTGTGAAATGGATGGTCGGGGTAAGATAAAACACATACATCCTGGTGGGGCCCACACAGCTTTTCCATCAGCTAGCTGCTCATCAGCCAATCCGGTTCCAGATTTTAGATAGATTGGATGCCATACACGAGCGTGGATTGGGAACTACCCCCACCAGGACCTAGCTAGAGATGGACGGTCCTGGCAGGGGCTGTGGGGCCCACTGTGATGAATGTATTTTATTCACGTGGTCCATCCATTTTAACAGATCATTTTAGGGCATGGTCCCCAAAAAGAAAGGCGGATCAAAGGCTCAAATGAACCACACCACAGGAAGCAGAGGGATTGAACAGCTACCGTTGAAATTTTTGGAGGTCATAAAAGTTTTGGTCCACTTGAGCCTTTGATCTGCCTACCTTTTGGGTTAATCCCTAAAATCATTTGTAAAAATGAATGGACGGTGAGTATAAAACGGACAAATCATGGTGGACCCACTATGCCGCTGCCAGGATCGTCCCTCTCTAGCTAGGTCTTGGTGCGCTGGGGCTATGTGGGTCCCACGGAGATGTTCATGGCAAATTCGCTCGGTCCATCTATTTTTAAAGACCCCAATAGGGTAGGAATTTAAAAAATAAGGCTTATCCAAAACTCATGTGGGCCATACCCATGAAACAGTGGGGATTGAACGCCTGGGAGTGACAGAAGTTTTGTATCAGGATAATATTTATTCCTACCGTTTATCTGAATGGTAATAACCATATGAACGGTTTGGATGGCATGTAAACATCATGGTCAGCTCCACTAAGGTTTCAACGGTGGACAGTTCTGTTCCCACTTTTGCGTTTGTGGTGTCCCACCTGAGTTTCTGGATCTGCCTGATTTTTAAAATTCTATCTTATAATGGTCTTTAAAAACAGATGGATGGAGTGGATTTGTCACAGACATCTCTGTGGGACCTACATGCCTGTAGAATAACTTATTCCATACAAGACTTGTAGAAGAAGTGAAGAACCGGACTCTTTCTCTTATCTATATTTGTTGAGGTTTATAAAATATAAACAAGAATTCTTAGTGGACACGAAAATGAAATGAATGCTGGGGAGCAGATTACGTGAGGCCGTGGGGCTCTGACCATGAGGCCCACCTTGATGCATGTGTAATATATCGACAGCGTCCATCAGTTTTTTCAGCTCATTTGGGGGCATGTCCCGAAAATTGAAGCAGATCCATATCTAAAGTGGACCACACAGTAGAGATTGAACTAACACCGTTAAAAACTTCTCGTGGGCCCCCAAAAGTTTTGAATCATGCTGATATTTGTAACGTCTATGTGACCTCAACAGGTTGGATATGAATTTTTCAATGACATGTGGAGTGGTCCATTGAGATTCGAATATGCTTCATTTTACTTTTCTCATAACTGTTGCACATGAAACTAGGAACGATCCGAGCCGCTTTGGAATGTACTGATTCTCCTGACAACATACGAATATTCAAAGCCGAACCATCTACATGGGAGCGGATTAGGTACGGCCCCCGCCTCACCCAAGCCGGTGCTGACCTTACTGTGGGGCTCACCTTGATGAATGTATTCTACATCCACACCGTCCATATGTTTTTTCAGATCATTTTAGGGCATGAGCCCAAAAATGAAGGAGCTCCAATTTTCAGCTCTACCATACCATAGGAAATAGTGGTGACTGAATGCCTTACAAACTTATGGAGGAAGGGGAAAAAAAGCAACAAATATGAGCTCGGATTAGGTACTACCCCCACTAGGACGCAGTGGAGACGGACGGGTGTGTGGCACCTTGTCGTTGGTGGAGAGTCAGTCGGGCCCACACCAATGTGACGGTGGTGCGCTGACATACTTGTCACATCAGTGCGGGACCCAGTGCTCTCCACCAACGATGAGGTGCCACGCACCCCGTCCGTCTCCTCAGCGTCCTAGTGGGGTAGTACCTAATCCGAGCTCAACAAATATCTGCTTGATCCAAAACTTATGAGGCCCATTAATGGTCAATCACTTATGTTTCCTGGTATGGTTGAATTGTATCCGCTTCTTTTTAAGGTTCGTGCCCTAGATTTAGAGGTGGGCAACGATCCGATCCGAGTTGAACATAGATCAGATCGGATCGTTCGGCTGCTTGAGTGGGTGTGTTTGAACAATGTTTGAACAAACATTCAAACACAGGGTGGCTCTGTTCCAACTCGGTTTGGTCTCGCCCAGCCACGTTCAAACATGTTTGCACTAATGAATTTCGAACAATTTTTACAAACAATGCTGCTTTTTTTCGTTTAAAAATATTTTCTACTACTAAATAGTGAATACCGATTTGTTCACAAATTACAAATTTAAAAATTACAAATTCCATCTGAGGACACAAATTGGCTGGTGACGCGAACACTAGCCAGCAAGCTGGTGTCAAAGCTCTACAAGTCCCACCATGATGTATTTGTTTTATCCACTTCATCCATCCATTTGTAAAGCTCATTTTGAGGCATTACACAAAAAACGAGGTAGATACAAAGCCCAAGTAGACCACATCACAAGAAACGGTGAGGAGAATGATATCCACCATTGAAACCTTCCTAAGGCCCACAATCATGTTTATTTATCATCCAAACCCCCCCCCCCCCCCCCCCCCCCCCCCCCCCCCCCCCCCAATTCATTCACATTTGTGGCTTAGTCATGAGGACTATTTACTAATTTTTTTTATGGAAAAAATTTAAGTACTTGATCTTCTTTGATGAATGGGTTGGATCTGGGACACGTATTCCTGTCTTACCCATATAAGAATCGATGTCACATAGCCTCTTATAAGGGAAATTACATGCCACCCTTTTCGCTATTTAATACATAGCTAGTTGGACCAATTTGCATGGTGCTACTAGTTGTGTGTGAGCATCTCTCTCTCTCTCTCTCTCTCTCTCTATATATATATATATATATATATATATATATATATATATGTAATGCTCATGCTCTAACTAATTGGCGGTTGGGGCCCACCATGGTGTTTGTACAATATCTTGTCTGTCCATTAAAGATTATCCCATCATGAAAATGAGATGACCCAAAAATCAGGTCGATCCAACTATTAGGTGGGGTATACCATAGGAAACCATGAAACAACACCTTTAAACTCCACATTCACATGAAGCATCACAGTTTCATGGTTGGATCGTCCTGAATTTTTGTGCATCCTATTTTTATAGTGAGACAATCTTTCTATATGGACAAAATATCATACAAACACCATAGTGGCCCCCACGTGCCAACTAGTTGGACGTACATCTAGTTGCGTGTGAGCATTCATCAAGGTGGGCCCCACCGTCTTGGGTGGAGCCACGCCGCATCTAATCCGCTCCCCAACTACATGGACAGCACCATAAAAAAGATTGCAGAAGACTTTTGCATTGTATTCCACATTTCCAGTTGGACTTGAAATGATCATGATAGCGTTTGGGTGCTAAACAAAATTACAATTAGAATTGGCATCCAAACAAGCCCATAATATTGTGTAGGGGAAAAATACCTATATGTGGTAGACTTTAGGAGCTCGCCCTATAATGGGCTTCTTGATTAAAATGCCAACTTCCATTCTCAAAGTAACAAAGCAATTCTCATTTTCTTTCTTGCCCTGTTTGGCAAGAAATGTCTATATGATAATTGCAACAATTAGCTAATAAGTAGTAGATATCCAAGGTATAAAAATGATTGGTAACGACGTTACATGTTGGTCATAATGGCCCGTGTAAAAACTTCTGGACCATAATGGGCTTGCCGTATCGGTATGTTATGGCCATGCATAACAGGTCAAGGCCATGCTGTTTTTCTTTTTTCTCCATTTGCCTTCTCTTTTTGATATTTTTGTTTTGGGAGACTATTATTAACCAACTTTCAACTCGATTTCTGCAACTTTTGAAAATCAAAATAAGTCGCAAATTAAAACAAAAGTTACAAATTTGAAGAATCTTAAGATCCGGAGCTAAGTTTAGGAACTCTTTTTTTTTTTTTTTTTTTTTACAATGGCCAAATCTCGGCGTTTGTGTATGATTTAGCCATATTTGTATAAATTTTCAAATTTTTTATACTGATTTTTATATAACTTCCAACAATTTTCCAATTTTTTTAATTTTCTTGTGTAAAATATTAGAGTGTAAATTGTTCAAATGCGTATATGAAGTTAAGATTTACACATGTTTTGTTTTCTATTTTTTTTGTATGTTTGGTAATTTCAAATCATCATTGGGATGAGTGATGACCTTTTTTTTTTCTTTCAAAGTTTTTGAAGGAAATGATGTCAAATGCTTAAGGACGTGCATTAGTGGAATGAATCTCAAGGATTGCATGAATTTCAGCCCACTTTAGGGGCATCGGAAAGTAACAAATTTGCTCAATACTATTCATTCAATTTTAATTTTATTATTTTTTTTTAAAAATTATTAAGGAAAATTTGTAAAATGGTCTGGGATATGCATTAGTGGGATCAACTCTATAGATTGCATGAATTTCAGACTATTTGGGGGGCATTCAATGTACCCAAAATAGCTTAACACTAGTAATCTGAGTTTAATTTTTAATTTTTTCCTCAAGTTTATATTGAATCATTGATATTAGATATTTGGCATGCTAAGTATAGGAATTTTCAAGTCCATCTAAGCTTCTCAAGTTAATAATATCATCAGGGCTAAGCACCACCTGGAACTATGTTGAACATGCAAAAAATGCTGTACATGAATTCAGGTGGGCTCCACAAAATAAAAAGGGGCCTTGCATATACATGCAAAGACAGCACAGCCTATACAGATGACTCAAGAGGACAGACCAAAAAATAAACACAGGAGCAGCAAGGACAGAGGCAGACTTACAGCAAGGCATGCAAGGCCTAAAACGAAGTCCCCAAAGCATGATGCCGACCAGAATTTATTATCCATAGAAGCAACAACAGAAACAATAACAGCAATTGATCGCGGCACAATTCCAGCTTGACCGAACCATTGCATATTTGATCTTGAAAACATAAAATGCTCCATAGACTGCTCTGACCCAGATCCTGCACAAACAAACTGCATGCCGACAGAATTTAACAACAGGCGAACCAAATCCATGCATGAAGCGCCCCAACAGCCACATAATACCATCTGCACATGCCCTCGATCATCTCCAAAGATAACTAGATGAGCACCGAACCTGAACTAAGTACAAGCAAAACATAACCAGAAAGATCAGATTAGCTCCGTATTAATTCCTGATCTTCCAGGCACCCAGATCCATTATCAACTGACTATCATCAGCAAACTGCCCTTGACAATCATCCCCTAAAGCTCAAGAGAATAAACCAAAACTATCTGAATGCCTTCAAATCTGCTGTTGAAACAAGAGAATAAAACCAGCCCCCAGCAAAGCACCAGCATACAACATACCACCTGATCGAGCCAGGCCTGAAATCCAGACCAATTAACAGCTTCAACCCGAAAGAAAATAGCCATTGCGTCCCCAGAATTCCACAAAACGAGGAAAGAAAACCAGGCTTCCCAGCAGAACCTGAATAGGCTGGAGCTCTCAAAAGAGCCTCCACTCGCGCTAGAAGCAACAGACAACAGAACTGCTGCTCTAGTACTAACTGAAAGCGAGAGTAGACTCCGGCCCTTGCTGCAGCTGTAATGAGCTTGACTGCTAGAATACTACCAGCAAAAGAATTTCAAACCCAGACCATCCAAAGATTATAATCACATAACAGGGGCTCCAGAAAAAATCTGATATGCATGAATCCGTGATGCAATATAGGCTAAAATCAGATCCAAAAAACAGACTTCACCCAACAAAGAAACAGCAGGCAACCACAGATTGACAAGTCCAACAGCCCAGGAGCAGAAGAAATCCACTGCAGAGTTCACCCATTGGCAGGCATCGCTTAGCAAAACGACACCCATTGGCCAACACATCCAGAAGCAATTACCACCTGGCATACAGCTGCCATCAACACAGAAACTGACGCAGGGAGGACGTGGTAGGTCGATCACCGTCTCCCTAACCGATAGTTTCTCGAATCCACGAGAAGAAATAAAAAATAAAAGAGGAAATTAATTCCGAATAATTGCTTTATTGATAATTGAATGAATAAAAAACGGAATTACAATGCATATAAATAGGAAACTAAACCCTAGGTAAAGTATCAGACTCCAACTCTAACTTAAACTCCTAGAAAATGCAACTTACTATAAATAGTAAACTTACTATTTATAGAAGTCGTTCAATCCTACTACTACTCTTGGTTTTCGGCCAAAAATAGAAAGTTATCAAACGGCCTCAACCATGTTGTTCTACTAAATATTCTAAGCCCTTTTCATGTTGGGCACTAACTCTAAAGCCCTACAGATCCAAAGTTATGATCGAATTAAAACTTACTATAAATAGTAAAACTGAAAATAAACTAGCCTAATGACCGTCGATACGGTTGAATCTCGCGATTCCGGCCTGGGCAACCCGGCGTAGCGGGGTTGGTTGGCTAAAGTAGCTCGAGCTATCAGCTACCCCACATTGATATATTATATGTCCCGAAACTCATTCCGGATTGCGAGATGCGGCCGGTTTACGGTCCTGATGGTCTGGATCACTTTCTACTCCGACCGGTCTTCTTTTGATCCATCTGGGCCATGAAATAATCAGCGACCCATTCTACATCAGAAACCTATCCACCACATAGCAACTGAAACTACCCCATTCAGCCAGCCAGCCACCACGGTGCATTTCTGCGCCACCCGCATGAGCAAACCACAACCAACCCTGAGAGAGCCTAATGAGCCTTTTCTCACTGAAATCAGGCTTTGATAATGCAACAACACCCAACCTGAACTCCAACAGGCATAATGATGAGGAATCCTCTGGGAGGCTGGGTTTCGGTACAGTTGGATCAAAGGCTAACTGCAGCTTGAGAGGCAGAGAAGGATGAAGCATGTTGGACTATTACTCTCACCGACAACTTTGTATGGCTTTGATTATCCAATCATGGTTATTTTCAGGTCATAATCTGAGTGGATTCCTCTTATCCAACAGTCTTTGTTGATCATAGGTGGGCCCAATTAGGCCCCACATAGGAATTTGCACTACAATCACATACAAAGAACTCATACCAGATCATAGCAATTATCTTCAGTAGTAGATTAAGCACATGCAATGCACATGGAGAGTGAAAGTGGTTTGCAAGACATGGTTGAGAGGAGAGAAGTCGTCGTAAAGAGCCAGTCCATGACAGATAGCCCTGCTTAGTATACTGTTTCTCCTTCTAAATTACCCAAATGCGATTTATTTTGGTTTAAAACCCTTCCAATATCCTTTGATAATGCACAGTTTTAGGGCCCATTTGGACACACCCTTCAAAGAGAGGTTTGTTGCCTAAACACCATTTTGATTGAAAGAGGCAGTTGATGTTGTGCATTTGGATGCGCTTTGCAAACCCCCATCTCACCTCCCGCTCAACAAAATAGGCACTAAAGCGCCGACTCAGGTAAAGCCATTCCAATAGGTTTTTGCCAAGTCGAAAAAGCTGGCTTGAAACCCGTCTGAGGAAGTGTGTCCAAATGGCTCCTTAGCAATTGCATGATTTTTTTTGGCTCTGAGAACTCTCGTTACATATAGTAGAGATTAAAATATTCACGCCTCTCTAAATATAGAAACCATTTCAATTTTCAATAGGTTTCAGTATTTCACATACCAAAAGACTTCAATTCTAAACAAAATAAAACAAAGCAATTCTATGACTACATAACTCCAAACACATGAAAACAAGAATCATTTGAATTGATAATATTAATGACACATTTATAGTAACTAATTCTGGGATCACATCAAACAAAAGCCAAAAACTGAACATTATGTCATTTTTTTTTTCTTTTTTCTTTTTTCTTTTTCTTTTTTAATCCTCATATATACAGATTCCTGGTGTGATATACCTCCGATTGAAGGGTTCTTAATGCAGCAGCAAATCGCCGGCTAAAGATTCAGTAGAAATTAGAACTCTTGTTAGGATTTGCATCTTATCTACCTCTGCAAAAATCACAAGATAGAGATTTTTTGGGAAAGCTCCCAATTCCAGTTTTTAATTCTAGCAATCGCTTCTATCACTCCGATAGGCTTGTTTTCAAATCTTTTTGCATTCCTAGCCATCCAGATTTCCCACACAATGGTACTCAAGAGTTAGACCTTTCAGTCTCTGAAACATTGAGGCATCTCTTGCTCTCCTGGTCCACATCCGAATCCTTTGTTCCCGGGGCTGGTTAAGGACTTCGTGGATATCAAAATTTTTACTGAAGGACCATACCTCTTTTGCGAGGATGCCATTGTTAAAGAGGTGGTCAATAGATTCCTCCTCTGTCCCGGCTAGCAGGCATGCCGGACCATTAATGTGCAGCTGGGAATGATCATTGGCTTGTCTCAACTGGCGGTTCTCATCCCATCTACTCCCCTCAACTTCACTGGACCTGCTACCATCCAGGTGCAATTTGTAGAGGATCTGCTCCTGGGTCATTCGTTAGCTGCTGGGGCATTGGAATAGCTGCTGACCTGGGATGTGAATCTTCATTAACAGTTCCCTGGTGAGTTTTCATTTGCTGGTTCAAACTAATTGGATCATTGTTTACCTGGAAGGCTGGATTAGTCTAACTATCTTGCCCAGAACTACTATTATTTTCCACCTCCCTTTCCAGCAATTGTTCTGGTTCTGAGTATCCCTATTACGAAAGCTCCAAGATCGAACTTGGGGCTCACTTGCTGCAATGGATACGGTTCAGTTTCTGTAGCTTCTGGCAGGGGCTGATTCTGCTGAGAATGGGGGTGAGCTTGATTTAATTCGCAGAACACACATTTACATGCTATGTTTATGCCAATTTTCTGCACTGCCTTTTCCACTGGAATGGCTCTGTTCAAAGCCTTCCAAACCAGGACTGACATCTTCTGCAGGGTCAGTTTGTGCCACACCCATTTTGCCCAGTCCTGCTTTGGCCTTCTGTTACACAAGAGTTCCTGGTCGATTTAGTAGAGAAGTTTTACCTGACAGAGAGACCATCCAAATTAGCTCATCATCTTGGTTTGATAAGGAGATCCAGCAGTCCTCTATTCTCTATTACAGGGAATGAGGTATGTATCCTTCCAGGGGTACTAGATTCTATCCCTGCAGAGAGCAGAAATCCTTCACCTTTGCTGCATTTAGATGAGCCAGCACTCTTGACTCCTTCTGCCTCTGTGATCAGTCCATTTCCTAGCCAGTTTTGCCTCCAAAAATCCACTTCTCCCCTCCACATCATCCATCTAGAGTTGCAGATGGTGAAAGGCAAGACCTGGGCAATAGAGTATAGACCTCAAAAGCTTCAATCCGACTATCATTGGGGTAGTGTGATTCTGTAGGTAGCAGTTGAAGAATTTCGCTTGCATCTATCTAGCCCATAAAGATCCTCCTTTAATTATGGAGAAACACATTTTCTCTCTAAAGATTGCCATCACATCTCGGATTCTCCTAATCCCCAGCCCACCTTCCTTCTTCAGGTAACATAACCTTCCCCAGCTAACCCAGTAACGCCTTTTCTTCTGATCTTGCTCTCCCAACAAGAAGTCAGCATATATTGTTTCAATTTTTTGGCATATACAGTCCAGAATGCCAATCGCTACCATCGTGTGAATGGGGTGACTAGAGAGTGATGCATGCTTATCTTATTAGCTTGCTGAGTCTTTGCTTGGATTCACAAATGAGATGTAGCAAACACAGTTAAATCAAGAAGACATGACAAAAAGTAAAGGATATTTCCTAGTATCCTCAACAATTCGAATCTGACTTGGAAGTAGCATATCTTCAATTTGGAGCCCAGACCATCAATATGAAAGCAGAAGAATTGATTTACAATGTCGTTGTTTCAATTTTGTTAGATTTGCAATGGTAATTCAATTCAATGGTGCACCGAAATGCAACCCCAGATGAATCTAAGGTTCTTTAGACAAGCAACATTGAAAATGTGGCTGAACTCACATCAACAGAAAACTTCCAAACACTAGAATCCATTGAGAACGAAGTGAAAAATGCAGCAAATGACAACAGAATTCAAAGCTATTCCCAGAAGCTTCCACATCTTTTTGTAATTATAGTTCTGCACCTTAGCTTCTTGTTCTATAGATAAAGACAATCTGGTATATGGGAAGTCTTACCAGTGGTAATAGCAGCCTTTGTAATCAAACATGAAAGCATTAACAAACCAATTTAATAAAACTTTCCTATAGCAAAAGCTGAATCTTTTCTTTGGAAACAATGCCGACCGTGGAGTTATTTCATACATATGGACTCAAAAATCAACATTAGGCTTTATATAGAACAAATTAGTCTTTTTGAAAAGGTCATTTAATTGGATGACCCTAGGCCTCTGGTTAATGACATTTGTTGGTTGAGTTCAGATGGATGACCCCTTTTCTCATTTTTAACTGTTCATTAGATGCCCAGCAATCAGCCATTCAGGCCATCAGCTCGGTGTAAGTGGGCTGATAATTGGGCCATTTAATTTAATTTCCATGCATGCCTGATTGCACTTCTGACTACATGCATATGAGCCATCACACTCTACCCCATATATACTTGGATGAAAACATATTATTTTTAGTTATGATCCAGTATGAATTCTTCATACCTTATTATGGTGAGAACTTAAGATCACATTAGATCAATGGATGGGAGGGAACAACTATGGATCACACATGGCTCCTATATCACTGCGATAACATTATTACAATTTACAGCCATTCAACAGCCCTGCAAAATGGATCGTAAGACTATTACTCTCACCAACAACTTTGTATGGCTTTGATTATCCAATCATGGTTATTGTAAGGTCATAGTCTGAGTGGATTCCTCTTATCCAATAGTCTTTGTTGATCATAGGTGGGCCCACTTAGGCCCCACATAGGAATTTGCACCATAATAAGGTACAAAGAATTCATACCAGATTATAGCAATTATTGTCAGTAGTAGGATATAGTGAAAGTGCTTTGCGAGCCAATACATGGTTTTTTTTTTTTTCACACACTCACACACCCACACACTCACGCCATAGTGGCTTTTCTATACCACAATGGATACTCTAACCCATGACCTCGTGTTGAAACTCTTGTGAGTCTACAACAGAGGCATGAGTGGAGAGAAGTCATCGTAAAAAGCCAGTCCTTGACAGATAGCCCTGCTTAGTATACAGTTTCGCCTTCTAAATTACCCAAATGAGATTTGTTTTGGTATAAAACCCTTCCAATTTCTTTTGATAATGCATAGTTTTAGGGCCCATTTGGACACACTTTGAACCTTCAAAGGGAGATTTGCTGCCTAAACACCATTTTGATTAAAAAAGGCAGTTGATGTTGATGTTGTGCAAACCCCCATCTCACCTCCCACTCGACAAAATAGTCACTAAAGCGCCGACTCGGGTAAAACCACTCTAATTGGTTTTTGCTGTCGAAAAAGCCGACTTGGAAACCCTGTTTGAGGAAGTGTGTCCAAACGGCTCCTTAGCAATTGAATGAAATTTTTTGCCTCTGAGAACTCTTATTACATATAGTAGAGATTAAAAGATTCACAGATCTCTACAAATAGAAACCATTTCAATTTTCAATAGGTTTCACATACCAAAAAGACTTCAAATCTAAACAAAATAAAACGAAAGCAATTCCATGACTCCGTAAACTCCAAAACATGAAAACAAGAATCATTTGAATTGATAATATTAGTGAGACATTTATAGTAACTAATCCTGGGATCACATCAAATAAAAGCCAAAAACTGTACATCATGTCACTTTTTTCATTCTTTTTGTTTCTCATATATACAGATTCCTGGTGTGATATACATCTGATTCAAAGGGGTCTCAATGCAGCAGCAGTTCAACGGTTGAAAATTCAGTAGAAATTAGAACTCCTCTTAGGATTGTATCTATCTACCTCTGCAAAAATAAAAAAATTGAGATTTTTAGAGATCCAACAAGCAGAAAATCAATGTAGAAAATTCGAATGAATTCCAAAATTAAAGATAATTTACCTTTGTCAATTGATGACCATCAGGAATTCTGTATGAATCAGCAGTTATCTCAGATAACAATAAACCAGCAAAATTCGCCTGCAAAAATCATCCAAACAGAAAGAAATGTAATGCATCAGATTTCATTAGAATGCCTTAGCCTGAAGCTATCAAATTTTCAAGTTCTCACCACCACTCGAGGTCCCCCTTCAAGCGATCCAGACCATCCAGCTTGTGGACTCACTCACCTTGTTTCACAATACTGTAAAACCTACCCCTGTGTACAATCCTAGCAGTCCAAACATCAACAAGCAAACATTTGGTCGAAAAATAAAACGTCTCCAACAGATTATGGACTAGGCTGAAAGTCAACACAGATGGCTGGGCAGGCAGGATTAGACGGTCTACACAATGGAGTATTTAGGAGGAAAGATGAGGGAGGAGCTGTATCCCTCCAGGTTTAAATTCCAAATTCAAAATGGATTCCAAATCATCCCATTATCCATTGGGACCACCCAATTATCTACAAGTGGGCTCCATGGGCCCATATCCAACATAGGCAAGAATGCCCACAAATCAGATGGTTGCAGATGTTTGATCCTGGAGATCTCTACTCCATTCCCACACAAAGTGGAGCCCAACAGATGAATGGACTGGATCACTTCTCCATAAAAATCTAAGAAAAAGAAAAGAAAATGAACATCATAAACAGAAAAATTCCTTACATCCAATATCTTCTGTATATTCTTCGGTCTCTTCTTCGGCCGCTGAGGAGGCTTCGATCCCGTCATCACCAAGAAATCCTCTTCTATCTCTTTCCTCGAGATCGAGAACTCCCACTTCTCCTTCTTGTCATTCTCTCCGCTGCAGGCCGCGGCAGCCAACGCCTTCAACCGCTGAGATTTCAGCTTATTCCCCACCGGCGGCGGAATCAGGGCAGAAGAATTCCCAATCCCATTCAGCGCTTCTGGATGGGATATCTTCTCTCTCAGATTCCATGGCTTCTTCCTCGGCAATACCCCTTCTTCTTCCACCTCCCCAGCAGCACAGATTCCGATCTGTCGATCGACGAACGGAAGTTGCTTCAACTCTCCTTTCTTCTCTTTCCTTGACTTGCGGCAATAGATCAGGAGCTTCAAGTCACCTTCCTTTTTCCGGATTGATGGCGCGTTTTGTAATTTCGGGCTTGTGGGAGGGGTAGAAGAGAGAAGAGGGGATTGAAGGAGGGGCTCGAGGTAGGTTCCGGAGCGTTTTGGACCGTCGGATTCTGGGACTGATGATCGAAACGGAGATGAGGTGTCTCCGTTTGGATAGGTTTTGAGTCTTTTGACGCACCTGAGGTGTTTTTGAATTCCCCATTTGGGGAAAGAGAAATTGTGGAGAGAGTGGGTCCTCTCAGGGATGGCAGCCATTGACGTCTGAGGGTTTGAAGCTTCGGAAATTACAGAAAATACCATTGATTGAGAAAGAGTAGACGAAGGATTTCTGGAAAAAAACGATGGTAGGATGTCTTTCTCGTATGGGAAACTCGAGGAAGAGGAATCATTAAATACTCTGGAAGTTTGTGGTACCTCATATGCATTGTAATCAGAAATATTGCATATTTAATATACAAATTAATCAGTCAAACTGTCTAAACAGTATATCTCTTTCTGTAGATAGGACATGTATAAATATTATGATTCGTTTTAAGATCTTATTCGCATATTATCAGGAATTCATTTGTTATAAATTTGGACCGTTTAATGGCTTTATTTTGTCCATACATTTTATGTTCATCTATTGGATATTGAAACATTTAGTTATATAATTTTTATATGATTCACTGTTATAAATTATCTTTCAATATTTGAACGGTCCAATTTGAGCTAAAAGAGGATTAGATGTACATTAAGCTTATGCGCCTTCAATGCATCAAGCTTTCCTCATTAAACAAATGGGTGGTTTTCTCTCTTTAATAGAGTCGAGTCTCTCTTTCTAAACCTGTGCGCTTTGGGAGAGGATTAGGTGCGGCCTGGGCGGCACCCAACGCGTTACGGCCCTGACAGTTGGGCCCAATTTGATGTATGTATTATATATATCCACGCCGTTCATCCGTTTTTTCAGATCATTTTAGATCATGGGTGAATAAATAAAGAAGATCCAAATCCCAGATGGAGCACAACATAGGAAACAGTGTTAATTTAATGGCCACCATTAAAAAACTACGGTGGGCCCACCGTAATGTTTATTTGCCATCCAACCTTTTGAACCTTTTGATAAAGACACACAGACCTAGATGAAGGGGAAAAAAAATATAAATACCATCTTGACTTTCGTATAAGTTTCTAATGGTTAATCACCACCATTTATATGGTGTGGTCCACATGAGATTTGAATCTTCTTAATTTTTTGGCATAATGCCTAAAATGAGCTAGAAAACAGGTGTACGGAGTGGATATATAATACATACATCAATTAGACCCCATTGTCAGGGCCGCACTTAATCAGCTCTTGGCCTCCACCAATACCGACCTGCTCGTCCGTCTCTAGCTGCGTACCAGTGAGGGTTGTACCTAATCCGAGGACGGTGAAAGAATACTTGCGGGTCCCGAATCTCACCTGACGGGTCTCAGCTAAAGATGTTGTATCCTCTCATTCCATACAAGGGGGGTCATGGTTCCGTGATCTAGACCGTTGATATGCTAAGCCCCAGCGTTGGATGGATGGCTGCACAAAATACATTGAACATGAAGCAAAAAATGATGGCAAGAGATTAGTTTGCTTGAAGCTCCAAATGAAAAAGTAGCACGGGATAAACGGTCTAGATTGCCTGCCCCACTTATACCTAGTGGGAAAGTCACTGAAAATTATCCATGGGTGCATTAACCATGGGGCACACTACCCAATACATACATTAGAAGATCCAAACCGTTCATTTGATATGTCAAATATTAAAAGATCCAATAAGGTAATTTGGGTCATGGTGCACAATCAAACGGACGCGGATTGCGTCCTGCCCTCGCCTGGACTGGTAGATCTGTGGAGGGGCCCACCGTGATGTATCAGTTTATCCACTCCGTCCATCCTTTTTCTTAGTAACGATCCTAAGAATGAGGCAGATCCAACGGTCCCAAATAGCAAGCAGGTTGTATTAAATTCACAAAGCATTTAATGCAAGTTACATTAAATGCAATAGTCATATTGTGGTGTAGTCCACTTGACCGTTGGATCTGCCTCAATCTTGGGCTCATGCCTTAAACTGATCTTATAAAAGGAATGGACGGAGGGGATAAACTAACACATCACGGTGGGCCCGTCCACATATCTGCCCGGAGGTGGCAGGACGCAATCCGCGTCCCAATATTGAGACTGATTGATGTATCCACATGCCTAATTTTTCAAGGCAGCATCTTGTGAAAGATCTTGTTGATTCGAGTCTCTGCCGTGCAAGTGAAAGGATGGCGTGCAATTCGAGAGCTGATTGCCGAGTAAATTCTGTAGAGTCAGATCCCTCTGTTGGCTTCTGCAGAAACCTCCGCTTGAAGCCTTCGCATTGGTACAAATCATTACATAAGTCTGCAACCCGGTCACATCCTCAATGCAACTTGGTCACATGATGTCATGCAGTGTATCGTGAGCCAATAAAAAGGCTCTAAACAAGGATTCCCTGCTTGGAAGCCAACAGAGGATCTGAACTCAATTCTGTAAGCCCCACCCTGGTGCATGTGTCTTATTGTCTAGGGAATCTAGATCGTCTGCTCACCCTCAACTGGATTTTTCTGTTTTGAAGACGGCTGATTGGTCCCAATCAAGTTATCAGCAAGTAGGAAAATCCTGTTGAGAGTCTGCAGACGCTCCAGACTCATTTTGGGGCATGAGCTCAAAAGCGTACCACTGAAAAGTTTGTGGGGGAGCATAGAAGTTTTGGATCTAATTGATATATATGTTTCCATTTCATCTTTGTCTGTGAGACATTTTGAAAAGGTTAGATGACAAGTAAACGTTACTGTAGGCCCTACGAAGGTAGCATTGATGAACTTCACTATGTCACTGTTCTTGTGGCGTGGTACTTGAACTGTGAATATGCTTCAATTTTGGGATCCGATCTATGTCCATCATGATCATGGTGGAAAAACACAATGCGTTAACGGTCAAATACATGACATACCTTTTATTTTTTAAACGCACACATCGTATTGCAGTGGAAAAATAGGAAACTTGGGAAGTGGATAAGGGAAAGGGTCTAATTCTCAAAAGGAGTGGGTGTAAATGTCCACTTGATTCCTAATAGTGGCATATGCATACATCTGAGTTGATCCAGTCCATTCATTAAGTAGGTTATAAATGATTTTTTAAGATGGACCATGGTATGGAGAATTTACGTAGTGTCACTCACTTGATCAATGGCCTAGATCACTCAAACGTATGTCATTTTGAAAAACTGGACCGCGAAGCATTGTATATGTCATGCGCGCCAGTATGTTTGGTATTCTAAAGTAGCTTTCGAAATTTGGCGGGAAGGAAAAAGAAAGCTTCAGGCTCAAGTTACCGCGGGAGCGGATTGCCTGTGACCCCGGACACAGAGATATCTCTCCCCGGGGCTGTGTGGGGTCCACAGAGATGTCCGTGAAAAACCCACTCCGTCCATCTATTTTAAAAGACCACAATAGGAAAGGATTCTAAAAATTAGGCAGATCTAAAACTCAGGTGGGCCACACCAAAAAAAACAGTGGGAACAGCAAAGTCCACCGTTGAAAACTTCGTGGAGCTGACCATAATGTTGATATGACATCCAAACCGTTCATAGAATATTACCGTTCAGATCAACTTCAGGAACAAATATGATCCTGATACAAAACTTCTGTCACTACCAGGCGTTCAATCCCCACAGTTTCGTACGGTATGGCTCACATGAGTTTTGCATATGTCTGATTTTTAGAATCCAATCCCATTTTGGTCTTTCAAAACAGATGGACGGAGTGGATTTCTAACGGAAATTTCTATGGGCCCCACACAGGCCCGGGTACAGAGATATCTCTGTGCCCCGGGGTCACACGCAATCCACCACCTATGCAGATTGCATCTAATACGACTGCTAACAGAGAATACTCGGCTGAGCGTGATGGACGATACGCAGGAAATTAGAAATTAGGGAGAAATTGCATAAGTGGTATCTACGTGATTCAAACTTAACCGTCCAAATTTTATTAACAGTTTAGATGTATAATGAACTAAAAATTACTGTTACGTGGTTATCTAACTATTAGATTGCTGGACATTTATTGGACGGTTAAAATGAAAAACATCCAATGGTTTGTTTCGAAAAACAAGTTCCCATGGATTGCAGGTTAGGATTTTTTCAAAGAATTTCACTTTTAGATTGTAACTTATCAACGATGGGATCCACAATTTAGTCCGTTTAGTTTTGAGTTAATATTTGCCACGTGTACCACATCTAAGTGCCAGTGGATCAAGTGCCATATGCAGCCAGAGTATCAAATAACTCCCCAAGTTCATAACCATCCGAGATGACCGTTTTTCATATATTTGCTGAGGAAGCTTGTGGGGTCCACCATGGTGTGAATATGGCATCACAACCGTCGAGAAGGCTGGCCTTACCACGGAAGAGGAACTCCTCGTAACTTAGTCCACGATCCAATCATCATTTGGGAATGTGTATACATGGCAAAACTTTGTTCGCCCTATCATGATGTATGTGTTTCATCCACGCCGTCCATTCATTTTTTCCAAATTATTTTAGGGCTTAAGCCCCAAAAATGAGGCAGATCGAAAGTACAGTGGACCACACCACAGGAAGAACGCCTACTATTTAAAACTTCTTATGGGTCGCAAAAGTTTTGGATCAAGCTGATATTTGTGAATCCCGTGTCCAAGTCTGTGTGACCTCATGAAACAGGTTGGATGGAAAATAAAAATCATGATGGGTGGGCCTTAGGAAGGTTTCAACAGTGGGATCATCATCCCCACTGTTTTTTATGGTGTGGTCCACTTGAGGTTTGGATCTACCTCATTTTTTGGGCTAATGCCCTAAAATGATATGGAAAAATGAATGGATGGTGTGGATAAAACATATACATCATGATGGACCCACGGAGTTTTGCCACTTATACACATTTCCACGCCGGTGCTGCGTTTTACGCTACGCAATGTGATTCCGAAATTCTCGCACGGTTTGTGTTCCATGTTGTCACGTGTGCGGATGCAAAAGTCTTCTGTGCACGTGCCGAACCACTCAAGGCCTGGTATTACCAGGTTACATTTAGGATGTTACAGGGTTTGATGATGTGGACCAATGAAAAGGCTCCAAGCATAAGGCAGATCGCAGGCATGCCCATAAAATAGGGGCGCCGATGTCCTTCGAAAGCCTTACACATCAAGTTTCTGCACTGAGAGCTAAGGGGGGGCCCACAGTGATGTTTTTTTATGAATCCACCCCATTCATCCGCTTTGGGAGATCATTTTAGGATGTGAGAAAAAAAATGAACCGGATCCAAGACTCAAGTGGGCCGAAATAAAGGAAAAAGGTGGGTAGGTAAATTACCACCGTTGAAACCTCCTTGGGGTATACAGTGATGTTTATATGACATCCATACCGTTCATAATGTCACTACTACTGGGATGAACTGGAAACAAAATATTAGCCAGATTCAAAACTCCTGTGGCTCTACAAATATTTCAACTGTGGACGTTTAATCCTCACGTTTTCGGCCCACTTGAGTCTTGGATCCGGTTCATTTTTGTTCTCACGTCTTAAAATGAGCTTCCAAAGCAGATGAACAGGGTGGATTCATAAAAAAACATCACTGTAGGCCCCACCTTGGCTCCCAGCGCAGGAACTTTCTGCTCAAGGCTTTTGCAGGAAATCGGGCTCATAAAACAGGCGCGGATGGCCTGCGAAAGCCTTTCGCAGGCATCCTGCGCAAGGAATCGGGGTGGCTCACCGTCAGGTTTGTGAGAAATCTACACCGTCCAACCGTTTTGTGAGATCATTTTAGGCGTTGCGACCAAAATTGAACGGCATCCAAGGCTTAGTGGGCCGAAAACATGACGATTGAACTTCCACAGTTGAAATATTCGTGGGGCCACCGAAGTTTCGAATCAGGATAATATTTGTGTTTTCAGTTCATCTCAGTAGAAATTACATTATGAACGGTATGGATGGAATATAAACATCACTGTGGACCCCATAGAGGTTTCAACGGTAAGAATTTCCCTTCACACCTTTTGCTTTAGTGCGGCCCACTTGAGTTTTGGATCCCATTTATTTTTGGTCACAACGCCTAAAATGATCTCACAAAACGGTTGGACGGCGTAGATTTCTCACAAACCTGACGGTGGGCCCCACCCAGATTCCTTGCGCAGGAGATGCCTGCAAAAGGCTTTCGCAGGCAATCCGCGCCCCATAAAACATTGGGGACTGAATGTCCACCGTTGAAACCTTCATGGGGCCACAAATTTTGGACGAGGATAATATTTGCATTTTCAGTTCATTGGTTTGGGAGTAACCTTATTAACAGTTTGGATGACATATAAGCATCATGTTGGGTCCTCGGAAGGTTTCAGCCGTTGGCATTTCTTTCTCCATTGTTTTGTGTCGTGTGGTACCTTAAGATATTGGATCTGTCTCATTTTAGGAACATGGCTTAAGTTTACCTGGAAAAAACTAATGAAAGGAGTGGATGCTAGAAGGCCATCACGGTGGGCCCCACATACCTTCCGTAACTGCGATTCAGTATGACAGGCTGTTTGGTTAGGTCATTATGATCTTTTCAAAGTTCAAATGAAAAAAAAAAGAAGGAACAATGTAACGGCTACTTCCCTTTTTTAGCTTTTCTTCAAAGTCCAAATCCTATCGACCTCTCTTTCCTTTTCTAGCTACCCACCATTCCAATCCAATCCAGACCGTTGGGCTGTGGAATCGGATGTGTACCATGCAATGGAAATTTCATCTATGGAACGGACTCGGATTGCATGGTGTAGAACACAGCACTGAGATTGGTATTGTATTGACGTGTCAAAGTTATTTGGCCCCACCATGATGTATGTGTTATAGACACACGGTTCATCCATTTTTTCGGGTCATTTAAGGACATGAGCCCAAAACTGAGGCAGATCTAAAGCTCAAGCGGACCACACCACGTAATGCAGTGGGATGGTGACGCCCATTCCTAGGGTCCATCACAATTTTTATTTGCCATCCAACCTGTTCATAAGGTCCCACAGACCTGGATGAAGGGAAAACACAAATATCAGCTTGATCCAAAACTTCTGTGGCCACTGAGAAGTTTTCAACAGTAGGCATTCAATTCCCATTGCTTCCCATGGTGTGGTCTGCTTGAGCTTTGGTTCGGCCTCATTTTCGTGTGAGAGAGAAGTCATCCCGTAAAGCCAGTCCTTGACAGAGCCCTGCTTAGCAGACAGTTTCGCATGTGATTTATTTTGGTTTAAAATC
The DNA here is from genome assembly GCA_003013855.2 of Liriodendron chinense. Taxonomy (NCBI): domain Eukaryota; kingdom Viridiplantae; phylum Streptophyta; class Magnoliopsida; order Magnoliales; family Magnoliaceae; genus Liriodendron; species Liriodendron chinense. Next base: position 562,297 of record ML058530.1, read on the forward strand.
CTTCCAATGTCCTTCAATAATGGAGTTTTTGGGTTCATTTGGACACATACTCCAAAGGGAAGTTTGTGGCCTAAATGTTGTTTTGATTAAAACAGCAGTTAATGTTGTACATTTGGATGCACTTAGCAAACCCCCATCTCATCTCCTGCTTGACAAAATAGGTACTAAAATGCCAACTCAGGTAAAACCACTCCAATTGGTTATTGCCTAGTCGACCAAAAACCAGCTTGAAACCCTTTTTGAGGAAGTGCGTCCAAACGGCTATTTAGCAATTGGATGAAATTTTTTGCCTCTGACAACTCTCATTTCAAATTTTAACAGATTTCACATACCAAAAGCACCTAAATTCTTAACAACATAGTCACTAAAACACTGACTCAGGTAAAACCACTCAAATTGGTTTTTGCCGAGTCGACCAAAAATGCTAGCTTGAAACCCCCTTTTGAGGAAGTGTGTCCAAGCGGCCCCTTGGCAATTGCATGAAATTTTTTGCCACCAACAACTCTACCAATAGTAGAGATTAAAAGATTCACGTGTGTCCACACATAGAAACCATTTCAATTTTCAACAGGTTTCACATACCAGACAGACTAAAATTCTTAACAAAATAAAACAAAGCAATTCCATGACTAGACAAACTCCAAAACAAGAAAATAAGAATCAATTGAATTGATAATATTATTAATTAATCCTGGGATCACATCAAACAAAAGCCAAAAACTGAAATTGGGGCTGTGATGTGCGATCTAATGGTCCAGCTTGTGGACTCACTACCTTGTTTCACAATACCATAATGGGGCCTGTGATGTAATGGTCCAACAGCCGGCCATTACGCCAGCCGTTACTGTTATTCAATAATCTACTAAAAGTGCTGCCTTTTGGAATCTCATTTCGGTTCTATCAGGCATGTTAATGTCAATGAGACGAACAGCTGGGCCATCCTATAATCAACAGAAATTTCAGGACCGCATTGTGTCACAAAAGCACCCTTCGTGAGGCTGTGAAAGAGGTAAAGATAAATAGTGTTCAACTTCCCCTAACTTGAATGGCTACTTCAGTCATGCATACGAACAAGAGTTTCAATCATCTAGCTGACTTTGCATGCTTAGGTAAGCTTGCTGAGGCACTGCTTGGATGCACCAATGGGATAAATTGTGAGCACGAATTTATTTTTTTTTCATTTTTTTTACACACATTCTCACATGTCACACCCACACACATCACATGGGTTCATGAACCCATGACCTCAGTGTGTTGAAACACACTGTGTCTACCACTGAGCCATGAGTAGGGACCCACAAACACAATTTAATCAAGAAGACATGACAGAAAGTAAGGGATATTTCCTAGTATCCTCAACAATTTGAATCCAACTTGAAAGTAGCATATCTTCAATTTGCAGCCCAGACCGTCAATATGAAAGCAGAAGAATTGATTTACAATGTCATTGTTTCAACTTTGTTAGATTCGCAATGGTAATTCAATTCAACGGTGAACCCAAATGCAACCCCAGATGACTCTAAAGGTTCTTTAGACAAGCAATATTTTCTTACTAACTCCAATATTTTAATCAAGAAGACATGACAGAAAGTAAGGGATATTTCCTAGTATCCTCAACAATTCGAATCCAACTTGAAAGTAGCATATCTTCAATTTGCAGCCCGGACCGTCAATATGAAAGCAGAAGAATTGATTTACAATGTCATTGTTTCAACTTTGTTAGATTCGCAATGGTAATTCAATTCAACAGTGAACCCAAATGCAACCCCAGATGACTCTTAAGGTTCTTTAGACAAGCAATATTTTCTTACTAAGTCCAACCCCATAATACATTGAGAGTTTGGTTGAACTCACATCAACAGCAAAGTTCCAAACTCTTGAATCCATTGAGAACCAAGTGAAAAATGCAGCAAATGAAAACAGAATTCAAAGCCATTCCCAGAAACTTCCACATTTTTTTTGTAATTATAGTTCTGCACCTTAGCTTCTTGTTGTATAGATAAAGACAATCTTGTATATGGGAAGTCTTACCAGTGGTAATAGCAGCCCTTGTAATCAAACATGAAAGCATTAACAAACCAATTTTATAAAACTTTCCTATAGCAAAAGCATAATCTTTCCTTTGGAAATAGTGTCGACCGTGGAGTTATTTGAGACTCTGGGAATGTTGGGGGGTTCAAACAGATGCACTCAAAAAGCAACATGAGGCTTTATATAGCACAGATTAGTCTTTTTGGAAAGGTCATTTAATTGGACAACCCTAGGCCTCTAGTTAATGACATTTGTTGGTTGAATTCAGATAGATGACGTTTTATTATTATAATTTTAACAGTTCATTTTCTGCTCAACAATCAGCCATTCAGGCCATTAGCTCAGTATAAGTGGGCAGATAATTGGACCATTTAATTTAAATTCCATGCATGCCCGACTGCACTTCTGACTGCATGCATATGAGCCATCACACTCTACCGCATATATACTTGGATGAAAACATGTTATTTTCACATATGATCTAGTATGAATTCTTCATACCTTATTATGGTGAGAATTTATACGTGGACCCAAGAGGACAACTTACTATCACACTCGATCAATGGATGGGAGGGAACTACCATGGATCACACATGGCCCCTATATCACCACGATAACATTATTAGAATTTACAGCCATTCAATGACCCTGCAAAATGGATAGTTAGACTATTACTCTCACCAACAACTTTGGATGGCTTTGATTATCCAATCATGGTTATTTTCAGGTCATAGTTTGGGTGGATTCCTCCTATCCGACGGTCTTTGTTGATTATAGGTGGGCTCACTTAGGCCCCACATAGGAATTTGCACCATAATCAGGTACAAAGAATTCATACTGGATCATAGCAATTATCTTCAGCAGTAGATATAGCATGTGCAATGCACACGGAGAGAGTGAAATGGGTTTGCACGATGTGGTTGAGAGGAGGGAAGTCGTCGTAAAAAGCCAGTCCTTGACAGACAGCCCCGCTTAGTAGACAGTTTCGCCTTCTAAAATACCCAAATGCAATTTATCTTGGTTTAAAACCCTTCCAATGTACTTTAATAATGCACAGTTTTAGGGCCCATTTGGGCGCACCCTCCAAAGGGAGGTTTGTGGCCTAAACACCGTTTTGATTAAAACAGCAGTTGATGTTGTGCATTTCGATGCACTTTCCAAACCTCCATCTCATCTCCCGCTTGACAAAATAGGCACTAAAGCGCTGGCTTGGGTAAAACCACTCCAATTGGTTTTTTCCCAAGTCGAAAAAGCTAGCTTGAAACCCCTGTTTGAGGAAGTGTATCCAAACAGCGCCTTAGCAATTGCATGAAATTTTTTGCCTCTGAGAACTCTCATTACATATGGTAGAGATTAAAAGATTCACAAATCTCTACATATAGAAACCATTTCAATTTTCAATAGGTTTCAAATACCAAAAAGACTTCAATTCTAAACAAAATAAAACAAAGCAATTCCATGACTACATAAACTCAAAAACATGAAAACAAGAATCATTGGAATTGATAATATTAGTAAGACATGTATAGTAACTAATCCTGGGATCACATCAAACAAAAGCCAAAAACTGAACATTATGTCATTTTTTTTTTTGTTCTTTCCTTTTGTTTCTCATATATGCAGATTCCTGGTGTGATATACCTCTGATTGAAAGGGGTCTCAATGCAGCAGCGGTTCACCGGCAAAAAATTTAGTAGAAATTAGAACTGTTAGGATTGTATCCATCTACCTCTGCAAAAATCACAAAATAGAGATTTTTAGAGATACAACGATCAGAAAATCAATGTAGAAAATTTGAATGAATTCCAAAATTAAAGATAATTTTTACCTTTGTTGATTCGTGAACATCAGGACTTCTGTATGAATCAGGCGTCATCTCTCGGATAACAATAAACCAGGGAAATTCTCTGCAAAAATCATCCAAAAAAGAAAGAAAGATAATTCATCAGATTTCATTAGAATGCCTTAGTCTGAAACTATCAACTTTTCTAGTTTGCACCACCATTTGAGTTCCCCCTTCAAGCAATCCAGACCATCCAGCTTGTGGACTCACTCGCCTTGTTTCACAGTACCATAAAAGCTACCCCTATGTCTCCTAGCCATCGGAACATCAACACACAAATAGATGGTTGAAAAATAAAAAGCCTCCAACAGATTATAGACTAGGCTGAAAGTTCGCCCAAATGGGTGGGCATGCAGGATCCGACGGTCTACACAATGTTGGGACCTTTGCAAAAGCCGAAGATAGAGAGTGAACGTCTAGAGGTCTGCCTAACCACTACGAGAGAGGATCCTATCACCCCTCCCCATTCTCTCTGAAACTTTCGCTGAGATGCATTTACGAGGAAAGATGAGGCAGGAGGTGTATCCCTCCCAAGTTTAAATTCCACATTCAAAATTGGGTCCAAATCATCCAATTATCAACTGGGACCCACCCGATTATTCACAAGTGGCCCCATGGGCCCATATCCAACATATGCAAGAATGCCCACAAATCAGATGTTTGATCCTGGAGATCTCTAATCCATTGCCCACACAAAGCGGAGCCCACCAGATGAATGGACTGGATCACTTCTCCATAAAAACCTAGGAATAGAAAAGAAAATGAACATCATAAACAGAGAAATTCCTTACATCCAATATCTTCTGTATATTCTTCGGTTTCTTCTTCGGCCGCTGAGGAGGCTTCAATCCCGTCATCGCCAAGAAATCCTCTTCTATCTCTTTCCTCGAGATTGAGAACTCCCACATCTCCTTCTTGTCATTCTCTCCGCTGCAGGCCGCGGCAGCCAACGCCTTCAACCGCTGAGATTTCAGCTTATTCCCCACCGGCGGCGGAATCAGAGCAGAAGAATTCCCAATACCATTCAGCGCGTCTGGATGGGATATCTTCTCTCTCAGATTCCATGGCTTCTTCCTCGGCAATTCCCCTTCTTTTTCCACCTCCGCAGCAGCACAGATTTCGATCTGTCGATCGACGGACGGAAGTTGCTTCGACTCTCCTTCCTTCTCTTTCCTTGACTTGCGGCAATAGATCAGGAGCTTCAAGTCGTCTTCCTTTTTCCGGATTGATGGCGCGTTTTGTAATTTCGGGCTTGTGGGAGGGGTAGAAGAGAGAAGAGGGGACTGAAGGAGGGGCTCGAGGTAGGTTCCGGAGCGTTTTGGACCGTCGGATTCTGGGACTGATGATCGAAACGGAGATGAGGTGTCTCCGTTTGGATTGGTTTTGAGTCTTTTGACGCACCTGAGGTGTTTTTGAATTCCCCATTTGGGCAGAGAGAAATTGTGGAGAGGGTGGGTCCTCTCAGGGATGGCAGCCATTGACGTCTGAGGCTTTGAAGCTTCGGAAATTACAGAAAATACCATTGATTGAGAAAGAGTAGAAGAAGGGATTCTGGAAAAAGAAAACTATGGTAGGATCTCTCTCTCTCTCTCTCTCTCTCTCTCTCAAATGTGAAATAAAAAGGCTTGAGGAAGAGGAATTATTAAATACTCTGGAAGTGTATGGTAACTCATATGCATCTAATCAGAAATATTGCACATTTTGTATACAAATTAATCAATCAAACCGTCTAAACAGTATATATTTCTGTAGATAGGACATAGATAAATATTACGATTTTTGGAAATATCTTCTTCACATATAATCAGACATTCATTTGTTATAAACTTGGACCGTTTAATTTCTTTATTTTGTATGTACATTTTATGTTCATCTATGATATATTTAAACATTTAATTATATTATTTTTATGTGATTCACTGTTATAAAGTATTTTACACAATTTTAACGGTTCAATTTGAGCTAATAGAGGATTGGATGTATATTAAATGTATGCTCCTTCAATGTATGAAACTTTTTTCTCTTTGAACAAACGGGTGGTTTTCTCCCTTTAAAGTTTAAACAAGAATCCTTCTTAAACAGGAAACTTAATGGAGTGGAGCTTCTATTTAGACGTTTGGCAGCGGATTAGGTGCGGCCAGGATGTAAACTAACACTGTCCGACCCTGACTGTGGGGCCACTTTGATACATATATTGTATATCCACGCCGTCCATCCGATTTTTACAGATTATTTAGGGTATGAAGCCAAAAAATAAAATACAATCTCAGATGGAGCACACCACAGGAAACAGTGGTGATTGAATTCCCACCATTAGAAACTTAATAGGACCCTTCTTAGTACACACCCTAATGTTTATTTTCCATCCAACCTGTTGATAAGATCACACGGACCTGGATGAAGGGAAAAAATAAATATCATCTTGATATTTGTTTATGGCCCACTATAAGTTTTTAGTGGTCAATCATCACTGTTTCATGTGGTATGGTCCACCTGCGATTTGGATATGCTTAATGTTTAGGATAATGACCTGAGCCATAAAAACATGTGGACGGTGTGGATATAGAATACATACGTCAATGTGAGCCCCACGGTCAGGATCGCACCTGATCCGCTCCGGTGTGCGTTTGACCGTTAACTCTGTTAACATGAAAGATTACGAGCGGATCCGGATCTCTCCTTACGGGTCTCAGCTAAAGGTGTGCTGATACACCTAACACCCATGCCATACGGACGCGGATTGCCTGCGAAAGCCTTTTCGAAGGTATCTCCTGCGCTTGGAATCTATGTGGGGCCCACGGTGATGTTTGTGAAAAATCTACACCGTCCAACCGTTTTTTGAGATCATTTTAGACGTTGATACAAAAAATGAACGGGATCCAAGACTCAAGTGGGCCGAAAACGTGACGATTGAACTTTCATAGTTGAAATATTCGTGGGGCCACAGAAGTTTCGAACCAGGAAAATATTTGTGCTTTCGGTTCATTTCAGTAGGAATGACATTATGAACGGTATGGATGGCATATAAATATTAATGTGGAACCATAAAGGTTTCAACGGTAGGAATTTCCCTACCCACCTTTTGCTTTAGTGCGGCCCACTTGAGTCTTGGATCCCGTTCATTTTTTTCGCAACGCCTAAAATGATCTCACAAAATGGTTGGACGGCATAGATTTCTCACACATATCACGGTAGGCCCCACCTAGATTCCGAGCGCGGAGATGCCTGCAAAGGCTTTCGCAGGCAATCCGCGTCCATTCCATGGACCTCATGGTTGAGTTATCTAGACCGTTGATACACTAAGCCCCATCGTTGGATGGATGGCTGCACAAATCCTCCTTACTGGGTGGTCTATCTGAAAACATGTGACACATTGATAGAAGCTTCAAATGGAAAGGTAGCATGGATAGACGGTCTAGATCACCCGTTTGCCCTTGTGCATAGTGGGAACATCACTGTAAATTATCTCAAAAATCACTTTTATTAGACAATCCTATCCATCTGATCTATGTATAACTGTCAAATGGAGAGGGTGTAAATATCCATTTGATTATGATAGTGGCATATGCATACATCTGAGTTGATCCAGGCCATTTATTAAGTAAGTGATCAGAGAATGCGCATAATGACCCTCGCCTGATCAATGGCCTAGATCACTCAAATATATTTCATTTTGAAAAGTGGACCGCGAAGCGCTGCACATGTCATGCGCGCCGGTATATTTGGTACTCAATTGAAGGCTTCGGAATTTTGGCGGGAAGGAAAAGGAAGCTTTAGGCTTAGGGCTGTCAATGGGCCGGGCTTGGGGTAAGTCACGGCCCGGATTTTTGAACTTCTTCGGACCGGGCCATTGGTCCGGGCCTACTCAAAATTCTGATTTGTAGGCCCGCGCCCGGCCCATTGACACCCCTGTAATTAGGCCCAAGTTACGCAGATTGCATCCAACAAGACTGCTAAAACTGAAAGTACACATAGAAATACTTTGATACTCTGGTGGGGTGTGATGGATGATACGCAGGCACTTAGAAATTAGGGAAAATTGCATAAGTGGCATATAGGTAATTCAAACTAAACCGTTCAAAATTTTGTTGATGGTTTAGATTTATCATGAACCAAAAATAACTATTATGTGGTTATTTAAACATTAGATTGATGGACAATCATTGGACGGTTAAAATGAAAAATATCCAATGGTTTTGTTTCGAAAAACAAGTGCCCATGAATCACAGGTTAGGATTCTGCAAAGAATTTCATTTTAGTAATTTATCTACAGTGGGATCCGCAATTTAGTCCCACGTGTACCGCATCTAAGTGCCAGCGTATCTAGAGACATATGCAGCTAGAGTATCAAATAACCACCCAACTATAAAATCATCCTAGATGCCGTTCTTCATTTGTTGTAGAGGAAACTTGTGAGGTCCAACATGGTGTGAATATAGCATCACAGCCGTTGAAAAGGGTCGCTTTATTGTGGAAAAGGAACTCATGGGGGCCACTGTTGAAATATAGAGGTTTTGGGTTGCTTTGGATTGTTTTCGAAGATGTGGTTTGCAACGGCGCTATTCATGTGAAGATGCCATAGAAACGGACTCGGATGGCCGTGTAGAACACAGCACCCGTGTCACTACCCCGCATACGTGGCAAAACTCTGTAGGCCCCACTGTGATGTCTGTGTTTTATCCCAGCCGTTCATTCATTTTGCCGAATCATTTTAGTACATGGGCCTAAAAATGAAGCAAATCCAGAGCTGAAGTTGAGAAGCAGTGGGGATTGAACGCCCATCGTTGAAAATTTTGAGGGCTAGAGAAGTTTTGGATCAAGCTGATGTTTGATGTTTGTGTTTTCCTTGTGTCCATATCTGCGTGACCTTATGAACAGTGGGGTCATCATCCCAGTGCTTCCTATGGTGTGGTCCACTTGACCATTGGATCTGCTTCATTTTTGGGCTCATGCCCTAAAATGATCTGACAAAATGAAGGGACGGTGTGGATAAAGCACATGCATCATGGTGGAACCCACAAAGTTTTGTCACTTATACACAATTCCACGCCGGTGCTGTGTTTTTCCATGACAGGCAGTTTATTTGGGTCATGATAGTCTTTTCATTTTTCAAAGTCCAAAAAAAGGAAACAAAAAAAAAAAAAAACAATGTAACGGCTACTTTCCTTTTTGGGCTTTTCTTAGACCAAATTCCAAATTACAATCCAAAACCATCCAGGTCTCTATCCTTTTCCAGCTACCCACCATTCCAATCCAATCCAGACCGTAGGGCTGTCGCATCAGATGTACAATGCAATGAAAAATCTCATCTACGGAACGGACGCGACATAATCGCGATCCTGAGCCAGCGAAGTGGTGGGACACTGTCCATGGGGCCCACCTCGATGTATGGGTTGTATATCTACACCATCTATCTATTTTACTAGCTCATTTTAGTGCATGAGGCCAAAAATGAATAAGATATAAATCTTACATGGACCACACCACAGGAAACAGTGATCATTGAATGCCCATCATTAAAAACTTCCTAGGGTCCACCATCATGTTTATGTGTCATCCAACCTGTTGATAAAGTCACACAGACCTGGATGAAGGGAATATACAAATATCAGCTAGATCCAAAACTTTTCTGGCCCACAATTTTTTTAATAGTCATTCACCATTGGTTTTTAAGCTCATTCCTAAAATGAGTTGGTCAAATGGATGGACAGTATAGATATACAACTTATACATTGAGGTGGCAACATTGTTACCTGAGTCGCAACTATGTGGCATCCTTATGGAACGGGCTCACGATTCTAAGACAGCTCTGAGGTTGGTTCAGTGGTGATGTGCAAAGTTTTGTGGGCCCCATCATGATGCATGTGTTAAATTACTTTAGGAAATGAGCTAAAAAATGCGACAGACCTCATGTGTTTAAAACACCACATGGCATAAGGGATGATGATACCAACTTACGATCAGGGTCCCCAACACATTACTGTTTTCGGAGTCGCAGCTACTTTGGGCCCCATCATGATGTATGTGTTAAGTCATTTTAAGAAATGAACCAAAAAATGTGGCAGATCTTAAGGGGTTAACACACCGCAGAAAGCATAAGGGACAATGATACCTAAGTTCATATATTTGGGTGGCTCCCATGGTTAGAGTCCCCAACACATAATTGTTTTTTGGGGTCGCAGCTACTTCGCCTTTGTGGCCCTATCATGATGTATATGTTAAATCATTTTAGGAAATGAGCCCAAAAATGCAGAAAATCTCAAGTGGTTAACACACCACATAAAGCATAAGGGATGATGATACCAAAGTTCATACATCCAAGCGGTTCCTATGGTCAGGGTCCCACATGCATCATTATTTTTGGGGGCACAGCTACTTCGCCTTGGTGGCCCCATCACCATGTATGTGTTAAATCATTTTAGGAAATGAGTCCAAAAATATGGTAGATCTAAAGTGGTTAACACACCACAGAAAGCATAAGCGACAATGATACCAAAGTTCATACATCTGGGTAGCTCCTATGGTCAGGGTCCCCAATAATAAATCACTGTTTTTGGGGTCTCAGCTACTTTGCCTTTGTAGCCCCATCATGATGTATGTGTTAAATCATTTTAGAAAATGAGTCAAAAAATGCAGCAGATCTCAAGTGGTTAACACACCACAAAAAGCACAAGGGATGATGAAACCAAAGTTCATATATCTGGGTGGTTTCTGGTCAGGGTCCGACTCACATTACTGTTTTTGGGGGAGACTCAGATTGTGTGGGGTAGAATACAGTTGGGAGGTTAGTATTGTGTTGATGTGGCAAAGTTTTGCAGCCCCACCATCATGATGTGTTATGCACCCATGTCCATTTATTTTGTCAAATTATTTTAGTGAATGAGCCAAAAAATGAGGCAGATCCAAAAATCAAGTGGTTAACACACCAAGAAAGCACCCGGCAATAACGCCAACGGTTGAAACCTTCTTAGGGCCTACCATAATGTTTATTTGCCATCCAACCTGTCTATAAGGTCGATCGGACCTGGATGAAGGGAAAACACAAATATCAGCTTGATCTTGATCTAAAACTGTTGTGGCTCCCAAGAAGTTTTCAATGGTAGGTGTTCAATCCCCACTATTTCCCATGGTGCGGTTAGCTTGAGCTTTAGATCTGCCTATTCTTTGGCCTCATGTTCTATAATGATCAAGCAAAATAGATGGACGGTGTGGACACCACACACATCATGGTGGGGCCCACAAAACTTTGCCCCGTCAACACAATACCGATATAGGTGCTGTGCTCTACACTACGCAACCTTAGCCTTAGTATTTGTCCGCAAGAGTGACAACTAGGAAGAGAAAACAACAGGTGTGGAAACTGGGAAAAGGTCCCAATGTTGGTCGTTGCATTCTTCCAATCTAACATGGTCCATCCGCCATGGGACTCAATAGACCAATGACCTGGAATAATGTCTCACTTGCTAGGAATGGATGTGGGTTACTCCACACAAATCCTTGTAGAATAAGCTTATTTCTCAATGGCTGCATATTGGTGGCCCACCATGGATTGTAGCCCATAACAAGTTTCTAATGGCCAATTACCACTGTTTCCTATGATATGGTCCACCTAATATTTGGATCTGTTTCATTTTCTGACTCATGCCCTAAAATGATATGGAAAAAAAGGATGGATGGTGTGGATGTAGAATACATACACCAAGGTGGGCCCATGTTAAGGGCTGCACAGTCTTGGGTAAGGCCGGGCCGCACCTAATCTGCTCCCCTAGAATGTTTGCTAGGTCTCACCATGGTGTGTGTGTGGTGTCTAACCTGTCGAGTAAGGTTGCCCTAGAAAGTTGGAAACCTAAAAAATATGCCAATCCAATGAAGTGGACCACCATGTGAATTGGGAGGTTTTTGCAAGGTTGTTCGTAGTTGTCTACGGTGAGGCCCATCTATTGATCGTTGTAGATCGGATACACCTGATTTCTGGTGGGGCTTCCCGTAGTGTAGTCTGCTTGAGCTTTGGATCTGCCTCATTTTCGAGCTCATGGTAAAACGGATGGCGATGTGGATATAACACAGGTCATGGTGGGGCCTACAAAGCTTTGCCACATCAACACAATACTGATCTTGGTGCCGTGCTCTACACTAAGCAATCTTAACATTAACATTTGTAGATCAAAGTGACAGCTATGAAGAGAACAACAGCTGTCCAAACTGAAAAAAGGTCTCAATATTGGTGGTTGTGTTCTTGAGAGATGATGTCAAATGCAAAGGAATATGCATTAGTGGGATGAATCTCATGGATTCCATGTATTTCTTGGATTTTGAGGGTAGCATTCAAGTTGTCTTAAATATGCCTAATACCATTCAATTTTAATTTTATTTATTTTTTCAAATTTCTCGAGGAAAATTGTGTTAAATGGTCTGAGAATTGCATCAGTGAAATCATTTTCATAGATTGCAATTAATGCATACCCAAATTGGCCTAACACTATTAATCCGATATTAATTCTTAATAATATATTGAATAATTGATATTAGATATTTAGCATATTAAATATAGGAGTTTTGAAACCTCTCAAGTTAATAATATCATTAGGGGTAGGGAGTTGGAGACAACATTCTGACTAAAGAATGACCTCTTATGCCATCATAAATACTTTCAAAATCTCAAATGAATACATGTTTAGAATCCTCTCTCTCTCTCTCTCTCTCTCTCTCTCTCTCTCTCTCTCTCTCTCTATCTATCTATATATATATATATATATATATATATATATATATATATATATATATATATATATATATATATATATATATATATATATTACATTTTTTCTATAAAAAATTGTTAAAGTCACTTGATATACATTGATATGCCATTATCTAATACCTTGAGCTTTTAGATCAAGTGGTGATTTGACATGGTATCAAAGCGGAAGGTCATGTGTTCAAATCCCGGGAGTAGCGAATATGCCACCCTTGCCTAGTATGTTCCGATCCTCAGTATGAATGCAGAAGAATAGATTTACAGTATTAATCCAATTCAATGGTGCACCCAAACACACACCAAGATGAATTGAAGGTTCTTTAGATTTGAAACTCACCAATGATCAAACATGAAAGCTGATTAATGGACATCCGTTGATTGAATTTAGACAGCTGATCTTTTTTTTTTTTTCTGACTGTTCATTAGATGCCCAGCAATCAGCTATTCAGACTATCAGCTCAATATAAATTCTCTTTTCACATACCTTAAGTAGGCTGATAATTGGGCCATTTAATTTGATTTCCATGATTGGCCGGGTGCACTTCTTCAGACTGCATGCATATGAACCATCACACTCTGCCACATAGATAAAAACATGTTACTTTCATGAGCTGTGATCCAGTGTGAATTCTTCATACCTTATTATGGTGAGAATTTATATGTGGACCCAAGAGGGCTACTTAAGATCACAGTGGATCATTGGATGGAAGGGAATCAGTACGGATTGCACATGGCCCCTATATCACATCAAAAACATTATTACAATTTACAGCCATTCAAAGGCCCTGCAAAAATGGATGGTAAGACTATTTACTCTCACCAACAATTTTGTATGGTTTTGATTATCCAATCATGGTTATTTTCAGGTCATAGTCTAGGTGGGATTCCTCTTAATCCAACAGTTTTTGTTGATTATAGGTGGGCCCACTTGCACCCCACATAGGAATTGGCACCATAATGAGGTACAAAGAATTCATACAGTAGCAAGTGCAAAGCACATTGAGAGAGTGAAAGTGGTTTGCAAGTCATGGGAGAGAGGAGAGAAGTTACCCCCTAGAAAGCCAGTCCTTGACAGATAGCCCTGCTTAGCAGACAGTTTTGCCTTGTAAATTACCTAAATGTGATTTACTTTGGTTTAAAACCCTTCCAGTGTCCTTTAATAATGCACAGTTTCAGGGTCCATTTGGAAACACCCTTCAAAGGGAAGTTTGTGGCCTAAATGTTGTTTTGATTAAAGCAGCAGTTAGTGTTGTGCATTTGGATGCACTTTGCAAACCCCCATCTCATCTCCCGCTTTACAAAATAGGAACTAAAACGCCGACTCAGGTAAAACCACTCCAATTGGTTTTTTCTGAGTCAACCAAAAATGCTAGCTTGAAACCCCTTTTGAGGAGGTGCATCCAAACGGCCCCTTAGCAATTGCATGGAATTTTTTTGCCTCTGGCAGCTCTCATTTCAATTTTTAACAGATTTTACATACCAAAAACACCTAAATTCTTAACAAAATAGGCACTAAAACACCAATTCAGGTAAAACCACTCCAATTGGTTTTTTTGGAGTTGACCAAGAATGATAGCTTGAAACCCCCTTTTGAGGAAGTTTGTCCAAGTGGCCCCTTGGAAATCGCATGAAATTTTTTGCCTCTAACAGCTCTCGCTTCAATTTTTAACAGATTTCACATACCAAAAACACCTAAATTCTTAACAAAATAGGCACTAAAACGCCCACTCAAGAAAAACAGCTCCAATTGGTTTTTGATGAGTCAACCAAAAATGCTAGCTAGAAACCCCCTACTGAGGAAGTGCATCCAAGCGGCCCCTTGGCAATTGCATGAATTTTTTTTGCCACCGACAACTCTACCTATAGTAGAGATTAAAACATTCACATGTTTACACAGAGAAACCATTTCAATTTTAACAGATTTTACATACCAGAAAGACTAAAATTCTTAACAAAATAAAACAAAGCAATTCTATGACCAGACACTCCAAAACATGAAAACAAGAATAAAGTGAATTGATAATATTAGTGAGACATTTATAGTAACTAATCTTGGGATCACATCAAACAAAAGCCAAAAATTGAACATTATGTCATTTTCTTCCTTTCTTTTGTTTCTCATATATAGAGATTCCTGGTGTGATATTCCTCTGATTGAAGGGGCCTCAATGCAGCAGCGATTCACCATCTAAAAATTCAGTAGAAATTAGAACTCCTGTTAGGATTGTATCTATCTACCTTTGCAAAAATTGCAAGATTGAGATTTTTAGAGATCCAACAATCAGAAAACCAATGTAGAAAATTCAAATGAATTGCAAGTATTAAAGCAAATCTACCGTTGTAGATTCATGAACATCAGGAAGTCTATGAACTAGGGAAATTCGCCTGCAAGAATCATCAAGAAAGAAAGAAATATAATGCATCGGATTTCATTAGAATGCCTTAGCCTGGGACTATTAAATTTTCAAGTTTGCACCACCATTTGAGGTCCCCTCTTCGAGCGATCCAGACCATCCAGCTTGTGGACTCACTCACCTTGTTTCACAATACCATAATGGGGGCTGTGATGTAACGGTCCAATGGCAGCCATTATTACGCCAGCCATTACTGTTATTGAATAATCTACTAAAGGTGCTGCCTTTTGGAATCTCATTTCTGTTCTATCAGGCATGCAAGAGACAAACAGCTGGGCCATCCTATAATCAACAGAAATTTCAGGACTGCATTGTGTCACAAAAGCACCCTTTGTGAGGCTGCGAGAGAGGTAGAGACAAACAGTGTTTGACTTCCCCTAACTTGGATGGCTACTTCAGTCATGCATATGAACAAGAGTTTCAATTATCCAACCGACTTGGCATGCTTAGCTTAGCTTGCTGAGGCTCTGCTTGGATTCACGAATGAGATGAATTGTGAACACAGTTTTTGTTATTTTTTTTACACACATTCTCACACGTCGCACCCACACACACCACACGGGTTCTCGAACCCATGACCTCAGCGTTGAAACACCCTGTGTCTACCACTGAGCCACGAGTAGGGACCATGAACACAATTTATCAAAAAGACATGACAGAAAGTAAAGGATATTTCCTAGTATCCTCAACAATTCAAATCCAACTTGAAAGTAGCATATCTTCAATTTGCATCCTGGACCGTGGATATGAAAGCAGAAGAATTGATTTACAATGTTGTTTCAACTTTGTTAGATTCACAATGGTAATTCAATTCAATGGTGCACCCAAATGCAACCCCAGATGACTCTTACAGTTCTTTAAACGACCGATATTTTCTAACTCCCTCCAACCCCATTTTACATTGAGAATTTGGTTGAACTCACACCAACAGCAAAGTTCCAAACTCTTGAATCCATTGACAACCAAGTGAAAAATGCAGCAAATGAAAACAGAATTCAAAGCCATTCCCAGAAACTTCCACATCTTTTTGTAATTATAGTTCTGCACCTTAGCTTCTTGTTCTATAGATAGAGACAATCTGGTATATGGGTAGTCTTACCAGCGGTAATAGCAGCCTTTGTAATCAAACATGAAAGCATTAACAAAACAATTTTAGAAAACTTTCCTATAGCAAAAGCTGAATCTTTCCTTTGGAAATAATATCAACCGTGGAGTTATTTGAGACTGGCAGCGTGGTGGTTCAAGCACATGCATTCAAAAAGCAACAAGAGGCTTTATATAGCACAAATTAGTCTTTTTGGAAAGGTCATTTAATTGGATGACCCTAGGCCTCTGGTTAATGACATTTGTTTGTTGAATTCAGATAGACGACCTTCTTTTTTTTTTTTTTTTAAATCATTTTAACTGTTCATTAGATGTCCAGCAATCAGCCATTTCAGGCCATTAGCTCAGTATAAGTGGGCTGATAATTAATTGGATCATTTAATTTAATTTCCATACATGCCCAACTGCACTTCTGACTGCATGCATATGAGCCATCACGTTCTACCACATATATACTTGGATGAAAGCATATTATTTTCAGTTATGATCCTGTGTGAACTCTTCATACCTTATTATGGTGAGAATTTATATGTGGACCCGAGAGGGCAACTTAAGATCACACTGGATCAATGAATGGGAGGGAACCACTACGGATCACACATGGCTCCTATATTACAATTTACGGCCATTCAATGGCCCTGCAAAATGGATTGTAAGACTATTACTCTCACCAACAACTTTGTATGGCTTTGATTATCCAATCATGGTTATTTTCAGCTCATAGTCTGGGTGGATTCCTCTTATTCAACGGTCTTTGTTCATCATAGAGGGAGTCACTTAGGCCCTACATAGGAATCTGCACCATAATCAGGTCCAAAGAATTCATACCAGATCATAGCAATTTTCTTCAGTAGTAGATATAGCATGTGCAATGCACACAGAGAGAGTGAAAGTGGTTTGGTTGAGAGGAGAGAAGTCCTCACAAAAGGCCAGTCCTTGACAAATAGCTCTGCTTCGTAGACAGTTTCAACTTCTAAATTACCCAAATGCGATTTATCTTGGTTTAAAATTAAAACCCTTCCAATTTACTTTAATAATGCACAGTTTTAGGGCCCATTTGGACACACCCACCAGAGGGAGGTTTGTGGCCTAAACGGCGTTTTAGTTAAAACGGCAGTTGTCAGTTGATGTTGGATGCACTTTCCAAACCCCTATCTCATCTCTCACTTGACAAAAGAGGCACTAAAGCACTGACTCGGGTAAAACCACTCCAATTGTTTTTTTCCGAGTTGAAAAAGCTGGTGTGAAACCCCTGTTTGAGGAAATGTATCCAAATGGTCCCTTAGAAATTGTATGGAATTTTTTGCCTCTGAGAACTCTCATTACATATAGTAGAGATTAAAAGATTCACATATCTCTACATATAGAAACCATTTCAATTTTCAATAGGTTTCACATACCGAAAGGACTTCAATTATAAACAAAATAAAACAAATCAATTCCATCGCTCCATAAACTCCAAAACATGAAAACAAGAATCATTTGAATTGATAATATTAGTGAGACATTTATAGTAACTAATCCTGGGATCACATCAAACAACAGCCAAAAATTGAACATCATGTCATTTATTTTTCTTTCTTTTTGTTTCTCATATATACAGATTCCCTGTGTGATATACCTCTGATGGAAAGGGGTCTCAACGCAACTGCGATTCACCAGCTAAAAATTCAGTAGAAATTAGAACTCCTGTTAGGATTGTATCTATCTACCTCTGCAAAAATCACATGATTGAGATTTTTAGAACTCCTGTTAGGATTGTATCTATCTACCAACCATCAGAAAACCAATGTAGACTATTCAATTGAATTGCAAAAATCAAAGCAAATTTACCTTTCTAGATTCATGAACATCAGAAATTCAGAATGAATCAGGAGTTATCTCAGATAACAATAAACTAGGGAAATTCGCCTGCAAAAATCATCCAAAAAGAAAGAAATATAATGCACCAGATTTCATTAGAATGCCTTAGCCTGAAACTATCAAAATTTCAAGTTCGCACCACCATTTGAGGCCCCCCTTCAAGCAATCCAGACCATCTAGCTTGTGGACTTACTCACTTTGTTTCACAGTACCATAAAAGCTACCCCTATGTACAATCCTACCCATCCGAATATCAACACGCAAACAGATGGTCAAAAAATAAAACGCCTCCAACAGATTATGGACTAGGCTGAAAGTCCACCCAGATGGGTGGGCAGGCAGAATCCTAGAGGTCTGACTAACCACTACAAGAGAGGATCTTATCACCCTTACCTATTTTCTTTTTCAAGTCTGAAACTCTCACTGAGATGCATTTACAAGGAGAGATGAGGGAGGAGCCGTTATCCCTCCAAGTTTAAATTCCACATCCAAAATTGAGTCTAACTCATCCAATTATCCATTGAACCCACCCAATTATCCACAAGTGGGCCCCATGGTCGCATATCCAAAGTAGGCAAGAATGCCCACAAATCAGATGATTGATGCAGGAGATCTCTTATCTATTGCCCACACAAACTAGGGCCCACCGGATGAATGGACTGGATCACCTACTCCAAAAAAACATAAGAATAAAAAAGAAAATGAATATCATAAACAGAGGAATTACTTACATCTAATATCGTCTGTATATTCCTCGGCCTCTTCTTCAGCCGCCGAGGAGGCTTCAATCCCATCATCGCCAAGAAATCCTCCTCTATCTTTTTCCTCTTCAGAGAGATCGAGAGTTCCCACTTCTCCTTCTTGCCATTCTCTCTGTTGCAGGCCGTGGATTTCAGCTTATTCCCCGCCAGCGGTGGAATCAGAGAAGAAGAATCCCTAACCCCTTTCGGCACGTTGGGACGGGATATCTTCTCTCTCAGATTCCACGGCTTCTTCCTCGGCAATTCCCCTTCTTTCTCCATTTCCACAGCAGCGCAGATTTCGGTCCGCCACGGAAGGTGCTTCGACTCTCCTTCCTTCTCTGTCCTTGACTTACGGCAATAGATCAGGAGCTTCAATTCGCCTTCCTTTTTCCGGACTGAAGGCGTGTCTTGTAATTTCAGGATTGTGTGAGTGGTAGAAGAGGGAGGAGGGGATTGAAGGGGCTCGAGGCAGGTTCTGGAGAGATTTGGACCGTCGGATTCTGGGACTGATGATCGAAATGGAGATGAGGTGTCTCCGTTTGGATTAGTTTTCACGCACCTGAGGTGTTTTTGGATTCCCCATGTGGGGAAAGAGAAGTTGTGGAGAGAGCGGGTCCTCTGAGGGTTGGTAGCCATGGACGTTTCAGGCCTTCAAGCTTCGGAAATTGCAGAAAACGCCATTGATAGAGAAAGAGAAGAAGGTTTTTTGAAAACTAGCGGGAAGGAGGGTGGAATGATGGTAGAAATATGGGGCTTCAGGAAGGGGCGAGCGGATTGCCTGTGACCCTGCGCACAGAGAAGATATCTCTGTGCCCGTGGCTGTGTGGGGTCCACAGAGATATCCATGATGAATCCACTCCGTCCATCTGTTTTAAAAACCCACAATAGCACAGAATTCAAAACATAAGGTTGATCCAAAACTCATGTAGTCTATAACACTCTAAACAGTTGGGATTGAACGGTTGACGGTGACAGAAGTTTTGTATGAGGATGATATTTGTTCCTATCGTTTATCTGAGTAGTAATAATTATATGAACAGTTTGGATGGCATATAAGCATCATGATCAGAAAGGTTTCAACGGTGGACGTTTCTTTTCCCACTATTTTATTGGTTTGGCACACCTGACTTTTGGATCTGCCTTATTTTCATAATTCTGTCCTGTTATAGTCTTTCAAAACAAATGGACGGATTGGATTTCTCATGGACATCTCACAGGCAATCCGCACAGGGAAGGAAGAGGGATTATTAAATACTCTGAAAGAGTACGGTGGCTCATATGAATGCAATCAGAAAATTTGCATTTTATACACAAATTACTCGATCAAACCGTCTAAACAATAGAAATTTCTGTAGATAGGACATGGATAAAGAATATGATTCGTTTAAAGATCTTCTTTGCATATTATCAGGAATTCATTTGTTATAAATTTGGACCGTTTAATTTCTTTATTATGTTCATATATTGGATGTCGAAACATTTAATTATATTATTTTTATGTGATTTACTGTTAAAAAGCATCGTCCAGTATTTTAACGGTTCAGTTTGTGCTCAAAGAGGATTACATGTATATCAACTATATGCTCCTTCAATGTACCAAGCTTTTCTAAGTATTTCTCATCAAGCAAACGGGTAGGTTTTCTTGGGAATTTTATAAACTACAAACTCATTAATACCTTATTTACATATTGGTACCTTTTTAAATTAACTTTTCATTTTGACCTACTTCATTAATAAAGTAATTGTCAAATGGGACCTTACGTTGGTTTTCTCTCATTTCTGTCTTAATATTTCTTAGAATGACAAAAATACCCATCTTAAGAACATACCTTAATTACTTGAATGTAAATGCAATCTTTATAAGGTATTTATTATTTAAAGTTATTAAAAGAAAATACAACATTTATGCATAGTGCCTATTGATGGTGCTCCATGGCCCCCACAATAATGAATGCATTTCATCCACGTCGTTCATCCATTTTTTCAAACCATTTTATGGAATGATACAAAAAAAAAAAAAAAAAAAAGTCAAATCCGTACATAAGGTGAACCACACCAAAGGAATAGTGCTCATTAAGCTCCCACTATTAAAAACTTCTTAGGGCCACAATTTTTTTAAGATCAAGCTCATATTTGTGTTTTCCCTTGATCTAGGTATGTATGACCTAATCAACAGGTCGGATGGCAAATAAACAGTATAGTGTGCCCTAGGAAGTTTATAATGCTGTGTACATTCAATCAACACTGTTTTTCTGTGGCGAGTTCAACCGAGACTGGAATCTCACTAATTTTTTGTACCATACCTTAAAATGATCTAAAGAAATAGATAGACGGTATGGATAAATCACAAAATTATGGTGAGGCCTACAGAGCACCGACTTGTGTGCACGTGGCCAGTAGGAAATCGTGTGCGTGAATTGGGTACTACCCGTGCGGTGCCTCTCTAGATCAGAATAGACATGGAATCTGAGGGGCTCACCCAATTTATGTATTATATATCCACGCTGTCCCTCCGTTTTTTGCCGTTCATTTTAAATCATTACCCCTAAAATGAAGATGATGTGAATCACATCAAACCAAACAGTGGTGATTGACCATTAAGAACTTCTTATCACTCGCAAAAGTTTTGGATCGGTCAGATATTTGTTTTTTCCCTTCATCCAGGTCAGTGTGACCTTACCAACAGGTTGGATGAAAAATAAACATTATGGTGGGCTCAAGGATGATTTTAAATGGTGAGCATTCAATCACCACAGTTTCCTATAATGTGATCTACTTGAGAATTGGATCAACTTTTTTCTTTTGGAATCATTCACTAAAATGAGTTGGAAAAATGAATGGACGGTGTGGATATACAACACATACATTAAGGTGGGCCCCATGGTTAGGGTTGCACCGTGTTGGGTAAGGTCGGGGCTTAACCTAATCCGCTCCTATGGGGATTTTTTACTTCAATAGCCTGATGCGTGGCAATTTTTACTAAAAGTTCAATTTCTAGCCCTGATGGAGATTTTTACTGCAATAGCCATGTGCTTAGGGGGAATCCACCGTGCTCCAGGAGCAATCCATAGTGCCTAGGGGAATTGTTAGAGGGGCATTTTCGACCATAAATTTTCAATTTCTAGTCAAAAGGCCAAAAATAATGAACCAGACGAGAAATTGGACTTTCACTAAAAATAGCCACACCACAGGTAGGGCTCTCAATGGGTCGGATCTGGATCGGATCTACTTGGATCCGGCTCCAAGTCCATTTATCTGTAGACGGATTCGGATCGGATTCGGATCCAACTCGGATCTAAAAGTTGATATCCATATCCGATCCATTTATAAATTGTTAGATCCATTTCCGATCCAAAATCCATATAACCATCGGATTCGGGTCGGATCTAGGTCCGAATCCACCCATTACAAATCTTAAAAAATATATGGTATAAAATATATAATATAATATATTTAATTTAGTAGAAAAATGATGCAAATCCCACTATTTACCATGGCATGGTCAACATGGCCTAAAATAATTTGTAAAACGGATGGCCAGCATATATACAGTAAGGTGACAATGAGCCGGATCTTAATCGGATTCGGATCAAACTCGGATATATTCCTGTGAATCCATATCCGCTCCATTTAAGTAATCGGACCTATTTTAAGATCCAAATCCGGTCCATTTAACTAATCGGACTTATTTTAAGATCCAAATCTGCATTAAATGGATTCGGAGCGAATCGGATCTCGGATCTGACCCGCTCCATTGAGAGCCCTAACCACAGGGGTATTGCATTAAAAATCTCCATCCATTGTTGCCAAAACTACTTAGCAGTGGTCCGGTGATGTGTTGGGTGTTGTGGGGCCCACCGTGATGCCTGTATTTGCCATCCAACTTATCAAACAGGCCTAAATTAAGGGCAAAAACAAATATCAACTTGTTCTAAAGCTTTTGTGGGCCCTAAGAAGTTTTAAGGGTATGCGCTCAATGACCACTGTTCCTATGGTGTGGTCCACTTGAGATATGGATCTGAATCAATTTTTGGCTCATGTCATAAAATGATCTGTCAAACCAGATGGATGGAGTGGATAAAACACATATGTCATGGTGGGGCCCATGGTCACACTTGTAGTCCGTCCGTAGGCAGAGGTCTACGGCTAATTAAGCTACGTAATGATGGGCATTTTTGTCATTTTATTAAAAAACTGGATGGGAATGAGAGAAAACTAACGGAAGAGATACGGAAGGTATCCAAATTAGTGAGGTAGCCTAATGAAATTAGAATTTAAAAAGCCGTCTAGATGTAATATGGTAATAATCGAGTACTATTTTGTAAAATCCTTTTTTTCTTTTCTTTTTTATCACTTTAAAACAAGAATCCCTTCCAAAACAGGAAACTTAAAGGGAGGGAAGTTTCTATTTCTAAACGTGTGTGTGGTCCCGGCGTCACCCAACACCATTGGGCCCATTTTGATGAATTTATTATATATCCACGCCGTCCAAACATTTTTACATATAATTTTTGTGGATTAATACAAAAATGAAGCAAATCCAAATCTCAGATGGAGCACACCATAGGAACTAGTTGTGATTGAATTCCCACCATTAAAAGCTTACTAGGACCCACCTTAATGTCCAACGTAATGTTTATTTTCCATCCAACCTGCAGATAAGGTCACAAAGACCTTGATGAAGGGAAAAAAAAATAAATATCAACTGGGTAAAAAGAACCTTTGTGGCCCGCAATAAGTTTTTAATGGTCAATCACCACTGTTTTATGTGCTATGGTCAACCTGAGATTTGGATCTACTTAATGTTCTAGATACTAACGTAAAATAATTCATGCATCAAGGTGGTCCCCGAGAGCGGATTATGTGAGTCCCCGGCCTCACCTAAGACGGTGCGGCCCTTCCCATGGGTTTACCGTGCGGCCCACCTTGATGTATCTATTATCTATCTATGCCGTCCATCCGTTTTTCCAGATCATTTTATGGCATTATACCAAAAATGAAGCAGATCTAATAATCAGGTGGATCATACCATACGAAACAGTGGTGATTAATCATCCTACCATTAAAAACTTCTTAGGGCGTACTTTAATGTTTCCATAGTATTTATTTACCATCAAATCTGTTGATAATGTCACATAAGCATGGATGAAGGGAAAAAAACAAATATCGGATTGATCCAAAGCTTCTGTGACCCATTAAGGGTCAATAACCACTGTTTCTTATGTTATGGTCCACCTGATAATTGGATCTTCTTCAATTTTTAGATTATAACCTAAAATAATATGGAAAAACGGATGGACGGTGTGGATAGATAATAGATACATCAATGTGGGCCCCACGGTAACCCCACAGTAAGGGCCGCACCGTCTTAGGTGAGGCCGGGGTCTCACCTAATCCGCTCTCGGTGGTCCCCACGGTCAGGCTAAAGCTATGCTGATACGCCCATTCTGTACAAGAGGGGCCATGGTTCAGTTATCTAGACCGTTGATATACCAAGCCTCATCATTGGATGGATGGCTGCACAAAAACCTCCTTACCGAGCGATCGTAACCATCTTGCCAGTAGCGAATGTATAAACCGTGAAAAGAAAATTATGGCAACTATGTGAAAATAAGTAACACAACTGTTTGGTGGAAGCTTCAATTGGAAAAGTAGCATTGGATAAACGGTCTAGATCACCTATTTTCCCCCACTTGTACCTAGTGGACACGTCACTGATCAATGGTCTAGATCACTCAAATGTATGTTATTTTAAAAATTGGACCGCGAAGCGCTGTACATTTCATGCGCGACAGTATATTTCGTACTCGATGTAGCTTTCGGAATTTTGGCGGGAAGGAAAAGGAGGGCTTGACAGTGGATTGCCTGTCACCCCGGGAACAGAGATATCTCTGTGCCCGGAGCTGTTTGGGGCTATAGAGATGTCCGTGAAAAATCCACTCCGTCCATCTATTTTTAAAGACAACAATAGGTAAGGATTCAAAAAATCAGATAGATAAAAACCTCATGTGAGCCATACTATACGAAACAGTGTGAATTGAAGGCCTGGCGGTAACAGAAGTTTTGTATCAAGATGATATTTTTTTCTACAGTTTATCTGAGTGACAGAAATTCTATTAACGATTTGGATGGCATATGACCACCATGCTCAGCTCCATGAGAATGGCAAAACCTCTCTAAACTCCACATCCAACCTGCCCCACGACATGCAAAAACCACCACACCAGCTGCATCCATCCACTAGGCGTGTTTGGCGCATGGTATTAGAAGGGATGGAATGACATTAGTTGGGATTAACATCATTTATTGCACAATGATTATATGTCTGTTAATCCTACGGTATTTTCATATCCAATTCCATGTTTGGGATCAAATACTTACCTGGAAAACCATTGGATTAAGCAAAATCCGGTTTGGGGGACCATGGAATTGCAATCAACGGTCCAAATTCACAATAGATGTCCCTCACTTGTACATGTGTATAACCATAGTGTCATGTATAAAGGACTTATATTGATGGATGCATGGATTAAAACCATGCATCAATGTGGGGCCCACATGTGTGGGATTTTGAAATCCCACGTACATCCCATTTAGGATTAAGTGCAATTCCATCCCCCTAATCCCAAGCCTCCCATCCTACCCAAACATCATATGAAATTTGTGACGAACCAAATGCAATTCCATCCCACATAATCTCATCTAATACAATGTACCAAATGCCCCCTAACGTGCTCAAAGCGGAATTGCGTGGAGAGGAAGCTCCCTTAGAAGATCTCAAACCAGCATGGAGAACATGGCACCAAGGGCTCCCCTACCTACGGAGATGCTGCCCGCCACCCCCCAAAACATTCATGCACAGCACCAATGAAATGGGCTTGACGTAAAATTCAGGCCCAGTGTTAAAATGGGCTTGACCTCAGTGGTGTGTTGACGTCACCAAGTTATGTGGGTCCCAACGTGATGTATGTTTTATATCCACACCGTTCATCCATTTGGAGAGATTATTTTGAGGCATGAGCTCAAAACTAAGGCTGATCCAAAACTCTGGTGGATCATACCATAGAAAGTAGTGGGGACAATGATTCCTACTGTTGAAACCTTCTTAGGGCCCACTATGATATTTATTTTCGATCCAACCAATCCATAAGGTCACACGGACCTGGATGAAGGGAAAAAAAAAAAAATCAGCTTGATCCAAAACTTCCATGACCCCAAGAAGTTTTCAACGGTAGAAATAATTGTCTCCACTGCATTATATGGTGTGGTCCACCTAAGATTTGAATCTGCCTCCGTTTTGGGCTCATAACTTAAAATGATCTCATCAAATCGATGAACGGTGTGGATATAATATATACGTCATCGTGGGACCCACAAAACTTGGTGACGTCAACACACCCTTGAAGTCTGTGGTGTGTGGCACACTGCGCAATTAGGGCTCTCAATGGAGCCGGTCAGATCCGAGATCCGATTCGCTCCGAATCCGTATAATGCGGATTTAGATCTTAAAATACGTCTGATTAGTTAAATGGACCGGATTTGGATCTTAAAATAGGTCTGATTACTTAAATGGACCGGATATGGATTCACAGGAACATATCCGAATTCGATTCGAATCCGATTAAGATCCGACTCATTGTCACCTTACTGTATATGTTATATTCATGCTAACCATCTGTTTTACAAATTATTTTAGGCTATGTCGGCTATACCATAGTAAATAGTGGGATTTGCATTATTTTTCTACTAAATTAAATATATTATATTATATATTTTATATCATATATTTTTTTAGATTTGTAATGGGGGTGGATTTGGACCTAGATCTGACCCGAATCCGATGGTTATATGGATTTTGGATCGGACATGGATCTAACATTTTATAAATGGATCGGATATGGATATCAACTTTTAGATCCGAGTTGGATCCGAATCCGATCCGAATCCGTCTACGGATATACGGACTTGGAGCCGGATCTAACTGGATCCGATCCAGATCCGACCCATTGAGAGCCCTATGCGCAATCCTTTTCCTTGCTTGGCACCCTGTCTTTGAGTGTATTTGAAAGGATTCTAATGGATTTTTTTTTTTTTTAATTTTTTTTATTTTCACTCGTGAAAAGCAATAATGTATACAACATCATCCTTTAGTGGAATCACTAATTCAGTGTACACATGGCATAGATTTATGTCAATATGGACAATCCAAAATGTGGGCCCATAGTTGATAGATTGAAAAATCTTGATCATCCGATCAGTGACCCCACAAAATGATGATTAAACAATAATCATGGAATGAGCAGTGTTCTACATTTAGCAAGTGGCATCCATTCAACAGTCAGGATTATTTAATTGGATAAAAGATAGCTTTAAAAAATTAATTAATTATGATTGATGAAGGTAATATATTTTAGTAAGGTGGTCCATGTACGTGTGCTACATGTGCCAATATGG
This sequence comes from Liriodendron chinense, assembly GCA_003013855.2. Classification (NCBI taxonomy): domain Eukaryota; kingdom Viridiplantae; phylum Streptophyta; class Magnoliopsida; order Magnoliales; family Magnoliaceae; genus Liriodendron; species Liriodendron chinense. The sequence goes on from ML058530.1 coordinate 589,507, forward strand.
GGAACCGCCTAGGCCAGACGACACTGCTAAAATTTTAAATGTACGTTGTTAAATAAAAAAATTAAAATAAAAGTTTAAAAATTCTCAAATAAATTTAAAAAATTCATGGCGTTACAATGTACGTGTGCTACATGTGCCAGTGTGGGGAAGTGGGGCAAGATGCATTCTGTCCATCAGGTGAGATCAGCTGTGTATAAGGTCTATGTTAAAAGTCAGGCCCTTCTAATGATCCAATATGCTACAATTCATTAATCAAATGGGTATATAAGGAAAACATGCCATGCCCAAGTTTTTGTAAGCCGTCCATTGGTTTCTACAAATTGGGCCCAAGCTTGTGGATGGCTTAGATCTCTCACTCTTCTCTCATAGAGGTATATACAGTGGCATGTAACTGACTTCCTCATGCGGCGACCGCTAGCCTTGGTGAGGTTGTGATGATGCTAAAATGGGCCCTTTTTTTTGAATCATGCAATGCACCCACCCTATTCGCTGCGCAACGCACCCACACAGTTAGTTACATGATGCATCAACCCACACCCCCACAGGTGAGGTTTGTGTGTCTCCTTAGCACTCGAACAGAGACCGGCTGTTGAAACGCCTAGGCGATCGAGACACTGCTAAAATTGGCACCTGTTCGTTAGCAAAAGGAAAATGGTAGCAGGTAAGGTTCTGCTCAGCTCCTACCCATGCATTTCATGCAATTACGACACATGTTTTGTGGGCCTGAAAAATGATTTTATAAGAAAAACTGCCATTCGTGAGTTTTACAAAGCTACATACACATGCATTTCAAGGAGTTATTGTTGATAATTTTGATATCAGAAATAAATAAATTAGAAAAATCGAATTTTAGGACAGCTGAAATACGAGAAAACACGCTCTCCTTAATTAAAGCGTAATTCGCCCCTACTCAAATTACTTTGAGTTTACTGGTTGCAGGCGAATTGCTTCTAGGATACGACGAGCCTTATGTGGTTCTGCGTTCAGTAAAAACGAATAGAAATGAAAATGAAAGAGAGAAAAGAGTGGCGGTCTTCTTCTAGTAGTGAGTAGACCACTTCTCTGGTCTTAGTGGCCGACATTGGACTTGCAAAGAAGTTGAGCTTTGCTAGAGACCGTCTGGTGGAGGATTTCTTATGGGCCATGGGTATAGCCTTTGAGCCTCAGTTCGAACATTGCAGGGAAGTGCTTGCAAAACTCATTCAATTAACCACACTCGTAGATGATGCGTATGACGTTTATGGTTTGTTGGATGAATTGGAACTATTTACAGATGCAGTTGATAGGTAAGATTAGGGCTGGTCATGAGCCGAATTAGCTCAAGAAACTCGATCGACTCGACTCGAAGAAGCTCGCCTCGGCTCAACTTGACTCAGTAGAACAAGTCAAGCTAAGCTTCATTTAGGAGCTCGAGCAAGAAATCGAGTCAAGTTCGACCATTGGGTCACTCGACTCGACTCGAAACTCGACTCGATTCAAGCTCGACTCGGCTCAAGCTCGAGCTCGACTCATTTCATATAGATATTTGTTAAGAACAAAAATTCTAATTTTCTTATTTCTTGGTTCTCTCTCCCCCTCCCCCACACACACATTGGGGTCCAAGCTTAGGACATATAAAACCCTCACATGGGGGGGGGTTCTTAATCTTACCATTTTGTTCAGGTAAAAACATTCCTTGTTAAGCATATCTGATGGATTGAGTAATTTCAAGTACGAAACATGGTGAGCACACAGTGGTTGTGTGTTTAACACGCTACACAAACACAGGTGCTACGGTGAGACCACACTCCATACATATCTACAAAACATGAGCTATGGTAAGACCAAACACCATATGCAGCTATTGATTGCAATTTTACGAGGGAGGTGGTGCATCTGATCCATGAATCAGCTGGGCCTCATCATGAAGATGGTCCACACAATAATCAGGGCAGTCCATTCATATGGTGAGCTATGCATGTACTGTGTTTATTATGGTTCAGAAAATATTATTAGTGGTCTGCATTCAATGCATGTGTGACCTGGTCAAAGAAAAAACCGATCAAAGCTAGGTCATTTTAATGGTAGGGTCCCACCTGTAGAAATATTATTCTCCCCTAATATATGTGTGACTTCTTGAACTTAATGTTGTTGACTTTTAATTTGTATTAAAAAATATAATAAATTAAGGTGGGAGCAAGCTTGACTTGACTCGAGGTAAGCTCGCCTCGACTTGATCCACTAGCTCGCCTTGAAAGTTTTAGCAAACTAGGCAAGCTCCAGTGGTAAGCTCGAGGGTGAGCTCGAGCTCGAGCTCGAACTGGAGGAGAGCATAGACGAGTCAAGCCAGGCTTGGCCCACGTCGACTCGACTCAGCTCGATGTACAGACCTAGGTAAGATGCGATACTTTTATGAGATCCTGACCACACACCCCATAGTAGATGGGCAAAATCCACAGAACACACTAATTTAAAACTTCTAATCATTAGAATAGTGAGTGTTGGTCAGTCTATTAACCACTGTCCAAGCCACTTATTCAACGGTTTGGATTGTCCATCAATGATGTGATTTTTCAGGTGGGACATTAATACCATCAAACAGCTCCCAGAATACATGAAGATATTGTTTCTAGCTCTTTACAACAGCACCCACGATGTGGCATACGTCATTCTCAGGGAACATGGTTTGAACATCATCCCATATCTGAGGAAAGGGGTACAATAATACAATTTTTATTTTCGAAAGAGAGTTGATAATCTACACCTATTGCTATTGGTTAGATTAATATTGGCTCATGTGAATTGCAGTGGTTGGGTTGTTGCAAAGCTGGCTTAGTAGAAGCAAAATGGTACAACCGTGGCTACACACCGACACTTGAGGAGTACGTGGACAATGGATGGATTTCAATATCAGGGCCCCACATGCTAATTCATACGTTTTTCTTACTGGGTCAAAAACCATCAAAGGAGTCCATTGAATGGTTAATGAACGATCAAACTCTCATCCGTTCATCATCCATTATTTTCCGGCTCACAGATGATTTGGGAACTGCAACGGTTTGCACCCTCAATTTCTTAGATTTGCAATAAACGCCCTTGATTCTTCAGCTTCATGGATCAAGCTTGTCCATCTGGCCTCTGGGTAGTCCACCACAGGTTAATTCTACTTTTGGTTCCACGAGCTGGCCTGAACTTGATTCTAAGGTTCAGCAAAGAAATCGGTTAGGCCAGAACGTACGTGGATTCAAGCTGAATCAGGGCCTACTATGTGTGAACACAAGACCCTTGTTGACCGTTCATTCCGCATATTTTCCATGGACAGCATGAAATAGCAAGAGGTGATGTTCCAAAAGCCATCCAATGTTACATGCACGAAGCCAATGTTCCAGAAGAAATCGCTAGGGAGCACATCAAAGGTATAATCAGTGAGACTTGGAAGAAGATGAACCACTATCGGGCCACTCTTTCTGCCTTACCTAAGTCTTTCATTGCTGCTGCATTTGATTTATGGAGATGGATTTGGCATTCCTGACCGTGAAACCAAGGACACTTTCATGTCGCTGGTGGTTGAACCAATTCCGGTTTAGGAAAGATAAGCATGCTTTGGTTAATGTTAATGGTATGTGTGGTGGTTATATGCAAGGTGTGAAATTTTATTACTATGAACTTCATATTGGTGGATATATGTACTGGCATTTGCCATGTTGGTAAACCTGACCGGGCGTTCAATATATAAATCTCCCTTTGGTAAATCTTACTCCAAAATTCGCACTGATTCAATGCCCAATGTCTCATTCAATGGACTGCTTTGGAGCTAATATTGGTCACTGCATTCTTCCAATCTAACATGGTCCATCCACCACGGGACTCAATAGACCAGTGACCTGGATTAAGAATCATGTCTCACTTGCTATGAATGGATGTGGGTTACTCCACACAAGTCCTTGTAGAATAAGCTTATTTCACAAGGGCTGCGCATTGGTGGCCCACCATGGATTGTGTATGGCATCTAACCTTAGTTGGCTCACCCACCATGAAAGTTGGGACTCTAAAAATCAGACCAATCCAACCATCACATGGGCCACCAAGTGAATTTGAAGTTTTTGGACAGTATAGTCTTTTATGGTAGGGCCACCATGCTATATGCTATTTGACTCATAAACAGCGTTTGTCAAAAAAAAAAATCAGCATTTGCTTCTTTCATAAACAGTGGTCCATATGAGGAGTGTGGTGGCTTCCTGTAGTGTGATCTGCCTGAGCTTTGGATCTGCCTCATTTTCAAGCTCATGGTAAAATGGATGGACGATGTTGATATAACACATAGATCATGGTGGGGCCTACAAAGCTTTGCCACGTCAACACAATACTGATCTTGGTGCCGTGCTCTACACTATGCAATCTTAACATTAACATTTGTCGATCAAAGTGACAGCTAGGAAGAGAAAAACAGCTGTCCAAACTAAAAAAGGTCTCAATATTGGTGGTTGTGTTCTTGAGAGATGATGTCAAATGCAAAGGAATATGCATTAGTGGGATGAATCTCACGGATTCCATGAATTTCTGTGATTTTGGGGGCAGCATTCAAGTTGTCTTAAATATGCCTGACACCATTCGATTTTATTTTATTTTATTCAAATTTCTTGAGGAAAATTGTGTTAAATGGTCTCAGAATTACATTAGTGAAATCATTTTCATAGAGTGCAATTAAAGCATACCCAAATTGGCTTAACACTATTAATCCGATATTAGCTCTGAATTTTTTCCCTTAATTTTATATTGAATACTTGATATTAGATATTTAGGATATCAAATATAGGAGTTTTGAAGTCCAACTAAGCCTCCCAAGTTAATAATATCATTAGGGCTAGGGAGTCAGAGACAACATTCTTAGTAAAGAATGCCATCTTATGCTACCATAAATATTTTTAAATTCTCAAATGAATACATGTTTAGAATCCTTTCATTTTCTGAAATTTTCTAAGATATATATATATATATATATATATATATATATATATATATATATATATATATATATATATATATATTACATTTTTTCTATAAAACTTAACGACAATTCTGCAGGCCATGATGTAAGTCCAATGGCTGGCCGGCCATTATTGAATTATATACTACAAGTGCTGTTTTTTGGAATCTCATTTCTGTTCTACAAGGCATGTTAATGTCAAGGAGGCAAACAGTTGCACCATCCTATAAATCAATGGAAATTTCAGGGACTTCATTGTGTAAAAAAAAGGCCCTTTGTGAGGTTGTGAAAGAGGCAGACATAAACAGTTTTGACTTCCCCTAACTTGAACGGCTGCGTCAGTCATGCATATGAACAAGAGTTTCAATCATCAATCCGACTTGGCATGCTTAGCATAGCTCACTGAGGCTCTATTTGGATGCACAAATGAGATGAATTGCAAACACAAAGTTTAGTTAAGAAGACATGACAAAAAGTAAAGGATATTTCCTGGTATCCTCAACTATTCGAATCCAACTTAAAAGTAGCGTGCCTTCAATTTGGAGCCCGGATCTGTTGGCTTTACAAAGCCTCGGGAGAAATTCTAAAACAAGTAGGAAGAAAAAACAAAGTACTCTATTGCTCTATTGTTGATTTTTTGATTGAGTGATTCAAATGACTACGCATTTCACCTATTTATAGACTCTTAGATAGACATAACTCATGGGCTGTTACAAGACTCTTCATTCTCCTAAAGGTCACATGTTACAATTTTTTCAATGAGACCCTTGAGAATATCAAAGGTTGTTGAAAACTGCTGGGCCATTGCTTGCTGTAATTTGCTGAAACTGATGGGAAATTGATGATGCAACTGTTGAGAAACCAAAGGTTTCTGTAACAGCTGCCTTTTGGTTTGCTACTTCCAACACTCCCCTTCAAATCAAAACTGACTTCATTCCAAGCATTGATCATAGTTGTCTGAATGCATCAGTTGGCAATGCCTTGGTGAATATGTCCGCGACCTGTTCAGTAGTGTGACAGTATTCCAATTTTACCACTTTCTGCTTGACTTGATCTATAAGAAAATGGTATCGAGTATCGATGTGCTTGCTCCTTCTATGTTGTACTGGATTTTTGGAGAGCTCGATTGCTGACTTGTCATCCATATATATGACTGTGGATTCTTCTTGTGGATGCTTTAGTTCCTTTAGCAGATTTCTCAACCAAATCGCTTCACAGACTGTAGATGATGCTGCCACGTACTCTGCTTCACATGTGGACAAAGTGACCACACTTTGCTTCTTTGAGTTCCATGTGAAGGCAGTTATTCCGAGATAGAATACATACCCAGTGATGCTCTTTCTTTCATCTTGGTCACCTCCCCAATCACTGTCTGAATATCCATACAGCATCGCTTCATCATCGTATGGATAGAAAAGACCGAATTCCATTGTTCCTTTGACGTACCTGAGGATTCTTTTTGCGGCTAACCAGTGTGATTCTTTTGGCGCTTCCATGTACCTGTTTAGAAGCCCAACACTGTAAACGATATTCGGCCTTGTGATTGTGAGATACCTTAGGCTTCCAATCAGACTCTTGAACAAAGTCGAGTCCACACTTCTTCCTTCTCCTTCTTTTGTCAGCTTTAGGCCCGTTGCTACAGGTGTGTTCACGGCATTGCAATCGGCCATCTTGAACTTTTCAAGTAATTCTTTGGCATACTTTTTCTAAGATATATAGATACCACCATGTTGTTGCGTCACTTCGATGCCTAGAAAGAAATACATCAGACCTCCATCAGTCATCTCGAACTCCTTAAACATGACCTTTTTTGAATTCATCAAACATCGGCTGGCTGTTCCCTGTAAACAGCAAATCATCAACATACAGGTATGCTATGAGTATATCGCCTCGGCCATTTTTCTTGATGTAGACTGCATGCTCATATGGACATTGGGAGAAGCTGTTCTCTTTAAGATAGTTGTCGATAAGTGCATTCCAAGCACGTGGAGCTTGCTTCAACCCATAAAGGGCTTTCTTCAGCCGATACACCTTGTGTTCCTCCCCTTGCATAACAAACCCTTCAAGTTGGTCAACATAGACCTCTTCTTTTAAAATTCCATTCAGGAATGCAATTTCACATCAAGTTGATAGATCATCCAACTGTGATGTGCTGCAAGGGAGATAATCATCCTCACAGTGTCAAGGCGAGCAACAGGAGCGAAGACTTCTTCATAGTCTATCCTGTACTTCTGTTTGTATCCCTTTGCTACGAGCCTTGCCTTGTAACGATCGATCTCACCATCAGCATTTCGCTTGATCTTGTATACCCATTTGACGCCGATAGCTTTCTGGCCATTAGGAAGCATAGTCAGCTCCCATGTATCATTCTTTTCAATGGCATGAATTTCTTCTTTCATAGCTATTCTCCAATATTCTTTTTTATGGCCTCCTGAAATGTCAGAGGCTCATGATCTGCATACAGGTAGAAAATGTTAACTTCTTCAGTTTGCTCATAGATGTCGCTTAAGCTTCTCATTTTGATGGGTGCCATGGGTGAGGACGAGCCGACCAAATTTTGATTTGATGGAGTACTTTCAGGGCTTCTATGAACTGATGATGCAACCGAAGAAGGTGTTGTGGGTGTTTGCTCTTGACGGTCATGCCTTTCTTCCTGTTCTTCTGTTTCGACTTGAATATCTTTGGTTGATTCTTCATCGTTCCATTTACAGGCTTCTTCCTCATTAAAGACCACATCTCTACTCACCACTACTTTATTGGTTAGTGAATTGTAGAGCTTGTAGGCTTTAGATTCTTCACTATAGCCGATGAAGATGCACTTTTCACAACGATCATCAAGCTTCCTTCTTCTTGCCTCTAGAACTTGAGAGTAGGCGACACACCCAAAGATTCTTAGGTGCGCCATGCTCGGTTTGTAGCCACTCCATATATGCCTCCTGTGGTGTCATATTTTTGACACTCTTAGTTGGATAACTATTGAGCAAGTAGGTAGTACATGCAACTGGCTCTGCCCAGAAGCTCTTTGGTAGGCCTTTCTCTTTTAGCATCGTTCTTGTCATGTCGAGGATGGTGCGGTTCTTTCGTTCCACAATGCCATTTTGCTGTGGCGTGTAGGCTGCAGTGTGCTGCTGCTTGATGCCTTGTTCCCTGCGATAATCTCGAAATGCATTTGAGGTATACTCTCCACCTCTGTCAGATCTGAGTACTTTAATTTTGTAACCACTTTCAACTTCAACAGGAGCCTTGAAGATTTTAAAGATAGTGAAAGTGGAAGATTTTTCTTTGATGCAATACACCCAAAGTCTTCTGCTGAAATCATCAATGAATGTAATAAAGTATTTATTACCTCCAAGAGAGGGTGTTTCAAGTGGTCCACAAATATCAGTATGAACCAATTGAAGTGGTTCCTTTGCTCTTCTGGACACTCCATTTGGAAAGGAGTTCCTTTATTGCTTGCCAAGTGTGCACACACACATGTTCTAGAGCTTCAATAGCAGGAAAGCCTTGTACTATGCTTAATGAAGACAATAACTTTAAGCCGCTGAAATGGAGATGCTCAAAGCGAAGATGCCATCTCCATGAATCACTTTTCACGTTTTCATAGAGACACTTCTTAGCTTTTGTGTTGATTTGGAGCGGAAACATGTGATTCTTTGCCATTTGGACTTGAGCCACAAGTCTCCCGTGTGCATCTCTTATAGAGAGAGAATAGTTTTCCATGTATATGACATACCTCTTCTCAAGGAGTTCACCGATACTGAGGATATTACTTTTCATGTTTGGTACGTAATACACATTGGAGATAAACTTTGGTACACCATTCTTCTGATAGATTTTAACTTTTCCTTTACCTTTCACGGGAACTTTTGATGAGTCTCCTAGACTCACATTGCCACGAGCATCGTTTGCCAGTTCCACGAATGGCTCCTTCTTTCCACACATGTGGTTACTCGCACCAGTGTCGAGATATCACACGTCATGTTGATCACATGCTTGTTTTTGTGCAAGAAGAAGTATGTAGTCTTCCTTTTCATGATTTGATGCTTCTGCATAATTAGAATGCTCATCTTGATCTACTGGTTTGCTCCAGCAGTCTGAAGCATAATGGTCGAACTTGTTGCAGTTGTAACATTGAATATTTTTTTGTATTTCCATGACCACGGATAGATCAGCCTCTACCATTTCCTCTTCCATGAAAATTGGTAAACTTCTGTTGATTTTGTTGATGGTTTGGATGATATCCACGCCCTCTGCCTCTTGCATGATTGCTAGTGCCACGGCCTCCTCTTTGTGTATAGCTATTCTTTTGTTCATTTAGAGTTAACTTGGACTCCAAGGCATGTTCAAGCATGGGTCCATTTTTTTGCATTCATTACTCATGCACTTGCAACGATCCCATCAGTTCTTCAATGGACAGTTTTTCCAAGTCCTTTGATTCTTCTATGGCTACAATCACATGCTCAAATTTGGGTGTAAGGGATCGCAGTATTTTTTCGACCACCCTCACATCCTCAATCTTTTCGCCATTTCTTTTCAAGTTGTTAACAATGACAGGCAACTTTGAAAAATAATCCGAAATGGACTCATCTTCCTTCATGTGAGAGGTCTCGAACTCGGCCCTAAAAGTTTGGAGACGAACCTTCTTCACATGATCAACTCCTTTGAAGATGGTGCTAATAATCTCCCATGCTTGCTTGCATGTCGTCGCTTCAGCGATCCGTTCAAAGGTGGACTCATCCAACCCTTGATAGACAAGAACCAAAGCATTCTTGTTCTTCTTTCTTTGATCTTTAAGGACCGCCCTTTGATCAGCGGTGTAGACGGCTTCTTGCTCCATAGTGGGCTCTACATACCCATCGATAACGATCTCTTATAGATCTTGTGACCCGAACAGTGCCTTCATCAGGATTTACCAATTCTCATAGTTGTCTTTTGACAACCTCAGAATTTGGGGCTGAATAGCGGTGGCCATCTTCACTAGATTATGGAATCGGCACCTAGGACCGGTAGCTCTGATACCACTTTGTTGGCTTTACAAAGCCTTGGGAGAAATTCTAAAACAAGTAGGAAGAAAAAACAAAGTATTCTATTGCTCTATTGCTGATTTTTTGATTGAGTGATTCAAATGACTACACATTTCACCTATTTATAGACTCTTAGATAGACATAACTCATGGGCTGTTACAAGACTTTTCATTCTCCTAAAGGTCACATGTTACAATTCTTTCAATGAGACCCTTGAGAATATCAAAGGTTGCTGAAAACTGCTGGGCCATTGCTTGCTGTAATTTGCTGAAACTGATGGGAAATTGATGATGCAACTGTTGACAAACCAAAGGTTTCTGTAACAGCTGCCTTTTGATTTGCTACTTCCAATAGGATCCTCAATATGAAAGCAGAAGAATGGATTTACAATGTCATTGTTTCAACTTTGTTACATTCGCAGTATTACTCGAATTCAATGGTGCACCCAAATGCAAACCAATAACCAATGGTATATAGAAAGTACTACCAGTGGTAATAGCAGC